>BPTQ01000005.1:214181594-214390325 GCA_019973895.1 Chrysanthemum seticuspe
ATCCCTTCTCCATCTTTCTCATCCCTTTCATCCACCACTCCATCTCTAGGTGTGAAATTCAAGCCTCCACCCTTAAGGACGAATTTCCACCTAAAACAACATCCCTCTCTCAACTTACCTTCCCCAAAGGTGTGAAATTCAAGCCTCCACCCTTAAGGACGAATTTCCACCTAGAGAGAACACAACCACTCTCAATATCTTCACACAAAGGTGTGAAACTCAAGCCTCCACCCTTAAGGACGAGTTTCCACCAACTATCCTATCCCAACTTGTGTGAAATTCAAGCCTCCACCCTTAAGGACGAATTTCCACCAATTACACCAACTTATCTTCCCCAAAAGACCACAAACCTCTGCCAAATTCGTGTAGTGTGCTCAAAGGTTGTCGAAGGCGTTTGGACATCATTTTCCGGCTTGGTAGAACTATTGTAGTTGATTGGAGGCTTGAAGGAGTGCTATAATCCTTCATCTTTGCCTATTGTAATTCATACTTTGGGTAAACCTTGTTACTTTTCTATTTAAAGATGTTTGTTATTGATATGATTATTGAGATTTTGTGTTTGATTGGAATAATGATGAATGTCTTGATACTTGCTTGATCTTATACTGCTTTTGTTGTTGGTTTGATCCGTGACAATCATAACCATCAACTTGTTACTTGTTACTTGCTTAAACAAACAAACGACACTTGTAGTGCAACCAAGTCTCTTGGAACGACCTTGATTTACCATATACTATACTACAACTTGACTAGGGTATACTTGCCCGAATGTGTTCCTAGTTAACCGGTAATTCTTGTTACAAATTTAAAACCCCGATGAAGCACATCAAGTTTTTGGCGCCGCTGCCGGGGACTTGCGTTTGTATTCTTGTGTTTGTTTGCTTGTTTGTTCGAATGCTAAATTGCTCTTGCTCATGAATGATTGTTTCTTTGCTCTTGTTTGATTGCTTTTGATGTTTGCTCATGATGTTTGCTTGAATGCTTGTCTTTTTCTTAAAATCTCTCATTTTCTCATAATTGCTCAAATGATCTTTGCATCTAAATCATGTTTTTGATGTTGGGATTTCGTTTCATGTGTTCTAAAATGCTCATTTCAATGATTGCTTTCTAAGTGTGCTAAAAATCGCTTTCGAAAAAAACCCACCGAAACCACCCAGATTACTCTAACCGAATCGGTTGGCACTCCAACCGGATCGGTTGGAAGCCTCGTACTTAATAAAACCACTACAACCGATCGGTCACTACCCGTAACCGGATCCGGTTGTGAGTTCTGTGTAAAAAAAAAAAAAAAAAAAAAAAAAAAAAAAAAAAATCGTTTCTTGTGTTACTTGTTTCGTGTGTTTTGTGTTTTTTATGTTATATGATCTCTTGCATGTCTCTAGGTTATTTGTTTTTGTTATTTTTGTTTATATTGGTTTCATATTAATTTTGAATAAGATTATCTTGTTTTAGATTCTCTTGTTTGATTTGTGTTACGTGACTAATTGTGTGTGCTTGTGTCTATGTGATTGTCGTTTTTCTGTGATGGTGCTTCTATTTGTTTTACGTGTCGTTTTATGTTTTTGATGTTATTCTAGTTAATATGTGTTTATGTGCTTGTGTTTAGTTTTATGTTCGTAACTTTCTGTGTTCTTATTTTATTTTGTCAATAAAAGTTTTTTTTAATAAAACTAGTTCTCTAAAAAAAAAAAAAAAAAAAAAAAAAAAAAAAAAAAAAAAAAAAAATCTTAAAAAAAAAATTTCCTCTAACTGATCGGTCATCGCCCGTAACCGGATCGGCTGGATGATTGGTCAAATTTGGTTCATTCCAACCGATCGGTCACTCCCCGTAACCGGATCGGCTGGAGTAATCTATTAAAAAAATAATAATAAAAAAAAAAATACCGTTTTGTTTTTTGTTTTTGTGTGTTTTGATAAAATAAGTTTAAATGTCTTTTTGTTTTTGCAAGAGTATCATTTCTTTCATTTGGTTTTTCCATTTTAAGTTTTGTTAATTTTAGTACATTATGAATAAATAAGTACATGTTTTTATAAATAAAGTGTTTTGAACTTTGTGGGTATGTTCACTGGAAACCCTCACGAGACTATAACTCGTCCACTCGGGCCACCGAGTGGTTTAAAGGCTTGTTGCATACGCTAAATGCAACCGTGATGCCTACGAAAGTGAGTTTTAGAATTTTACTCGTTTTTGTAGTTTAGTTTACTTTTGCAGATTTAATAAGCTCTTGGAGGAAGGATGGTTGGATCGTGAACCTTATACTCTGGATTGGACATGTTTGGATGAGAAATCGATTGATCTCACACGCTTATGCTAGCGTTTTCTTAGCACCTTATCATATGGAGTTCGATCGTGATGTTTAGCCCAGGAGGTTTCGTTTCACTTAGACTTATTATTTTATTTTTCCCTATCTTACATGCTTTAGTTTTCACAATTGCTTTATTTTGTTTCTTTGTTATTTTTCTTTTGTTTGTTTGTTTGGTAAATTATTTTAATAAATTGACTTTTTCAAGTTCCTCGAAAGTAAGGCTCACCCATTGTAAACAAACTGTGTGAGAGGTATAAGGCGGGTCTCCCTGATTCCATAAAGAAGTTTGGTTTTTAATATGCTTCGCGCTGACCTGCTTCTCCGCTTCTTTGTGCGTTTCAATGGAGCTACCGAGAACTCGTGGGACAAGAATAAGTCATGTTTGTTTTTTTTTTTTTTTTTTTTTTTTTTTTTTTAATTTATATATATATAAAAAAAAAATATATTAAAAAAAAAAAAAAAATTATTTTTTGTGTGTGCTTAACTTAAGTGTGGGGGGAAAATATTATTGTGAAAAGCGAAACTAGTTTTTAATTTCCAAATGTTTGGGCATAATTTTAAAAATTTGTGAGCTTGTTTGCCCTTGTGATCTAGTTGTTTTCGCGCTTATAGGTTAATATATTAGAATGACTGGATCAACCCACTGGTGAAATCGGTAATTTTGAAAAACTTGAGATGTGTCCCGATTAATATTGCAATCCATTCTGGGATCGATGACATTTGCTAGCACATATTATAGCCCTTCCACTAAATTGTGAGGATTTGAGTCTGTTTCATATATAGCATACATTTTTTTATGCTTGGATCTTTTGCTATGAGTGTGCCGGTGATTTTATTTATTCTAGAACTTGTACTTGTAAATCATTACCAGACCGCAGTAAGATCACATTCGTGTGATATAAGTGTTTATGCGTGATAAAGAGGCACTTTAGGAATAAAACCAAATGGCCTTCCGTTTACATCTAATGATATATTAGCTAACCACATCGGTTAGTTAACCACCCACATGGACCCACTTGTTAGCGCTCATCTTTAGTGCTAGATACCCTTAGTTACACCCTCTGAGCCATCCCTTTCTTTTTGTTACATCCAGAAAAATACAAAAATATTTTACATTTTAAACCTTAGCCAACCCCTTGTCAATGTCTAAATGGTTGGTTGCTAGTTCCTTGGTATGATTGGATTGTTTTTGATGATTATGAGTTAGCCACACTTTGCCATTTATGTGTGCCATTCCGACGAAGATGAAGGTGCGCAACTTCATATTTGTATTTTTGTGGTGTGTGCTTATACGAAGTGTGGGGGAGATGTGATGTATAAAAAAAATGTGAAAGAAAAAAGAATAAGTCATCGAAAAAAAAATGAAAGAAAAAAAAATAAATATATGTGATGACAATTATAGCCAATGTGCTATATTATTATGAAGATGAAAGAAGAGGAAGTATGTTTGAGATATGGATTAGCCAATGTGCTAAGACGTGATTTATATATTTGGTGATCGATATGTGAAGAGAAGTTAGTAACTATAATCATTTTCGGGTTTGCGGTTTGTTCGTGACTAGCAACATGGGTATTAGACTTGACCTTATTTTTCTTTTAACACCAATTTCATCAATTATCCCATGCCTTATCCATACCCTTTATTCACCCTAAGCCTATCGTTATATCCCGAATAAAAGCTCTCTTTAGATGTTTACACTTGGTGCTTACGCCACGTCGGCGGAGTTTTGTTTCTTGTACAAGCCTATGGTAATATTTAGATCATGACTGAGCAATATGAGTATACTATTCCTTAATACTATCCATCACTAAATAAATTGAGTGTTGAGTGAATTATACATCCATTCCTTTTCATGAGGTGCTTAGCTATGTTATCAAGCGAGAGAATCCATGGGGAATTGTCAAACATCTCGATTTTTCACCTCTTAAAGCTTAAAACGATGAATCTTATCTTGTACTTGTACTTGTACTTGGTAGATTTGCATCACATTTTTCTAATCATATTTCATGCACCCTGTGGGATTTATTTTTCTTTTCTTAGATTTGCTTGAGGGCAAGCAAAACCTTAAGTGTGGGGGGAGTTTGTGCTCATTTTTCGCTTGTTTTTGCTTATTTTTATATAATAAAAAAAAAGTAAAAAATATAAAAACCAAAAATATTTCGATTTTTATTTTTCTTTTCGTTTTGTCATTTCGGTTTGTAGTTTGATTTTTCTTTTCTTAGATTTGCTTCAGGGCAAGCAAAGTTTAAGTGTGGGGGAATTTGATAACGCTCAAATTGTGCATGTTTTTAGTAGCGTTATCTGTGCTTTTATGTGTGTTATTTGGATATAATCATATACTTTTGTTGCTTAATCGTATCAAAGTGCGTTTGCTAGTTCATTTGTAGCCAAGTACAGGAAAATGGAGAAAAAGGCGGAAAAAGAAGTAAAATACGAAGATTTCTCCATGTATGAAGAATTCCAGACAAAAGCAAGACTTGTGGAGTATATTCGAGAAGATAAAGTCATCAAGTTAGTGGTCCAAATACTCAAGAATAAAGTTCAAGAAGGGAAACGAGAAAGAAATGAAGAAAAGAAGCTAAAACGAAGACATATTGGAAGACTCGTTGTTCCCGACACACCTTCACCATTTTGGCCATAACTTTTGCATACGGACTCCGTTTGACCCCCCGTTCGCGGCCACGGAAAGCTAAGAGAAAGATCTAAAACTTTGAAGTTTATGAATTTTTGTGATTTTGCTCCAACCGATCGGTCGAGCCCCGTAACCGATTCGGTTGGAGAGCTGTCAAGAAGACCAACCGATTCGGTTGGAGCTCAACCGGATCCGGTTGGAGGTCCTGTTTCAGCCATTTCTGCACTACTAAGACTCCAAACGTGTTCCAAATGATTCTAGTCCCTTCCTACATGGTTTCTAGTCCCTTCCAAGCTCCTTGGACTCCAAGAAATGCATTGAATACCCTAGGCCTTGGTAGTAGTATAAATAGAACCCATTTGGCACCTCATTTCATCATCCCTTCTCCATCTTTCTCATCCCTTTCATCCACCACTCCATCTCTAGGTGTGAAATTCAAGCCTCCACCCTTAAGGACGAATTTCCACCTAAAACAACATCCCTCTCTCAACTTACCTTCCCCAAAGGTGTGAAATTCAAGCCTCCACCCTTAAGGACGAATTTCCACCTAGAGAGAACACAACCACTCTCAATATCTTCACCCAAAGGTGTGAAACTCAAGCCTCCACCCTTAAGGACGAGTTTCCACCAACTATCCTATCCCAACTTGTGTGAAATTCAAGCCTCCACCCTTAAGGACGAATTTCCACCACTTATCCACCAACTTATCTTCCCCAAAAGACCACAAACCTCTACCAAATTCGTGTAGTGTGCTCAAGGGTTGTTGAAGGCGTTTGGACATCATTTTCCGGCTTTGTAGAACTATTGTAGTTGATTGGAGGCTTGAAGGTTGCTATAATCCTTCATCTTTGCCTATTGTAATTCATACTTTGGGTAAACCTTGTTACTTTTCTATTTAAAGATGTTTGTTATTGATATGATTATTGAGATGATTGTGTTTGATTGGAATAATGATGAATGTCTTGATACTTACTTGTTCTTATAATGTTTTTCTTGTTGGTTTGATCCGTGACAATCATAACCATCAACTTGTTACTTGTTACTTGCTTAAACAAACAAACGACACTTGTAGTGCAACCAAGTCTCTTGGGACGACCTTGATTTACCATATACTATACTACAACTTGACTAGGGTATACTTGCCCGAATGTGTTCCTAGTTAACCGGTAATTCTTGTTACAAATTTAAAACCCCGATGAAGCACATCAAGTTTTTTTACAAACTCTTTGGGGGAGATACATGCTTAAATACTTGTTTTTACTCTTGCGAATACTCAAACCATTTATACAATTGTGTTACACTATACTTCTTATACTCTTTGGACATTATGTGTGGTTTATTGCGATATGTGCCTTAATGTGCTAAACTTGTTTTCAATTATGCTTCAACATACATACATTAGCAACTGGTTAACTCCTGCGGGAGCCGGCGGAGAGGTATTGATAGTACTATCGGGCTGACGCCCCCACCCTTGGGTCCTTGATGACGTGACCTGGGGTGAATATAATCTGTTATTCAATGAAACTCAACAAACAATTTAGACTTGTCAAGAGGTTCAGTTGGCTGTGATTCTTTGCATTAAGTACATGTATATATCGTATGCACCTATGTCCTACTTACAAACAAGATTGACAATTCCACATTTTGGCAATGGGTTGTAAACACACAGGTTGCAAGTTTTGTATGGGCGGAACTTGGAACTGAGTGGATTTACAAGGCATTTGCTGCATCAACATTCTTTATAGACCTTTTTCAAATCATTTTCAACAAACTTATGAACTCACCAACCTTTGTGTTGACACTTTTTAGCATGTTTATCTCAGGTTGTAAGGCGATAGCATTTCATGGAGCTTTTGGGTCTCATGGCATACATTGGAGTCTAGTGTTTTTATCTATTACCATTCGACATGTTTTGTAAACCTTTATGTATTATCAAACTTTGGGATCTCATGTGTTGTAAACTTTAACTTATATAATCGAATGGTAAACTCTTTAAAACATCTCATTATAGAGGTCGTTTTCTTTATCCATACTTTGTGCTATGACGTCATACCCCAATGACACTATCGTTCTGCTGCGATATTTTGGGGGTGTGACATTTATCATTTCTTATAATTTTTAAGGAATTTTCTAAATTTTCCTTAGATCATCATCTGATCTCTAGGATCATTTGACTCCACTTGACACTCTCAAAATTCTTAGTGTCATCCTTGATCACCCATTGGTGTTCATAAAAACCCCATTTTCTTCCATAAAAGACATAATTAGCTACCCTCACTCATTACACTTGATCATTTAAGTCTCATATTATTTAAGACACCTGAGGTGACTGAAACACTCAAGATATAGGTACTAGACCTTACTAAAACCTCATCTTTCTTCTCCTTGGCTCCTGAGAGCCGGATCCCTAGGTTTAGCCTAGACGGATCCCTCAAGTGAGGGATCCGTTGGAACCAGTTGCACAGACTAAGCCAATCCTACTTAATTTAATCATTTCAAACCTTCTTTGTTGATCTAAAAACTCCACATTGTCTTAATTGACTTCCTAGATCAGTGCAACTCTGTAGTTAACTCTAATGCATGCAAATCATTGCAAATTGAAAGATTCTTAGTGGCTTAAGCTTTAATTCACTTATCAAACCTTTTTATTTATAAACCATTTGTGCTAAAACTCCCAAATCACCATTCACGCACTCATTCTGAGTAGCTAAAGCTCTCTTTCTCTTTTCTTTTTACCATTTCACCATGAGGAAAGCTCCTAGTGTTAACTCATCAACCAAAGAACCTCCCAATAAAATTGCTCGGGTTGTTCATGAAATCCCTTCAACCGAATCATCACCCGTGAAAGCCTCAAACACTAGAACTTCTTCACAACCAACTCTACCAATAAAAGCAATTCTCGAAAGGAGTGTTCCCACAAGACAACCCTTGCCAAACACTACTATACCTCCTAAACCAAACACCCCTACTTCCACTAAACCATCACCTCTAGTACCTAGAGCTATCTCTTTCACCACTCCACTCTCATCCCCACACCTTTACAACTTAGAGGACTTGCCACCTAGGCCATCTCATCCACCACCATTGCCAACATTTTCCTCAATTGAGAAAACGGTGCCACAACAATATCCTCACCAAAACTTTGGTGTTGAAACAACACTAGAACCCGTATCCTTTTCTCAAACACCCTAAAATGGTCCATTTTGGATTATGAGGAATCATCAAAATCAACAACTGGATCACATGGAAGTAGATACTTCTCTACCGACACCATTTACACATATTCCACCACCTTCACCCTTAGTTGAACCACCTCCAACCTCATCAAATGTGCCTCCACAAATCCCTCAATCTTTTGTGGAACATCCACCTTACTCATCAAATATTGCACCTCAAACCGCTCCATTCCTACCACCACCATTCCCTAGCCATGGAAATGATTGCTTTCATTGTCAACATGTTGAAGGACTAGTCCATGAAGTTTGTGACGAATTACGTTTCATGTTCTATGACCTTCTCGAACGTTTTGATCAGGTCAACAAATCTACTCGTCCTTAGAACTTAGGAATACAAGCACAATGGTGCTCTTCTCTAGTCTTAGGCAAAACTTAGAATCGTTAGAAATTGTACTACATGTTTGTATCATTCTCTTAGTTTTAGAAATATATGTATCATTTCTCATGTTTTATTAAATGAAACTACATGTTTTATGCTATATAGTTATGAGAATATGTTTGGTGCTATAATACATAACTCATTTGGATGTTAACATCACTTTTTAAATCTATATTGCTGTCAAAAGAATGCAGGTACACGGTTCCCTCAAATTAGCCTAGACGGATCCTTTACAGGAAGGATCCGTGGGATCCGTGCAACAGAAACATATTTTCTCACTAATATGAATCTCATTTGCAGGAAACTATGCACCATATACTTGTTTTCTAACATTTGTTTTTTAGATTTTCAAAATACACATGAAGAATTTGACACCCTCAAACAAGGAGGAGCTTTTTCGTCAAAGCAAAGCATTACTAAAACGCTTGTAATACATTCACTTAGGTATTCTACATTACTTGATGTCCTCCTCAAAAGGGAGCACTCGTCAAGGGGGAGCATTTCGTCAAAGACGAAACCATTGCAAAAATAATTGAAATACACTTTTTTTGCTTTCCAATTACTTGACGCCCTCAACAAAGGGAAGCATCCGTCAAGGGGGAGCTAAGACGAGAATTTTTCTCTCATCTTACTCTTTATTTATCATGTTGTTACTTTTCACAAGTTTTTTCTCAAAATGATGTGTTAGTTTCTTTTCGACGCTCTTTTTGTTTTGACAAAAAAAGGGGATAAGAGAGTAAAAAATCCAATTCAAATTTTTACGAATTTTATTTTCCTCTTAAAATAATCTTATGTTTTGTCATCAACAAAAAGGGGGAGATTGTGAATACAGATAAACCACAAAAACGTTTATTTATATTTTACGATCTTCAAATGTTTTGTCGATAACAAAGGTAAAATCATTTTAACGAAACAAATAAAATACGTAAAAAGGTTTGAGCCAATAGTTTACTAACACACTTTTACTAAACATATTAAAACTATATCAAAACATGTTTAGTAAATAAGTTATATAAAACCAAATACATTTTTATATAATCACTAACAAGTAATATTGTTTACATCTTATATAAATGCATATGCAATAACAACTAGTGTTTACATAATATAGAAATACTTTGTATATATTGTAATGGGTAAAAACCAAAGTCCATGACCCATGACCCATAACCCATGACCCATTGACTAGGTACAATGAATGTTGTTGGGTAAAAACCAAAGTTCATAACCCATACCCATGGAGCATGATCCATAACCCATGACCCATTGCATGAAATCATGCATGAAGTCATGTTGGGTATGATCCATGATCCATGACCCAAAGTCCATGACCCATGAACCAAGATCCATAACCCAATAACTAGGTACATTGCATCTTGTTGGGTATCCATAATCCATTACCCATAACCCATGGTTCAAAACCCATAACCCATAACCCGGTTTGCAACCCGAAATCCAGACTAAACTGACCAGTAGCCGGATCCCTGGTTTTGCACTAGCCGGATCCCTCTAGGGAGGGATCCGTGGGATAATAGACAAGTTTTGTCTATAAATAGTGAGCCATTTCTCTTTTGCTCACCACCACTTCACATATACTTTCTCCTAGTAATCTAACATCTCTAACCTCTGATCCAAAGGATCAATCTATGTAGTTTTATATTCGTGTGATTCTCTAGGTTCCTCTTAAAGTCAAGATCACCACCTCTTAAAGACGTGCAAGCTCAAGGTCATGAATTGCTAAGCTTCATCATCATCATCAAGACCACTAAAGTGCATATTGTTGATAGTTCTTTCCTCCCTCCATAGAAGTGTTGTGTTGAAGGCATTAGTAAAAGGTGCTGCAAGGTTGTATCGAAGGCATTAGTGAAAGGTGCCAAGGGTGTACATTCGATATGGTACATCGATGTACAAGTTAGATAGTTTGGGTTAAAGGATATTGATATCCTTCTAGTGTTGTAACAAGGAGTGTGTCTCCTTTAGGGTAGTCGTGTTGTTGTGTAGTGTTGGGTAGTAGTTCCTCCTTTGTAATGAAACTCGGTATCTAGCCTTGTACCGGATAAAGTGTAGGCGACGTTGTGATAGGTTTGGTTCTACCTCGTGGAAGAACTCGGTGTCTAGCCTTGTACCATGTGGAAAACTAGAAGGGGGGCTGAATAGTTTTACCGATTAAAACTTTGTTTTAAACTATTTAGATCAACTTACGTCAATCTATTTAAAGTGTGTGTTGGATGATTATAGATAACATATAAACAAGTAATGCAAAGATAAAGAGAAAGGAACACAAAACCACAACACGAGTATTTATAGTGGTTCGGCTACAAGGACACCTTCCTTGCCCTACTCCACTCCCTGAGTTCCCCACTCGAGAGTTCGTAAGCACTACACAACACAAGCTCCTTAATGTGGCTGAGAAGCCTTCACAACATCGCCTACTCTTTATCCGGTACCAGGCTAGAAACCGGGTTCTTCCACGAGGTAGAACCAAACCTATCACAACGTAGCCTACACTTTATCCGGTACAAGGATAGAGACCGAGTTCCATTACAAAGGAGGAACTACTACCCAACACTAAACCAATACACGACAACCCCAAAGGAGACACATTCCTTATTACAATATCATAAGGATATCAATATCCTTTAACCTAAACTATCTATCTTGTACATTGATGCACCATATCGAATGTACTCCCTTGGCACCTTTCACTAATGCCTTCGACACGATCCTTTGGCACCTTTCACTAATGCCTTCGACTTGACCCTTTGGCACCTTTTACTAATGCCTTCGACACAACACTTCTAAGGAGCGAGGTAAGAATTATCAACAAGATAACTTCAGTAGTCTTGATGATGACGAAGCGTGGCAACTCATGGACTTGAGCTTGCTCGACTTCCAGAGGTGTTGATCTCGCTTTTAAGAGGAACCTAGAGAATCACACAAACACAAAACTACGTAGAAAGATCCTTTGGATCTGAGGTTAGAGATATTACAATACTAAGAGAGAGTATGTGTAAAAGGGTTGAGTTGCAAGTGAGAAATGGCTCACTATTTATAGGAAAATTTATATACTGTTCCACGGTTCCCACGGATCCCTCCCACAGGGATTTGGCTAGTGCAATCCAAGGGATCCGGCAGCTGGGTCAGCTTAAGTCCGGATTTTAGGTTGCAAACCGGGTTATGGGTTATGAACCATGGATTATGGATACCCAACAAGATTCAATATATCTAGACATTGGGTCATAGGTTTTGGGGTCATGGATCATGGATAATATCCAATATGACTTGATGCATGATGTCATGCAATGGGTCATGGGTTATGGATCAAGCTCCATGGGTATGGGTCATGAACTTTGGGTTTTACCCAACAATATTCAATGTATCTAGTCAATGGGTTAAGGACTTAGATTTTTACCCATTACATTTGTAACACCCCCAATTTCATGATACGCATCGGAATTTAAGCTGGGTGTTACTTCATGGCTCAACAGTTACAATAATAGAAAACAAACTCTAATTGTGTTATTTTAAAAGATTTATCATTCGATTTATATAAATATAAGAGTTTACAAGAGGAGGTCCCAGTGGTTTTACAGTTTATTAAATAAGTTTTCGAATGAGTATTCGTGCCCTTCCATGCCATCCTCGTAAATTATGAACATGAGATAAACATGCTAAAAAGTGTCAACACAAAGGTTGGTGAGTTCATAGAGTTTATAGATAAAACAGTTGAGTTCAATAGTTTGATTATTGTAATAAATACAAATATCGATGAAATAAGTAGTGGACTACGTTGTTATGTACCCATAGTCATTTGTTTGCCCTAACCGGGTCAAAAGTTGAGTGAATCCCTAGAGTTTGTATGCAAATCAGTTGAACACAAGTTTCAAGGTTGGGTCATGTTGTTGTACCCATAAATTCAGTAGTTGCAGCATTTGTATCATTGCAACACAGTATATATTGCCTTAAGTCTCATGAACGCAAACCTTAACACGAACGCGTCATAATAATGACGTAAGTTACAAACATCATAATAATGATGTGAGCAACAATGCCCTCTGGTAGAAGTTTGTCATTCTCCTAGTATTCTCAAATAAAGTGCATTTGGTTACCTATCCGGCTAACACAAATGGCGCGTCAACTACCAATAGATCTATTCACTATATTCGCGTTCACTCGCAAGTGATTAATGGTTCATGATATGAGGGACTTTTAGTGGCAACAGTAAGTACTTAAGCAATAGCAATCAGGTGTAGGTATAGCATAGAAAAATACTTGTGTTCAATTTTGTAGCATGTATCTCCCCACGAGTTTGAAAAACAAGTAAAAAGTAGGACTATGAACTCACAGTAATATGTAAAAGTTTTAGAGTACTTGAGAAAGTAAAAACAAGCAGTTAAGCATGTATCTCCCCCAAAACAGTTTAAAAGCAAGTAAAGGTAGGGGCCATGAACTCACAGTAATCCATAAGAGTTTAAAATAAATGTAAAAATATAAAGCAATATTCAAAATAAGGAAAAGAGGGGCTATGACTCACCTCTATGTTACAGTAGTCTGGATGGAAAACAAATTAAGTAAAGTTGATAAACGTCTCCGACACGTAACCTGAGTTGATATGTCAAGTTTTCAGTATATATATGTATATGTATGTTACTATTTGTTTCATTAAGGTTTTATTGGTGACTAAATGTTAAGTGAGACAATATGAAGTTTCTTCAAAAGTTTATGGATGATAATATTTTATCATAATTACTTATTCTCATATTTATATTATCGTCGTTTCGTTAATGTTATATAGATGTATATATATATATATATATATATGCACGTTTTATATAAATCCGTTCTTGATATAAAATTATTACATGTATATATGTTTAATCCCGAGTCATTTAAAGTGTTATAACTATATTCCCGTAATAATATAGCATATTACACTTTTTACCCTCAACTATGGGTTATTGACAAAATCAGCCCTTGTATAATTAACTTTGAAGAAATTACATTTTTAGCCCAAGAAAACTTTATCTTTCAAAAATTACAATTTTTATCCTTGTAGTTTTATAAGAAAATTTTACTTGTTTTAGGCCTAAATCGACAAAAGTAAGGGTAAATATAAGCTAGGCCTTGAGAGGTTTTTACTACGCTCTTGATTCCTTCAAGAGTTTGTCGGGTGGTCTTTCTAATGGTTCAAACTAGAAGTCTTAAGATCTTACGGTTTGGTCACAATGATTTCCCAAAGTAGGGGGTTTAGGTACCTTATTTAAAAGTGTTGGTTTTGGCGACAATAAGCCCAAATGAGGACAAATTTTACACGAGGCAATCCATTATTTTTATGACGCAATTGATCCTTTAAACACTTTGCTGTAAGCTCTTCAAAATGGTATAGGTCTCACATTCTAGT
This sequence comes from Chrysanthemum seticuspe, assembly GCA_019973895.1. Classification (NCBI taxonomy): domain Eukaryota; kingdom Viridiplantae; phylum Streptophyta; class Magnoliopsida; order Asterales; family Asteraceae; genus Chrysanthemum; species Chrysanthemum seticuspe. The sequence continues at coordinate 214,195,550 of BPTQ01000005.1, forward strand.
TATCTTTGGTTAGAGAGAAACAAGCCCGTGAACATGACCACTTGGCCACATCGCGTTTTAAGGAAAATTCATTTTGGACCCATTAACTTTTACGGTGTAACCTAGGGACATCGTAATAGTTAATTAACTCATTTTAAGTTATTCTCTAACATCCTATAACTCATAAGACTCAAATTTTCAAAGTGCATGCTAGTGTTATTTATGAAAATCTTTACGAGTCACCTTCTTTTTGATTGATTATAAAAGAGACCATAAGGGTTTTAAAGACATTCTTGGGGTTTTAAAATCCTTGCAACGAGCTCTTTAAAACGGTGTAACTCTCATATTTTACAATCCTTTAATTAGCGAGATATTATTTATTGAAAAGGGCTACTTAGGCTAGTTTTCGACAAATTGAAAATCTCGTTTTCAAACCTTAAAACTTTATAAATTTTGCATGAAACCTTGTAACATGACGTTTAACTTATTTTTAATGTTTCTAGAGTAGCTCAGGGTCAAATTTACTAAAAATAATGAAATTCTCAAAATCAATTATATAAGGGTGTGTTTGGTTTTGTGACACGCGACCAAAAAGAAGAGTAGAATTAAAGCGAGATATAAGGGCTTCTTAACCAGGTTATGGGGGCGTTTTGTAGTTTCCTAGGAGCTTGTTGAAAGGGCTTAATGGCTGGGCTTAAGGGTTGTGGCTTCTAGCTTAAAAGTTGGGCTTAGAAGAGGTGCTTGACTTGATTTTATAAAATATATATTATAGCTGTTAAGCTTTTGATTAAAATTAGCGTTCGTTTTGCGTTTTCAGGACCCGTGCCCCTGAGTTACCCGTGCCCCCGAGTTTTTGAAGAAAACATCGTTCCGGACATCTTTCGTGCTTTAACTTTTTGATGAAACTGACCAGAAAGGCCTCGTTTCGCGTGCCTAAACATTATGTCACAGAAAGTTTTTGACAGCTTTTTGTAAACTTTGTTAAACCATATCTTTTGACTCGTGTGACCGTTTTAGGTGATTCAAATTGCTACGTTTTCCTTATAAAATCCTTTTTAACATTAGGCACTTGATACTAAAAATGATAACGAAATTGAATGAGTTTAAGACACTTACAACTCTTGGAATCGACTAGAAAGGGATTTCGACCATAGAGGCTTCTAAAGTGGAACCAAGCTCTTTCCTTCCTCCTAGGCTTTAAACTATCCTTCCTTGGCTTCTACTAGGACCCTTAGATCAATGAGTATATAAGTGAGGGTTGTTTAGTGAGTTTTGAGTGAATGGTGAGTGCAAGAGTGGGGTGTTTGGTTGCTATTTATAGGAGGGAAAATGCTAGGGTTTCATAAATGAAGATGGACACTTGGAAGGTGTGTTGAGGTAGTAAGGGACATGGTGAGGTGGAGTATTGGAGGTTGTGTGGTGCATGTGATGGTGATGAGGGTGGCGTGAGGTGGTGGTGTTTTTAGCCAAGAAAACTTCCTACAATATTTGACCAAGGTACTCTTCTCAAGGGACAAGGTGAGGTGGTTTAAGGAGGATCTAGGAAGGTTTAGTGGTTATTGTTTTACCATGTAATTAGCTTAGTCTAGTTTAGGTTAGTTTAACTTAGGTAAATGACATGTTAACATATATGCATAAAATACTTGTACCACAAGCATTGGAAAGTTGTACTTTGAATTTATAAAGTGTAAGAAAATCCAATTTGTGACTTGTGCATTAAGGACTTGTATTATGTGCTTTATAATAGGTACACTAAGGTTTATAATGAGATTTATATTAATATTTAGTTTCTATGCATTAAGGACTTGTGCATGTGTTTGAAAGACTTGTACATTTTTATTTTTATAAAAATCATGTACATATTGATCAGGGTTTGTGATTTTATAAAATCATAGAATGGTAAGTTAGGGCTTGTAACGGGAAATAAAGTAAAGTTAGGTTTTTGTGCTTTAAAAACTTGTACACTAGGTATAAAATGTTGTACTTTAGTATTTATAATTTAGTTTCGTAAAATCATAGTTAAAATAAATTAAGGCTTCGTGAAAACTCTAATGAATAGCAAATGTTTAGTTTGAATGGTTAAAAATCGTATGTTAACGAATAGCGTAAAGTGGTAAATAAAAGTTGAAAACTTTTATAGTTTAACATATAAGGATGTTGGATAATGTGAGTTACGTCACATTAGCTAGAGGTTGTGACTAGATAAACTGATAACGTTTAAAAACAAATTAGCCGTGAAAAATGAATAAGTATTCTTTAGTTAGAATATCATACAAGTGGAAATTTACCGGTGGTTACAGTCTTACCCCCTTAAGTGGAATCTCGTCCCGAGATTCAATCCGTGTTAAGTGTTGAAGATAAAATGCGGTTTCACTTGTGAAAGCTTATAAGTTAGAATTTATTGTTTTTACATGTGAATAACATTATTCCGAAGGTCATATAAACTTATGAAATTTTTTTATTTTGAATGAAGATTGTTATTAGTTTTGAAAATTGACATTGAAAATTGTCTTTGATGAAGATTTCGGAAGAGTACTTGATGATTGTAGGGGAAGTTGCTAAACTTTAGCTTTTGTAGATTATGAATCAGTTTGTGATCTTCGAGTTTGTACTTATATCGTTTCAGATACAAATAAGCCCACTTATCTATAATTCATTATTTACATAGAGAGGCGTCCCAAACAATGTAAATAAAGAAATATAAACTTATGGTTCGGCGATTCACAATTTCTTTATTTAGATAAAAAGGCGTCCCAATCCAATCAAATAAAGACATTCTAAGTCATCCTACTTAATAATTTCTGAATTAACATTCGTACTTAACTGATGAGTTACAAGGAGATTTAGATATTATGGGAGTACAGAAAGAGTGTTTACACTCATCTTTTAGAGACGAGAGCGAGATAATCAAGGAAAGTTGACATAGAGTTCAAAATAGTTGGCGAGTATATATTTAACGTAGATAGAGTAAGAATTGTGCAATACACAATGTCTTGGGAAGGTTTTCGTAAATTTGAAAAATATAAAAGTAGGTACATGCTCGGGGAAATGTGATTAAGTGATAATGCCTTAGAATAGGCATATGCATGTATTTATTTTGTATAAAGTGATCAGAAGTATATATCAGTATACTAAATTGTTTGTGTAGCATAAACTGTCTAGAAGTGACATAATTACTTGGAGGATGGAAGGCACGGAGAGCGAATAGGCTATAAAAATGTTTTCGTGAAAAAGTAGTTATAGTTTAGGTCTCAATTAGACCCGTTTCTCTATAACTGAGGCTCTGATACCAATCTGTAACACCTCCAATTTCGTGATACGCAGCGGAATTTAAGCTGGGTGTTACATATGCATTTCTATAAGATGTAAACAATATTACTTGTTTAGTGTTTTATATGAAAATGTAAGTGTGTTAGTAAACTATTGGCTCAAACCATTTACATATTTTATTTGTTTCGTTAAAATGATTTTACGTTTGTTATCGAAAAAACATTAGAAGATCGTAAAATATAAATAAACGTTTTTAAGGCTTATTTATATTAACAATCTCCGCTTTTTTGTTGATGACTGATAACGCTACACGCGTCGTTCGAGGCCAAAGGAACTTCATTTTTGTCGAGCAAGTTTTATAACACCCTAGGCAGTGAACCTAATCGCTGTAGTGTAGTATTAGGGTAAGCCACGGGTATTGATATCATTCTCTAGGGGAATAGTGTCGTTAGGCTGAAGTGTATGTCGATTTAAGTCTAAAGGTGAGGGATGATTATTTTTGTATTTTTATATTTTATGAATCTCAGTTTTGGAGGGGAGGGTGGAATTAGTTGCTAGTCAACTATCCCAAAAGGTACTAACTAAATTAGGGGTCTACCAGGAACGTGAAGCGTATCTACTTATGATGTATTACTCCTTGCTAGCTATCCAATTCTACCTACTGAATTGTCACGTCCTATTGATGGTTGAATTGTCACGTCCTTATTCTTAACGCGTTGTGTTTTCTAAGGTCGTAAGGTGTGCATTCCCAAACTCTTTGAAGTCACCTTTAAGTGTAGTAAACGAAATCCACTAAGTCATTCATAAACTAACTTTGAGGATATCTTTGGGTTTAGTAAACGAAATCCACTAAGTCATTCATAAACTAACAAAGATTTGTCAAGTATTAAACACAACGATAGCCTAGTCGCGCTCCTAAGCCAATTTTTACAATTAAGATAAGAGACAACCAATCAAACAAGAGACAGTAGGATGCAAGAATTATAAACTAAACCAATTAGACTCATTGAAATTGTCACACCCCTAATGATGAAGATAGACAAAAGCATCACTAAGAAATCAATAAGATCTAATTAATTACATACAAGTTTCATACAATCATAAGCAAACACTAGGTGAATTAGCCAAGCATAATTAATGAAGAGCAAGCAACAATCATGATAATTGAAGACATACCATAGGATTGGATTAACAAACAAACCATTACACTATGTCTATAGAGTGTTTGAGGCCCTTTAAGTTGCTGGAAAAACACCTACCTAAACCCTAGAATCGGACTTAGGGTTTTGGGCTTACAAAAAGTGAAGTTATAATGTTATATTTATAGGCAGATTTTCTGTCGGCAAAGAGTGACGGCGTCAAACCTAAAGAGTGACGGCGTCACGAAGACTTTTTCACCAAATTGTAGATTTTCTCGTTCCGGTCGCGTGGGCTTTTGAATCACCTAAATCCGAGTTCATATGCAAAAGTTATGGCCAAAACAGTATCAGCTACTTCGCGCGCATGTTGCAGCTTGTGACGGCGTCACCTTATGCCCGTGACGCCGTCGCCTTCAGTCTCTGACGCCGTCTGGATCAAATCTAGGCCGTCTGAGCTGCGACGCCCTACTCTTTTAAAACCTGAAGCCGTCACTTGTAAATAAGCAATTTGGCTACTGAGTCGTCACAAAACTTGTTCAGACGGCTTCACAAATATAACCTGACGCCGTCCCCTTCAGTTTCAGCAGCTTGAGTGTCTCGATTATTGACTTTGGCAATTTTCTTCGTATATTCGCGCCTTTTCTTCCGAATAAGTGTCATTCCGGCAATTTGCCTTCATGATACCTAAAAAGTGAAAAGGAACGATATTAAGTAATAACGGATACAAAAGTGATCAAATAAGGGCTTAAACGATCCCTCAAAAAGGTACATTTTAAAACCTTATCAAATATCCCTACACTTGGTATTTTCTTGTCCTCAAGCAAATGTGCTTTTAGCCAATTAATTTATAAGTTAGGGGTCATGAAGCATTAGTTTAGAATGATCCACAACACATATAAGCCCCGCAAAAGTCATAACAAGCACGAAAATTACATACTAGCACCTGACATGGGGTGTTTGGGTACTCACATCTCTTGGGTGTATATGAAATATAACAAGTTGGAAATGGAAGATAAACACTCATTAACCGGTCCTAGTACATAGATTACCATAGGCTTGAGACTAGATCAAACCTCCATCGCTTTGGCGTAAGCACCTAGGAAAGACTATCCAAGAGGTCTTTTAAAGGGTTGTAATGATAGGCTTACTGTAGGGAAACAAAGGGTTTGGTGGGATAGGCTATTTAGTGATGGCAAGTCAAAAATCTTTATGTTACAAGCATGCGAAGAATGGCGTTGCTAAGCCAAGACTCGACAATCTAAACTCTAGATAACTGAAACAAACAAACATAAATTGAAAGATAGATGTAGGATGGTAGCCCGTTTTTTTTTTTTTTTTTTTTCAACACTCTATTTTTTTTATTTTTTTTTCATACACTTTTACTCTACCATCCTCTATGATAACATCAAAATGATAGGAATTTATAGGCACATCCCTACACTTGAGTTTTTTATTACTCTAACACTAATTTGACCCGGATTGAAAAGATCAAAACACTTGGAGTACATTATTATGCAAATAAAGGGAATTTGAATTAACGTTCCCTTCCCGTCATCTCATAAAATTTAACTTTTCCCATGAGTCCTAATCGTCCCAAAACTGTGTACAAAGGATATGACTCGACTTAGCAACTTATACAAGCAACAAGATAATTGAACTAAGGGTTTAGTGTGATAACAATAATGCACTAAAAGTGAGTGCATACAAGGTAGGCTAAGGCGATTTGGGTGTACATTTGGGGGTAGATTGTAAACAATGCTCTTCATTGATATTCCGGAAAACCGAAACATCACGAGAACCGCGAAAAGGATAGGCTCTGAGGGGTTAACTAGGGGTATCGTGTACTAAAGATGAGTACAACGCAAAGGTGTGGGGGAATTACTCAACCGATGTGGAAGAAGTAATTATATTACGGGTATCAAACAAGGGTTATCCTAATGCCTCTTACCATTTAGTTATTCCTAACTACACAAGTGTAGTCTTACTAGCGATATCGGGATGCATCACAAAACAAGTTCTAGAATCTATTATACTACCGGTTCACACTCTAAGCATTAAAGATGAATGCTTTAATTCCTACAAATCTAAGGGTGATCCTCACATTTTGGGTGGAATTTAAGTGGTAAAGGGTTTTTGTGCTAGTCATATAATTTCCTATCCATGAGACGCTTTATCAAGACTAATGGCCCGCTCCTATATGTCATGAAAAATTTTAAATTTGGTACCAAAATTACCCTAACCGATATTTCTCATGGTTTATTACACAAATAAAATTGGACAAAGCAAATATTCAAGGATAAGCATAGTTTCAAAGTTCCCGTTTTATTTTCCCTCCCTACACTTAAACTGAACATTGTCCCCAATGTTCCCCGAAAGTATCAAAGTTATGATAATGGAAGGTAATTAAAAACGAAAGAAACTAGTACTCCCCTGATTAGCTCGGTAGGATCTGTGTGAAGTGGTGGTTACATCTTTCTTCAAGAAGAATGTTTGCGTGAAAAGCTCCTTCTCATCTTATGTATTTTCTTCTTGATAAATTAAACCTGCACACTTGAAGAAAACAAACGACCCAACGCATCAAACCGAACAAAGAAAAATCACAACAAGATGTAATTCCAGACTTAAATAAGATATAATGCTTGTAGAATGGATGTTTGCAGATTTTCTGGAAAATTAAGACCTGGAAAATTCCAAAAATTTATAAGTAGCACAGAAAACGAGAAAAAAGTTAGAAGCTGTTTCTACTCCTCCTGACGCCGTCAGGTTGCGATCCTGACGCCGTCAGGTTATCATGACAGAAACTGGTCTGCGATTTTCTAGAAAAAATTATGGAAAATTTTTATCTTTAAAATCTGGAAAAATTTTCTGCAAAACATCCATTATGACTCGATACAAGCATTTGACTCGAACAAATACACATGTATATCTTTTAAATAATTGTAATTCTCATGTTCACGTTTCTTTTGAAAACGTGTGTAATCCTTCCTACACTTATCCCTTACGTAAAATACCTTTATATGTAATTAAGACGAAGTTAAAGACAAAATAAAGCATTTTTACAAATTCAAACATGAGAATAAACAATCAATAAAAGATATACGACACACAAATAAAAATGAAAAACAAATACACATGGGTTGCCTCCCAAGAAGCGCTTGTTTTTGTTCGAGTCACGAGCTTGACTCTACCCTTATTTAACGGATAAAGGGGAGGTTTTCCCTACACTTAAGTTTAAGTGCGGGTGATAGTAGCGATACACACCCTTAGGGTGGCGATTTTCCACGTGAGGTGAAGGGGGTGTGTGAATGGCTTCCTTCATCCTAAAACTACCCGGACTAAATTGGTTGATGGGTGGATCGGTTCCTCTTTGGTCTCCTAGATGTATATCTAAGGATGGAAATAAAGATTGAGGTTCCGGTTCATCAACACTAGGAAATTCCCTAGAACTAAGAGTAAGACTGAGACTACAAGTATTCAAACCTATATTCTCTAGTTGCGTTTGGTTCAAATGTTCTACCTCCATTGGGATTCCTAAAGTCTCTTCTACTACTTCCGGGTAAGTCACGTGCGGTGTGTATGCCTTAAATGATGGTGGGACTTGTGGGATACCTTGTGGGTCTAGACTTTTCACCTTATCCTCAATCACATCTACATCATCTATATGCTCGTCATGTGTTACTTCCTTAGGTCGTGATGAAACCAAACCTAGTAATTGATCCAACTTATGGTTTAATGCTTGGTTGCTTACCATAATATTTTCACAAATTTGGTCAGTTCTCCTAAGGGCCTTACTAAAAATAGTTTCTAAACATGGAGGTTGTTCACGAAAGTCTATCCTAGGTGAAGGCTCATACGAAGCATAGGTTTCACTAGATGAGGTGTTTTGTGGGCTTGATGGAATAGTGAAACCCTCAAAAGGTTTATGGACTTGGTTACTTTCTTCCCACCATCTTGAATAATCCGCTTTAGTAATATCATAATTCTTTATGAAAAAACCTAATCGCGGATATAGTGGATTCGCGTTCTCCATAATGGTGAACAGAAGAGTCAATGGACAAGTTTTACGAACAAAGGCACAAAGAAGGGGGATAGACTACAAGTAAGCTAATAAAAAGAAAAAATCTCACTTGATAGGAATCTTGTGAGTAGACCTAAATGAGATATAAATCAAGCCTAAACAATAACTATTCCCCGGCAGCGGCGCCAAAAACTTGATAACGCTACACGCGTCGTTCGGGGACAAAAGAACTTCCTTTTCATCGAGCAAGTTTTATAACACCCTAGGCAGTGAACCTAATCGCTGTAGTGTAGTATTAGGGTAAGCCACGGGTATTGATATCGTTTTCTAGGGGAATAGTGTCGTTAGGCTGAAGTGTATGTCGATTTAATTCTAAAGGTGAGGGATGATTATTTTTGTATTTTTATATTTTATGAATCTCAATTTTGGAGGGGAGGGTGGAATTAGTTGCTAGTCAACTATCCCAAAAGGTACTAACTAAATTAGGGGTCTACCAGGAACGTGAAGCGTATCTACTTATGATGTACTACTCCTTGCTAGCTATCCAATTCTACCTACTGAATTGTCACGTCCTATTGATGGTTGAATTGTCACGTCCTTATTTTTAACGCGTTGTGTTTTCTAAGGTCGTAAGGTGTGCATTCCCTAACTCTTTGAAGTCACCTTTAAGTGTAGTAAATGAAATCCACTAAGTCATTCATAAACTAACTTTGAGGTTATCTTTGGGTTTAGTAAACAAAATCTACTAAGTCATTCATAAACTATCAAAGATTTGTCAAGTATTAAACACAACGATAGCCTAGTCGCACTCCTAAGCCAATTACAATTAAGATAAGAGACAACCAATCAAACAAGAGACAGTAGGATGCAAGAATTATAAACTAAACCAATTAGACTCATTGAAATTTTCACACCCCTAATGATGAAGATAGACACAAGCATCACTAAGAAATTAATAAGATCTAATTAATTACATACAAGTTTCATACAATCATAAGCAAACACTAGGTGAATTAGCCAAGCATAATTAATGAAGAGCAAGCAAGAATCATGATAATTGAAGACATATCATAGGATTGGATTAACAAACAAACCATTACACTATGTTTATAGAGTGTTTGAGACCCTTTAAGTTGCTGGAAAAACACCTACCTAAACCCTAGAATCGGACTTAGGGTTTTGGGCTTACAAAAAGTGAAGTTATAATGTTATATTTATAGGCAGATTTTCTGTCGGCAAAGATTGACGGCATCACGAAGACTTTTTTACCAAACTGTAGATTTTTTCGTTCCGGTCGCGTGGGCTTTTGAATCACCTAAATCCGAGTTCGTATGCAAAAGTTATGGCCAAAACAGTATCAGCTACTTCGCGCGCATGTTGCAGCTTGTGACGGCGTCACCTTATGCCCGTGACGCCGTCAGTCTCTGACGCCGTCTGGATCAAATCTAGGCTTTCTGAGCTGCGACGCCCTACTCTTTTAAAACCTGAAGCCGTCACTTGTAAATAAGCAATTTGGCTACTAAGTCGTCACAAAACTTATTCTGACGGCGTCACAAATATAACCTGACGCCGTGATGAGTGTCTAAATACTCATCATTTTTTTCCTTCTACACTGCAAAAACAGTCAAAAACACTTTGAAAAGTCTCAAAAAGACAGAAAAAATATTTAGACTGTATTTTATGCAATAATTGTCAAAATCTAGTCCCTAATTAATCAAAACAATGTAATTTTTCATAAAAGGCCCTCAGGGATTTTCAAAGTGTCAAAATTTAGCCTCATAATGTTCAGTTTTGCAAAATGGCAACTTTAGTCCCTGAAATTTCAAAGATTGGCAGAAATCACCCCGGGACATTTTTAATTTGAAAATTATTATTTTTGGTCCTTGGGAAAACTAATCTTGTCAAATATAGTCCTTATGATTAACTTCTGAAAATTACAGTTTTGGTCCCTCAAGTTAGGTTGATTTGCAATTTTGGTCCTTGTTTAGTAATCCTAAAACCAACCGGACCCAAAAATCACTAAACCCAAAATAAAAAATAAACCCAATCCTGCAACCCAAACCACCCAAGCCCACCACCAACTTGAACCTTGAACCAATATCCTTGAGCCTTGACCCCCAGTCCAAAACCTTTTTGACCCTGCCAATATACCCGTGAACCCCTTCCCTATTAATAAAAAAAACGCGAGTCAAAGCGGTCAATTTCCACCCTTTTTCCCTCCATCATCTCCTTCACCCACTCCACCTGCAAAACAGTTCCATCACCATACTTCTACATCATTTCCCCACAATCTACCACCTCTACCTCACCTAACAGCCAAAATGCATTTAATACATCTCTTCCCTTGCACTCAACCTGTCCCAGTTGGCAAAAACGTTTTCCCGCCAAAATTCTCATCGATGGCTAATATGAGCCTAAGTAATCCAACGGCTCTAAAAAGTGGTGGGAAATGCTCAGGAAGCAAGTGGGAGTACTTCTATTAATAAAAAGGAGGAAGAGAAGCTAGTTTTGGGTGTTGTTATTTTTCTCTTAATTTTCATGTATGTCGAATTTATTTTTCTAATGTCTTAATTTAGTTCAAAGCTTGTAATCTTTTCTTCCTTATGATAAACTAAGTTCATTTAAGTAATCTTTAACTAATTTGAAGTGTTGATCCAAATTGTGATAAGTTTCCTAATATTTGCATTTATCTGTCAAAGAACCAGTATCAAGTGTGCTAAATCCAGGCTTCAAATAGCCTATTTAGAACTTAGTTGAGCTTATTACAGCTTCATATAGCTGTTAGTAAGCTAAATTTTCAGTTTTAAGTTAACTCTCATGTTGGTCAACAAAAGTCAACTGGAGAGGGAATTAGGATCTTGGAAGTGCAGCAGACCTGGAAATGGTTCTGGGAAGTTTTGGAACTTGTTTGAATTACTGTCAAATAGAGGTTAAGATCTTTGGCTTGTTTCTTTAAGTTTTAATTTCTTTAGTGTAAAAGTAGTCTAATTTAATTCTGCTAATTATTGTTGTTACAACCTGTTTAAATGTGTTAATTTATACTCTAATATAGTTAATTTAAGTTTATAAGTTGTTTGCTAGACCTGAAACACCCTATTGCTTAGTAAAATCTCAAAATACCACTTTAAAGGTGTGTTTGGATTAAGTTAGAAATTTGTGTTAGAAGCTTGATCAGTGGTTAAACTCAATTAGTATAGTCTTATTTAGGTCTATTAAAGTCATTTTGGTCATTTAGTTGCATTTACAAACACTGTAAGTCAAATTCATTTCTAATCTGCTCATTAGCTTAGAATCAGTAGACCAAACTTTGCATTTAGGAGTAGAACTAGTTAGAATAGCTTAATCTCATCTCTTTTCATCATGAATCATCATTCATAATATGTTTTTGTAGAATTCAAATTCATAAAAGTCAAAACTACAAATTTCTGAAAAGTCAAAAATCCATTTTAACTTGCAAATTGCTTCCACTTTTGCATTTTTAGTTTCCTCATTTTTAATCCAAATCTGTTGAAATTATGGATATAAGCACTCTTGTTGGTTGTGCTCAACATGGTATTTTTAGGAATTTTCTAAATAAGCTGAATCGGTGCTTAAAGTAGATGCATAAGGGCCGTTTGGCATAAGTTGGATAAAACCTGTTTTATAGCTATAACGCTTCTAGCCTGTGCTTTTAGGGTCCCATTCAGTTGAATTAGCATAATTTAGGTTAGATTCAGGCTAAGGTAGCTTATAGTAGTTTATGGTTAGATTTTAGCTTATTTACATGTGCTTATTTCATTAGTTGTGCGCCCAAATCATTGTTCTTGTGCTCCAAAATAGTTTCTGTTATTTTTCCTGGGTTCTCAGTATTATTTTATCGTTGACTGGAAGTTTTCATATTTTTCACTGTTCATTTACTATTTTTCTGCACTTTATGTCATTTTCTAGCATTTTTAATTAGTATTTAATCCAAATAATTCAGAAAATGTTCAGAAAAACACAATTTCAATTTTCCTAGTTTTAGAAAAATCAAAAAGTGATAAAAAGTATTTTTCCAGATTTTTCTCAGCTTAATTAGTATTTTCTAGCATTTTTATTAGTTTTCAATAGTATTAAATTCATAATAAATTCATAAAAATTCAAAAAAATGTGATTCCAGTTTCTAAAATTCTTTTTAGTCATTTAAGACTTTTGAAAAATAGTTTTGTAATTTTCTAGCTTATTTTCCTGATTTTTAGTATTTTAAGTCTATTATAAATATTTAAAATTAGTTTTTAATTCAAATTAAATCACGAAAAATCCAAAAAAATTAGTTTTAAATTTCCAATAATTTTCTTGCATCATTAGGATTGTAAAAATGTATTTTCCATATCCGTAGGTATTTTACTTCTTTATTTTCACGTTTTATTTCGTACGTTCACGTAATTTTATTTAAACGTACGTTTTAGGTTTTAATCATTAAACGATTTTAAATATAGAATTAAAAGGACTTCAAAGTCCTTAAATAGATTCAGATTCCTTAGTGTAAAATCAATCATAACCTTTTCCTGTTCAATATTCATCCGATCACAGATTCGTTGTATTACAGTTTACACACCTCGTTGGGACTTAACGACTCGGGGAAATACTAAACTCCTCTGGACTTAATTGCATTTTGTTCTGAGCTTTTTGACTCTTATGGTTGACCATTCACAAGTGGTTGACTAATAAAAGATAGACCGTTTGGAACCAATCAAAATGTGGCGCCGCTGTCGGGGAGGTGTGCTGCTTACTACGAATTTGAAGCATCAGTGTTGTTGAATATACATCCATTGTATATTTACCATCCTTGTTCATATTTTCTTATTATTATTATCATATAAAAACAAAACGGTTCCCGAAAACATTTTAAAATCAGTTTTCAACGAACACAAAAACCCAAAAAGATTTTCTTTCTTATATTTACAAAATGTTTATCCAAATATCCAAAAATATCCATCTTTACCCTCTCACATCTTTGATTCTTCATCCCAACCCCTTTGAAACCCTTTGATTCTTTCCTATGTCGTATCCACACCATTTTGGTTGTCAATGGTGTGGTGGCCCTCATAATGATGATAATTGTCTCAGTTTTAGCATGGTAGAGTCAGGAAATGGGTCTATCTATAACCAAGATCCCTATTCTTACCATGACACGACTAATTTATTTCATCAGCTACCACATCATGAGATTCAGACATACTTGTGTGAATTTTGTGGAGGTCCTCACCAAGGATTTGAGTGTCAGACCAGAGACACGTTTTTCTATGAACAAATCTCTGATAACACTCTGAACTTTGGAAATGATCAATATCCATGTTATTCACCAAATCAGTCACAACAATCATTTTGTTGTGAGAACTGTGGAGGTCCCCATTTCAGCTCTGATTGTCAAACAGGGAATCCATTTCCTTGTAACAATTACGACTATCCATATCACGACCAACCTCTACAGTGCCAAATGACTCAAACTCCTCAGCAAACCCAACAAGACACTTATCTAGAGCTTCTGGAGTTAGTGAAAAGAACTGAGGAGTTGAGTAAAACAGCATTTCGAAATGCTCCCAGTTTTTCTTGTGTATATTGTGGGGGTCCTCATGATGATTATCAATGTCAACCTTCCGGTTTTGACAAATCTCCACTCCCACAATGTCCCGTCATTCAAAATTCACATGAGAAATCCATGGAAGAATTGCTAGATGAAGAGCAGGCTGCTAAAATAAATTCCCAAATTGCGTTTGAAAAATCTATTAGGGAATCAATTGCAAAAGAAAAAGCAGCCAGATCTAGCTCTCAATTTCGTTTTATTCCTGATGACAGTGATGATGAGGATACACTTGATATCCTTCAATTCTATAAAGATTCATCAAGTTCATCAGTTGATATCCCAGCAGTTGAGATTCGTTCTCAAACAACTGCTATCACACCCGAAGCTCCCACTCACTCTCTAAACATGGGGGACGAGCATCTTGACACTGTTCCTGAAAAGGAATCGGACGAATTCATAAAGTCTAGTGTTGAGAACCTTGTCCCAATCCCGAGAGAGTCACAGGGAACTTTTGACCATATGTGTGATATCCCTTCCCCTCTTGAGTCTTCTCTAGATCATTTTGAAACTTTCTCCGATTTTAGCGACGATTGTGCTTCCTATGGAAACATCGAGTATGTTGAGGCATCACTCCCACAGTCTGATCCTCTTCTTGAGGAGTTCACCGATGAACTCACTCACATCAGTCCACTTTCATCAGAAAGTGACGATGGTCTCTTTGATTTCGAAGCCGATCTGGGAGAGATTGAAAGTCTCCCTTATAATGATCGTTCACTCACTTCTTATCCCAACAGTCCAATAGAGAATGTTGATCACTTTGTTCCTGAAGCATTCAAAACAACTCTCACTAATCCTCTATTTGAATTCGACTCTGAAGCCACTTTAATTTCTGAGAATCCACTCTTTGATACTCAGATTGAGGATAGTGATGAGTCTACAGTGGAACAAGAATTCACAGATTTACATCTTGTGATTGATTCTCTTCACGAGGAGTTCGCCGGTGAACTCACTCATATCATATCTCTGCCAGAGTATGATAACTTCCACTTTGATCATGACACACCCGGGATATGTCTAGACCAATTGAGCTTAAATGATGAGATTCATAATACTGAAATTATGGATTCTCCTATGGATGAAGATGAGTTAGTCATGATTTTCATCATGACTTTCTTTCTTTTCTTCACCTATCCCGTGACTTCTTCTCTTCTTCACTCATTCGGGAGTGAAGATACCATCTTTGATCCCGGCATTTCCATGTACCATTTGTGAGTCGGGCCTGTCTATGTATATCTCATCAGTGTGGAACTTTCACGTACTTCAATGTTTATACAAACATCTTGAATGAAAGTCCGATGGAGATTGTCTCTTCCACTTACTTCCCCATGAACAAATTAATTCGGGGTCGAGTCAAGCTAGCGACTCGATAATCAAAAACAGTAGTTAAACATGGGTTTTCACCCGTGTGTACCACCCTAGTGTGGGGGAGTTGCCCCCCGCTGTTGTATATAAGTTTTCATCATCAAAAAAAAAATGGCCGTAGTATTTCCCTTTTACATTCTATGTTTCGGCATAACAGCCGGTACTTTGAATATTGAGGGCAATATTCATTTCTAGTGTGGGGGGAATTCTCACGAATTTTATCATGTAATTATACCACCCAATTCCCCTATTTTTGGCCAATTTTTTTTTTTTTTTTTTTTTTTGGAGTAAGTGTTTTGCACTTACTCAGCTTACGGTTATCAGTCCGCCATGTCTAATAAACAAAAGGATTGGCTAATCCAGGAGAAAACGGCTCTTGGTAAAGATATCTCAAATCCGTTGACGGCTTGCAATTTGCCCAAAATTGTATGGTGTTCAGCTCACCATATCTTTAATTAGTGAAGAGTTGGCTAGCCCGCAAGTTTATGGCTTGTGGTAAAGGCAGTTGGAAAACCATAATTGGTAATCGACTCACCAAAGATATTTTATCTAAGAGTTGGCTAGTCCAGAAGCAAACGGCTTCTGGTAAAGACAAATCAAATCCGTTGAAAGCTGGTGATTTGCTCAAAATCATATGGTTATCAGTGTACCATAGTTCTTACTTGAACTGAAACATTTGGCTACTCCAGAAGTAATGGCTTTTGGTAAAGAGATTCAAATCCATTAAGTTTTCTCAAAAGATTGCTAGGGACTAGCAATGGTTTAGTGTGGGGGATTGATGAGTGTCTAAATACTCATCATTTTTGTTCCTTCTACACTGCAAAAACAGTCAAAAACACTTTGAAAAGTCTCAAAAAGACAGAAAAAATATTTAGACTGTATTTTATGCAATAATTGTCAAAATCTAGTCCCTAATTAATCAAAACAATGTAATTTTTCATAAAAGGCCCTCAGGGATTTTCAAAGTGTCAAAAATTAGCCTCATAATGTTCAGTTTTGCAAAATGGCAACTTTAGTCCCTGAAATTTCAAAGATTGGCAGAAATCACCCCGGGACATTTTTAATTTGAAAATTATTATTTTTGGTCCTTGGGAAAACTAATCTTGTCAAATATAGTCCTTATGATTAACTTCTGAAAATTACAGTTTTGGTCCCTCAAGTTAGGTTGATTTGCAATTTTGGTCCTTGTTTAGTAATCCTAAAACCAACCGGACCCAAAAATCACTAAACCCAAAATAAAAAATAAACCCAATCCTGCAACCCAAACCACCCAATCCCACCACCAACTTGAACCTTGAACCAATATCCTTGAGCCTTGACCCCCCAGTCCAAAACCTTTTTGACCCTGCCAATATACCCGTGAACCCCTTCCCTATTAATAAAAAAAAACGCGAGTCAAAGCGGTCAACTTCCACCCTTTTTCCCTCCATCATCTCCTTCACCCACTCCACCTGCAAAACAGTTCCATCACCATACTTCTACATCATTTCCCCACAATCTACCACCTCCACCTCACCTAACAGCGAAAATGCATTTAATGCATCTCTTCCCTTGCACTCAACCTGTCCCAGTTGGCAAAAACGTTTTCCCGCCAAAATTCTCATCGATGGCTAATATGAGCCTAAGTAATCCAACGGCTCTAAAAAGTGGTGGGAAATGCTCTGGAAGCAAGTGGGAGTACTTCTGTTAATAAAAAGGAGGAAGAGAAGCTAGTTTTGGGTGTTGTTATTTTTCTCTTAATTTTCATGTATGTCGAATTTATTTTTCTAATGTCTTAATTTAGTTCAAAGCTTGTAATCTTTTCTTCCTTATGATAAACTAAGTTCATTTAAGTAATCTTTAAATAATTTGAAGTGTTGATCCAAATTGTGATAAGTTTCCTAATATTTGCATTTATCTGTCAAAGAACCAGTATCAAGTGTGCTAAATCCAGGCTTCAAATAGCCTATTTAGAACTTAGTTGAGCTTATTACAGCTTCATATAGCTGTTAGTAAGCTAAATTTTCAGTTTTAAGCTAACTCTCATGTTGGTCAACAAAAGTCAACTGGAGAGGGAATTAGGATCTTGGAAGTGCAGCAGACCTGGAAATGGTTCTGGGAAGTTTTGGAACTTGTTTGAATTACTGTCAAATAGAGGTTAAGATCTTTGGCTTGTTTCTTTAAGTTTTAATTTCTTTAGTGTAAAAGTAGTCTAATTTAATTCTGCTAATTATTGTTGTTACAACCTGTTTAAATGTGTTAATTTATACTCTAACATAGTTAATTTAAGTTTATAAGTTGTTTGCTAGACCTGAAACACCCTATTGCTTAGTAAAATCTCAAAATACCACTTTAAAGGTGTGTTTGGATTAAGTTAGAAATTTGTGTTAGAAGCTTGATCAGTGGTTAAACTCAATTAGTATAGTCTTATTTAGGTCTATTAAAGTCATTTTGGTCATTTAGTTGCATTTACAAACACTGTAAGTCAAATTCATTTCTAATCTGCTCATTAGCTTAGAATCAGTAGACCAACTTGCATTTAGGAGTAGAACTAGTTAGAATAGCTTAATCTTATCTCTTTTCATCATGAATCATCATTCATAATATGTTTTTGTAGAATTCAAATTCATAAAAGTCAAAACTACAAATTTCTGAAAAGTCAAAAATCCATTTTAACTTGCAAATTGCTTCCACTTTTGCATTTTTAGTTTCCTCATTTTTAATCCAAATCTGTTGAAATTATGGATATAAGCACTCTTGTTGGTTGTGCTCAACATGGTATTTTTAGTTCATTTTTAGGAATTTTCTAAATAAGCTGAATCGGTGCTTAAAGTAGATGCATAAGGGCCGTTTGGCATAAGTTGGATAGAACCTGTTTTATAGCTATAACGCTTCTAGCCTGTGCTTTTAGGGTCCCATTCAGTTGCATTAGCATAATTTAGGTTAGATTCAGGCTAAGGTAGCTTATAGTAGCTTATGGTTAGATTTTAGCTTATTTACATGTGCTTATTTCATTAGTTGTGCGCCCAAATCATTGTTCTTGTGCTCCAAAATAGTTTATGTTATTTTTCCTGGGTTCTCAGTATTATTTTATCGTTGACTGGAAGTTTTCATATTTTTCACTGTTCATTTACTATTTTTCTGCACTTTATGTCATTTTCTAGCATTTTTAATTAGCATTTAATCCAAATAATTCAGAAAATGTTCAGAAAAACACAATTTTAATTTTCCTAGTTTTAGAAAAATCAAAAAGTGATAAAAAGTATTTTTCCAGATTTTTCTCAGCTTAATTAGTATTTTCTAGCATTTTTATTAGTTTTCAATAGTATTAAATTCATAATAAATTCATAAAAATTCAAAAAAATGTGATTCCAGTTTATAAAATTCTTTTTAGTCATTTAAGATTTTTGAAAAATAGTTTTGTAATTTTCTAGTTTATTTTCCTGATTTTTAGTATTTTAAGTCTATTTTAAATATTTAAAATTAGTTTTTAATTCAAATTAAATCAAGAAAAATCCAAAAAAATTAGTTTTAAATTTCCAATAATTTTCTTGCATCATTAGGATTGTAAAAATGTATTTTCCATATCCGTAGGTATTTTACTTCTTTATTTTCACGTTTTATTTCGTACGTTCACGTAATTTTATTTAAACGTGCGTTTTAGGTTTTAATTATTAAACGATTTTAAATATAGAATTAAAAGGACTTCAAAGTCCTTAAATAGATTCAGATTCCTTAGTGTAAAATCAACCATAACCTTTTCCTGTTCAATATTCATCCGATCACAGATTCATTGTATTACAGTTTACACACCTCGTTGGGACTTAACGACCCAGGGAAATACTAAACTCCTCTGGACTTAATTGCATTTTGTTCTGAGCTGTTTGACTCTTATGGTTGACCATTCACAAGTGGTTGACTAATAAAAGATAGACCGTTTGGAACCAATCACGCCGTCCCCTTCAGTTTCAGCAACTTGAGTGTCTCGATTCTTAACTTTGGCAATTTTCTTCATATATTCGCGGCTTTTCGTCCGAATAAGTGTCATTCCAGCAATTTGCCTTCAAGATACCTAAAAAGTGAAAAGGAACGATATTAAGTAATAACGGATATAAAAGTGATCAAATAAGGGCTTAAACGACCCCTAAAAAAGGTACATTTTAGAACCTTATCAATGACAAAACATAAGATTATTTTAAGGAAAAACTAAAATTCGTAAAAGTTTGAATTGGAGTTTTTACTCTCTTCTCCCCCTTTTTGTCGAAACAAAAAGAACGTCGAAAAGAAACTAATACATTGTTTTGAGAAAAACGTGTGAAAAGTAATCATATGAAAAATAGAGAGTAAGAGAAGAGAAGAATTCTCGTCTTAACTCCCCCTTGACGGGTGCTTCCTTTTGTTGAGGGTGTCAAGTAATTAGGAAGAATAAGCGAGCGTTTTGCAATTATTTTTGCGAATGGTTTCGTGTTTTGACAAAAATGCTCCCCCTTGACGAGTGATCCCCTTTGTGAGGGCGTCAAGTAATAAAGAAATCCTAAGTGAAAGTATTGCAAGCGTTTTTGCAATAGTTTTGCTTTGACGACAAGCTCCCCCTTCTTGAGAGTGTCAAAGTCTTCATGTGTATTTGAAAATCTACAAAACAAAGGTTAGAAAGCAAGTATATGATGCATAATTTCCTGTAAATGAGACTCAAATTAGTAATAAAAAGTTCTTTTGTGGCACGGATCCCACGGTTCCTCCTTGGGAGGGATCCGTCTAGGCAAAAGTGAGGGATCCGTATACCTGCATTCTCATGACAACAATGTGGATGTGAAATGTGATTGTAACATCAAAATAAGTTATGTATTACGGCACCAAACATATTCTCAAGACCATATGGCATACAACATGTAATTTCATTCAATAAAACATGAGAAATGATATACATATCTCTAAAACTAAGAGAATGACAAAAGCATGTAGTACATTTTCTAATTATTTCTAAGTTGTGCCGAAAACTAATAAAAAAAGCATCAATGTGCTTGTAATCTTAGGTTATAAGGACGAGTAGATTTGTTGATTTGGTCAAATCGTTCAAGGAGATGATTAAACATGAAATGCAACTCATTCGTACTTCTTGAACTAAACCTTGGGTGAGTTGACAATTAGAGCAATTATTGTCATGAGTATGAGAGGGAGGAGATGGAATGTTTTGAGAAGGTTTCACAAAGGTTGGCGGGATTGTGGAGGTGAGTTAAGTAACGTAGGGTGTGGTTCAACTAAGAATGAAGGTGATGATGTATGGGTTGGTGGTGGAGATGGGAAGTTATCTATATGGTTATGTCTTTGGTGATTCCTTGTTCCTAACGATGGATTATTTGATGGTGAACATGATTTGAATACGGGTGTTGGTGATGTTTTATCATCAAAGTTTTGGTGTAAAGGTGGTTCCCTATTTAATGAAAAGGATGGTGAATGAGAAGTCCTCGGTGGTGAGTCTTCTAAAGAGTAGATGTTTGGGTGTGAAAGAGGTACGGTAAAGGAGTGTAGTCTAGGTTCTAGAAATGAAGGCTTAGGTGTTTTAGTTGAGCTAGGTGTGTCTGGTTTAGAGGGTATGGTAGTGCTTGATGAAGGCCTTTCTAAATCAAAGGGTTGAATACTAATTCTAGCGATTTTTCTAGCTTTGGTTGGTTGAGTTTGTTGAGGAGGTATTCTAGCATTTGATCCTTTGACGGGTGATGACTCGGTTGAGGATATCTCATGAACCATATGAGCATTTTTCTTGGAGGAACCTTTGGTTGAAGATGTTATGCTAGATGCTTTAGTCATAGTGAAAGAGATGATGTAATGGATGCCTTAGCTACTGATTTTGAATGGTGGTTTGAGTGATGGTTTGGAAGCATAAACACACTTGGTTTATAAAGGATGGAATTAGGTTAGTGAATTAAATTCTTGACCACTAAGAATTTTGGCATGCACTAAGGTCAACTATAGTGTTGTTCTATCCTAGGGAGTCATTTAAGGCAAGATAAAGTGTTTAGACTACCAAAGATAGTTTGAATTTGATGAGTAAGGTGATCTTAATCTGTGTTGTAGACCAGGATCCCACGGATCCCTAACTTTGGGGATTCGTCTAGTTATAATTTGGGGATCCGTCTCTCAGACAGTAATAAAGTAGAGTGATGATGTTCTATCAAGGTCTAGTACCTATAAGTCTTGAGTGTTTAGGTTCCCTAAGATGTCTTAAATGGTATAGGACTTAAATATCCAACTATAATGAGTGACGATATCTAATGATGGTTTTTGGTAAGAAGAATGGAGTTTTTGTGTGTGCAACCAAGTGCTTAAGCATGATACTAAGAATTTGAAGGTGTCACATGATGTCAAATGATCCTAGAGATCAGATGATAACTCAAGGAAAATTCCTTAAAAATCCTAAAAAATGTAAAACTAGTTTTTTAGCCTATTTTGGGATAAGGATGACTAATATAAATTTTCTAAACTTGAGAGAAATATCAAGTTAGGTGTTTAAGATGCGAGAAGCAGTGTGTGAACATTGGAGTGGAGATATGGTGAGTTTTTATGAAGTGATAAATCAAAAGCACCTTGAAAGTGATCCTAAGTTAGTTATGAATGAATGTGAGACCATCTGAGTTTGAGGAGGACTTAAGTGATCCTAAAGTTATATGTTTAATTAGTCTAATAAGGTCTGGAATATTGGATTGAAGTAAAGTGTAAAACTCCCATGTCTGTTACCCGGATCCCACAGATCCTTCAAATGAGGGATACAGCTAGTTATAACTCAGGGATCCGGCTACTGCTGACCAGTAGCTTAATAGAAAATGTGTAGATTTTGCACCTCTTAGCAAATTACAAACCTAATCATTTCTACATCAAGAAATCATGTATGTAAGCAAGGTATATCAAGCATGGTATGTAAGAGTGACTAAAAGGGAAGCAAATATGAGGAAGACCGACTTCTTGATTTCAATCAAGTAGTCATAAAATTCTCATTAGGGTCGCCAAAGTTAGGGTGTCATTGTTTACGTCATGCCATCTACTAATGCTAAGTCCTAAGTTACAGAAATATTGTTTACGATGTTTTACAAACCATTGTTCGAATTTAAGGTCCTCGAACTTACCTCACCTTTCACTTAAGCTTCTCCTCCAACGCCTCCAAGCTTCACCTTTCAACCCTTCAATCCTACTTCTTCTTCTTCCCCATAAGAAAGTTGTCAAGACATTTAAATATCCCCTTCGTTTGTTGAAATTATTGAGATGGGCTTGGGATGTCTGGCAATTGCTCAACGTATGCCACGGGGTCAAGTTGGTAGTTGCCTATAGGGTTGCTTCCTTCTCCCTTCATTTCTTCGGATGAGTCCGTCGGTGGATGAGGTCTCTTGCCTTCAACCATAAACCTTGTAGTCTTCTCATCGGACAAGGGTACCAAGACCTTGTTGCTAAAGAAGTGGTCATCAGTATAGGGAGATGTATCTAGAGCAAAGACAAAATTAGCTAGGCGAGTTAGGAGCATAGCATAGGGGAGCACCATCTTGTCCGTCCTTGACACACTTGCCATCCATTTAACCATGTAATAGGCGAGGTTAAATTGAGTCCCATTGACAAGGCAGTAGATCATGTAGACTAGGCAAGCATTAGGATGATCCTTATTTCCCACCAAACAAAGGACATTCTCCCTTAACACTAGTTCCAATTTCTTGTACAACGGGAACATCTCTGAAAGCTCCATTTGGAAGGGATCCTTATACATGACCTTCGATTTCCTAGAGACCCGAGACGGAAGGCTCTTTGAATGAAGACGGTATCTCTTACCATAGACGGATCCGGGAGGGGTGTGGAATAAACCGGATGCTCATCGACCATGTCATGGAGGTGGGCTAGTGACCATTCATTTGAATACAAGCATACTCCTTGGCAAAGGATAAGAAGTATCTGAGCAAACTCTTCAAGGGTGAAGGTATAGTTGTGTTCATTGATGACAAAAGCGATCGAAATGGTTCCATCCTCATTTCTTATGATCCTTATACTCTTGTAGAACTTGAGAACAAATACAGGACATATTTGTTCGTTGATGGTTAGAAGGCATTGGAAGTTGATTCCCGCAAAGACTTGGGGGATGTCGGTATTGTTGAGAAATGAAGGTTCGACTACACGACCCTCGTGGAACAACCTCTTTTGCAACATTTTGAAGGCCTTTCGGTCCTAGGGACTAAGACCTTCCTTTCTATGATACATTCGGTATGTAGTGTGCCGTGTCTTGATAGTCTTGTTGCCTAGAGCTCGGCATGGTTGATTCTAAACACAAAAACCACAATGTGGTGTCAATTATGTGAATAGTATCCTAATGAGGTTCATCACGATTTTTCTCAGTACATCTTTATTGAATTCAAAATGGGGTTTTTAATTTGTATTAACAATGTTGATTCTTTGATTAGTTTATCTTAGAAAACAATGTGATACCAAATTGTGATAAACCCATTTGAACCAAAGTTCTCAAGATGAAAATTGTACTACTAGGAATTAGAGAATGGAAATAACAATGTAGTGAAGATAATACTTACATAAGTGATTGTTTTATTTGGAATGATGAGGAATGAACTCCTATGAACAATAACTTAGGGTTTATGTTCGTGAGTGGGAGAGTAAAGTTGAAAATAAAACTCCACAATGATCATCTAGCACTTATTCTGTCTTCTGATGTGCCGGTTCCCACCGATCCCTTGAAAGAGGGATCCAGCTAGTTCAATCGCAGGGATCCGGCAGATCAGCAGTAAACAGTTTAAGTGAACTTTGATAACTTTGACACGGGAGTTTTAGTTTTTGACTAATGTTGAAGATTTTGCTCTATAACTTAAGGTTTGTTTAAGGTTCAAGATTTTGACGAGTTTTCGTGTTTTACTAGTCCTTTTTGACGAGGCTCCCTTTTTACGAATGAATTATAAATTCGAAAGTTAGGAGTCATGACAAAATACTATTTTATCATGATATGGAAAGTTTCACATGGACACTATTGACATAGATTACTAATGTAATGCCAATTATTCTTATGTGAGAAATGATTACTAACGCTTTTGATTAGCCAAGTTATCATTACTTGGTAAAATGACTAGTTTGTAGTTATTGTCTAAGGATCAACCAAGAATGCTATTCTTGACGATGTGTTTGATATAGATAACAACCTTTTGTGATATTGGAGTATACGTATTAAGTCTACGATACTTTACGTGGTATAAGAAATGATATTATTAATAAAGCTAGAAAGCACACATTAATAATTTATCTATAAGTAAATTATAAAAGAACATACCTTTGCTATATATTCCTTTTATGATTTTTGAAAATCATAGAGGCGAAATTCTTCATGATCTATTAAGATACCCAAATCCTAGTATGAAGAATTCTCAAAACAAAATGTTAGAATGATCTATCACTATCTAACATTTAAAATATAATGATTGCTAAAAACATGAATTTTTGTTTTAAGAAATTCCCTTCTTTGTAGTTCTTAAAACATACACGGAACGTATCAAGTTTTTAAAGTACAATATACTCTAAGAAACTTGGTAACGAAGCTCTGGTACCAATTGTGGAAAAATAGAAGGGGGTTGAATAGTTTTACTGATTAAAACTTTGTTTTAAACTATTTAGATCAACTTACGTCAATCTATTTAAAGTGTGTGTTGGATGATGATATATAAACATATAAACAAGTAATGCAAAGATAAAGAGAAAGGAACACAAAACCACAACACGAGTATTTATAGTGGTTCGGCTACAAGGACACCTTCCTTGCCCTACTCCACTCCCCGAGTTCCCCACTCGAGAGTTCGTAAGCACTACACAACATAAGCTCCTTAATGTGGCAAAGAAGCCTTCACAACGTCGCCTACTCTTTATCCGTTACAAGGCTAGACACCGGGTTCTTCCACGAGGTAGAACCAAACCTATCACAACGTCGCCTACACTTTATCCGGTACAAGGCTAGATACCGAGTTCCATTACAAAGGAGGAACTACTACCCAACACTAAACCAATACACGACAACCCCAAAGGAGACACATTCCTTATTACAATATCATAAGGATATCAATATCCTTTAACCTAAACTATCTATCTTGTACATCGATGCACCATATCGAATGTACTCCCTTGGCACCTTTTACTAACGCCTTCGACACGATCCTTTGGCACCTTTCACTAATGCCTTCGACTTGACCCTTTGGCACCTTTCACTAATGCCTTCGACACAACACTTCTAAGGAGCGAGGTAATAATTATCAACAAGATAACTTCAGTAGTCTTGATGATGACGAAGCGTGGCAACTCATGGACTTGAGCTTGCTCGACTTCCAGAGGTGTTGATCTCGCTTTTAAGAGGAACCTAGAGAATCACACAAACACAAAACTACGTAGAAAGATCCTTTGGATCTGAGGTTAGAGATATTACAATACTAAGAGAGAGTATGTGTAAAAGGGATGAGTTGCAAGTGAGAAATGGCTCACTATTTATAGGCAAATTTCTCTACTGTTCCACGGTTCCCACGGATCCCTCCCCAGAGGGTTCCGGCTAGTGCAATCCAAGGGATCCGGCAACTGGGTCAGCTTAAGTTCGGATTTTGGGCTGCAAACCAGGTTATGGTTTATGGGTTATGAACCATGGATTATGGATACCCAACAAGATGCAATGTATCTAGACATTGGGTTATGGGTCATGTATCATGGATAACACCCAATATGACTTCATGCATGATGTAATGAAATGGGTCATGGGTTATGGATCAAGCTCCATGGGTATGGGTTATAGACTTTGGGTTTTACCCAACAATATTGGATGTATCTAGTCAATGGGTTAAGGACTTAGATTTTTACCCATTACATTACCCATTACAATATATACCAAGTGTGTATATATATATATATATATATATATATATATATATATATATATATATATATATATACATATATATATATATATACATATATATATATACATATATATATATATATGTATATATATATATATATATATATATATATATATATATATATATATATATATATATATATATATGTATATATATATATATGTATATATATATGTATATATATATATGTATATATATATACTAGCCTAGTACCCGCGCCTAGCGGCAGCGGTGTATAGTTTTCGACAAAAATAAGATTCGTCTATTTGTGTGTGTGTGTTTTTTTTATCTATGTACGTAGTTTATAGATAACATTTTTATTTATGTGCAAACGTGTGTGTGCCCATTTTGTATTTTTGGACAAACAATTTATATCAACAATAACAAATCATCAAAAAATTTGGTTTGATTTGTTAGTGACTCGGTGACTCTTCAACGATGGCAATTCAGTGCATCGATAATTAATTTTTCAACGATCAACTTATGATGGCATTTAAGATTGTTGCTTTTCTTTTTGTTTCAAAAGTTTAGTTAAGTGACCCGCGTGAGTAATGACGGCGATAAAACTTTCGTTAACTTATTAAACAAACAACCACAAGTATTTTCAAAGTTTTTTCTCAACTCCAATACAACAAACAGTCATGTATCTATTATGTCCAACCAATATAACATGCAGAGATCGTTTCTAATTTTTAAATAAAGTGAATCACAATTACAAAATTTTAAACACGACCCACGATTTCTTTATGAATAGTTTATGATTAACTTATTGTTGTTTACTTTTAGCAAATTAAACTTTCAAATGTAGACCAAATTTTTTACGAAAAGTTTCAAACCATCTAAGGATACATTCTGAGCTTCATTGGCTCCAAACTTTGTTATTTGACTCATTATTAATTATCCGGTCCATTCAAAATGTTGTCCAACGTTTCAACTTTCTTTTTATTTCCTTGCAATGAAAATTTTGTCCTGTCCATTCAAATGTTTTACCACTTTTCTACTTTATGGGATTTCCTATAAAAATAAAATTTCTACTTCACTTATTTGCTACAAAGTAGAAAGCAAAAATGAGAAGTCGTTGTCACCACTATTCAACTACTTTTATATCTTTTAACTTTAAAACGTGAATGTCTCGCGGATAATGTAACATTCGTTTGTATATACTTTTTTGTAGCACCAAGCCACCAACCAAACACAATTACTTTAAACTTTTAATCTAATTCAAAAAATTCAAAAAGTAGTTTTTAACTTTTACGCTAATTCAAAAAAATTCAAAATGTGAGTGGTCCATAGGATGCCATGCATGTCCCCTTTATCATAATTTGTCAGGCTCTCTTATTTCGATACCAACTTTTATTCACAAGTATACATTATTTCGAATTCAGCTCTTCTTTCAAAAATATAAAATTAAGAACACAAAATGAATATGAACAAAAACAAAGTTAGAGCAACTCTAAATAGCAGATTATACACTCACAATTTCAAAAACTTTCAAAAGTTTTTGAATTTTTTAAACTTATAAATTTTATTTAGAGAAATAATCTACATAATTTTCAACCCAACACAATTTACCAAAGATCTACAAAAAATTACCAATAAAACTATCAAAACTACAACCAAATCAACTCTAAATAACAAAACACTTTACACAGAGATATTATAACAAAATGTATGGAACTAAATTACAACAAATTTATAAATCAAGCTTATCAACAAACTACACAATTTTACATAAACTTTACAACAAAAGTTACATAAACTTACAAATTACCAAGAAACTTTATAACAAAATTTATTTAATAAACTTTATAACAAATGATGACAACAAACACTTTAGAGGAAGCATACATTTTTGGAGACACCAGCAGCTCAGGAGGCAGCCACAACAACTTCCGGCGAGACAGCAGCAGCTACGGTGGCGGAAGGTGGCGCGGCAAGTGGCGACTGAAATGAAAATAATGCCAAAAACGTTTAGAAAACTAAGATCCACAAACAAAAACTACAAATTCGGCGAGACAGCAGCGTTAGCACCTATTTCCGGCGAGTCTGTAAAAAAATACTAAAAATGTTGTAAAAACCCAGATCTACAAAAAAAAACTACAGATCTAAAATAAGTAAATAAAAACTTCAAAAATTGATTAATATAAATAAATCTATTATAAAAACTCAAAAAAAAAAAAACCTAAAAACTTGAAAAACTCTCTCGGTGGTTTGTCGATGGTGGTTTGGTTTCTGTGGCCGTGGGGTTCGGTGGTGGAGACGTCCGGTGGTGAAGGGGATCGGAAGTGGGAGTTGTGGTGGTGGGATGGTGGTAGTGTTTTCTGTGTGTGTTTTTGTGTAGTGTGGTTTGTGTATATTTATTTAGTGTGAGATGAGAGTGGTGAGTGTGTTTTGTTTCTGTTGTGAGATGAGAGAATGGTGTGTGTGGGGTATTTGTTTGTATGGTAGGTTAATGTGGTTTTGTTGGTTTGGTAATTTTTAGGATTGTATGTTGGTTTGGTGTGTGTAAATTTAGGCTTGGATGTAGGTTTGGATGGCTGAATCTTAAAAATAGAGGGTTGGGTTTTGGTTGGGGATATGCATGCTTTATATGTAGTATAGATATATGTATATAGGGAAGGGATCCAATAAGAAGAATAATTAAAATGAGAAGGGTAAGAAGTAATTCTAGCCACACATTTTAATATGGGAGGGAAAATTTGAATGAAGATGCATCCATTTTTGTAGGTGCATCTAAAATGAGTGGTTGTGGTTACTTCCTATTCTTCTTATTTTTATTATTCTTCTTATTTGATCCTAACTCTATGTATATATATATATATATATATATATATATATATATATATATATATATATATATATATATATATATATATATATATATATATATATATATATATATATATATACATTATATATAAGAGGAGTCATGCCACGTCATAATGCCACTTGGCATCCCATAATGCCAAGTCATATTTTCATGTCATCATTATATTTATGTGGCATTTTTTTTTTATTTTTTTAAATGACATGTGGCATTTTAATTAATATATGTACATTTTTTTTAAATAAATTGTAAAATCCGTTTTTTTTTTTTTGTTATTTTTGAATTTTAAAATTTTTTTATTAAAAAGAAGAAATTTGTTGGAGTTGAACTTGGGTCATTCATGTGTTTTGTAAACAACTTACCACTAGAGTAAATTATTTTTTGATTTATATCTTTCAAATCAATATAAATAAGGAGATTATAAAAAAATTCTGGAATTTGTATTTTAGGTATGTATTTTTTGAAGATAACAATTAAAATAAATTATGATATATATTACTTAAAAGATAAATATACCATATATATTTTTAACCTATTTTTTTTGTGTATAAATAGACCCTAATATCTTATTTCTAAACATAATTATCCCTAAAAAAGTAAAAGAATATGACTTTTTAGTTTTACAGGTGTAGAATCCCGATTTTTTTTTGTCGATTTTCAGTTTAACATATTTTTTTGAAAACAGGAAGGAATGGAAAATGGGAATGAAGTCTGCAGGCTATGTTTCTTCCTCACCAGGAGCATCAAACGCATTATAATTTAGGGGCTACAGATTCGATATAATTCTCAAAACCATCTAAATTATAATTTAACCTTTAAATTATAAGTAAGATATATTTATTTGATAGTACTATATCATTATTGTTAATTTGCAGGACATGATTCCACATATATCAAATCAACGGATGGCATTTAAGTGAGTACATCTTTAGTCCTGATAAATGATATTCTGATCATCTATTAAAGTAATTATAAATATTTCAGGTGCTTATAATTTGGTAGATGCCTGCTCTCGCCATGTTATCGAAGGTAATATCTATGCTTTTCCACGCACATAAGCGTTCATGTTAGGCTACTGTTAAATAGTTTATTAACTTGCTAGGTACAGATGCTCTGACACCAAATGTAGACAGTTGTTGTGGATGGCACTAACGAAACAAACACCAGCTACAGGTAAGTAAGATATCATGCGATTTCAAGAAACTCGGAGACACATCATTACACTGATCCTTATAAATTTGCTCATGCTGTAGGAATTAATGAAGGTCTAGAAAAAGGTTCTAGCGGTACGCGTGCCAACAACAGAGAATGGCAACCGCGAATGTCAAAAGTAAGTCGACCATCGTTAGTAACAGTTACTTGGTAACCTTGAGGTTTGTGCTGAACCACATGGTACATCTTGCTACGGGTAAGAATCTTTTGGTTATGGTGTGAGAAGTTGAAGCAAAATGTGACACGGCTGAGATTAAGATGCAAGAGGCGTTGGACATGCAAAGTGTTGTAAAAGAGGAATGTGTGGGTTTGCTAGGAAGCCTTGTAGGGGTGAGTTTGGGATCTTTTTTAATACATGTTTATTTGGTTACATGTTGATCTTCATTTGTTGTATCTTTGTGTTTTACTATAGATACCAGCTATTGCAAAACTGCTAAGCAAAACAAAGTGATTTAATTACTTGAATGAGCATGTTGGCTTCACATATACTATGCCACATCTTTTCTTAATGTCTTTAGTATAGGGAGATACGTATTGCCTGTACATTCGTTACATGATAAATACTATAGATACAACTATGAAAGGTCATAATAAAAGCTTCTCTAGAAATCAAAGACGAGCATATACAGGAAGAAAATATAATGGAAAATTATTCGTTGATGTTAAGCGTATTGTATTTTGTACCTTTATTGCGTAATTGTGGATTGCTACAAAAAAAGTGGAATGAAACCCGAAAATTGTTGCTTCCTTTGTAAAATGGGACCGAATCTATGTGTTACAGCAGCCAAAGTGGGCGAGAAGTACCTTGGAAGTCCAGGACTGATCGAGTTGCTGCAAAGAGGATTGATATTGATGACTTGAGACCATAGCCAAAGCTGTAATTGGTTTTAAACCAACAAGTAATCATGTTGATCTGCAATCACAGGCAAGTCAAACCTGAATTTTGCCAATGCTATTTTCGTTAAATTTCTTTCACATCTGAACAAAATTTTCCAAAGGCAAGTAAACCAAACCTTCAAATATGATTTTTTTTTTTAGGTTATTTGTCAATAAGTTGAAATTAAGGATGTAGCAACAGAACTTAGATTAAGGTGGTGTGGGACTGTGGGTATGATATTCTTCTTCCTGTTTCTGAATTATTTTTTCTGATAAGCAGTTCCAGTTGCTTATTCACAACTTTTTATAGAAGTAATATATTATTCGGTAAGCAGCTTGGATTCCAAAAATATAACTTTATCCAACGAGAAAAAAGTTTATTTAGGAGTTTGTGAGTGCATCTGCTTAGTAGAAACAATTAATTTGGTTTTTGCTAATTTCAACCGTTAGAACTTGATTTAGGTAATAGCACAATAGTAGTCTCGTGGCTACTCACTCCTTTGGACTACTTAAGATGTTGAAAAAGGCACTACTCGGATGTGTTACTTTACACATGCTTTTATTGTAATGAATGGAATTAATTGGTTACATTCTAAATGTTCATGTCATTGTGGCAATTATGGTTCCAATTTGGTTTACATGCTCTATTTTTTTGAGCGACATATTACAAGAGCATTTTATTAAAAGAATTCGATACGCAATGAATCTTGATGAAGCTTACGAGCTTATTTTCTCCTAGGACAATATGGTGGTAAGTTTTTCACTGTGTGTGATTATGTTCCATATAAACTCCACTTCAAATTTGTACGTAGCACATCATGAAAAACAACTTAAAAGCTTATATCTATACTATACTACAAGTTCTTATTTCTAATTGCTTTAGCAATACTTATGGATCTCTTACAACTTGATGGGTTGCGTTTTAATCTTATGGGTTATAAATTAATGAGCAAGTAAATGCTATCTTATTGAAGCTCTTTGACTATTCCATTAATATGTTTTTTTCTGTGCTATAATATAATGACATGGACAAATGGTTGGTGATTTTTAATGTTAAACTGAGATATATGAGAAAGGACATTAAGTTAATATGTGCCTTTGAGCCCAATATCAGCACACCCTAGCTCAATCTTTTCAATTTATATGGAAGGACAATGGTTATTTAGTGGTGATTGGAACAAGATTGTTGCTATACAGTTACATACAAGTATTAAAATGAATCTAAGTTAGGTGATTTTCTTATTATTGTAACGGTTTGTTGCTGAGTTGCAGTAGGTTGCGCAAAGCAGAAAACGTTCCACGTGTACATGTTATTTAATTGTTTACTTTTATATAATCTATCCATGAACTATAATGTCTCCATTCATTTATATAGCTTATTTTATTGACTCGGTGTATACACTTACGTGCTTTAAAAACTTGTGTCTAATAATAATACATTTCTAAGAGAGCTCCCAACTCCCAAGTCTTACTTTTTGAATTCCATTGAAGACAATCCTTCCTCTTGGTAATGATCCACCTGCTATCAGTATCACGTCACTATGATTTAACCACAACGGGTAGATTCTAGCAGCAGCTGCAATCGATGGAATGATTC
The DNA here is from genome assembly GCA_019973895.1 of Chrysanthemum seticuspe. Classification (NCBI taxonomy): domain Eukaryota; kingdom Viridiplantae; phylum Streptophyta; class Magnoliopsida; order Asterales; family Asteraceae; genus Chrysanthemum; species Chrysanthemum seticuspe. The sequence continues at coordinate 214,228,342 of BPTQ01000005.1, forward strand.
ACATTTTTAGGTTTTTTTCTGGTCTTTTTAAGTTTAATCATAAGTAATCAGAATGTAAAAATTTTATAATCTGACAATGAAAACCCCAGACAGCAAAAGCATTTCCAAATACTCTCTTACACTTTGTTCTATTATAGCTGATTACCTCTTTTTTGGTAACTATTACCCTTCTGACTATAGTTATTGAATATATCATGTATGTGTTTACAGGTGGTGTCATTAAGAGCCATGGAATCAAAACGCAAGATATTTGCTAATTCTCAACTATATTCAGAAGGCACATGAGGAGAGATACCCTCAACATATATGCACGACACTAGAAAGGTTAACTCATTTTTCTCTTTCAGATGAATCTCGTCACTATCAAAAGTTCCATCTTTTACTTTGTACTTCTAAGATAAGTTTGCAAAGTGGGGACCACAGTGGCTGCATAAACCATGCTAAAAATGCTTCAAAAAAATATGTTCCTGATGGGTATCTCTTCTTTGCTCACTTGCTGTTATGTCGTGCCTATGCTGCTGACGATAACAGGTCCTGTTTAAGTGAAGAGTACACGAGATGCTTGAATTTGGGAAGAGATCATCACATAGACTTGATTTGCCTTAAATATATTAAATCTCAGTATGGGCTACAAATAAATGACAATATAATAGACTTGAGATTTGAGGAATGTTCAAAGGATATAAAGTATTCATGTGTCACCGATATCCTAATGCCACTAAAGTAAACATTATTTGAACACCTGCTATTCATGCACTTGTGATGCAAGCAATTTCTTCCTTGAGGTGACTACTGTTCAATGCTTCATTACATTAGGAGTATCTCTTCATTAAATGTTGTGTTAACTGGCTACACATGTTATTTTAGGAATCTTGAGCTTTTAACTTTGGGAAAAGGGCAGTTAGGAGAGACATTTTTCCAAGCTTTAACTGATTGCACTACATTAAAGAGTTTGATTGGGACTCACTCCCACACGATCAAGAGTCATCATAATGTTGGGGTCCTCCCTAAGGATATGAAGTTTGATCGAACCGCTTAAGCTCCTATTTAAGGACGAGGTTCAATTTATTTTATATTTGCCTACTCATGTTCTACCATTCTTTATCAGTAAAATTTTCCACTTTTCTATTACATTTGGCATAATTTTCTTATTTTTTAAACTTTTTTGTATAATCCAGGGCATATGGCTAAGGATTATAGCCATACTTGCGGCTGGATGGAAATTAGCAAACATGTTTATCCTACTACTACAGTGGAGTTTTGAAGTGAAGTGTGCAAGTAAGTCACTTTACCATGATGGTGGTCAGATAAATGCTTAATCAACCAACCTTATAGACGTTAATGGTATGTTCAATGGAGTTGGGATTGATAATTTTATAAAATGAGTCAAACTGGGAAAATTTCGACTTCTGATATTTGGACATGGGGTATTTGGGATAATGGTTTGGGACATGGGTTGTTTGGTATAATGATTTGGCTAGCATACGGTCTGAAGTGCATATGTTACTGCATACACATGTATGTCAGTGGGTATGTGAATGACTCTATTATAACTTCAGGATAATCCTTATACTCGCATGTTAGTGAGACAAACATTTTTGTAGCGGTACGCCAAAAGATAGATCAGCCCCAACAATCAATTAGACTCGAGTTTGGCCAAAAAAGGAGACCTTTTCTAGCAAAATCATTGTATAAGAGGCATGCTATTTAATAGACCACTAAGCGTTGGTGCATCGGCTAGGAAAAAATCAAGGCACTTGCATCTATTCTTGCATACCTCGAGTATGCAATTTGTAACAAGTGGATAGAATGTTGACACACAAATATAAAAATCAATAAAAGAAACAGAAGGATAGAGAGCAAAATAAGTTATTGAACTTGACATTAAATAATAAACACGAGACACGAGTCTACTTTTCCTTCAAGTCAGATTGTATATCACCAAAATTGCAATTGCCATAAAAAAGCTATCATAAGATCTTCATACCAAAGAAAAGGCATGGCAATACAAAATCAAAAAGCAGACCAACAAATCTAAGGATCAGCAATGGTAACCTCAACCTCGACCCCAGGTTTAATAGTGATGGATGTGATTTGTTTGACAACATCTGGTGAGCTGAAAAGATCAATCACCCGCTTGTGGTAACGAAGCTCAAATTTGTCCCATGTGTTTGTTCCTACATAAAAACACAAATAATGCATCAACGCAAGAATTATTAGCAAATCAAATGCTGCAACAGAAAAACAATGCCCGATATATAAATGTCCATTTGCATAAAAATAGACATGCCTCCTATTACTTGAGTGGTACATCAAAGTGGTCGCTATTTACTAAAAGAGGTGAAAAGTTAAATACCCTCACCACAAGGAGACTTCCTGGTTGTGATGTTGAGTACCTTGGTTGGCATTCTAACTGTTCCTTTGACTCTTAGTTTCTTGTCTTTGGCCCCACGAATCAAATCAGAACAAACTGTTAATTAAAACAGATAGAACAAACCAATTACATTTTGAACACAGTGAGCTTTGAAGTCGCACGGGAATACTGGCATAAAAAATACACAGTAACTATAAGCTACAATCCTGGCATAAAAAATACTTAACATAGTAACTATAAGCTACAATCCTGAAATTCAATCGTCTATGTTTGTCATCAACTTTTCAAGACAATATTGTGTTGCAATCTATTCCTCAAAAGATCTAATGCGAGAAGGCAAACGAAAATTCGACAAACAGATACATATTTAGGGTTGACACACTTTCCATACCCAAAATGTGACAGGAATTGCATGGTAGTCTATATTCAAATGGAAATTAACAATGGCGGCTACTATACAACATGTTTCATACAATGTGTACTATAGCATAAACTTACAAGTGAATTGCAAAAAGCATATTTACAATGACCAAACTTAACTCAGTTGTTATAAACAAGACAAACATAAACAGAATAAAGAATATAAATATCCAACTGATTATTTCAAAATGTATTACCTTTCTCAAGGTTCTTAACATTCTTGGAAGAAAGAGTGATTCTGATCTTGTGAATCTGCTCTTGAGGCTCTTCAAGCCCCGGCTTTGTCGGCTTCATCGCTGCATACGTCGCCATCTATTTCGATTCTGTTTACTAAAAACAATAGTAATATTTTAATCAATTTTCAACACAACACCCAAAGCACAGTCAAAATATCCTCTTATAGTTAAAAAAAAAAAAAAAAAAAAAGCCTAACAGCATGTCTAGGATTGCTTATTTAGTATCAGATAAGCAGTTTAAATATTTTTGGGTCAAAATAGGTACCTTGAATATAAGAAATATCAAGTAAGCAACCAAATGTATTTTACAATTTATGAAAATGCACTATTGTTCTTGGTTAGGCACAATGGCTATAATTTGGCAATATCATGGAATTTACAATGTAGGAACATGTGCTTCTTTAGATAGATTAACGTCACATCCGGCTCAACAAGTGATTGGTGCGGAGCCAAGATGTAAAATATGTAACATCCAAATGTTTATTTTGAGAAGTATACTTTGCATAATTCATGTGTAATTGTGTAAGAGCCTATGTTTTAAGTTTATAATCAAATGAAAGACCTAATCACATCTGTCGTTTGATTATAAATTTACAAAATAGGGACTTTTAAAACTTTGACTTCACAAGTACGTTACTCATAATAGAAATTTGACAGAATGTATGTTTCTTTTGCGTGCTATGTACCCTGTTTAATTCAAAATTTTAGTGATTATTTCATGTAACCATATTTTTGTTGGGGACATGTGTAACTAATGCAGGAAAGAGGTTTACAAATATTGTTGGTAGTGCTTACTATGTTGCGCCTGAAGTATTAAAGCAAAGATGAGGGCCAAAATTAGATGTTTGGAGCATACGTGTGATCATATACATTCTTTTATCTGGGCGCCGACCCTTTTGGGATAAAATTGAGGGAGGCATATTTCGAGAACTATTGGTTATGCAGGCTGAATGCTGAGGTTCCACTTGCTGCTGTCAGTTTAGTATACCAACAAAATGTCTTTTGCTCATTCTTTCATATTTCCATCCAAGTTATATGCTTAATTGCGATCGCTGAATTTACAAATAAATTAATTTTAAATAGCATTAGTTATCATGTTTATATTATTATGAGTTAAATGGAAATATGTAAATTGCAGTGGTTAATGTGATCTTTTCCTGACCAATTTATAGGTTCTTGTTGCTCTCCAAGGGACATTGGCGAACATGGACATGAAATGTATTACCACACTTCTGCTTCACCACTGTCAATGGAAACTTTACAGGAATAGGTTTACAAGAATAATTATATGTGGTTGTCTCAAGAGTAAAGAGGAGAAAGGATTGAAGATTGAAGATTGAAGATTCTTTTTTGTGTTAAGGATGGTAACGCAAAATTAACAAAAAAACGTTTTATACAAAGAAGCTTTATTTCGTAGTTGAGTTTATTTGGTTGTATACTTTGTTCTTGCATTCAACTTTGAACTTTTTTCTCTCATATTTGATAAATGTTTATTTCTTAGCATTCTTAATGCATTCAATAATAATTCCGTATGTTTATAGTTTATTTTCATTGAGTTACTTTTTCCAACGGTATAATTGAGTTAATTGAGTTACTTTATAATTACTTTTTAGTATATATTTGTTCTACTAAATTCTAAAAATAAAAACCACAAGTCATACCCGTCCATCGGACGGGTTTTGCCACTAGTGTATATATATATATATATATATATATATATATATATATATATATATATATATATATATATATATATATACATTTCCATATTATGTAAACAATAGTTGTTATACATATGCATTTCTATAAGATGTAAACAATATTACTTGTTTAGTGTTTTATATGAAAATGAAAGTGTGTTAGTAAATTATTGGCTCAAACCATTTACGTATTTTATTTGTTTCGTTAAAATGATTTTACGTTTGTTATCGACAAAACATTAGAAGATCGTAAAATATAAATAAACGTTTTTACGGCTTATTTGTATTAAGATACCGGATAAAGTGTAGGCGACGTTGTGAAGGCTTCTCCTCCATATTAAAGAGCTTGTGTTGTGTAGTGCTTACGAACTCTCGAGTGGGTACTCGGGGAGTAGAGTAGGGCAAGGAAGGTTTCCTTGTAGCCGAACCACTATAAATATTCGTGTTGTGGTTTTGTGTTCCTTTACTCTTTATCTTTGCATTACTTACTTATATGCTTATCTATCAATATCCAACACACACATTAAATAGATTGACATAAGTCGATCTAAATACATTAAAACGAAGTTTAATCGGTAAAACTATTAAACCCCCTTCTAGTTTTCCACATAGTCAATGAGGGTTGACGGGTCAATGAGAAAATAAAATGATTAAACACATGGTAAATGTGTAAATATGGAAAACGGGCTTATAAGCCCTATAAATTTGTATTGGCTAAATGGAAATGATGAAATTGTGTGTATGATAAAATAATAATAGCTTGGATCCTATATGCTGTTATAGTGTGATGTTACAGGCCACTCAAAAGATGTTAGAGTTATTGTTATAAAATCCTACGAGATATATAATAGTAATCCTTCGGGATATGTTATAGTGAATCCTACGGGATGCGTTATAGTACGAGTTGGCAAGAGAACTTTATAGAAGTCCTTCGGGATAAGATAAATTTCCTTCACAGGAAAGGATTGCTTATATCCTCAGTATATGAGATCGCTCCTTCGGGATTTGTGATAGTAAAAAGGATCCAATGCTAAGATATGAAAATTTTGGATAGTTTAAGTGTGTCACAGATATGTATTAGTGTTATGTCGGAAGTGTGTAAGCAGGATGATTTATAATTTCTTTATTTAAGTGGATTGGGACACCTTTTCATTTAAGTAAAAAAATTATGAGTCACCGAACTACGAGTTTACATTTCTTGATTTACATTATTTGGGACGCCTCTCCATGTAAATGAAGAAGTATAAATGAGTAGGCTTATGTGTTTCCGACATGGCTAGAGTAGGGTGGTGGAATAGAAAATAGAAGTTTAAAACTAACTAGACTCTTTAAGGAAATAAGAATAAAGGGAATAGGAGTTCCGTGTCGGACCGTTTTAGGAAATTGAAACCTAAGTAAAATAAATGAAATCGTTATTTGATGTTGTGATGTATTGCGTAAATGATCGTGGAAATCATAAATTGTATGAATTTAAAAACTTGAATGAGTTATAGTATAACTTGGGGGCATGTGGTAATTTGAATAAGACCATTGCGTTCATAAGAATTGTGAAAATATGCGAGGATGTTATAGCAATAACAATACGTTATAGTATAATGTTATTGAAATATAAAATGATTATGGTAAAATACGAAATTGTTGATTGAATTTGACTTATGTAAAGTCAAAACAATACAATGGTGATCAAGTATATGTTGAGATAGTAATAGAATTGATTAATTAAAGTGTTGAGTTTTGAATATATTATGTCTCGGATGACATAATAATGTGTTTGTTATAGAAGATAAATGGATAATGGAATATGTTTGAAGATCGGTTATAGTTATAGTGGGCCTTGAATTGCGAGATTAAGGAAATCTTCGCAATAAATTGATTAAATGATTATTTATGTGACATGGTGTAAGTTGGAATCAAGTGTTAGATGGCAATAGACGAGAGATTTCGGGGACAAAATCTAAATAAGGGGGTAGAATTGTTACACCCATGTCTCGAAAATACCAATAGGTCCCACCGTGGTTGAATGTGGTCTAAGGACTTGACGGGATTGACTATCCAACCCGATAGTCAAACTAATAATTAAAAAAATATTATGTTATAGTTATAGAAATGAGGGGGACCTAAGTTGCCACATTTTAAACTTAATTTAAGTGTCTTGTGGCCAAAATAGAAAGAATGGGACTTGAGGGACCATTTGTGTCAAATAGCCTAAGACACCAACTACAAGTGTCTAGATAATTCTACTATCCTCAATATATTTCCAGAAATTATATTTATGTGGGTGTATGTCGTGATAGAGAAAAGGAGGGAAAGAGGGGAATTGTCTAGATGATCAAATAGTGAAGGAATTTGTGTTCCTAGTCATAATACAAGCTAGTATCTATAATCCTTGCAAGTAAGTATACTCAATTGATGTGTTAATTGTTAATTGAAGAGTTAGGGTTCATGTACCCAAGTTAGGGGTTTTGGGTAATTATGTTTTTAAACACTAATTGAGATGTTATGGAGTAATTGGGTGAAACCCCTTTGATTAAATTGAAGTAAATGGGTAAATTGAATATGATCATGTTATGATCATAAGATTTGATAAAAAGAGTTATAGTAATCTTGGAAGAATCTTAGTATGGGTAAAAGTTGGATAATTTATGGGTTGGATCATCACATAATCAATATATGATTATATGATGATTAAAGGTTGTTTATGTAAGCCAAATGGTTATGTAAACCATGACTATAGTTATTTTATGATGTATTAAGTGTATATTTAATTATGTGTTTAAGGGTATCAACCTTGGATGAGGATGATGATGATGATGATGATGATGATTGGTGATATTGTGTTTAGCTAGCTTGGATGATAAGGTAAGTAACTTGGTTACTATGTGTCTAATATGAAATTGTTATAGTATGTGATTGCAATGTTGTGCTAAGTGGTTATAGATACTTTAAAGGTGTGTTGACCTTGATACTTGATATTGGATTGTTATCGATATGACTTGGAATCATTGAATGGCCAAGGTATGTGTTAGATGTCTTAGGTGCTAATTGTGAATAGTTACGTGTTATAGTTAAATGGTTGTGATGCATATATACCGATGAATATATTGAACATGTATTAGCCAATTACTTACTAAGCGTAATCGCTTACATGTTATAGTTGCCATGTTCTTGTAGGTTCATGTGTATCGGAAGTGCTATGGCTTGGATTGGATGTTGGATCATAGTTTGATCAAGGAAGCTTGGTAATATATGATATTAAGAGCTAGGTAGACATCGAGCTCATGTGATGAGTTTGTACCCCCGTGAGTCTTTTATAGTTTTGTAAATGTATCGTCAATCGACAAGTACAGGTCATAGTCGTTATAGTATTTTGATAGGTCAAATGGGTCAAGTGATCTTTTGTATATTAAAGCATGCTTGTCATAGATTATATGACATTTTTTTAAAGTTGTAAGGGTCAAATGATCATTTGTGTCGAAATGGATTAATTTGGTACTGTGCAGTTTTGCTATCAAATGTGCAGGTCTGTAGACCTGACGATCGTCACGAAATAGTTAGTGACGAAGTCAGACCCAATTGAGACGACTTCTGGTTTAAAACCCTATGAACCATCGTGTGTTAATTTTGTAAAGTGTTTTGGGTCACTGTTAAAGGGTGACATCGTCGCAGCTTAAAAGGCGACGGCATCAACCCGCTATACAGTTTCAAAATGATTGTTTTGTTAAAGTCAAATGTTATTGATTAAAGAAGTTATCGAGTACAATGCTATATAAGAATTGTCAAAGGTTAAATGTCATGGTTTTGTCAAGAATTTAATGAGGAAAAGTAATAGTCAAATGTTCCGCGTCAAAGTTTTAAAAATCGAGTAATTTCTGGTCAAACCGGGAGTTAGGGCGTAACAACTAGTAGTTCCTAACAGAGGTACAATGGTACTAGTAGTTTATTAGAGGCAATTTAGAGTTAAATCTATTAATTTTAAAGAAGTTTGAACTTAATTTCACATCTCATAAGCTAAAAAATCAATTTACTAGGATAATTAGGTTATAATCATTTAAAGTTTGAATTAGGTGTCCAACTAGTGTTAAATTCAGTTTAAAAGTTCATTTGAATCATTTTGAGTCTAGGTTCTTATGTTAAATTATTTTTTCAAAAGTTTTCAAAAGTCTTAAAAAAATCAAAAAGTGAGTTATGTCAGCTTATTTGCAAATTATTTTCAGCTTATTTTAGGGTCTATCAAGTTTGAAAAATGCTTTTTCCAGTTCTCTATGTGCTTGTCTTTAACTTTTATCAGCTTATTAGGTCTCATTTGGTCATTAGCATGCTTAATTATGAGCTTAAAGTGGGTAGGTTAGATTCTGTCCAAAGAGGGTCAAAAGAGTCAGCCCAACCCACCTTCTTTCAAGTCTTCTAATAAGCTCATATAAGCTTCTTATGAGCTCATTGTTAGTCCACTTATTATTTTCCAGCTTGTGAACACTTTGTGCAAGTCTTAGCTCCTAGCTTATTCCCCTATAGCTTGTGCACTAGCTTAAACTTGAACCTAGGGCTGTTTGGAGGGAATTTGCTTATGACTGCTTATTTTTTTGATCTGCTCATCTGGCTTATTTCCACCTTAGTTTGCCTTAACTTCACTTTTTAGCTTTGCCTTAGCATTTTTCATCTTTTAGGTTAATGTGCACAAGCTTGAATAAGCTTGTGCACTTAGGTGTTAGTATTTAAGCTTATTTGGTGAACTATTTGCTTATTTGATTTCTTCAGCTTATTCCTTGCTATTGTTTGTATTTGAGCTTGATTAGATTTTCATTTTAGAGAGCTTTTAAGTCCCTGCAGCTTATATAATTCATTAGTAGCTTATTGAAGCTTTTTACAGCTTTTCAGTTTGCATAGTTTAGGGGAGTTTGGTTGTTAGTTTAAAGTAACAATCTGTCAAACTCATTCAGCTTTTTCAGCTTATTTTTAATCTTTCAAAAAATTTGTGTTCATAAAAAAGTTACATTTCATCTTAATAAACAAAATTGCAAAAATAAAAATACAAAATGGGCGGGAGGAGGTCAAAGGTGAGCCACGAGGCTCGAACCTGAGACCTCAATTCCCTCAACCACTTAACCACACCCGTCGTTACCATATGTGCTCCCTTTGTGTTACATGTTATCCTTGCACTTTTAGTTCCTTTTGCAGACTTATTATCTTTAGCTTATTTAACTGTTATAGCTTATTCCAGCTTAACTGGATAAGCTGCATATCCCAGCTTATTTTTATTAAGTGTAGAATAGTTCAGTAGCTTTTTAGAAAAAAAATTCATATTTTTCTTTTTACATTTGCTGTTTTTAATAATCAATTTAGTTTAAAAAACATTTTTAATTCATAATAAATTATTTATTAATCAGAAAAATATAAATGTCTTTCTAAAATTTTCTTTTATCAAATAGAACTTAGGAAAATTAGTTGGACACTCTTGAGGTTAGTTTTGCATCATTTAGGTTTTTAATCTCGCGTTTCATTTCCTGTTTTTTCCCGGTTTTAGCTTAGATTGCTCTTAGGGTAATTCTTACTTGCTTTAATTAATTAACTTGCTTTATCATTGATATTTACTTGCTTTATTATATTTTTCTTGCATTTAAATTACCAAAATTCTTGAAATCCTTTCAATCATTCAAACTACCCGACTTAAACGACGAATCGATTTTCCATTGCCGCCTCGAAGGGAGAACGATCCGGGAGTTCCGTACTTCCGGTAAATTATACTATACTCAAAAAGACTTGATCAATTGCAAGGGTATATAAAACTGCAACCTGGAAATAAAAAATGAATATTAATTACTTGCCAAGTTGAAGCACAATCTAAACTTACTGCTCCACCAAGTGAATGTCCACATAGAACAAGTTTTCGTTTCATTTTCTAAGCCAGTTTGTACAACTCCAACGCATGTATCCCTTTAGCACAAGACCTAAATCCCTATAAATTTATTGAGAATGGTATTAACAACACAATACTCGAAAATGGTGATGTTTTAATCAGAAAAAATGTTATATTGAATCATTCAACAAAGTCAATGATTAAAAATTGGTGCATCGCAGTATGAATTTAATGCATCACATTTATAAAATATCATTTAAGCATTCTATCCAAAACACAAAGCCCATTCCACTAAAAACTTAACCAAAACAATTAGATAACATCACAATGTAAAATCAGTTCATCACAATTATAAAATTTCACTCAGACATTTTATCAACATCTTGTGTGCAGTTATATAAACACGTTTTAGATGCATTTTTTTTTTATCAATTTCGTTTCAAATAACTATTCTATACAGTGAATCATGTCAATAAACTCTTATAATCAATATATCCATGAACAAACCTGTCACTACCGAAGCAAATTTCAATAAACAAAACCCAAACTCATAATAAATTAGAGTATCCACACAAGTAAACACTAAGAAACACACATATATAGACTAATAAAAGTGTACTCGACATCATTTAAACAACTAACCTTGATCTTCAATTTGAGAAATTATGATGAGTAGATCAAGTGCATCTGATCAGTTAAACAAATAACCTGGATCCTCAAACAGTGTGTTGATTGAAGGATTTAATCAAAGAAGAGAAATTTGAAATTATGACGAGAGGATTAATCACAGAGCGTATGATCATAGAAAAAGAAAAGAAAAAAATGAAAAAAATTAGGCATTAGATAATACATAAAACCGTCCCTTGAAGAATGAACGAAGTAACAAACAGGTCCATGCAGTTAGGAGGAAAAAAAGGATGGGGAATGGGAGGGGGTGATTTATACACTTTTTCCATTTTTTTTTTTCTTTTTTTTCTCGAAATGAACTTTTCTATAAGTGTTTATAAATAGATCATTTTTATTCCTATTTTTATTCCTAACATACTTGGACTAATAGGAGAGTACACTTTTACATATGTAGCAAAATTAAGCATTCCTACTAACTAATAAAAAATTAAAATTGAATTGAAGTTATGTAACAACTGAATCATGTTATATTTTTATTATAAATAGATGTACATAGTATTACAGTCCTTTTTATTTTTAAATAATAATAATAATAATAATAACTTTTGACTTAATTATAAACTACAGTTATATTTTGATTGACTAATAGAATTTATAATCAAAGCTTAAACAAGTTTAAACTTTAAAGAAAAATATTAAGCTTAAATATAATTTTATGAACTTAATTGTAAAGTTCTCATTTTCATAACTTTTAAGAAAATTTATAAATTTAACAAATACACCATGTATTCTAAACTTTAAAAAAAATGTTTATTATATTTTTAATATTATTATTTTAAAAAATTATTAAATTAATCGTAATACTATCAATGTTTTAAAAACCGGGTCAGTCGATCAACTAATTGGGTCACAGGTCCAACCGGGTCAATCCGGTTTTCCGATAAACAGTAAACAATTATTTGATTTACCAACATGTAATACTTAATACGAAACATGCATAAAATAAAAAATTCAATATAAATCACACAATAAGTTTATAAAACATATATTATAATACAAAATACATACAATTCAACGAGAATACAAGTTTTGAACTAAGATCACATTGCATTTAGTAACGGTTCAACCGGTTAAATCGCCCTGTTTAAATTGGCCCATTTTTTCGACCAAAAACAGTTCAACCAGCCGAGTCGAACCAGGTTTCAAAACATTGTCAAAAACTTCGTAAACTTATAAATATTAATTTTCATGGCAGACCCGATATCTATGAGCCCAAAACAGTACAGCTCAGAACCTGGAAGTACTTTTGATGCCTCCTCATTCGTTGATATATCATTTTCTGCCTACTAAGTTGTTTTCATGCTATACTAAATTTGAGCTTAGTGTTGTGAGTTGGTTTCATGACTCAAGTAATATATTTTTTTTATACTTAAACTAATATTCTAATGTGTACTTTTTTGGCAATAGTGAAGCTAGCAGGGAGACAAAGAAAACTTGGAAACGTATTGGTGGATTACTGGATTAGCAATATTTTTAACTTTTTACTAACCCACTGATGTAAGGACTAAAAACCAGCAAAGGGTTTCAGAATAAATAGTTAGTGGGTTATCAATTTATCATAAAATGTTTATGAAAACTCCAAGCTCTTTCCTACCACCAATCTAAGTTAGTGTATTCTTTGTCATCATTATGTATATATAAACAAGTTAGTGCTTTATATATGAAAAAAAAAAAAAAAAAAAAAAAAAAAATAAAAAAAAAATAAAAATTTATGAACAAGTTAGTGCATTATATATAAACAAGCGTACTGAATCATTTTGCATCAATAAAAAAAACTCCAAGAGGAGAACCAACACAAACTGTTTGAAAATGATAGGGTTAGATGACATATACAAGGTAGTAGTGTCAATGTTTCCGTTGTACGTTGCATTAATGTTAGGCTATGGTTCGGTTAAGTGGTGGCACATGTTCAAGCCTGACCATTGTGATGCAATAAATCAGCTGAATTGCTACTTCATCATGCCTCTCTTCTTATTTGACTTCACAACCCGAGTCAATCCATACAAAATGAACTTCCATTTCCTTGCCGCAGATGCAATATCCAAAGCCATAATCCTCGTAGTAATATCTTTATGGGCTAAGCTGACTCCTAAAGGAAACTATCCATGGTCAATCACAAGCTTTTCCTTGTCTAGTTTAAATAATACACTTGTTGTAGGTGTGCCCCTTATTGGAGCAATGTACGGACCTTTCGGAGAGAACCTTGTAATACAATCCGCAATTTTACAATTCACTGTTTGGGTTATACTCTTATTGATGATGTATGAATTCCGGAGTGTAAACAAATCACTTGATTTGGCAGTCGCACCTAGTGAATCAGCAATAGATTTAGAAGGAAATTCTGAAGATGAGAGAACTAGAAGACCATCTCTGTCAATTTTACTAAAGATTGTTGGACTAAAGCTTGCTAAAAACCCTAATTCTTACGCTTGCATTCTTGGGCTTACGTGGTCACTTATAGCGAATAGGTAAGTTATTAATTTTCATAAGATGTAGATATAGTTTCTTTGTGATTCATAATTTCATATACCCTTATTTAGTTCGCATGGTATCATTGAAAAAGAATTTTGATCAATAAATAATTCGCAAAATATCGCCTTTAGGTGGGATTTGAAGATGCCTAGTATCATGCAAGGATCAATATTGATCATGTCCAGAGCTGGTTCAGGTGTTGCCATGTTTTGCATGGGTGAGAATTTTCAGTCCATTCCTTCTAAATTTCTTTACATGAATAGGGATTGGCCGGATATACGATTCTTGGTATGAATTTAGATGCTCACTTGTGAAGTTTGAAGCCTACTTTCTTTTCTATGCATACAAACTTGTAACAAAAATATCCCAAAGAATGTTCTAAGTTTCGACATTGATTCAGGACTATTTATGGCATTACAACCAAAAATAATTGATTGTGGTGCGACCTTAACTGCATTTGGAATGCTTTTGAGGTTTGTTGTTGCACCGGCTGCTATGGCTGTTGGCTCTCTTATGGTAGGTTTGCGAGGTGATGTCCTTTGTATCGCCATCGTTCAGGTAATTTAGAAAATATTTGATCTTCATCATTACTTTTATCATTTTAATCATAGTTATACGAATCAACGTAACATAACTTTGGTTGACAGGCTGCGCTACCTCAAGCCATTGCGTCTTTCGTGTTTGCAAAGGAATATGAACTCCACACAAGTGTCCTTAGCACAGCGTATGTTTCATATTTTGGTTTTATAAATTATTTGACATGTCCAAACACATGTATCAATTATCACAACTAGAATTTGATGTTCTTATCAATTAAACCTCAATTCTTTTCTTCGTATATATTTAACCTAATAGTGACGAAGATTGTATTCTCACCATTGTTTAATCTTTTCTTCCAGGGTCATCTTTGGCACCATTGTATCCATTCCTGTGCTGATTTCATATTACGCGGTTCTGGACGTCTTAAATACATGACGTATTATATGATTGGCATTGTTTCTTCATAATCAAATAAGTTGAACCAACTAATAAAGATGAATTTGAAACAAGTTTGATGATACTGATGGTTAAATTCTTTCTAGATGGTGGAGAGATTTGAATACTTTCAGTAACTAGTCAGACACTACTAGAACACAAAGAGCACACCATTATAAAACTAAATACCTAGTTTGTGTATGTTACACAATAGTTGGCCCGAAGCCCACTAAGCATTTACTACTGTTCCGAAACAAATTACAAATGTACTATGTTGTAAGAAAATAATAATCTCACGTGGTTGTAGTATCAAACCAATGAAGTACATTAATCATGTATTCTGGAGGTTTATATCACTGGTATTTTTGACAAACAAATTAGTATATATACTACTATCATTTACGCATACCATTGTTCTTAGAAAAAATTAGACACGTTTAACCATAACTAGATATAAACATAACATCCATCAATGGCTTATTCGATCCATTTATCAGTTGTTGTTAAATACGTACAACTTTTTCATTAAAACCAAAAACATAATTTTCCTATAACTTTTCAAATAAGCATACCAAAGTTACAACTTCGGCAACTGCACTGGCCAAAACAAAGATAGACTGACAGGTTAAGCACCACTCACATATGGTCTTACTCGAAGACTTTGTGTAAGTGCATTTCCTCTTCTTATCACTCTTGAGAACTGAATGAGACTGACAACACCACGAACACCTTTGCACATCCCAAAACTTGTGTCTCCTTAACCCGTCTGCATTTCCATAACTTCAATATCTCTTGCCACAGGTGCTCTTTTGTAATGCATGTCGCACAATGTCGCTGCTGCCACCACTGATGGACAAAATCTTATTATTATTTCATAATAATTCTTCACCATAACTAAATCTGCATAAAATGACACCACATTCTCAATCTACTGAAATGGGGGTGGGAACCTTGTTTGTTCATGTTTTGGTCAATGAAATGACGATGTTAATGTGCCTTGTTTTCTTCTTGGATAGATGCTTGGCCACATGCTTCCCATGCATTTTAAATAGCCTCTCAATTATGAAACCTCCAAAATTAGAAGTCAGCAATGGCTCTGTAATTCCTCTCATCATCTTTGCTGTGTTTATCCCGTGGCCTTGGCTAAGCTCGTCAAGATCATATGTGCTCGTGTAATCTGTGTCATTTGGATCCCAATTAAGTTCGAAAATATTTAAGTTATCTAGAGAAAATGATCCCTCGTTTTGAATAATATTTCTTAGTTCTTCCTTGCACGGTGTATAGATTGGAATATTGAAGGAATTGATATCTGATTCCTGGACAAGCCCCTGCGGTATTTGTTAATTAAAGTATACTAGCCGAGTACCCGCGCCTAGCGGTAGCGGTTAAAAAGATAATTAATGATTTGTGATATTGTGGTTAGTGTTTTGTGTATCGTTTAAAATAGAACGTGAACCGATGAAAATGCAATTGCAAACGGTTATACTATACGATAACTAAAGTCTAGACAAAATTCTTAACATCTATCAAACAACATATAAAAACATTTAATGAAAATGAAAGTAAACATTACATCAGTTATAAGATAAAAACTAACAACACACGTTACTTGTCGCTTTAAAATTAACAAGGATGGGATTAATGGTGCCGTTGTTAAGAAGAACGCAAGTACTAAAATTAGCATGAATGTGATTAGCCCAAAATAAAATAAAAAATAAAAATGGCTAATTTTTGCTATTTTGTAAAAGATTTTGACACATTTAGCCCCATTTTTTTTTTAAATGGGCGTATTTAGTCTATCGAAAAGTTAAATGTTCACTAACGGGCACATATTTTCTCTTAATTGTAAAACATTATAATCGTTTTTGAAGAAAAACTTATCTATACCACTTTATAATGTATTTAGGACTTTTATTTTTAGAAATCTTAAAAATTTTAAGCTTACACACTTGCTATTATTAGAAGTCTCTTTTTCAAAAATAAAAAATAAAAATTTAATTTAATTAAAGAATACAACTACTAATGCAATGTGCACAATTAATTGATGCACTAACACATACTCTATTTACTGGTCAATACTTACAATTAATGACGTTCTTTAAAACACCCCATCCATAAAAAATACAATTAATAAAACACATTGTACAAACCAAACAAGCTACTTGACACAATAAACAAACAATATAATGTAAACCAAGCAAAGCTCCATCACACTTAGTGATGTGTAGTTATTTATCGTACAAATTTAATGAAGCATATCATACCATCTCCTACCTACTTGCGACTACAAGCCAATGTTAACCACTATGATCTTTTACCCCCATAATATTAAGGACTACCGCATTTATATTGTCGCAACATCGCGTGGTTATCCTACTATTACTATATGAAATGGTTTGCTATGATTAAAGCTATTATATCCCAAATTTATCGACATCCATAGATTTATTATCATAAGAAACGTATAATCGAAAGACATTGTTTGCTAAAACGTTTAATTACAGGGTACCCGCCGCCGCAGCGCGCGGGTACCCTGCTAGTATATATAATACATTTATATAGTGACATATCGTTTTGTGTTAAAAAAAGTTTATGGGTTTTAAACAAAAAATAATAAAAGTTTGAAGATTTGGGGATTAAACATAATGTTTTGAAACCCGGTTCAACCGGTTGAACCGTTCCCGTCGAAAAAATGGTCGATTTAAACCGAGTCAACCCGTTGGTTCAAAACGGGTCAAATTAAACAGGCTCAACCCACCGGGTTTGAAGCGTCCCGGGTCAACCCGGTTTTCGATATGTATTAATAGTTTCAAATTTTCACTTTTTACTTTTTGGTTTTTCCTTTATATATAGTATAGCAGGGTACCCGCGCGTTGCGACGGGGGGTACCCTGTGACGATTAACCGGAGAAATAGATCTCGATGAAACCTGATTCACCGGTTTGTATAGGTTTCAACGGGTCCTCTCTAGTTTGTTTTCGGATGGTTGTTATTGGTTAGCCTAACCGGTGGCGACACCGGTTTCTGGTTGAACCCGTTAGTCCGGTCCGATTTTTAAAACTATATGTACCATCAACTTGTTAGCTTGTATGACGCTTTATGTGTTTTATTAATTTGTATAATGTGTATAATAACATTTACTTTTCATTTTAGAGTGTTTTAAAAATAACATTAATTAGTGTGTTTAATTATTATATATTTAGAATTATGTTGTAGCTTGTTTAAATTGTACATTGTGAAAATTTTGTTCTACTTTTTAGTAAGAGATGTTTTAATTGGTTGTTTTTAATTTGGTAGATATGCTTTTAATTGGTTGTACAATGTGAATAAATTATTGTACTTTTAATTAAAAGGGTGTTTTAATAAGAGTATTAATTACACAAAATACATTTCGCTCACATTTGACTTTCAACTTTTCACTTTTCAAAGTTTGACCGTTTTTCTATTATATGTAGTATATATATAGATATAAATGGTCAAATATGTGAAAAAAAAAAAAAAAAAAAAAAAAAAAAAAAAAAAAAAAAACTCTATATTTGATTCTTATACCTGTTTAACCAAGTCGAGAAGTGCTTGCGCTAGTAGCTCCCAGAAACTGCAACAATCATCACTAGTTGGATCAACAATACTCCGACCAACAATTGTTAAAACCATGAGTCCACCACGTACTATTTCCTTAGCACGCATTTGTAAAAACATTGTGAAGTCTTCATAGAATTGTTTGGCATATGCCCGAAAAACATCTGGGTGACTTGTTTACGCCATATATATATTTAATTTGTTGTTTCCAAGGCCTTTGGGTACCTATTAAAGCAAGGACTGTAGTTAACAAAAATAGTCCATACTATATAAATATTCAAGATATAAGCTAATAAAATAAAGAGTAAATTACACCGTTCGTCCTTGTGGTTTGCGTTGACCGTAGGAGTTCGTCCTTTGACAAAAAAAGTTGCACCGTTCATCCTTAAGTGGCAAACGTTATGCGTCATTAGTCCCTCCCTCTAACGGAGCCCACTAACGGTCGTTAAGTCTTGTTAACCTGAGGATATAATCGTCATTTCAACGCCATAAGGACGAACAGTGCAAGGACGAACGATGTAGTTTACACTTTTTGTCCGTTTTTTTACGTTTTTTTACGTTTTCGTCCGTTTTCTTACGTTTTCTTACTTTTAACTCCATTTTTTACGTTTTCGTCCGTTTTCTTACGTTTATTTACGTTTTCGTCTGTTTTCTTACGTTTTCGTCCATTTTTTTATGTTTTCATCCCTTTTTTTACGCTTTACTCTGTTTTCGTCCGTTTTCTTACGTTTTCATCCGTTTTTATCCGTTTTCATCTGTTTTTATACGTTTTAATTCGTTTTCTTCCGTTTTTCTTACGTTTTACTCAGCCTTTTTTTTACGTTTTCGTCTTTTTTACGTTTTCATCCATTTTCTTACGTTTTCGTCCATTTTCTTACGTTTTTGTCTGTTTTTCTTATGATTTACTCGTTTTTTACGTTTTCATCAGTTTTTTTTACATTTTCGTTCATTTTCTTACGTTTTCGTCTATTTTTTTACGTTTTCATCCGTTTTCTTACGTTTTTGTTTGTTTTTTTTTCTGTTTTCGTCCGTTTTCGTCTGTTTTCTTACGTTTTACTCTGTTTTTTTACGTTTTCGTCCGTTTTCTTAAGTTTAAAACGTAAGAAAACGTAAAAAAACAGACGTTTTAAAACGTAAAAAAACAGACGAAAACGTAATAAAATGGACGAAAACGTAAAAAAAAAAACGTCTGTTTTCATCTGTATTTTACGTTTTCGTATGTTTTTTTACGTTTTAAAACGTCTGTTTTTTTACGTTTTAAAACGTCTGTTTTTTTTACGTTTTCTTACGTTTTAAAACGTAAGAAAACGGACGAAAACATAAAAAAACAGATGAAAACGTAATAAAACGGACGAAAACATAAAAAAACATACGAAAACGTAAAAAACAGAGTAAAACGTAAGAAAAAAAAGGAAGAAAACATAAAAAGACGGACGAAAACGTAAGAAAACGGACAAAAACGTAAAAAAACCGATGAAAACGAAAAAAATAGAGTAAAACGTAAGAAAACAGACGAAAACGTAAGAAAACGGACGAAAATGTAAGAAAACGGACGAAAACGTAAAGAAAACAGCCGAAAACGTAAGAAAACTGACGAAAACGTAGAAAATAGGCGAAAACGTAAGAATATATACGAAAACGTAAGAAAATGGATGAAAACGTAAAAAAAAGACGAAAACGTAAAAAAAACAGAATAAAGCGTAAGAAAAATGGAAGAAAATGTATTAAAACGGACAAAAACGTATACAAACGGATGAAAACGGATAAAAACGTATGAAAACGAACGAAAACGGACGAAAACGTAAAAAAACGGAGTAAAGCGTAAAAAAACGGATGAAAACAAAAAAAAATGGACGAAAACGTAAGAAAACAGACGAAAACGTAAATAAACGTAAGAAAACGGACGAAAACGTAAAAAAACGGAGTTAAAAGTAAGAAAACGGACGAAAACGTAAAAAAACGGACAAAAAGTGTAAACTACACCGTTCGTCCTTGCACTGTTCGTCCTTATGGTGTAGAAATGACAATTATACCCTCAGGTTAACAAGACTTAACGACCGTTAGTGGGCTCCGTTAGAGGGAGGGACTAATGGCGCATAACGTTTGCCAATTAAGGATGGACGGTGCAACTTTTTTGGTCAAAGGACGAACACCTGCGGTCAACGCAAACCACAAGGACGAACGGTGTAATTTACTCTAAAATAAACGTAATAGAAACCTGAGAAAGCCAAGTAGACTATAAGAGGAGTGAACAAAGCGCATACTTTGATCTGGAAAAAGTCTGCCATAAAAGGAACCAGGAACGGCTGAAACAAAACAATGGCTCATATTTTCTCCCTTCTCCTTTTTAAGTGTTGCGTAAAATTCCGGTAACATTTTGAAAAGATTATTGAAATCATTTTCAAAGAGGTCATTTAAGCATACTTGAAATTCATGTGGTTTACAATTATTTTCCTTGCATATCTCAATAACTAAATCAATAACGCTAGATGCGACCAATAATGTGTTTTTGCTTGAAGAACATCCCAAGTCTGCTATTTTAAAACATTGGCCCGAGACAACATCGTGATAAGCAATACCCCTTATTGTATGCTCCAAAATATGTAACGTTTTTCGTATGCCAGTTTCCTAAAGAGATAAGATATATACCGTGTTATATTCAAAAGCTACGAGCTCATTTGTACAGAATACTGATCGACATAACGTTAAGTAAGTGAAAGAGATACCTGAACATACGAATTGCTGGCGTAGCTAAATTTCTCCATTACCATTTTTCATGTGAAGAATGTTTCTTCCTGCCATGGCTATTTTTAATCTTTGGCTTTGTTCTGCTGGCCTTATAATTGCTTTAAATAGTCCTTTCACATGCTTAAAAAAGTATTTTAACACACAATAGTAAAGTTTTATACAAGTTGAACCGTCATCTTATTTTTTACAAAATAATTTATTTCATACAAGTTATGCGGTTATAAAATTTACTAGTACCTGTTAGAAAAGAATACGTAGATAGATATGATATGATACGATACTTCTTTCGTTTTCTTAGTATCCTTTTACATAGATAAGACTATATATAAGAGTACTTATGAATCAGTATTTCGGTTTGTTATTATTTGGTGTACCTATTATGTAATTTCGGATCTCGATAACAACAATGCTATCAAAAATGCTAGCAAGTGACTAGCCAATTTGGTTACAAACGATCACTAAGCCGAGAACGAAAATTAAAGAAGCTGGCATCTTAAGCATTGATTCACTATACCTGGAAATAATCTTACGGGATGATGATCTATATCAGCTTGGTTCATGAGTTTTTTCCTTTATTACCTAGATAACGATACATACTTTTTTATCGAGAAATAAATGTACGTTATTATTATCTTTATCTCTTACTCTACATTTCTTATCTCTTATCTTCTTAATGTAATTATGAACCAGGGGCGATAGCACATTCAACTTGCCTGCATCCATGATCCATTAATACACCTTGAGATTTTATTTTAGTTTTAATAAGTATAAGAGGGAGGGGTATCATGGCTTGGATGCCATGCCATTCTTATGTGGCAATGGAAATGGCATGCCATTTCGTATGTTACCACACTACTTTCCTCTTGTGCCATTTGCCAAGTGACTGAACTCACATGCGTTTTATTTTTTATTTTCTTTTTTTTTTAAATTAAGTTTTGTTGTTGAGTTTGTGTTTTTATTAGGGTGTGGTGGGGCCCAAAAACTAGCAAATGGCATGCAAACGGCTCAAGCTATAGTAGAGGAATGTTTTTGAAATGTGAATGTGACATGTGAAATGCTAAGATGGCGTTGATTTGACACAAATGACACCAAAACAGCATATTACGGTATCCCTCCCTCTATGTCGATACTTCATACTAGCTAGTTTTCTAGTGTACATATGTTAGGCATTCACGTGGACACATTAATTAGCCATAAGCCTATAAGGCTTGAAGTTGTAGTTAAAAAAAATAATAAAAATAAAAAAAAACCAATCGGCCCGAATAGAAAAACGCATATCACTTTGAAAAAATTGTGTTACGGGGAGTATGGGTTCTGACCCGATATGAAATCCGATCTGAAATCGACACGAAATATAATAGGTTTGGGTTGAGTCTAAATAAATTTCGGGTTGGGTTTGGGTCGACCTATCTAACCCGTTTATTAAACAGGTCAAGTTCGGGTTTGGAATAAATTAAGCGGGTAGACCCGCCAACCCGTTTAAAATTTTTTTTCGTAAACTAAAAATTATTTATATTTTATTATACGGGTTAAATGGGTCGACCCGCAAACCTGTTTAATCTGTTTAACTCGTGTAACATGCCAACTCTTGTATATAAAATGGGTTAAATGAGTGAACACGAAACCCGTTTAACCTATTTAACCTATGTAACATATTTAACCCGCCAACGCAAGTATATATACGGGTTAAATGGGTCAGGTTCGGGTTATGCGTAAACAGGTTAGGGTTGACATAGCTGACCCGATGATTTAAATGGATCAGGTTCGGGTTAAGGTTTTCTGACCCGCCAACCTGTCAACCCGAACCTACCAACCTGAACCTGACCCGAATTACCACCCCTAACGGGGAGGACTTTCATCAAATAGCCAACTTTTTTTACATGGAGAATTGTATATACACACTAAAACTTAAATGTTTGCATATTTTTTCAAAATACAAGTTTTCAATGCATGATATACAATACAAATTAAACATATTTTGAGTATATATGCAAATTTGTAAGTTTTAGTGGGTATATATGTAGTTGTCTCTTTTTATACTCAATCTAAATATCAAAATGTTATATTAACCAAAAACATGTTTTAATTATATTACATATCATGTATTAAAAAACTTGTATTTTAAATGTATGTGGTATTTATTGGTAGAACTCAAGTCGTAATTGGTACTTATACGGCTAGAAATACGTGAGCATATTGGGGGCGTATACAACGAGGAACGTTTTTATTAATGTAATTAATGCATTTATGGCAGATAGTTTAATTATATTAATTAATAGTTCACGAAATGACTAACGGTCGTTAGTTAAGCCGTTATACGATTTAACTAACTAATAGACTTTTAATTAACAAGTAAAGGACTTGTTATTTTGTGTACAAACCCCAAACACATGAAAGATGGGGGGGGGGGGGTTGTGAAGTCGGCCGACTTGTAGAGGTGAGGAGTTAGAGTTTGACTTAAACTTCAAGCTAAGTTTAGGCTATATAATGAATCTCTTGATTCATTATTTGTGTCCCTTGCATAACCCAAACTCAAAGTAAAAACTCTCATCCTCTTTCCTTGTGAAATTCAATCATCCAAGAATCCTAAACCCTTAGGGTTTCGGTGATTCAATTAAAGAAACAAAACTGTGTGTGTTCGTGCTTTAACTGTGAACAAGAACTAGTATTCAAGCGTTCCATTGTGACGTATTGTGTATGCAACCATAGATGCAAATTACTTTAGTTGCTCAAGAGGTTTCATGAGACTGAAGAACACGATCAAGATCCATTCGTTGTTAATCCGAGCAAAACCAAGAGGTTAGTAAACATGTGTGATTAATTATGTGTTAATTCATGTACATATTATTAGTGAAAATATTACGATATTTAAACTTGACGGTTTCTTCGGTTTTGATAATGACAAACATGTAACTTGTAATACAAAACATAAAATGCACAAGTCACTCGTAACTACGAATCCTCGTCTCAAGACTTCTACATATGGACTTAGTTAATTGAATTGGGCCAAGCAAACGAACAAGCCCATTCGAGGCCCAATAGTGACCGGCCCAACAAGGCCCAGAAAGACCCAACAATGCTTCTAGAACTTGGAGGGAAAAGGAAAATTCAAAATTTGAATTTTGAATGTGAGCGGCAAAAAGGAAGATTCAAAATTTGAATTTTGAATTTTGAATTTCAAAGCATGCTATTACCCATTTGTGGGTTCATCCTTTTGTCCAAGATGTCAAGCCTATAAATACCAAGCTCTTCACCATTTTTGGCTTGCTAATTCAAGGATTCAAAAATACACACATAAGTCATCATGTAATTAGATTATGAAATTGTTAGTCTTGAATCTCAAGTGTAATAGGTAGATCCGGACGATGTGTACATCCGTGGGTAATTATGTGTAGATTAGGACGGTGTGTACATTCCATGGGTGATTGTGTATATTAGGACGGTGTGTATGTCCGTGGGTGATTGTGTGTAGATTAGGACGGTGTGTATGTCTGTGGGTGATCATGCGTAGAATAGGACGGTGTGTACGTCCGTGGATGATTTGGACGGTGTGTACATCCTTGAAGTGTGTGTGGATTGGTTTTAGCCAAGATTAGAACTCGACATTCCGCTTAGTGTCGCTAATCGGTGTAAGCAAAGGTGTATGGTTTGTTCCGCCTAAAGGGAGCTTGTTGATTAGTGAAGTAATTACCGAGTTGGGTACTCGGGGAGTGAAGTTGAGCGAAGAGGTGCTTCGTGACCAAACCACTATAAATGATCGTGTCCAGTTTGCTCTTTCCTTTACTTATCTCTTTACGTTTTATTCTTTCATTTATCGCTTTACATTTATACTTGCATTGAGTTTGTGTTTGTGTGGTTTGTGATTATATTGTGTTGATTATGTTTGTGTGATGATTGGCTATATCTTCATATTAACTAACTACCTTAAAAACTGCACAATATCATAAAACTTCATCACCAGTCTAAAACTTGCCACTGGTGGCGGTCCCTTAAATAGACCGGCGGTCCCACATATATATGGGACCGTCCATACATATTTGGGACCTCCCACAGTGTGATCTGAACTGACTTAATCTTCTTTATTTTTTTCGTGTGATTGGTTATTCATATTGTGTTGATAATATGTGTGTCGTGCTTTGGCAAACATACTTGTAATTACGTGATATATAGTTGTTATACACATCGTAACCACTATTCATATTTAGCCATGCTTGATCAGGAATTTGATACAAATTTTTTTTAGATTTTAAATAGAAACGTATTCACCCCTCCCCTCTACGTTTTTACAATTGGTATCAGAGCCACGTCGCTCTAGTTTTCAAAACAAATGGTTTTTAAAATAGAGTACGATCTTTGTATCAAATTTCTCATGAAGGGTGATTATATATGAAAAGTGTTTTTGTTGTTCAATTTTTACTAGAATGTTTTTTTGCTTGATTTGTACTAGTTTTGTTGGTTAAATGCACCTCGTATACTAGTTTGAAGGTAAATCTTTTCAAAAGAGTTTGGAAGTGTCCATATTTTCTTTTCTAAAGTCTTGAGCGTAGCAATGTGATCCAAAACACTTGTTTTGTGGACGGTAACAAGTTCTTTAAGTCCAATAAGTCACCAAATTAAATTATACTAAAAAAACGTGTTTCTGAGTACTTGTGACGGTCCCAAATATATGGGACGGTCCCATAAATATTTAAGGGATCGTCATTGTTTAAGGGACCTCCACCAGAACAGGTTATTTTTCAAAAATTCATATAAAATCAACTGTAGGTCCGTAGGAGTCGTGGCACCCGATATTTTAAAGGTAATTGAGTCTACTTTCATTTAAAAATACTTCCAAACATTGATTCCAAACTCAATTAAATCATAAATTCAAAATACTACATAGTAGTCAAAACCTTGTGTTATGTTTTAACGTAAAACTTGCATTTTACTCTTTTTTTCGAGTCGGACACTTCTAGGTGATTAATCTTTGAAAAATAATGTGTTTATCTTTTTAACAATATTTAAAATGAGGAGGAACTATTTTATCAAGCTAAGTATACATTGTTGTATCTAACACACAAAACATTAACGAATATCTTTATGTGTGTTATTCTAAATTATTATGTGTGTTTTCTTGTGTTCTAATTTTGCTACTTGATATCATAATGTCGCTTCTTAATGTTATCATAGTGTTGTATCAAAATAATACTTTACTGCATCAATGTATTATTATAATGTATCACAATGAATATTTTTCTTGCATCACAATGTAAATATTAATGCATCATAATGTATATTTTATCGCATCGTAATACACTAAACGAAATAACATAGTGCAATAATTATTATTTGTAAACAGAAAGATACTGGACATATTTTAAAAATACTAAGATACTATTTTAATGATATTTGGTAATAAATGATATACATCTTAGAACTAAAACATGTCTTGGATGATGACAATTTCTGTTAATTATCAAAACTTGCCTAAAGAATATTCATATTAAGCTCATTTTCGAGGAAATTCTCTCAGCTCAACTCTTGTCGGCATATGTTATTTCTTTGGTTTACTGGAGGATGACAATTTCAGTGAATTATGGCCTTTAGATCCATTTTTCAAAACTGAACACCAAGGAAAAGTATGCCCATATCGCTATTTGCCAACATACTCTTCATAATTGTGTTAAGGCTTCTCGATCCATGTTCCAAAATTGAACATCAGGGAAATGTATTCCCATATCGGCAATCTCCAACATACTCGTCATAATTTCTGATAAAAAGAAAAAGATAATTAGCACGTTTAATCAAACAAAACTCATTAAATATACTACTAAAATTCATATGTATACTCACCTCCATTTAGATTATCTACACAACATATAGATTTTGCAAATAGTTGAATACTTCTTTCCCTTGAAAAGCACATACTTTCAAGTACAACCCGAGCTATATGAGACTTATTGTAAACCGGTGATCCCAATTAATAGACCACGAGCATCATCACTCCACGATGGTGCAAACACTCCATTTAATACAACTTACATATATCCTAATTCAACCTCATATGCGGCTAGTGAATAGCTATTGCATCATAGTTTAAAATCAGGGTGCATCGTTCATGCAACAAAGTATACAAGCACATTTCTGCACATAATACAACCTACATGTATCATATTCAACCTCATACGGTACAAGTGAGCAATTACTGCATCTGATAATGATTGAAAACGTACACTTTTAAAGGGTCATTTAAGCCCTTAATCGCCCACTTTTATATCCGTTACTGCTTAATTTCGTTCCTTTTCACTTTTTAGGTCTCTTGGAAGCAACATGCTAGAATGATGCATATTTGGACAAAAAGGAGTGAATTTATGAAGAAAATGGCTAAGTCAAGATCGAAGACACTCAAGCTGCTGAAACTGAAGCTGACGGCATCCCAACTAAAGGGCGACACCATCCTTCTCTACAGATTTAATTAAAATACACCCGACGACTCAGTAGAATTTTTGCTAAAATGCATCTGACGGCGTCAGGCTTTGAAGAGGAAGGGCGTCACTAAGACTTTTCATCTCAGACGGCCCAGATCCAGAATCAGACGACGTCCCTGCTGAAGCCCGACGGCGTCACAACTACAACGTGACGCCGTCCCAACGATAACTTGGCCAAGACAAAAACCCTAATGACGGTGATCTGACGGCGTCCCACCTATAAGGCGACGCCGTCGCAAGTGTAAATCTATATATAGAATTCAATTTTTCAGTTTTTAAAGAGGTAGACTTGTGGAGTAAAAACCCTAAACGTTTGTATTCCGACTTGGACAGTATCTTAGGGTCCCAAACCCTATTTTACACATTAAGATAAGTGTTTTATTCCATTAATTTCAGTATGTCTTCCATTGAATGTGTGTATGCTTTCTTGTTTAACATGTCCGGCTAAAGTTCTTGTGTGTTTGCTTAGATCTATGAAACCTAGTTATTAGTTATTGATTGGTTGTTTCTTATCTTAATTGTAAATTTGTTAGGAATGCACTAGGATATCGTTGTGTTTAAATGCTTGAGTAATCTTTGTGAACATTAGTTTATGAATCACTTAGAGGATTTCGTAGTCTAAACATCCAAAGATAACCTTTAGGTTAGTTTATGAAACATCTAGCGGATTTCGTAGGCAATAACCTTAAGGTATTCTCAAAGAGTTAGGGCATAAGCATTCCCTACGACCTTAGAAAACACAACGCGTTAAGAATAAGGACGTGACAATTCAACCACCAATAAAAGATAACTAGGGAATAATAGTATCTAGGTAGACACATTTTTAATCATCTTACGAGCACACATCAAAATACATAGACTACCAATAGATTAGATAATTAGATAGTAGAAGTAATCGGTAGAAGTACCACCCCCAAATCCATTGGCCCGAGATTTTACCCTTAGCTTTCTAAAAAAAACATATAAAAAGATAAAAAAGAATCATCCTCAACCCCAACCTTAGCGTAGCACACTTCTTGCTAACATTCCTATTCCCCTAGAGAATGATATCAACACCCGAGGCTTACCTAATACTACACTACAACGATTAGGTTCACTACCTAGGGTGTTGAAAAACTTGCTCGACGAAAAGGAAGTTCCTTTGACCCCGAACGCGCTTCGTACGCGCATCAAGTTTTTGGCGCCGCTGCCGGGGAATAGAATAGCTAGTTAGAATTCTATCTCATTTAGGTTCCCTTGCTTGATTCTTATCAAGTAAGAATTTTTCTCATTTTTAGCTTCCTCGTAGTCTATCCCCCTTCTTCGTGACTTTGTTCATAGCCTCATCACTTTTCATCATGGAAGGTGATCACCCAATTCCCATCGACCCACCACCAATTGACCCGCCAAGAGCCCGTACTCTTGGTGAATACTAGACCAAGCCACCAAGGATATAGGAACACCATTGAGCTCCCCTATCAAGCTCAAACTACGACCCTGCGATGCGACACCATCCGGTTGGTGCAAAACGGATGTGCATTCCATGGACTTCGTTCCGAAGATCCTAATCAGCATCTCAAGGATTTCCTTAAAATCGTTGATTCCATCAACCTTGATGCTACCACACGGGAGACCACGCGCTTGCGTCTCTTCCAATTCTCTCTACGGAACCAAGCTAGTAATTGGCTTGAGCGACTTCCCGCAAGATCCATCTCAAGTTGGGATGATCTCACCACTCGTTTCCTTGCCCAATTTTTCCCACCGGGGAGAACTGCTAAACTTAGGAATGAAATCTGGATGTTCCAACAACGTCAAGGTGAATATCTCTACAAGGCATGGACTCGATTCAAGGACTTGCTCCATAAAGTCCCTCATCACGGCATCGATCTTTGGCTTCAAGTCCAAATCTTTCACGATCATGTCAACTTCTCAACTAAGCAGTCCATCGACCAAGCTGCCGGTGGCAAACTTAGTGATCTTACCGCGGAAGAATCGTGGGGTACAATAGAGGACCTTGCCCTCTATGACAACGAAAGCTGGAATGACCCCTGTGAGTTGCCCAAAACCGTCAAGGAAATCTCCTTGCCTCCCATTGACTCACAAACTTCCAATCGTAGGATGCTCGAACTTGAAGATCAAGTAAAATTCCTAATGAGCTCCTACGAGAATCCTAAGTCTTCGCACCAAGTAAGCAAAATCACTCTACCTTGTGAGTTATGTAGTCCCCATGACATTCGTGATTGCACAAGACTCCCTGAACAAGCTTTTGCGGACTACGCCTCCACGCGTACCGACGGAGCGGAAGAGAAGTGGTACACTTTCAAGCCCGAGCAAAACAACTTTGGAAATTCCTACAACCCCTCATGGAGAAATCACCCTAACCTTAGGTGGATCCAAAACTCAAACCCGCCCCAAAACTCATATAGTCCACCCAATAGGTCCAACCCTCCAAATACCGGGAATTCTACTTGTCTCGAGGCAATGGTGTCTAGGTTCATGTCATCTCAAGAAGCTCGATTGACTAAGCTTGAAGCCGATTTCAAGCAACGACAAAGCGAGATGACAACCAAGCTCGACGCCCTCTTAAAAGCCTCCAATGACCGGGAAATTGGAGCACTCCCGAGTGACACTATATATATACTAGTTTTCGAAGCCCGCCCAATGGGCGGGCATTACTTATAATTATTTGTTTGTTGTTTTTCGTTAACTGAAATACATTTTTTTGAATTGTCAAACAATATTATAAAACAAATGTTTCTTTGGTTTTTAGTTGTTGACGTTTTTCAGGGGACTGTTCCATCCTTGCGTTCAAATTTAGAAAAGCAATTATAGCAGCCTAAATTAAATTCAAATATAAGAATTTTCTGAACTAATAATGTAGGTCAATATGAAAGGCCATTTTCCGAATGTGTGACAGAAGAAAATAAGAGAACGGAAAGAACAAACGTGTACCTGCATGTTAGCTTCATCCCATGGTAGCCCAACTCCCTTACCCCATACACTTCTCCATCTATTTCATACTGGAAACATGACAATAGATAAACAGAATTAAGAAAATGCATAAACATGAATAAAAATATAGATCAATTATATACCTGACCAATGTCTATCTAAATGAATACCTGTTATTTGACACTTTAAAATTCTAAAAAAGGTAACGTAATTACTTGTGCATATAATTCGTTGTTCTAGCTCATGTTAGTTGGAAGTTGCTGAGGTTAAAAAGTCATGCCTAAACCCTTCATCATGCGCTAAAAATATTGTGAAAGTGCTTATAGATCGAAGCTTCACCATAGGGAAAACCTGCTCCAAAACAACACGTTTATGTACCTACAAACATACATAATATACACAAAAGTTATATAACAATTATGAACACAATAACATAATAAAACAGGCATGTCAAGCGTTCATGGTTAAAGATTGGGCGGGCATGACTTATTATTATCATTGACATATTTTACTATAGCGAAATCGAGCGAGTAATCGTAAGGAAGTTTTTCCAAAAAAACATTATATATTATATTTTGGGACGGAGGTAGAATTTAATTGTACCAACTCGTACTCAACTAACATAGTATTTTCATAACTTGCCATCTTGTCAAATGGCCATGGACCATAATGTATATAAGGTTATGTTGATCCTAGATTCTTAGTAGGGGTGAATCAGAATGCAGACGTGGGCGAAAGCAAGGTTTTTAATAACAGTGTACATGCTCTTTTCTTGTTATGATTGATTATTTTAACAAACAAATATCTTTTCTATAGCTTACAATGATATGAAAAGATATCTTATTCATATTGACAATACAAAATTGTCGACATACATGTTAGACAAACTAATGACTTCTATTAAAGATGACAAATAAAACTACTCATATAAACCCATGAGAAATTGTAAAAATAAGCGTAATGTTAGGAATTAGAAATTCCAGGCATTAAAGAGTCGGTCACCTCAAGTATATGTAATCGTTAGAAAGCTCGCAGTCGTTGTTATTTTAAGCTAAGTAGTATTTAGTTAAGTAACACCGTGGAGGACGGACGGGTCTTTACCCACTGTATGCCTGATTCACAGCCCGTTGTGTGGCGTTTTATGTAAGACTGTAAATACTCTCTACCTCCCAAGGTAGAGAGTTGGAGCTCATAATAATATCTTTCACTTTCTCTCACTAAGTTCCCTAAGCCTCTAACTTTCTCTCTCTAGATTTCCACTTATACGCCAACTTGGTGTTATGGTTTGATGTGTAAGTGAAAACTAATATCTTACAATTGGTATCAAGAGCCATGGTTAGATCATATCTTGCACATCTTTGGATTTCTAGTGGTTTTTAGGTGGTTTTTGAGTTTGAAAAAGTTTAGTGGTTTGTGCATCATTTGGTTGATTTCTTGTGTTAAAGCTTGGATTTTGTTAGTACTTTTACGTTTAGAATCATCACAAGTATTTAGGTTTTCATTTGGTAAGCTTGAATCATCTTGGTTGGGTTGTTTTTGGATTGAAAAGTGATGTTTGTGAAGTTTTCTTGCTAGCGACTTGACCTACGGATTATTTTCCTTGTAGCGACTTGCTTTACATTTTTGTAGCGAGTTGCAGTTTTTGGAGCTAGCGACTTAGGCTTAGCGACTTACAGTACAAGTAGTGGACTCTCCACTACGGGTAGCGACTTGGTGTTAGCGACTTGGTGAGTAGCGAGTTGCTATTTAGCGACTTGAATCTTAGCGAATTGCTGCCAAAATTTTGCTAGCGACTTGAGGCTTAGCGAGTTACTATTTAGTGACTTGCTTTTGTTTAGCGACTTGACATATTAGCGACTTGGTGCTTAGCGACTTGCTGTCAAAAATTGCTAGCGACTTGGTGATTAGCGACTTGGTTCAAGAATTCTTAGCGACTTGGTTAATTATTGTTTCTGTAGCGATTTGTCTTAAGAAGAGGTTTGACCAAAGTTGACTTTTTACGTCAAAACTTCAAACGGCCATAACTTTTGACCCGTAACTCCGTTTTCAGCGAAATACATGTCAAAACGACCGGAACAGGCTGAATATTGTGAGGTTTCACCACGATGTCGTGAAACGAATTTTTCGAGGCCCAAATCCTCTCCGAAAGGAAGTTATTGAGCTTTTAAATTTTTAGACCTAAATTTCTCCATAAAATCGTGCAACAACCAACCCAAATCACAACCAAACAACATCTCTGCTAATCCCACAAACAATCATAAGACCTAACACACAATTGTCTATCATTGTGTCTATGCATCAGTTATCTTAACACGTTCTATTGGCATTGCTTAACGGTTTGGTCTTGATTTTAGTAAAATCCCGCGAAAGATTCTATTTCTCGGTTTAAATCATAGACTTGTAAAATCCCGTGCACGTCAACATCATGCCTAACGATTCGGATTCAGTTGTATCTAAGATACTCAGTTTATACGACGTGACCAATGAACAGAAGATAACCAACAATGTACTACAGACTATCGTGTTTGAGTCAGATAATGCTAAAATGGAATCTTCGTGCTCAAATTCACAAGAGAAAGAGGTGCACCAGCCACAACCTGTTCAAGTTAATGCAAAGGAACGCTCCATGGAAGCTTCAGATTTACTCAACATAGAGGTACACCAGCCACAACATGTGCACGTTAATGCAGAGGAAAGCTGCATGGAAGTTTCTGGTATACCTAACTGTGCATCTTCTACTCAAAATGATGACTATGTTTTTGATGAATACACTGCACGTGCCCCTGATGATTCTGTTATCTCTGAACTTAATGCCTATAAAGAACGAGTTGCCATTTATGAACAACGTGCTAATTTTGAATTAACCACCCGTGAGCAGGAAATGGATGACCAAGTGCGTACAACTATTAGAAAAAGTAAGTTTAGAGAAGAAGTATTAAAACAAGAGTTAAACTCCTTACAAGAAAAGCTTTCTAAAACTGCTAAGCAAAAACAAGAACTTCAAGAAAATGTTAAAATGCTTAAGCAAGAATTCAGTGCTAAGGAATCAAAACTTTTGAATGATTTTTCTAATCTAAAAACCTTGAAAAAAAAGCTTGAAAATAAGTTGTACGTACAAGGGAATACAATTCAGACTGCTCACATGATCACGAAGCATAGAGTTCTCAGCGATAAGCATAGTGTTCCCATTATAGATAAACCCAACCCTGAGTACGGGAAGATAGCAAAAGCAGCTCAAAATGTAATCTATGATGGCAATGAGATTCTTAAACCTAGACAAAAACCTAGTTGCGTTGAATGCTCAGAGGAAGATAAGAAATCAGATAAAGTCACTAGGGAAAAGATGAACAAGAAACTAGATGATCCAAAATGTAAAGAAAAGAAAGTAATTTTCACACCCCATGATTACAAAAAGGAGAATTGGATTGCCTTAAACAAGTTTAAGCCTCAGACTTTGTTAACTCCCGAACAAGTGTTCTGGAAAATGGACTTAGATAAGCAGAAAGCTGAAAATATTGTTGAAACCAACCCTCCCCTTAGGAAAATGCCTAGAGCGACTGTGTATCCTCCTAATACACCAATGCATTTAGTTCCTAGGACTATTTCCACTAAGAGCAAGACCTTAATCAGTCAATATGTGATTTTTTAACTATTTGTCGATTTTGAGAAAATATGTAAGAAAAGGATCACACCCACTGGGATAACTGAAGGGGAAAGGGGTTTTGAACAAACAAAAGAATGCTATTTAACTGAAGTCATGCCTTTCTTTAAACTTCTAAAAGATCATTTTGAGAGTCTTAAAAAAGGGATAGAAACATATATTAAAGTAATGTAAAAGGAATTTGATGCAATGATAGTTGAGGCTAATGACTATGAGCAAGCACTAAAATATAATGAAATTGAGAGGAAGAACTTGCATACCTTAAATGAGAATTTGATTTCTGAGTGTATCTCTCAAGATGTATTCTATACTGCCACTAACTGTTCTATTACTGCTTCTCAATTTCATGAATTGTCTGTTGCTTTGAAAGTCTCCCATGATCGTGTCATTGAACTTGAAATCAAAAACTCTGAACTAAGTGAGAAAATTGAGCAGGATGATCACGATAATTTGGTAAAACATCTTTCTAAACTAGAAGTTGAACATTTTGATTTACAACTTAAATATCAACATCTCAAAGAAAATGTTAAAACCTCAAATATCAAGATATCCTCGGATGTTCCAGAGTTTGATGCAGTTTTTGAAATAAACAAACGTGATGAACAGATTCAAGCTCATTGCCACACGATCAAAAGATTGAAAGCCCAAATTTCACAACTGAAAGGTGAAAAGAAGGATGTGACAGGTTCCCATATGCCTCCACCTTTAGATTCTCAAAATTTCCAACTTCAAAACATTATTAATAACTTACAAAAGGAAAATGATTGTTTTAAAGCTGAAATTTCAAAGGTTAATGATCAACACAAAGAGTTATGTGATTCATTTAAAGTTAATCATGATAAACAAATTGAAAAGATAACTTCTTTACTTAACGAGATTGAGAATCTGAAGCGTGAGGTGAAAGGAAAGTTGCCAATCCCCAATTGCAAATATTATGTTCCTAAGATTTCTGCTTGTGATAAGTATGCTATCGATATGTTATATATTCCCCCGACCATTAGGAATAATGAACTTGCACATAAAGCATATCTCTCATACCTTAAGGAAAGTTTGAAGGGTCTCCGTGAGATTGTTGAAGATGAAAGATTAGAAAAACCTTTTGATAGTACTATAGCCTATGCCTGCATGGATGCCAAACAATCTCAGGAACTCTTAGAGTATGTAATTGTCACAAGTCTGAAATCTAGCAATAGGCGAGATAGAATAGTTGTGCCTTGTTCTATGCCTAAAGCCAAGTATGTGACCCTTGATATGCCTTGTTCCATGTCGAAATTCAAGCAAGCAACCTTTGATGTGCCTCCTAGAATTTCAGATCCCAGCACTTCTAGACCAGGAATGCAGAAAGTAGTGAAGCCATGTAATGTTCCCATCGTTACTTCTACAGATGTTGAGATTGACACTAAAGTTAGCGGGTCAAAACCTAGAAGCAATGCAAAGAAGGATAGGATTACGCAAACTAAAAGTGTTCATGATAAGGAAGTGAAAGAACACCATAGGGACAAGAAGTTTGATTTGAACAAAAAGAATCGTGTTAGTTCTAGTATTAGCTCTAAGCTTACTGAAATTAATTCGAGGCCTCATGCTGTCTGCAAAACATGTAAAAAATGTTTATTTTCTGGTAATCATGATAAATGTGATGTGTTATTTCTGAGGTCTAAGATTCATAACCCAGTTAAGAAAGTTTGGAGAGCAAAACAGATTAAGCAATCCTGGAAACCTACAGGGAATGTGTTTACAAATGTAGGATTTCAGTGGAAGCCCACAGGTCGAATATTTACGAATGGCAAACCTTACCCCTCAGCTAGATCCACTATGCCTAGAATAGTGCCTGTTAAGGTTTGGAAGCCAACTGGTAGAATAATCCCATTAAGCACAAAATGTCATTTGACTAAGTCCGATGCTTCTACTAGTTCAGCTCCTAGGAATAATGCCATTGCATCTAGGGTTTCTGCTGATTCAAAGATTGTTTGTGCTAACCAAAAGGAACCCATCAGCACGTGGGGATCCAATGTTTCCAATTCTCTGTCTTCGTCTGTTGTCCAAAGCAGGTCGTACAAATCGTCCCTTGGTATTTGGGTTTGGGCGGCTCTAAACATATGACTGGGCTCTTAACGATGACGTCTGTTCACTTCAGTTCAGGCCTCGTACTTCATCATAATGGCGTCTGCAGATAACACTTCAGGCCCCGTTCCTCAAAGAAAAGAAAGGTGTACGCTTCAGTGCCCTTTATCTTCAAAAGAAGAGAAATCTTCATGTTTATGACCACTCTCATCTGCATTCTCCATCAACAAGCTTCATGTTTTTCAAATGCTCATTCATTCATCAAGTGGGTCTACATTCATTGGTTCAAGATATGTTTGATGAGTACTTCCAACCTCCAACGAATGTTGATCATCTAGTTTCTGAAGCTCATGCTCTGGTTCCTACTGACTCAACTGGTTCACCATCTAAGAAGTACTTCTTGGAATTCTCAAGAAACCTTATCTCCAGTTACTCCTCAAGGCATTGTTAATGACTATCAATGTAGTTGCACTCATGAATAGTGATCCGCTCTTTGGTATTCCTTTGCCAAATCTTCACGGATCATTGTTTCATTGTTCTTTCCTAAATGTGCACTCTGTAAATCAACCACATGAACATTAAGGAAAATGACTTCCTCATCCGCTCAAGGATATTATTGGTGAGTCTTCCAGATCAGTCTCTACATGAATACTTTTAGGAAGAAGGCATTGATGTTGAGGAATCATCTGTTCCGGTTCATTCAGTGGGTCAATGTACATCGATTGTATGTTTATTCACGTGTTGGACACTTGACACAAGTTGATTACTTCGGAGTTGATCATTTATCACTTATTTGAGGTTGAAGTTGACGTTCACAAAGGCGTGTTCTTATTTGTTAACTTGCTCGGGCTTAAGAATTTGAGTTAAAGACTTGGGTTATCTAGTTACCAGCAGTCGGGGTGGATGTTTGATAACCTGGTTAACTATCACTATTAGGAGTTACGTTGTTTTACTCAGTGTCACACGCATATGACGGTGTGGATAATCTCAAGAGGTGGTAATGTCTCATACTTTGTTTGAGTAGTGAGTACTTAGAGATTTTCTTGAAGCATAGATTCTCGACACCGTTCTTCCATCTTTAAGTTCAAGCTTAAGACACAAATGCGGGGAATTCGACTTCAGTTTCAAGTTTGGTATATCGGGTTTTCTT
Source organism: Chrysanthemum seticuspe (assembly GCA_019973895.1). Classification (NCBI taxonomy): domain Eukaryota; kingdom Viridiplantae; phylum Streptophyta; class Magnoliopsida; order Asterales; family Asteraceae; genus Chrysanthemum; species Chrysanthemum seticuspe. Next base: position 214,265,656 of record BPTQ01000005.1, read on the forward strand.
CAACAGTGGTCACTACAAATTGTCTTCATATGGGTTGATAAAGATAGTCAGAGAGAGTTTCCGTTGCAGTTGATTCTCACAGGATTCATTTGGGCTATTTGAGTTCTTCTCACAAGATTTCAAGTTTATGGATATATTATGTTTTGCTGATTCTGAGGTATCAAAACCATTTGGGGGAAGGATATATTATTCCAACTATTTGGGGGAAGGATATATTATTCCAACTATTTAGGGGAAGTGGTCTCTAGAGACCTTTGGTTTATGTTACTTCAGTGTTCAGTTGGAAGAAATGTGAGAAGAATATTTGGAACGTGAGATGATACTGCCTATCGACATCTTATATACGGTTTATGATAAAGTGCTTCCGGTTATATGCACAACATGTTCACTTGATCGAGCTAATTCAGTTATTTCAGAGTTGACATCCACAGAGATGATTAGTGACTCAACATGTTACATGGATGTCATCGTCTCTACTCTTGTTGGGTACATGTGTACATTATGTGCTGATTGGTTATATGTTATATAACTGGAATGCACTTGGTAAAATGAAGATGTTGATATATTGTTCCCCTAAATAGACAACTGGTCAATCTCGAAGAGTAAGGTATACATCGGGGATGCACAACAGGTTCATGTGATCGGTCGTAATCAGTTAATCCGGATTTGATAACCACTGAGATGATCAATGTTTCAACTTGTTACTTCGGTGTTCTCGTGTTCTTCAGGGTGCTGAGCTTCAATCAATGAGACCGCTTTGTATTCAACTCTACTTCTTAGGGAAATGGTCTTTATTCGATGTTTGTCGGTTTGGGGGGAAGCTACCAAAGATTCAAATGGAGAAGGCTCATGTCCAGACGATTTTCTTAGAAGCCTCGAATGCTTTGGTGGCGAAAGTTTAAGAGATGTTGATTCCTTTCTTCTACAACGTGCTGAACGATATCTTTATCTCGGTACTCATTTCATCATTCTCTTAAACTAATTTATCTCTTGTAAATAATTATTCGAAAAACAAAATACAAAATTATAAAACCTTCAAAAAATCAAATAGAAAAATATAAAACTTTCAAAATCCGAAAAAATTTGAAAAATTCGAAAAATCTTCAAAAAAATATTGTCATTTTGTCATGTTTCTCTCGATTCGATAATATCTACGGTCTTTATGTTGTCATTCAAAGAATGACACGGGACTTTAGATGTTGTTCGAATTTTTATATATTAAAAAAAAAAAAAAAAAATCAAAAAATATTTTTGGGAGAAAGAGAAAAAATGGCTTATTGTCATTTCAGGCAGTAACCCGCTTTTTAAAGAAAGAACAGAGCCATACTTTATCATGTTTTCAAAATTCCATGCTCTGATTCTATAAACATTTATCTGCTGAAAACTAACTGCTTTGAAAAATAACCCAGTCTCTATTTTTGATAATCATCTAGACTTATTTGTCACAATATCAATCTCTCAATCAACAACCTATGTCATTGATTGAGGGGGAGAATGATTTCAATAAAATTAAAAAGTTATTTGGCATTAAATTGTTTTCAAAAGATATACATGCATGTTTTATCAATGGAGTTTAAAGTCTTAAAATCCGATCCTTATCAGTTAAAACGCTTTCATAATCAAGTCACAGTTCTCCTTAAAAGCTTTCAAAATCAATTTAAATCTATAAGAGATCACAAATCTCAAATGATTTGAGAATTGTGATCGGGGGAGAATGTGTGATTTAAATTGGATTTAAACTGATAATTCGGTAAATGGTTTTATAAGGATGTACATGCTTTCCTTCCCACATGTGACAAACGATTTCAAATTTTCCATGCACATGTTGAGGGGGAGCATCTATCTTAAACCTATGATTTGAAACGTGATCACTTATCTCAATGTGCAGGTTCCCTCTAGTATGTGCAAAACTCTTTTCAAATCTCGAGGCACATATTGAGGGGGAGCAAAATTATGAAAATCTCATCCTTCCCCAAAATGCTTTATCTACTTGTCTTGATTAGGGAAGTGATGTTGATATCTTTTAGAAAATGGTAATCAAAGAAGTTAAGTCTTTCTCTTGCCTCCATGTGCAAAACGATTTCATATATTTGATGCACATGTTGAGGGGGAGTTCTCGTTCTAAAAATATCAAAAACAATTCAGGTACAAAATGCTTTGATATTATATCACAAGTATCTGGATTGATTTTCAAATGGTTTTCAATTGGTTCAAATGGCAGATGAACAATACCAAATAGACCGACCAACTTTACTTTATGTACGGTGATATAAGGATGATAAGGTTAGGTATGTGTTACCATGATCCGCCAGAACCGGAAGGATCTACCCAGGGACTATCCACTAGTTAGTGTAGAGTTCTTAGGTATGATGATAAAAGGAGAAAAATGAGATATGGGAAGAGTGCGGACTGAAACAGAGCTAGTACTGGAATAAACCCAACAAGGTTCTAGCTATGAAGTCTCGGTAAGCACTGAAGGGGTTGAAGAATTAAAAAGAATTGAATGAGAAAAGGGTGAAAACAAATAGCCCTCCATTTATTCAAACTTAGGGCAGAAACCGGGTACAATTCATATGCTACTGATGGTAACATTGGTATTGAAGACAAGACGTCATGAACCCAGTGACGCTCTGCACCTCAACTTTCCAAACCACTCAAGTTCCTCTTAAAAGGACTTGTTTCATTCTTACGGGGAACCGACATTATCTATCGACTTTCTCTTAGAGGTTGTTGATATTGAAGAAGGAGACCTTCTCCCTAGTCTCCGGCACAGGAACCAAATATGCACATATTGAGTCTAGAGCCACGAGATCATCTATAAATCTCATTAGGACACTTTCAATGAAGACTCTCTGTTTCACACAATGTGGAAAGAGAGATTATATCTTGAGTCCTACGCATTATCCTTGTGGTATTGCCAGAACATCTGAGTGATATGCAAACATACTCACAATGAAGATGGAAAGCCTTCTGGAGCCAACATCAAACAAGCTCCTGGTGGGTGGCATTCGAGATCTATTATATAGATCAACCATGTGACAATTGAACAGAAACAATGGGGCGATTCAATCTCTTGAATCAATCCTGGTTCAGGTTATGGATTGACGGATACCTTTGAAAAACCGGTCTCTGTGCTTAATAACTCTTTTCTTTAGCACATCGACCGTGTACTAATTTTTCAAATCAAAAGGTGTTTTTATGATTGATAATTGATTTTCAATAAAACCTTCGTTGTATTGCAAAAACAATTTCTATTGAGCAATACACGATTGTTTTTCAAATCTTTTTTCATCAATCAGTGGACTTAAATTCGCTGGTTCACTCACTCCGTGTTGTCTTCTTTGAGACGTTCCGGTTTGAGAACAGCTAGAGCAGCTGCGAAACCCTGTCAAGGAAATTCTTCGGAATTATACCTGATCACAGGCAGTACATGTACTGATCAACGGGGAACCGTGGGCCGTGTACCTCAATTCAACTAAGGTGTTCAAAGACACTTTTGTACGCTTTATTGCTAACTGTTGTATGCAGGTACGCCCAAAGTTTGCAGCTGATCAGAATGAAGCAGTCAATCCATAGCCGCATGCTCACACAATACATTCATCTCTCAAGAAATCATGATAAGTGCATCAATGACTCTGATATTTTCACTCCATGCTTCTACTACGCTGCTGCCAATATCATGAATCAACGAAAGCTTCCGCTACTCTGATGAGAAGATTTAATGATCCAGAATGTGAGCATGTCGGTTCGAAAGTCACAACATCACATAATACCAACACCACAATGGATGTCTCAAAGATTTTTGTTAGCTGATGATCTCAAAAGCTGGCTCAAAATTATTATCACGTGGATCAGTAAAAGACCTCCACTTGGATTAACCAAACATGCAATGTGAAGAATCAATGACTACGAGCTTCGAAGCAAAGTACTACATCAAGAATGCAAGAACAATTTTTTGTGTAATATCTGTTTGTATTCAATGTAATTTTAGTACATGATTGAGGTGACCTCCCTTAGGGGGAGATTGTTAGGAATTAGAAATTCCATGCATTAAAGAGTCGGTCACCTCAAGTATATGTAATCGTTAGAAAGCTCGTAGTCGTTGTTATTTTAAGCTAAGTAGTATTTAGTTAAGTAACACCGTGGAGGACGGACGGGTCTTTACCCACTGTATGCCTGATCCACAGCCCGTTGTGTGGAGTTTTATGTAATACTATAAATACTCTCTACCTCCCAAGGTAGAGAGTTGGAGCTCATAATAATATCTTTCACTTTCTCTCACTAAGTTCCCTAAACCTCTAACTTTCTCTCTCTAGATTTCCACTTATACGCCAACTTGGTGTTATGGTTTGATGTGTAAGTGAAAACTAATATCTTACACATAAAATATCTTTATTCATAGGCATAAACCATACTTACACATATAATAATTTTCCAATGCAAGACACTTTAAAGAAACAAAAACTTAAAACTTGGTTGCGTGCAACGTGTTACAATTAACAATTTATTCCTCTAAACGCACGAATTCTTCTTCAAGAAGAGAGCACTTCCGAATTCTCAAATGAGTAGCCCTTTAGCGGTAAGACAATAATTATATAAGCATTCCATACCTATATGTTCTAAAATAGTTATAAAAAGAAAACGTCAATTCTATCACCATTTTTTAACCCAATGTGGCCTCACCAAAACCCAAATCAAAACCATTAAAACAAACTCACCAAAAACCACAAAAGTATATGAAATTATAAACATAAAACTCATGAGAACCATATTAATAAAAATCATTCTTCTTATCAGTAATAATTGCATTTTTAGCGGAAACTATTGATACTTCATATTCATTCGTACTTTTAATCTAATTGGTAGCCAATGAAAGTAACTACTAACATTTGGAATAAGTAAGGGCCGTGGTCAGAGATTTGTGTCAATCAAGTATTTACCTTGGCCAACATATAATTTGAAAGCTAGATTCCAGCCCATATGGAAAATTGACGTGTTGAGTGTATAACAAAAAGAAGGAAAAAACCCCTTACCATACACTCGGAGTGTTAAGACCAGTTCCATTAACGCTGACATTAATTATTACAACAATAATGTGAATAAAAACTGTGGATATAGATAAAGCACCTGTCGGGGTTGTTCTTGCGCATTTACTATTCAGGGCAACCGTTAGTATGTGCATTTGGCCTTGAATGTGCGCGCCTTTGTTGTTCAAAAGTAACCGGTATTAAAAGTTAGTACTGACTCATTGCCTGTGAACATAATAACAACACAATAGATCATAATATAACTTTCTACAGAAGTATACCTTGTGTGCCAATGGATAGGTTCGTGTTGACTTTATTCATCAATCTTGTGAGCTTCTAATAAGCCTGGTATCAACCCATGAGCTCAAGAGGACGAAAAGTTGGTTTTCACTCTTCTATTTTTCTTAAGAAAAAGATAGAATCATTATTATAACTGAATCACCTTGTGTTGCACCAGAACCAACAATCATTGTCTCGCCATCATCTCGAAAAGAAAGAATGCCAATCAAACCCTTTCTTCTTCCCCTGCCAAAGTTCTTCTTTCACCAACTTCACACTGTATTATCATGACAAATTGGGAAAACTAACTCATTTTCTTAAAACTAATTCTGAAATATAGTCGCAGTTGGACTTTGATGTCAACTATATTAGGTTAAATTCCAATTTAAGAATATAAAAGGATATATCGGGTATTTTGCAGTACACTTGGAATTTAAGTTTCCCATAAACTGCTACTGGTTGAATTAATTATTCGTTGAATTAATTATTCGTAGACTTTTTTTATATGACGTAATTTATGGTCATTAGTAGCTTTCAACCATGACTTTGTATTTTGGGCGTTATCTGGTCAAAAGATGCACAACGAGCACATTATTGTAATAGTACTTAATAAATTTTAAAGTGAGTATGACCAAAAAATGATTAACACAATAAGCATGACCAAGCCATTCATGTGACGTTATGTCTAAATTTGTCGTGTGACTTCTGTTGTTACCTATCACTATATTACGACCTTACTGTCCATTTAATGCTTTATTGAGTTGATTCATGGAAATATCATCATTTTCTTATCTTCTCAAATTAGGACATGTTTGGTACCTCCAAACTTAAACCACCTTTCTTAATTCCACCTCATATTGATTTTTAAAGTCCAATTAACGAAATATGTACAAAAAATGAATATAGTACCTTATAATTGTAGGCCACAACGACAATGCCACCACCCTGATTTCAACTACTGTAACATGAGAACCACGTTAATTAAATGCTTCAATATTAACATGTCAGCTATTTATAATACAAAAAAGGTAACACACCAACTTGACTGGGCCGATTTTGTTCCAACACTCGTTTGTTAACAAACACCTGAATTCACATCAGCGCTGACGACCTTGGTTTCCTACTTTTCTGCACAATCTAATATGTATAAGAAATCATGGTATATGGATATCAAGTTATAGTTAAATTGCATACAGCAAGAAGTACCCACTAAAAAGATACAATCAACATAAACAAAAAAAATACATAAAACCCAAAACGCAAAACCAAAACCTTTAAAAAGATTCAAACTTTACTACATTCAAACAACAATAAATTGTATAAATGTTGAAAACGAATTAAGAATTCAAATACTTTTTAAAATATGCAAGTAGGACTGATTAATTCAACTTTCGAGTGTCTGCAAAACATAGAAATTACTCTTTAAGATGATTTCAAGGACACCGTATGTTATTTTCTTCTAATGCAAGTGTTTTTCATTTCACACTTTTTTCCTATTGCAGCTTTTTAAGATGGTTTCTTACTGAAACCACACCAAGGTTCGTCTTCCTAAATAGCAGGAAATCCCTACCATTACCCTCCATCTATGTAACAGGAAGTAATGATATATATACACAAAAGACAACAAATTCACCTGTTGTTCAGACTATGGCATGTACTGAAAAGATTGCATCTCTTGGACCAGGTCCACCTTCATATAATGGGAGTTCAACCAGGTGGTGTCCCTCTCCTGTCAGATACAATTGAGGAGACCGTCTTTGTCAATGCTACACAATATCATGGCATCTTACGGCGCAGATAATGTCGTGCAAAATCTCAACCTAAAAATAAACTTAGTTCTAGAAAAGTATAACATAAATTATGCACTTTTATAACACTTGAATGCAGTTTACGTAAACGGTAGTCTCCTAAAAATAGTTATTTAATATGATACTCAATGCACAAGGTTACTACTGGCCCCAAATAACAGGAATCCCTACCATTACCTTCCATCTATATAACGGGAAGTAATGACATATATACACAAAAGACAGCAAAAACCATATTTTCCAACACTTTAAGCACGGAAAAATATCCTATTGCTCTTATCTGACTTCATAGTTCAATATTCCATCTTAACGCATTCCAACTTAACATCAATACCAAGGTTTCTTGATGGTTTTTATGTGGTGGTTCTTTTTGTGTCAATATTGTTTGATTTTGAAGTGAATTCTGATTCACCATCAGGATTCACATTCCTATGAGGCATCAGCTTGGAACCTTCAGCTACTAAATCCTTCATCAACTATATTTTCCACACCATACGTACTTTCAGTTCATTTAGATCAGTTTACATTTTCTATTTCTTCATTTTATGGCTCTCGCTACAGTTAGATCTTAGCTTAAGATTTTTCTGACCATATAAATCAGGCCCAAAAAATAATATATATGCTAACATACATATTTATATGAAACTTTGAAAGTAGTGTTTGTACCTTGCAGTCGTTGAAGTCAAACCTAAAGACGAAGTGAAAGTGTGCCACCTTCCCTGACAGTATTGAGCCAATAGCAGGAGTATTCCTTGGAGCTAAATAGATAGACATAAGTCACATAACGACAAAAAATGAGCAAAGAAAAGAGAAGACGATATTCTAGTACTTTTATTAAATAAATTATGAAGTGAAACATACAAACACGATGTGAGCCTTTCTCATCCACTGTTATCACAACTCTTCCATCTTTTACCAAAAAGGACAAAGCAATCAAAGTTAAAATAATTATATACGGTAAGGTATATAATAGGGATCTAAACATGAAAAGCAAAAACACACAAACATTAGTGGACTAAGTTACATGCATATATATATCATGATCTAAACAAATATATTGTTTTTGAGAAAAAAAGGAGAAAAGTTGTAGAACCAGGAGATCAAGCTCCGTATCAACAGCAATTTCAGCAAGGACAAGCCTTCTCAACACCCATTCAGTATAGTACACAATCGCAACATACAACCCCTTACGTTGACGGACACATCAATACTCAACCATACTTTGGATATCCGCCACAAGGTACATGTACAAATCCTCACATATATAAAGTCACACTATATAAGTATGATATAGGGAATAAAATTATTATCTGCGTATGTTGTGTTTTTGGTGTATTTTATAAGCAATTAGGAACTTTGATTCATTATTTTTACATGTGAGTTGGTGTAGGATTGTTATATTTATTGTGTTGATGATTCGGGTGGTCTTGGATGATCAAAATACATGTTTGCCATAGTTAAAGAGTTAGTAGAGAGAGAGGGTGTTCTTGCTAGAGGTTTACACAAAGGGAATATTAGATTGAAAGCACCACCCCTTCCATGGATGGAAGGGGTATTTATAGTTACAGAATACACGACCTCCTATCGGCCTGTGGATCAGGGATACAGTGGGTAAAGACCCGTCCTTCCTCCACGGTGTTGCACTAAGCTATACTACGCTACAAACTAATAAATAAACTACTAAATATCGTAACTAATGACAAGTCTACGAGCTAACTTAAGCTAGATAACATTTGGGGTGACCGACTCTTCACTATGGAATTTTCTAATTCCTAACAATCTCCCCCTAAGGGAGGTCACCTCATGTTTTACATTTCGAATCCTAGCACTCTATTCTTGACTATGTTCTGAGCTCGTAGACTTCAATTCTTCAAGTTCCGCAATCTTTGTGCTTTTGTAGCGATTCTTCAAAGTCCGCATATTTTGTACTTTTAGTGGAGGCCTTTAACTGATCCACATCTTTGATGATCTTCGAGCTTTCATTGAGATCATCAGCCACAGTAAATCTCTGGATCACCCTTTATTGTGTTGCCATCATATGAAGTTGTGACTTTTGGACCGACATGCTCACACTTTTGAATCATGACATCTTTCCATCAGAGTAGCGGAAGCCTTACTGGTTCATGATATTTGCAGCAGCGAAGCATAAGCATAGTATGAAATATCAGAGCCAGGTTATGTAGATATGCACCAGTCATGATTTCTTCAATTTAAGTGTGGATGCTGTGAGCATGCGGCTTTGGATTGACGTCTCAATTCTGATCAGCTGCAACCGTCCAAATGTACCTGCAAACAACAGTTAGCAATAAAACACACGAAAGTGTCTTTGATCACTTTCGTTGAATTGAGGTACACGGCCCACGGTTCCCCGTTAATCAGTACAAGTACTGCCTGTGATCAGGTAGGATTCCTAAGAATCTACTTGACAGGGTTTCGCAGCTGTTCTAGCTGTTCTCAAACCGAAACGTCTCAAAGAAGACAACACGGAGTGAGTGAACCAGCAAATTGAGATTCACTGATTGATGAAAAATGATTTGAAAAACAATCGCGTATTGCTTGAAGAAAGAGTTTTTGCAATACGACGAAGGTTTTATGAGAAAGATCAATTTTCAAAAAAAAATACTTTTTGTATTAGAGAATGAGTACACATTCGACATGCTAGCGAAAAGAAGAGATTCGCACATCGAACGGTTTTTCTAAAAGTATTTTTCAATCAGAGATACTTTTTTAATTTGAAAACATAAGTACACATTCGACGTGCTAGAGAAAAGAAGGTTTGCACATCGAACGGTTTTTCCAAAAGTATTCGCCAATTCCATTCCTAGACCAAGGTTGATTCACGAGTGAATCTCCCCATTGTTTCTATCTAGTTGTCACAAGCTTGATCTTTTGCAAAATCTCACATGTCACCCACCAAGAGCTCGTTTGATGTTGGATCTAGAAGGATTTCCATCTTCATCGTGAATATTTTTACATATCACTCAGATGTTCTGGCAGTACCACAAGGATAATGCGTAGGACTCTCAATATATACTTACTTTCCACATTGTGTGAAACAGCAAGTCTTCATTAATATAGTGTCCTAATGAGATATTGTGGATGATCTCTTGGCTCTAGACTCAATCGTGCATATTTGGTTCCTGTGCCGGAGACTAGGGAGAGGGTCTCCTTCTTCAATATCAACAATCTGTAAGAGAAAGTCGATAGATAATGTCGGTTCCCCGTGAGAATGAAACAAGCCCTTTTAAGAGGAACTTGAGTAGTTTGGGAAGTTGTAGTGCAGTGCGTCACTGGGTCCATGACGTCTTGTCATCAATACCAGTGTTACCTTGGTAACAACCAGTAGCATATGTATTGAACCCGGTTTCTGCCCTAAGGTTGAATTATTGGAGGGCTATTTCTTTTCACCCTTTTCTCATTTCATTTCTTTTTCATTCTTCAACCCCTTCAGTGCTTACCGAGACTTCATAACTAGAAACTTGTTGGGATTATTCCAGTACTAGCTCTATCTCAGTCCGCACTCTTCCCATATCTCACTTTTCTCCTTTTTTCATCATACCTAAGAACTCTACACTTTCTAGTGGATTGTCCCTGGGTAGATCCCTCCTGTTCTGGAGGGATCGTGGGAACGAATACCTAACCTCACCATCCTTATAACTCCATACATAAAGTAAAATGGTCAGTCTTTAGGTACAGTTCATTCTTCCTTGAAACCAATTGAAAAATCATTTGGAAAAACAATCAAGGTACTTGTGATACGAGATCAAAGCATTTTGTACCTTAATAGTTTTGATCATTTAGAAAACCTCCCCCTCAACATGTGCACATGGAGGCAAGAGTTCTTTGAAATAATTTCTTTGAAATAATTTCATGATCACAATTTTCATAGAAAAAGCCATTTGATTTTCTTGGTAAATTCTCCCCCTCAATATGTGCGTAGGATATTTGAAATCTTTTTATCACATAGAGGCAAGAGATCTTTTGAAGCACATTTACGATCACACAAGCCATTAAGAAACCATTTGATAACACAATCAAGGTACTTTATAAATAACTTTAAAAAGTTTTTGTACCTCGATAGTTTCTTTTCTTTTAAAATGCTCCCCCTCAATATATGCTTCGAGATTCGAAAGCGTTTAGCACATATGAGAGAGCAGCCTGCACAATTAAATCAAAATGATCACCATTTATCAAATTTCATTATTAAATCACAAATTCTCCCCCGATCAAAAATATCAAACCCTTTGAGATTTTGGATCCCAAGTGATTTAATTAGGCTTAGAAAACATGGGAGAAAATGTGGCCTTGTTTAAATACTCATCTGGTTTTTGGATAAATCCTCCTCCTCAACATGTGCATTATGTATATTGAAATCGTTTGGCACATGGAGGCAGGAGTGCCTATAAAGGACTAAAACCAATTCCATTAAAACAGATTTGAGATTTAAATCACGATCTCTCCCCCGATCAAACCATTTGAGATTTGTGATCCCATCTGATTTAAATCATTTAGAAAGTTTAGGGAAAGACGTGGCAAGATTTAATTTTTGAAAAATGACAGATAAGGAACATTTATTTCGACATTAAAGATTGTTAGTGTCAGGTATGATAGTTTTAAGAGACCTTTTAAGTAAAATAAAATAATTTCACAATCAAACAAGAACAGAAAAAATTTTATTTTGACAGATCTTTGAGTTTTAAAGAAAACCATACCATGACATAACATTAAATCTTTAGATCACCACATTTTAGCGTACAAACGGACTTATGATGAAATATTGTTTGAAAATATTTTATTTTAAATCACTCTCCCCCTCAATCGATGACCGAAGTCGATAATTGAGTGACTTAGTTTTTGATAAAAAGAAGTCCGGTGACTTTCAAAATTTAGTCCAATTTATTTTCAAAACAATATTTTTCCATTTTCAAAAACAATATTATTCAAAGTTTTAGAAAAATGGTATCATCACTATTATCCCTGCACAAAGATACGTTAGGTGGATGAGAAGCTTCCGTTTTTGTTGCTGTAGGGTTTGGAAGAAAAACCATCTGCTGATGCAGTGAGACTTCTTTTTACGTTGCATTTTGAATGCCAACTGAGGTCAAATTAAGCTCCGTTTCTTCAATCACTTAGAAGAAAACCATCTGCTGATGCAGCGAGACCTCTTACGTTGCATTTATGCCAACTCTCCATAGAAGTCCAATTAAGCTCCGTTTCTTCATTTGTCAACCCAAGATATAGTTACCCTTTCCTTTCGGCATCCAATCATCTTCAATTGTGGGATCCGGATCTGGAACATTCTTTTATACCAATATACCTGCATACGTTAGTGAACACACATACAAATATATGGTGGTCGACATCACCCAAACAACAATCGACTAATAAAAGTCAATGCAACATATCAATCAGATCATATAAATGTATAGGAATAATGTGTTCATCAAACTCTAATCATCTAATCCTAACAATCATATCCTAGGCACCTAGTCCTTCAACATAGGTTAACATCAATTTTAATTAAGCATATTAGGATAATTAAGAAAGCCCGTTAGATGATGTAGATTTGAAAAAAAACATTATCCCCCTCAATCCATGACTCATTTTTCTGAAAAGTTTTAAAAGCGCAGAAGTCAATGATTGAGTTTGCAAATTAATATGAAAACAATGATACTGATTGATTTAATAGCAACTCATTTACCACCATTAAGTTAAAACAAATATTTTTCTGAAGAATTTTAGACGGAAAAATATTTGAGTAGGAACAGCAGTCCTTCGACATACTTTCCTCATTTTGTTTTTAGGATAAGTGCACGAATTTTGTGAAAATCGTTTAAGCGTAGCACTTTCCTTTCTTGAAAAACGGGTTGCTATCAGAAATAATAGCAAGCCATTGTTTAAGCACGGGCTGTCTGAAGTAACTGCAAGCCATCATTTGAAGCGCGGGTTACAGTCTGAAATAACTGTAAGCCATTATTTGAAGCCCGGGTTACAGTCTGAAATAACTGTAAGCCATCATTTGAAGCCCGGGTTACAGTCTGAAATAACTGTAAGCTATAGATTTGTGACATGTTTAGAAAGAAATATTTACACCTCCAGCTCGAACTTCATCTAAAGTCCCGTGCCATTATTGAATGACATTTATAAGACCGTAGATGTTATCGATACCAGAAGATATGTCTTGGAAAACATATTTTTGGTATTTTTCAAAATTTTCAGATTTTTATGGGTTTTTGAAATTTTCTATTTTTCTATTTTCTTTTTGTTGGTTTTATATTTTTGTATTTGGTTTTCTGATAAGTATATACAAAGATAGAGAAGATGATATAGTAAAAGAAGATGATGATACGAGTACCGAGATAAGGATATCGAACAGCCCCGTTGTAGAAGATGGATGTCATCATCTCTTAAACATTCACCACCAAAGCTTTCGAGGCTCCTGAATTGTGAGAAATTGAACCATCTGAAAGTGAGACTCTGGCAGCTTCCCCCCAAACCGAAAATCCTTAAGATGAACAGATTCGAAGCTCTATTTCAAGCTTGCTTTAGCCAGGTGCACAAGGAAGCACACCATTATCATAAATCCCGATGCTCCATTTAAGAACGATAATCGAGGATCTCCATTCGGGGTTATATCATCCAATAGAAGAACAACAACGTTTCATCCCACACTTAAATAATCTTCTCAAATTTCCTTTTCCACTGAAGTCTGAAGCGATCCATTCCAAAAGGTGTCAAGAGAACAATTCCCCCAAGTAGATGAAATGATGTAGTCAGCCTCTTTGTATAATGCTCACGAACTCTCCCGAATACACATCATGAGGGGAATGAAAACACCTTCCCATGTTCACATTTTTCTTCCCGGATGATCGTGTATGAAGCTCAAGAACCCGAAGTACACCAATACCCAAGAGCTCTCCCGAATACACATCATGAGGGGAATGAAAACACCTCCCCATGTTCACATTTTTCTTCCCTGATGATCGTGTATGAAGCTCAAGTATCCGAAGTATACCAATACACAAGGAAGGAATAAATGACAACATTGAAGAAGCAGGCCAAGTCACTGATTATCTCTGCGGATGACAATCTCTGCGGATGTCAACTCCGGAATAAGTGATTATGTCTCTGAATCACTGATTAAGCACTCAAGTGAAACAGCTGAGCATCCCCAATGTACACACTCTCTCTCCCCTGATCATTGCGATACCATCGAAATCACCACACACTAGTGTACCTCTTTTATCTTCAGAAACTTTCTCTAACATCACTTCCCCCACTTAGTTGAAATACTAACACTAAACGCCTTGATGAGTAAAACCTTGAGTTTCTCTGCGGTCATGACATTTGTTTTCCCGGGATATCTTCAATCACTTAGAAGAATTAAGTTCATCAAGTTTACTCGCCATGAGTCAAACCTTGAGTTTCTCTGCGGTAATAACATTTGTCTTCCCGGGATATCTTCAATTTCTTAGAAGTATTAAGTACATCAAGTTTACTCGCGTTTAGATGCTTGTCTCCTTCCCTCTTTCTGGTTTTGATACTTCAGAATCAGCAACTCTTTGAATGCCCAAATACTTGAAATTTGTTGAGAAGATCGCTTGAAGTCTTTGTGAGAATCAACATGCTGAATAATGTGAGCAAGTCTAATTGGGGATAAAATTTGGCCCATCACATTCCCCCAATTAGTGCTCTCCCCTAGATCGACAATCTTTTTGATAAATGCCCAGATTAGGAAGAAGTCTTTAGATCATTAAATGCAACTCGTCTTTGGTCTTCTAACATATAGCAAGAAGTGTAGAACAGACTGTAGACTCGACCTTCTTCAAGATTGTCCAGTTGGGGAATAGATAATTAACATCTTCAACTCACACCAAAAAGCATCCCACCAAACAGCATCCCAATTAACTTACATCTTGCAAATCCCCTTAACTAAAATCCCTCCCAATCAAACAAGAACAGAAAGATGTTCATCAAGGAAATCAGCAATCAGGCCGCAACGAACACACAAGATGGTAACACCAAACTACCAATCACATCAAACAAGAATAGAGAGATTGTTCGGAATCGTCATGTTGATGTATACGTGAAGCATTAACCGGAAGCACTTTGTCGATAAACTCATCAATCGGAGTGAAGATGTCAACCAACGGCTCTTAGAAGAGAAAAACTCCATGTGAAGATGACCCGATAAGAAGAAGCTCGGTTCTTACATGAGTTTAGAGCCGTATGACCATTTATATTCTCAAATGTCAATCAACAATGCAAAAAATTCACACTTCTTCTCCCCCTCAAGAATTGCATACGGAGATGCCATTCTTGACTAAAAAAGTGAAATCATCCAAAAGTATTCTATTCACACTTCTCCCCCGCAAAATTAGCACATGATGTCGCCATCGTCATAATAGTTGAGCAAGTGGAATAAGAAAAACAATCAGTGGTAGCCCGGTTCACTTGATGACTGAAGCGCATGGAAAAAGTATGAAGCATGTTGATGAGAATGGTCATAATAAGAAGATTTCTCTTCTTCAGAAGATAAAGCGCACTGACACGTACACTTTGCTTTTCTTTGGAGAACGAGGCATGAACTGTTGTGTTCATACGTCATAAGAAGATTCCTCTTCTTTCTAAGATAATGCGCACTGAACTGTACACATTTGTTTTCTTTAGAGTACGAGGCATGAACTGTTGTGTTCATACGTCATAATGTTGAAGTACGAGGCCTGAACTGATGTGAACAGACGTCATAATCTCTCTCTTTTCAGCTTTCTTAGCAAAACATGTAATCATCCCCATTATCATTCTATAGGCTCTTTGTCGTGACAGCTGATGGAGAAAACCCGATATAATGAATTTGACCCTGAAGTAAACTACCCCGAACTCGTGACTTAAACTTGCACGTATGAAACAAAGAGCGGTGCCGATTTCCATTAGCATCTCTAAGTACTCTCTATGTACTCTATACTCTTCAACCAACCAACCATCAAGTATAAGACGTACATTACCTCTTGAAAATCCACAATTGAATGTGACACTGAGCAGTACAATGTAACTCCTTAAAGTGATAGTTATTTTGAAGTGGTATGAGCCCAATTCCCCTAAGTGGTAAAAGAAAAAGGTAAAAGACACCCAACAATAACTAGATTTCCAAGTCTTCGTTTTTGATAATAAGCTCGAACAAGGATCATGAAGAATCTTCATCCAACCATCCCCGATACCTTCAGATACTAAGTATACTCGCCCGTGATATTTCACTTCAAATTCAAATAAATAATACTGAATTACCGCCGTTGTCACATCTTCTGAACTGCTCAAACTAGCCTTCTTTGACATTTAAATGAACTTTGATAATGGTTTCATCCCGACCATGGTTTAATGAGCATAACCCCATAAAACTTTGAAGAAATCAAACCGCCATGACGAATATCCAAACACACATCCAATTCATGAAGTACACCCTTTTATCCCTTCTTCGAAGCAGAAATCGTAGCACCAGCATCAGAAAAGATCCCGAAATACACTTTCCTTTCTCCAGGATGAATCCATCATTACGGGATTTTACAATTCTATAGTTTAAACCGAGAAATAGTTTCTTTCACGGGATTTTACAAAACCAAGAATAAACCGTAAGAAAGATCCGAAAATGCACTTTACTTATACCAGGATGTTTCCATTGTCACGGGATTTTACAAGTCTATGATTTAAACCGAGAAATAGTTTCTTTCGCGGGATTTTACAAAATCAAGACAAAACCGTAAACAATGTCAGCTTGAATGTGTTATGACAATATTGGTTTCGGTGAATATCTGTTTTAGGGGAACATGCAACGGTTCATTAACTGTTCATTATCCAACATCATCAATATCATCAACCATCCAATCAAAACTTTGGTAAACACATCATTCACGCATTCTGTCGGCTATTGTAGTGACCACACGGAGAAGTAAACCCGATATACCAAACTTGATCATGAAGTAAAATTCCCAGATTTGTTACTTAAACTTGTACTAATCCTTGTGAAAAAGAAACGGTGTACTCAATGTACGAAACCTCTTGACATATTCTCAACTACGTGAGACACCGAAGTGATAGCTACGTTGTGGGTTAAGCTAGAAAGAATCACAAGCGTAACTGAATAGCCAAGTCTTTATCACCCTCTATAAATGCCCAAACAAGTCATCTTCGCGGAAGGGTAGAAAGAAAGAAGATGAAATAAGTAAATGTGCCCTGAAAAAACTCACTTCAAATCCAAATAAGAGATACCAAATACAAACAACCCCGTAGCCAACTTTGTTCAATCATCAATTCAATTCGTGACAAAGTATTCTACGTGAAAATGCATAAACCAAAGTACCAAATCGCCATAGCCCAACAAATCTCATAATCACATCAAACAACATCATCAAAACTCATAACCAATCAAAACTCCAATTCGTTCAAGCCGTGAATTATATGTATCCTCCGTGAAATTCGTGAACCAAAATACCAATCAATATACCACTTAAAATCAATAGTTATCAAAAACATGTATAGAAAAATACAGGTTTTGATATTTCACCTTTGTTAATCCATTTAAGCATGACTGTTATATGCCCATTTACTTGTCAACCCAAAAAAAAAAACGCTTTAGCACCAATATCAATGGTTCATATATACCAATAGTTCACATAATAGTTCACATAATGCAGAGTAAATGAACCGTGGAGTAAATAGTTCGGATCCAGTCAAGCCAATATTCACTATAATATTGGATCCAGCCCATCTACGTGTGAGAATCATTGAGTCTGAGCAAGTAATGAGGCCCACATCAAATCAGTTGAATCCGGTCCATAATGAGCTGTGTTAAAACCGGATATAAGAGAATGGTTTTACCTAAATATTAGGTCATTTATCTCATAAACCTAATCTTATCTCAAAAATATACGCCTCCCTCAAGCTGATAATCTCCACATCCACCAAACTCTTCACTTCATCTCAAGTTCATCAAATAACATCATTAGCCCACGAATCACACTCAAAAAACAAACCCACGAATACCTAATCAGTCCTCTCTCGTTTATAATAAGCAACCACTAATAACGATTGAAGAGCAACAATTTAAACGACTTCAAGGTCTTGTGACAACCAAGGTTTTGGGTAGGTTTTATGTGTTGAGTCGTTTTGTTTTTCCTCTTTTTTTTTTTTTTTTTTTTTTTTTTTTTTTTTTTTTTTTTTTTTTTTTTTTTAGTTTGGTCATGAACGAACAAAGAAAATAAAATAACATCGTTGTTATGTTTTATTTCTTGTTGTTTCGGAGATTAATTGAAGTGAGACTTTATAGATAGGATCAGTGATGAAATTGGTTCGAACAAACAAAAATCTTGAGGATTAGGCGAATATTCGAACCAAATCTGAGATCAAGTGATGTTATATTTTCGATTTTGTTAGATTGGAGTATTGGTGATAACGTATGAAATAGGTTGAATGATGAAGAGTTAGGATAGATAAACGTTGGATGTTGTTGCATTTTGATTTTGATTATGTGTTGGCTGTGATCTACTTCATCTTTCGAGTCCTTTTTCCCTTTTTATTTTTATTTCAAATCATTTTAAGTCATTTGTGAACTGATGAAGTAATCGAAACAGAAGGCAGAAAATGGTAAATGGTTTTAGTAGTCAAGTCTTCTCATTCTTCATTTCTGTCCAAGTCCTATATTGAGTCAAGTGTCAAGTCGCTAGCCAAAACTGTCAAGTCGCTACCCATTTTTTTTTCAAAGCAAGTCGCTACCCTCTTTATCCAAAGCAAGTCGCTACTTAATAAATATCAAGTCGCTAGGTCAGTTTTGTGGCAAGTTGCTATTGACTTTAAAGAAAGTCAACAAATGTCCAAGTCGCTACAGAGATGTGTAAACAACTCGCTAGCATAACAGCTACTCATATGCAACGAATCTAGACGACTTGTAAAGACAAGTCGCCCCCAGATTTTGACTCAACTCGCTAGTTTTTTTGCCAAGTCGCTACATGTATATTTGGCTTTTTCCGATGAGTATTCTGACCAAATTCCGACCATGTTCATAGTTACCCAGAAAAATGACATAAAAATGCATTCTTTTTACCTGTTTTGACTTCAAGAATCTGATGGTTTGACCACAAAGTGTTCATAGATAAAATGATAACAAAGAAAGGTGTAAAAAGATGATATTAGAACATAACAGTTTAGGCGCAAAAAAAATGACACAGGACAGAAAATAGACCGAGACATTTAGATAAAGACCAAATACATGATACTTACAAAGTTGTTTGAAAACTGATATTACTTTAAAAGTGGGAAAACAAAATTCGACACACAAAATTGTTACCCAATCAGTTTTAAAACAAGTATCAAAAACCAACAAACAAAGTAACCATGGAACTAAACCACACAAATCAATACAACACAAAAAACCTTGGCTCTGGTACCAATTGCAGGATCGTTATATTTATTGTGTTGATGATTCGGGTGGTCTTGGATGATCAAAATACATGTTTGCCATAGTTAGAGAGTTAGTAGAGAGAGAGGGTGTTCTTGCTAGAGGTTTACACAAAGGGAATATTAGATTGAAAGCACCACCCCTTCCATGGATGGAAGGGGTATTTATAGTTACCGAATACACGACCTCCTATCGGCCTGTGGATCAGGGATACAGTGGGTAAAGACCCGTCCTTCCTCCACGGTGTTGCACTAAGCTATACTACGCTACAAACTAATAAATAAACTACTAAATATCGTAACTAATGACAAGTCTACGAGCTAACTTAAGCTAGATAACATTTGGGGTGACCGACTCTTCACTATGGAATTTTCTAATTCCTAACAGTTGGACACCTTGCACGCAAAAGGTTTTGACATAAGTAATGAAATTAAGATTGTTGATATCAATTTAAAAGACGAAAGAAAAAAGAAAAAAAAGGTTGCACTTAACATATTATTACTATTCAACCGAATATATGATTTCAACATTTTCATAAAGATCAAAATCACAAATAGCAGAGAACCACAATCAGGAAATTTAAAGCCCTGTAATATGTACAATATCACAACATCCCCTTTGCAAAGTTCAAACCAAAGGAAACATGCTCTTTCCAACAATTCAATTTTTTCTATTCACAGATCCGAAGATCCGAATGTACATTGACATGTTGTGTTTTCTTAGGCCTTACAAAGACAATGACACTAAATCAACTCAAGAATTTTTATAACTTCTTGTCAATACTATATAATATCATGGCATCTTGTGGCGCAGATAATGTCGTGCAAAAGCTTAACCTAAAACTAAACTCAATTCTAGAAAGGTATAGCATGAATTATGCACTTTGGTAACACTTGAATGCAGTTTACGTAAACGGTAGTCTCCTAAAAATTGTTATTTAATATGATAATCAATGCACAAGGTTACTACTGGCCCTAAATAGCAGGAATCCCTACCATTACCCTCCATCTATATAATAGGAAGTAATGACATATATACACAAAAGACAGAAAATCCACCTGTTGTTCAGACTATGGCATGTACTGACAAGATTGCATCTCTTGCACCAGGTCCACCTTCATATAACGGGAGTTCAACCAGGTGGTGTCCCTCTCCTGTCAATCGAGTAGCTTCAAAGAACAAACCAACCACGCCTTGTGTCCCTGAAATCTTTCTTGATTCAACATCTTAACATCAATCACAATGCCTGTTCCCGGCTGTGAACCTGCAAGCGAATCTCACTTGATTCAACATCTTAAAGTTACACGACTGCAAAATCTCACTTGTATTAAATAAATAAAAATAAAAATAACAACTGCAACAAATGAACACATTAGTATTTTCTTGTCATATACCCATTGGGAGGACTGTGATACAAAAAGGATGTTTAGAAGTGGCAATGGAGTGTGATGATGGGGTCTGTTCCTGTTCCTGAAGATACACATATTTTTTATTTCAAGAAATGGGCCACCTAAGTGACACCTTGCAAGGGTACAGATGTGGGGATATAGAAATGTGGTACATGTACATTACATTCCAATCTAAAATGATCTAAGAAGTGGGGATGACGGCATGTGCAATATATAGAAGCATGATCAGTTTTTCAAATGAGAGGGGTACCTTGGTTTGCCTAGAAGGAGTGTTGCCGAGTGTAAGCTTGCAGTAGGCACTTGGATTTCCCACAGATTGCTTCATATTGTTTCCGCGTTTAATTATCACTGTTAATGTCCCCGGCAAACACTACAATAACAATTCAGGCTTTTCTTGAAATCGAGGTGGACCTGATTGGATCAAGAACTGCAACAATGGTATTGCATCTCCAGAAGGTACTTCAAATATGCACCACCACAGAGAAGACCATTTTGAAGACGTGTTTCAAACTGCAGAACGATTGTACCATCGTTAAACTCAACTCGTGTGTCGAGTTCCTTCACGATTGTGTACTTTCTAGCCTTTTGGGTCACAAGAAGCCCATAATCATCATGGCCTTCAACATAGAAGACGAGATTGTTAATACAAATAAGCCGTAAAAACGTTTATTTATATTTTACGATCTTCTAATGTTTTGTCGATAACAAACGTAAATTCATTTTAACGAAACAAATAAAATACGTAAATGGTTTGAGCCAATAGTTTTCTAGCACACTTACGTTTTCACATAAAACACTAAAACAAGTATAAGTGATTTTATGATTTAGTAATACATATGTACAACAACTAGTGTTTACATATTGGGCAAATATATACATAACTAGTATGTATTATAATGGGTAAAAACTAAAACCCAAGGATCATATCCATAACCCATGGTATTGACCCATACCCATTTGACTAGGTGCATTGCACCCATTAGGTACATTGTATCTAATAAAATACCCATGGATCAACCCATAACCCATGACCCATGACCCATAACCAAAATACCCATGGGCAAAGAGGAGCGTCCCACAGATCCTTAGTTTTACACTAGACGGATCCCTTAAGGGAGGGATCCGTGGAACAGTAGTGGTTTCTCCTCTATAAATAGTGAGGCATTTCTTCCTTTTGGTTTGCCACTCTTACACATGCTTTTCCCAAGTATTGTAACTCTCTAACCACTGATCCTAAGGGATCTTTCTATGTAGTTTGTCTTTTGTTTTTGTGTGATTCTCTAGGTTCCTCTTAAAGGCGAGATCACCGCTTCTTGAAGTCGAGCAAGCTCAAGTCCATAAGTTGCCATGCTTCGTCATCATCAAGACTACTGAGGTTCTCTTGTTGATAGTTCTTTCTTCCTTCGCAAAATTATTAGATATTTTGACCTTTTCATGGCTGACCTCAAACTTTTACAACATGAGATAGAATATCATTCTGAAATCAAAGTTCAACACTTTCAATCGCCTCTGGCGCGAGAACAAAGAGACATTCTTTCAGAAAAATCTCTTACCAAATGTTAAAAATTTGAAACATTGTGCATTGTCTTGGGAACGGGACTTTCATAAGGAACTTGGATTGATGAAGGTCATTTTCGAGAAAACAAAAAATCTATTTCTAATACTAAACGTAAAAAGAAAATGTTAAGAAAAGATGTTGATCAACTCTTGAAAGATGTTATCTGTGCTGATATCCATAATGTTGTGTTATACAATTCTTTGTCATATGCATCTGATTATATCTCTGCTGATACTGTTGATAATGTTGTAACTGTTGAGAATACTGATAATGTGCTTCAGATCGAGTCTTTAAAAGTTGAAAACGAACGTCTCTTAAACGAGCTTTCAAATGAAAAACGTCGTCTTCAATGGTGTCAAAAAGATTGTCAAAATCGTGAACTTGCTTTGCAAAACAAAATCCACCAGTTGCAATCAAACAATTTTAATCCAAAATTTGAGCAACTGGATGATCAAAACGTGTCTTTGAAAAGTCAAATCTCAAAATATGAACAAGAACTTGTCAAAGTTAAACAGGAATATGGTGTCATATTTGATTTACTCAATAAGACTCGTCATGAAGCATCAAACGAACTTGATCACTATCTTGCACACACTAGAGAAGTAATGAATTTTGCTGGTAATATTCGTTCTGAAAATCAAGATTTGATTCACACTATCTTTAAGTTAAGAGAAATGTTAGGAAAGTATGAACTACTTCCGCCAACCATCATTAAGAGAATAGCACCTGTAACACTTAGTAAACGTGAACCCAAAATTCCTACTGCCAAAACACAAGTTGCTAATGTGCTTCCTTCTACTGAAACAAGATTAGTTGCCTCTTTTCCAAACGTCCGCACTTCACAGCCTAGGAGCACTACATCGAAGAATAGGAAGTTGCGACCTAAGAAAAGATCAATAAGGAATGCTAAAGTAGAAGAACACCCTAGGACTATGAATAAGACTCACGTTGCTTCCACTATAGATATTGCGTCTGGCAAATGTAATAGAAATAGTGGTGTAACGAATGCTAAACCTTTAAGTACTTTTGATATTCAGTCTGATGCACCTTGTGTTATTTGTCGTAAAAGTATGAATTCTGATTGTCATGACAAATGTGTTGCTAAAGCTATCATCTCTCGTTTACGAAATCCTAAGAATCGGAATACCTCTAGGCCCACTAATCTTTCTAAGTCTGTGCTTGGTAAACCGCCCTCTTTAGATTCTAGGAAACGCACTGCTGTCCCTGTAGCTCCAGTTTCACCTCCTAAGAATGTAGTACCACCTAGTGCATTCACTAAGACTAAAGCAAATACTAGTTGGAGATGGCAGAAATGGATATATAACACACTAGGATTTAAATGGATGCCTAAAGTTATTGATGTGTGTATGTCTACTATAACTGCTCCGGAACCCTCTAACATTTTGGGTTCTACATCTACTTCTATTCCATCTGTGTCGTCTTTGTGTAATGCAGGTGATACAGATCATTCTCTGGATTGTTGATAGCGGATGTTCCCGACACATGACAGGCAACCTTAAACTGTTATCAAACTTTATTGAAAAGTTCATTGGCACTGTCAGATTCGGGAATGATCACTTCGCAGCTATCATGGGCTACGGAGACTATATCAATGGCAACATCGAAATCAGCAGGGTTTATTATGTGGAAGGCCTCGGTCACAATCTGTTTTCAGTAGGTCAGTTCTGTGATGGAGATTTGGAGGTTGCTTTCAGGGAGAAATCTTGTTTCGTTCGCGATCTACAAGGAAACGATCTTATGTCTGGCTCGCGTAATTCAAGTCTTTACACTATCTCTATGCAAGACATGGTTGCTTCATCTCCCATCTGCTTACTTTCAAAGGCAACATCAACAAAATCCTGGCTATGGCACCGTCGTCTCTCACATTTAAACTTTCAAACTATAACCAATCTTGCTCGACACAAACTAGTTGAAGGTCTCCCACGATTTCGGTATTATAAAGATCACCTTTACTCAGCTTGTTAGGAATTGGAAATTCCATAGTGAAGTGTCGGTCACCCCAAATATAATTTAGCATAAGTTAGCTCGTAGACATATCATTAGTTTTCAGTTTATTAGTTAATTATTAGTTTAGTTTAGCGTAGTGTAACACCGTGGAGGAAGGACGGGTCTTTACCCATTGTATACCTGATCCACAGGCCGTTAGGAGGTCGTGTATTGTGTAAGTATAAATACCCCTTCCATCCATGGAAGGGGTGGTGCTTTTCAATCTTACATTCCATACTTTTGTATACCAAGTCTCTAGCAAGAAAACACCCAACTCTCTACTTCTCTCTCTAATGGCTAACATGTATTTTGATCATCCAAGACAACCCGAATCATCAAACACAATAATATTTGGATCCTAACAATTGGCATCAGAGCCAGGTTGTATTGTTTTGATGATTCGTTTGGTTTTATATGCGGTTTTCTCGACTTTTGGTATGTTTTGTATAGTGTTTGTGGCTGTTTTTGTACTAATTTTTGATTGGAAAACGTTTTTTTTAGAAGTGTTGTGGTAAAACTGTTTTATACAAGCTTTTGTATCGAATATTGGTCAAAACGTCATATGCTTTCTACTGGTTCAATCTGTCCAAGTTCTGTTTATGTTGCTTTGTCCAAAATATGCTTTGTCCAAAATATGAATATCATGGTCATTACACTAGTCAAACATGGGTCAAAATCAAGTGTTTTTTCTGCATAAGTCATCATTTTTCTGGGTTGTATGAAGGTGAACGTTTTTTTGGTCGTAAAACTCATCGAAAATCTTCTATAATCATGCTAGTGACTTGTTCCTAAACTGTCCAGATTCATTGTTTGTAAGTGGCGACTTGTCTTTACAAGTTGTCTATATTCATTGTATTTGTGCAGCGAGTTGTGTTCGAAAAATGTAGCGACTTGCCTAGAAACTTGATATTTATCATGTAGCGACTTGTTGACACACTATTAACTGTTATGCTAGCGATTTGCTTTGAATACTAGCGACTTGTGGTTTAAAAGGAGGTAACGAGTTGTGACTTAATCTGGCTAGCGACTTGAAAACATTTGACCTAGCGACTTGTTTTTTAACAAGTCGTAGCGACTTGGTTTGGAAAAAGTCGTAGCGACTTGGTTTGGAAAAAGTCATAGCGACTTGGTTTGGAAAATTTGGCTAGCGACTTGTCTTGGACCTTGTGACATGGACAGAAATACAGAAGAAGAATGACAACACATGACCAAAGACCACAACTAGAAGCAACCATATACCAAAACTACAACATCAACATTACTGCTAGAAAACATCAACCATCACCTCTACAAATCCATCGACTTTCATCAACAAACATCAACTTCAACAACATCTACCAAGTTCATCCTAATCATACACTCTTTGAAAAGAAAACGATAAACGGATCTCAGATTTGTTTAACAAGCACATCAAGTCATTAAGACTTACTTGATTAAACCCACTCATCATTGATCTACTCTAACTGAAATGGAAAAACAACAAACTCAATCTCAGTCTTCATAACTCGTGACTATCATAAGTTACATAAAGACATCCAAGAGTCTTAAGCACGAGTTAATCAAATCATCATCAATCTAGAGCTCGTTGTTATTTTCGACCTTAAAGAAATCATTGCAACAAATTTGTTGAATCATCTCCTTGTGTCGTTATATGTACAATAAAAATGGAATCAACTCATATGATGTTACAATATTCAAACTATAAAGGAATAAGTGTAACAAGTATGTTAACTCATTTCCTGGGCTCGTTTATGACTCTATTACAACAACAATGGAACGAAAATGTACCTACCTTGATACCGTGACTAAAACCTTGAGCCATCCCTGTGGCTAGGTCATTCTTGAACGATTATTGATTGTGCTCATGTCTTATTGTGGGATGTGTTGCTCGGCTATATGTGATTATCATGGTTAAGATGTTTGTACTAATTGAGGATGCGCCTTTATTTTCTTTTGTTGTTGAGATTGACTACGCTTTGGTGAAGGATGTTTGGAGAGGGAGGCGGACTATCTTGTGAGATTAGGGTTGAGATTGCTGTGTGTGTTTTAGTCAGAGAAAGGGGGCGGATTGTTTGAGAGAGTTTAGGTCTGAATGAGTGATTAGGGCAATATCAAGTGATAGTGAGTTTTTATAATCCCCTATAAATTAGGGTTAAATGATGTAAGACTTGTGTATACCGGACATCTCTATGGGCCTACAATTGGGTAATTATTGGACCTCGTGAATGGTTGGGCCGAACAAAATGATTGTATGGGATGTGATTTTAGTGAGTAGGTCATGGGCTATGAGTTACTGTGTTGCTTGGATTGGACCACGGTAATATAATCCAAAAGGTATCACAAATTTCGTCTAAACACTAAATTGCAATGTCACAAAAATTGATTTGAATGTGTTATTATCTCGTTTGGATTAAATGCGAAGATGTGTGCTATCCAAATTTGGATCGTATATCGTTGGATTGGACCAAGACTTGTGGAACTCGCTAATGGACTTATGTAAGGTATACTTGTTTAATGGGCTGCACTGAGTAAAACGTTTTCAATCAATTAGATATGATGATGAGATCTGGTATGAGGTTTGAATCATTGGTTCATGCATTTTCACAAGTATATTATATATCGGCTTGAAATTGGTTGACTACGGGGTTGCTTGGACGGTATTTCTTATTTGGATTTGAAGTGAGTTTTCCGGGCACGTTTACTTATCTCGTCTTCTTTCTTTCTACCCTTCCGCGAAGATGACTTGTTTGGGCAATTATAGAGGGTGATAAAGACTTGGCTATTTAGTTACGTGTGTGATTCTTTCTCGCTTAACTCACAACGTAACTATCATTTCGGTGTCTCACTCAGTTGAGAATGTCAAGAGGTTTTGTACATTGGGTACACCGTTTCTTTTTCACAAGGATTAGTTCAAGTTTAAGCAACAAATCTGGGGAATTTTACTTCATGATCAAGTTTGGCATATCAGGTTTACTTCTCCATGTTGTCATTACAATAGCCCACAGATTGCGTGAGTAATGTGTTTACCATAGTGTTGATTGGATGGTTGTTGATGTGGAAGATGATGGAGATGATGTGTTGATGAACCACTGCATGTTCCCCTAAAACAGATATTCACCGAAACCATAGTTGTCATAACTCATTCAAGCTGACATTGTTTACGGTTTTGTCTTGATTTTGTAAAATCCCGCGAAAGAACCTATTTCTTGGTTTAAATCATAGACTTGTAAAATCCCGTGACAATGAAAACATCCTGGTAATAGTAAAGTGCATTTCCGGATCTATCTTACGGTTTATTCTTGGTTTTATAAAATCCCGCGAAAGAAACTATTTTTCGGTTTAAACCATAGAGTTGTAAAATCCCGTATTGATGGAACCATCTTGGAGAAAGGAAAGCGTATTTCGAGGTCTTCTGATGCTGGTGTTACGGTTTCTGCTTCGAAGAAGGGATAAAAGGGTGTACTTCATAAATTGGATGTGTGTTTGGATATTCGTCATGGCAGTTTGGTTATTACATGGTTTTACGGGGTTATGTGCTACTAACTATGGTCGGGATGAAACCATTATCATAGATCACTTAAAATGTCAAAGGAGGCTAGTTTTGATCTTTTAATCAGAAGATGTGACAGCGGCGTTAATTCAATATTATTTATTTGAGGTTGAAGTGAAATATCACGGGCAAGTGTACTTAGTATCTGAAGGTATCGGGGATGGATGAATGAAGATTCTTCATGATCCTTGTTCGAGCTTATTATCAAAAACGATGACTTGGAAATCTAGTTATTGTTGGGTGTCTTTTACCTTTTCTTTTACCACTTAGGGGAATTGGGCTCATACCACTACAAAATAACTATCACTTTAAGGAGTTACGTTGTAGTGCTCAGTGTCACATTCAATTGTGGATTTTCAAGAGGTAATGTACGACTTATACTTGATGGTTGGTTGGTTGAAGAGTATAGAGTACATAGAGAGTACTTAGAGATGCTAATGGAAATCGGCACCGCTCTTTGTTACATATGTGCAAGTTTAAGTCACGAGCTCGGGATAGTTTACTTCAGGGTCAAATTCATCATATTGGGTTTTCTCCATCAGCTGTCACAACAAAGAGCCTACAGAATGATAATGGGGTTGATTACATGTTTTGCCAAGAGATTGGAAAGAGAGAGATTATGACGTATGAACACAACAGTTCATGCCTCATACTCAAAAGAAAAGAAAAGTGTACGCTTCAGTGCGCTTTATCTTCTGAAGAAGAGAAATCTTCTCACTAATGACCATTCTCATCAACATTCTTCATGCTTTTTCTATGCGCTTCAATTATCAAGTGAACCGGGCTGCTGTTGATTCTTTTCTTATTCCACTTGCTCAACTATAATGAAGATGGAGACATCATCTGCTAATGTTGCAGGGGAGAAGTCTGAATAGACTACATTTGGATGATTTTCACTTGTTTAATCAAGAATGACATCTCCGTATGAAATTCTTGAGGGGGAGAAGAAGTGTGAATTTACTGCATGGTTGATATTATATGAGAATAAATGGTCAAACGGCTCCAAACTCGTGTAAGAACCGAGCTTCTTCTTATCGTGTCATCTTCACATGGTGTTTTTCTCTTCTAAGAGCCGTTGGTTGACATCTTCACTCGGATTGATGAGTTTATCGACAAAGTGCTTCCGGTTAATGCTTCACGTATACATCAACATGATGATTCCGAACAATCTCTCTGTTCTTGTTTGATGTGATTGGTAGTTTGGTGTTACCATCTTGTGTGTTCATTGCGGCCTGATTGCTGATTTCCTTGATGAACATCTTTCTGTTCTTGTTTGATTGGGAGGGATTTTAGTTAAGGGGATTTGCAAGATGTAAGTTAATTGGGATGCTTTTTGGTAGGATGCTTTTTTGGTGTGAGTTGAAGATGTTAACTATCTATTCCCCAACTGGACAATCTAGAAGAAGGTCGAGTCTACAGTCGGTTCTACATTTTCTGCTGTATGATTAGAAGACTAAAAGACGAGTTGCATGTGATTATCAAAAGACTTCTTCTTATTCTGGGCATTTATCAAACAGATTGTCAGTTTAGGGGAGAGCACTAATTGGGGGAGTTTGAAATGCCAAATTTAATCCCTAATTAGACTTGCTCACGTTATTCTTCAGCAAGTTGACTCTCACAGATACATCTGAGCTAATGATATTCTTCTCAAAATATTTCTAGTTTACGGACTTACAAAGAGTTGTTGATTCTGAAGTGTCAAAAACCAGCAAGGAGTAAGGAGATAAGCACCTAAACGCGAGTAAACTTGATGAACTTAATACTTCTAAGTAATTGAAGATACCCCGGGAAGACAAATGTTATTACCACAGAGAAACTCAAGGTTTGACTCATGACGAGTAAACTTGATGAACTTAATTCTTCTAAGTGATTGAAGATATCCCGGGAAAACAAATGTCATGACCGCAGAGAAACTCAAGGTTTTACTCATCAAGGAGTTTAGTGTTAGTATTTCATCTATGTGGGGGAAGTGATGTTAGAGAAAGTTTCTGAAGATAAAAGAGGTACACTAGTGTGTGGTGATTTCGATGGTATCGCAATGATCAGGGGAGAGAGATTGTGTACATTGGGGATGCTCAGCTGTTTCACTTGAGTGCTTAATCAGTGATTCAGAGATATAATCACTTATTCCTGAGTTGACATCCGCAGAGATTGTCATCCGCAGAGATAATCAGTGACTTGGCCAGCTTCTTCAATGTTTTCAGTTATTCATTCCTTGTGTATTGGTATACTTCGGATACTTGAGCTTCATACACGATCATCAGGGAAGAAAAATGTGAACATGGGAAGTTGTTTACATTCCCCTCATGGTGTGTATTCGGGAGAGCTCTTGGATATTGGTGTACTTCGGGTTCTTGAGCTTCATACACGATCATCAAGGAAGAAAAATGTGAACATGGGGAGGTGTTTTCATTCCCCTCATGATGTGTATTTGAGAGAGTTCTTGAGCATTATACAAAGAGGCTGACTGCATCAATTCAACTACTTGAGGGAATTATTCTCTAGACACCTTTTGGAATGGATCGCTTCAGAATTCAGTTAAAAAGAAATTTGAGAAGATTATTTATTCGTGAGATGGTACGTTGCTGTTGTTCGTCTTGATGATATAACCCCGAACGGAGGATGTCGATTATCGTTCTTAAAAGGAGCAGCGGGATTTATGATAATGGTGTGCT
This sequence comes from Chrysanthemum seticuspe, assembly GCA_019973895.1. Taxonomy (NCBI): domain Eukaryota; kingdom Viridiplantae; phylum Streptophyta; class Magnoliopsida; order Asterales; family Asteraceae; genus Chrysanthemum; species Chrysanthemum seticuspe. The sequence goes on from BPTQ01000005.1 coordinate 214,296,417, forward strand.
TCTCTGTGCACCTGGCTAAGGCAAGCTTGAAAGAAAGCTTCGAATCTGCTCATCCAAAGGATTTTCGGTTTGGGGGGAAGCTGCCAAAGTCTCACTTTCAAATGGTTCAATTTCTTTCTTCAATGCAAGAGCCTCGGAAGCTTTGGTGGTGAAAGTTTTAGGGATGATGACTTCTATCTTCTACAACGGGGCTGCTCGATATCCTTATCTCGGTACTCGTATCATCATCTTCTTAAACTATATCATCTATTCTATCTTTGTATAGTTATCAGGAAAAACAAAATACAAAAATATAAAACCAACAAAAGAAAATAGAAAATTATAAAACCTTAAAAAACCCATAAAAATAAGAAAATTTCAAAAATACCAAAAATATGTTTTCCAAGACATGTCTTCTGGTATCGATAACATCTACGGTCTTAGAAATGTCATTCAATAATGGCACGGGACCATAGATGAAGTTCGAGCAGGAGGTGTAAATATTCTTTTTCAAAACATGTCACAAATCAAATGGCTTACAGTTATCTCAGACTGTAACCCGTGCTTAAAGCCATGGCTTGCTATTTTTTCTGATAGCAACCCGTTTTTCAAGAAAGGAAAGTGCTACGCTAAACTAATTTTCAAATATTTCGTGCACTTATCCTAAAACAAAATGAGGAAAGTATGTCGAAGGACTGCTGTTCCTACACCAATGTTTTTCCGTCTAAAATTCTTCAGAAAAATATTTGTTGTTTTTCAAAAATTGGTGGTAAATGAGTTGCTTTAAAAACAATCAGATTCAGAGTTTTTATAAAAAATTGAAAACTCAATCAATGACTTCAGCGCTTTTAAACTTTTCAGATATTTAAGTCATTGATTGAGGGGGAGATTGTTTTCAAATCTGTATCATCTAACGAGATTATCTTTATCATCCTACGTGCTTATCTGTAAAATACAATTGCCTATGTTGAAGGACTAGGTTTCTAGGATGTGATTGTTAGGTTTAGATGATTAGAGTTTGATGAACACATATATCCCATACCTTATATGATCTGATTGATACGTTGCATTGACTTTTATTAGTCGATTGCTGTTTGGGTGATGTCGACCACCATATATCTGTATGTGTGTTCACTAACGTATGCAGGTATATTGGTATAAAAGAATGTTCCCGATCCGGATCCCACAATTGAAGATGATTGGATGCCGAAAGGAAAGGGTAACTATATCTTGGGTTAACAAATGAAGAAACGGAGCTTAATTGGACTTCTATAGAGAGTTGGCATGTATGCAACGTAAGAGGTCTCACTGCATCAGCAGACGGTTTTCTTCATCAGCAAATGAAGAAACGGAGCTTAATTTGACCTCAGTTGGCATTAAAATGCAACGAAAGAAGTCTCACTGCATCAGCAGATGGTTTTCTTCCAAACCCTACAGCAACAACAACGGAAGCTTCTCAACCACTAATGTATCTTTGTGCAGAATACCATTTTTAAACAATTTTGAATAAATTTGAATAAATTGTTTTGAAAATGGAAAATATTGTTTTGAAAATTAATTGGACTAAATTTTGAAAATCAACGGACTTTATTTTGTCAAAACTTAAGTCACTCAATCAACGACTTTGGTCATATATTGAGGGGGAGAGTGTTTTAATTTAAAGTATTTTCAAACAATATATCTTCAAAAGAGTCCGTTTGTACAATAATAAGTGGTGATCTAAAGATTTAATGTTATGTCATGGTATGATTTTCTTTTGAACTCAAAGATCTTACAAAATGAAATTTTTTCTATTCTTGTTTGATTGTGAAATTGTTTTATTTTACTTAAAGATCGTTTTAAAAAAAACCATCATACCTAACACTAACAATCTTTAATGTCTAGAGTTGGTCCATCTCAGTCAATTTCAAAAATTGAATCTTGCCACGTCTTTCCCTAAAACTTTCTAAATGATTTAAATCAATTGGGATCACAAATCTCAAAAGGTTTGAAATTTTTGATCGGGGGAGAGATCGTGATTTAAATCTCAAATCTGTTTTAATGGAATTGGTTTTAGTCGTTCAAAAGCACTCCTGCCTCCATGTGCCAAACGATTTGAAATACACAATGCACATGTTGAGGAGGAGCATTTATCCAAAAACAAGATGAGTATTTAAACAAGGCACATATTCTCCCATGTTTTCTAAACCTTATTAAATCACTTGGGATCCAAAATCTCAAAGGGTTTGATATTTTTGATCGGGGGAGAATTTGTGATTTAATAATGAAATTTGATAAAAAGTGATCATTTTGATTCAATTGTGCAGGCTGCTCTCTCATATGTGCTAAACGCTTTCGAATCTCGAAGCACATATTGAGGGGGAGCGAATGGTTTCTTAAATGGCTTTTGTGTTCGTGGATGTGCTTCAAAAGAACTTTTGCCTCTATGTGTTAAAATGATTTCTCTTATCCTATGCACATATTGAGGGGGAGAATTTACCAAGAAAATCAAATGGCTTTTTTCTATGAAAATTGTGATCAAAGAAAATATTTCAAAGTCCTCTTGCCTCCATGTGCTAAACAATTTCTAAATCATATGCACATGTTGAGGGGGATGTTTTCTAAATGATCAAAACTATTAAGGTACAAAATGCTTTGATCTCGTATCACAAGTACCTTGATTGTTTTTCCAAATGATTTTTCAATTGGTTTCAAAGAAGGAATGAACAATACCAAAAGACCGACCAATTTACTTTATGCATGGTGTTATAAGGATGGTTAGGTTAGGTATTCGTTCCCACGATCCGCCAGAACCGGAGGGATCTACCCAGGGACAATAGATAGTGTAGAGTCCTTAGGAAAATTGAAAAAAAAGGAGAAAAAATGAGAATATGGGAAGAGTGCGGACTGAGACAGAGCTAGTACTGGAATAATCCCAACAAGGTTCTAGTTATGAAGTCTCGGTAAGCACTGAAGGGGTTGAAGAATGAAAAAGAATTGAATGTGAAAAAGGGTGAAAAGAAATAGCCCTCCAATTATTCAACCTTAGGGCAGACACCGGGTTCAATACATATGCTACTGGTGGTTACTATGGTAACACTGGCATTGAAGACAAGACGTCATGGACCCAGTGACGCACTGCACTAAACTTCCCAAGCTACTCAAGTTCCTCTTAAAAGGGCTTGTTTTATTCTCACGGGGAACCGACATTATCTATCGACTTTCTCTTAGAGATAGTTGATATTGAAGAAGGAGACCCTCTCCCTAGTCTCCGACACAGGAACCAAATGTGCACTATTGAGTCTAGAGCCAAGAGATCATCCACAATATCTCGTTAGGACACAAAATTCATGAAGACTCGCTGTTTCACACAATGTGGAAAGTAAGAATATATTAAGAGTCCTACGCATTATCCTTGTGGTATTGCCAGAACATCCGAGTGATATGTTAAAATATTCACGATGAAGATGGAAATCCTTCTAGAGCCAACATCAAACAAGCTCTTGTTGGGTGACATGTGAGATCTTTTCTAAAGATCAAGCTTGTGACAACTGGATTGAAATGATGGGGAGATTCAATCTTGAATCAACCTTGGTCCAGGATTGGAATTGACGAATGCTTTTGGAAAAACCGTTTGATGTGCAAATCTTCTTTTCTCTAGCACGTCGAATGTGTATTCATGTTTTCAAACACAAAAAGTATCTCTGATTGAAAAAATACTTTTGGAAAAACCGTTCGATGTGCGAATCTCTTCTTTGATCTAGCACATTGAATGTGTACTATTTTCAAATACAAAAGGTATTTTGATTGAAAATTGATCTTTCTCATAAAACCTTCGTCGTCTTGCAAAACTCTTTCTTCTAAGCAATACGCGATTGATTTTCAAATCATTTTTCATCAATCAGTGAATCTCAATTTGCTGGTTCACTCACTCCGTGTTGTCTTCTTTGAGACGTTCCGGTTTGAGAACAGCTAGAACAGCTGCGAAACCCTGTCAAGGAGATTCTTAGGAATCCTACCTGATCACAGGCAGTACTTGTACTGATCAACGGGGAACCATGGGCCGTGTACCTCAATTCAACGAAAGTGATCAAAGACACTTTCGTGTGTTTTATTGCTAACTGTTGTTTGCAGGTACATTTGGACGGTTGCGGCTGATCAGAATTGAGGAGTCAATCCAAAGCCGCATGCTCACAGCATCCACACTTAATTTGAAGAAATCATGACTGGTGCATATCTACATAACCTGGCTCTGATATTTCATTCTATGCTTCTGCTTCGCTGCTGCAAATATCATGAACCTGTAAGGCTTCTGCTACTATGATGGATAGATGTCATGATTCAAATGTGTGAGCATGTCGGTCTAAAAGTCACAACTTCACATGATGGCAACACAATAAAGGGTGATCCATAGATTTACTGTGGCTGATGATCTCAAAGAAAGCTCGAAGATCATCAAAGATGTGGATCAGTCAAAGGCCTCCACTAAAAGTACAAATCAATGCGGAATTTGAAGAATCGCTACAAAAGCACAAAGATTGTGAAAGTGAAGAATTCAAGTCTACGAGCTCAGAACAGAAGACAATATAGTATGCTAAGATTCGAAATGTAAAACATGGGGTGACCTCCCTTAGGGGGAGATTGTTAGGAATTGGAAATTCCATACTGAAGTGTCGGTCACCCCAAATATAATTTAGCATAAGTTAGCTCGTAGACATATCGTTAGTTTTCAGTTTATTAGTTAATTATTAGTTTAGTTTAGCGTAGTGTAACACCGTGGAGGAAGGACGGGTCTTTACCCATTGTATACCTGATCCACAGGCCGTTAGGAGGTCGTGTATTGTGTAAGTATAAATACCCCTTCCATCCATGGAAGGGGTGGTGCTTTTCAATCTTACATTCCATACTTTTGTATACCAAGTCTCTAGCAAGAAAACACCCAACTCTCTACTTCTCTCTCTAATGGCTAACATGTATTTTGATCATCCAAGACCACCCGAATCATCAAACACAATAATATTTGGATCATAACACAGCTTGTGAACAAGGGAAAAGCACTCGTGCTCATTTTCCTTCAAAGGTGGAACACAGCTCTCAGCATGTGCTTCATCTTCTTCACATGGACTTGTGTGGCCCGATGCGCGTGCAAACGATTAATGGCAAATGCTACATCTTGGTAATTGTTAATGACTACTCACGCTGGACTTGGGTCTACTTTCTTGAAAGCAAAGACCAAGCTCCAAATATGATCATCACTTTTCTCACGAAAATACAGGTTCAGCTCCTAAACACCGTCAGACAAATCAGAACAGACAAAGGAACTGAATTTGTTAACCAAACCCTTCGTGAATTTTATGAGAAAGTGGGAATTCAACATCAGACATCTATTGCACGTACACCAGAACAAATCGGAGTTGTTGAAAGACGAAACCGAACGTTAGTGGAAGCTGCAAGAACAATGTTAATCAATGCTAAACTCCCAGATTACTTGTGGGCAGAAGCTGTATCTACTGCATGCTATACTCAAAACCGTTCTATGATTACAAAATGCCACAACAAAACACCTTTCGAGCTTGTCCATAACAGAAAACCGAATCTCAAACACTTTCATGTATTCGGATCTCTTTGCTATCCGAATAATGATCGTGATGACTTTGGAAAGCTCAAAGCCAAAGCTGACATTGGAGTCTTTATTGGATATTGTGATAATTCTAAAGGTTTCCGAATCTGGAATCGTCGAACAAGGCAGGTTATGGAAACGATTCATGCTCATTTTGATGAACTTACAGAAATGGCTTCTGAGTATAACAGCTTGGAACCCGGTTACAACCGCTTAAACTTCCCTCAAACCCCATCATCAGCTGATCAAAGCCCCCAGCTCACTCGTCAACAAATGGAAAGGTTATTTGCTCCGCTGTTCAGTGACGATATTGATGAACGTGCTGCAGGTGTATCCGCTGTTTCCGCTGCTCAACCTTATATTACTCTTATACCTGATACACCTACTACAACAACTACTGTTGAAGAAGCACCACCAGTTGACTCCACCACAACAGTTGAACAAACCGCTTCCAACAATGATGAACCGGCTGATGATGTTCTTAATGAAGTACCCCCACCTGCAGATTTTGATCCAAATGCGTTCTTTAACCCGTTGGCTAATGAAACTGCTGCACCTGATGTGGCGGAATCATCAACAAACCATTTGAATCCTCAGAATCTGCACAATGTATACCAACATCAACCCTCTACACATCGATGGACAAAAGACCATCCTCTGGCAAATATTATTGACAACCCGAATCAACCAGTCGTTACGAGACAACGTCTTCACACAGATGGTGAACATTGCATTTATGCACTCACTGTCTGCCAATATGAGCCTAAAAACATTAAAGACGCAATGACAAAAGACAACTGGATTGAATCCATGCAGGAAGAACTCAACCAATTCAAACGCTTGAAGTATGGGAACTGGTTGAAAGACCAACAGGGGTCTACGTCATTGGTCTCAAATGGATTTGGAAGAACAAATTGGATGCTGAAGGGAACGTAATCAGAAACAAGTCACGTCTGGTAGCTAAGGGTTATCGACAGGAGGAGGGTATTGACTTTGAAGAATCATTTGCTCCGGTTGCTCGTCTTGAGGCTGTTCGGATATTTCTCGCGTTCGCGGCTCATATGAATATGACGGTCTTTCAGATGGATGTCAAAAATGCGTTTCTAAATAGACAACTGAAAGAAACGGTTTATGTCAGCCAACCAGAAGGATTCGTCGATCCTGATGTCCTGAACCATGTCTACAAACTGAACAAAGCTCTGTATGGTCTCAAACAAGCTCCTCGGGCATGGTACGATAAGCTATCATCTTTCCTCATTGCCAATAATTTCACCAAAGGTTCGGTTGACCCTACTCTTTTCATACAATATCACGGGGCACATATCTTAATTGTTCAAATTTACGTGGATGACATCATTTTTGGGTCTACACATAAAAAGTACTCAATCACTTTTGCAAAACTAATGAAGAAAAATTTTGAAATGTCCATGATGGGTGAACTTACGTTCTTTCTAGGATTACAAGTTCATCAATCACCCCGTGGTATTTTCTTGAGTCAGTCCAAATATGCCCTTGAATTGTTAAACAAATTTGGAATGAAAACCTGTGACACTTATGCCACACCAATGACTCATACCAAGAAGCTAGACGCTGATTTACATGGGAAATTAGTCGACCCGACAAAATACCGAAGTATTATTGGGTCTCTCATGTATCTAACAGCTAGCCGACCTGAAATTGTCTTTGCCATTTATCTCTATTCCCGTTATCAGTCAAGACCAACTGAAACCCACCTCTCTGAGGCTAAAAGAATCCTCCGATACATCAAGGGAACCATTAACTTGGGGATCTGGTATCCGAAGGATTCTGGTTTTGAACTAATCGCTTTTTCAGATGCTGATCACGCAGGATGTTTAGATTCACGGAAAAGTACTTCAGGAGCACTACAATTTCTTGGTGATAAACTGGTGTCCTGGCAATCGAAGAAGCAGGATTGTACATCGCTGTCATCAACCGAAGCAGAATATGTAGCCATGTCGGCGTGTTGTGCTCAAGTCATCTGGATGAGAACACAACTCAAAGACTATGGTTACGTATTTGACAGAATCCCGATGTACTGCGACAATCGGAGTGCTATTGCGATCTCGTGCAACTCAGTTCAGCATTCGAAATCAAAGCACATCGATCTTCGTTATCATTTCATCAAGGACCATGTGGAACAGGGTACAGTTGAATTATACTTCGTGGGTACAGAATACCAATTGGCAGATCTTCTCACCAAAGCCTTGCCTCCCGCTAGGTTTAATGAGTTGGTCCACCGGATTGGTATGCGGTGTTTGACTCAAGAGGAATTGGATGAACTCTTAAAACAGTCTTAAAAACCAGTCAAACACCAAAATCTCTTTTGTTAATAATTTTTCATAAACAAAATACAAAAATAGAAAATCAGATAAAACAACAAAAATATTCTTCTATCTATATTTCTTCAAACATGGAAAGTACATTTCTTCCGTCAACACTCAAATCTTTCAAAATTCAGTATTTTTTCGATCAAGTGTTGAGGGGGAGAAAATTAATTCTTAACTATTTCAAAATAATCGTGTACTTGCATGTTACCTTATCCCGGTTGTTTCTTTAATATTGGTGGTCACATTTCTGGTTTCTGACACTCCTCGGACTAAAATTTATAACCTTTCAATATTTCTTAAGTCGAAGGGGAGTGTCGTCAAAGTTATTTCCAAGTATTCTTCGTTTGGTAACCAAAATGGAAGTTAAAAGGATTTGGATGAAAATGGAAAAGGTGGAGGGACTAAAACTACCAAAAGCTTAAAGTTATTTTAATAAAACTTCTCCACCTAACTTCACCACTTCACATTTATTACAAACACCAAACTAATCCTACGCCTATAAATCGTTCAACAAATCCAAAGTTTTGATCATCGATCTATCACGACATGGAAGCTCAAATGAATGTGGATGCACCAAACGTTCTCACCATTGCTGATATTTTCCCGCATGGCTATCCAATGAAGATTGGAAAGAACAATCTCAGAGTTGACTTTGAAACTCTCACCTGCTCGGAATCTTCTTGTCTCATTGCAGTGGATATTCTGAAGAATCATCCCTATCAGAACATGCTCGCCAACTCTGCCACTGTTCTGGAGATCTACATACAGCAATTATGGAATACAATGCAGATGATCAAAGGTCAAAATGCTGTGACGGTGACACTCAATCACAAGCAAATCACCATCACTCCTGCAGACTTACGGGTTGTTCTCCTACTCTGCTGCACCTACTGAAGAGACGGTTCTGCAATTCTTGATTGATATTGGGTATGACGAACCTTCAGGGGTTATTAATAAGCATTCTCACGTGGATCTTAAGAACATTCCTCAGCCTTGGAGAACCCTTTATATCATCATCACAAAATCTGTTTCTGGTCGTGACAGTGGCTATGAGCATCCCAAGCTCGTGGAACTGCAAATCTTTTGGGCTCTGATCAACATGAAACACATCGAAATTGAAGCTCTGATATGGGATGACATGATGACCTTTCTCAAAAAGCTTGGCTCAAAGATTCCTTATATCAGATACACAAAACTGTTGATCCAAAGAGCTCTTGGACTCAATCCTGATATCCCCAAGAGAATCAATGACCCCGACAATCTTGACGTGTTGTCCGAACCCACTCTAACAGTCAGATTTAAGGAGTCAACCACCAAGAAACAAGGTGCTGTGTTGCCGGATCTCCTTCTCTCAGATGAACTCAAACAGCTCTACTCTTATAAAAGATATATGGTAGCTGTGAAAGAGAACAAAGTTGGCTTTCTTGATGAAAAATCTTCTGGTACGCCTACTAGAAAAACCAGAAGAGGAAGTGCAGGAAGTGCCGCAAGCACTGAGAGCCAACGGAAGTTCCCCAAGAGGAAACCTCCAAGCAAAAGGAAAGTTCCTTCTAAGGAAGCTGTTCCTATTCCCATTCCAAAGCTTGAACCGCAAAGAAAGCTAACGGACGAGGACTCGGAGGGTACTGCATCAGATGAAGAGATTTTCTACTCTGAAACAGCTAAAGATGACACTACAACGGTACCTAAACCTCCAAGTCCACCAGCAGATACAGGCAAAGGGAAGACTCCAGTGATTGAGCACGAAGAGGAAAGCTCAGATGAAGAGCCACTGGAAACGGATTACAGGAGGAAGTTCAAATTCGTTAGGCTCCAACACGTTGCGAAAGAATTTGCTAAGGATCAAATGGGTGGCCCCGGAGGGTCAAGTGGTGCAGTTCAACCTACACCAAATCCTGATGCGGTTAATCAACCCAATAAGGGATCTGGTGCCACCACTTTGGAGCAACAACAAACGCGCATGGAAGATACTATTGAGTATGACTTTGAAGAACCAGTAAAGGAAAAGTCTGAGAAAGAAAAAGCTGAGAGTGAGGCTACAGCTCATGACAAATCAGATAAAGAGGCCTGGACTAAGGCTGATGAAAAGACTAATTCTGGAAATGATGAAGAAACCGATTATGATAACCTTCTTCTAGATAGTCCACAACGTTCTAAGGAGGAAACTTCTGAGCCTCCTAAGGACCCCGAGTCTCCTCATATCTCCTCCTCTTCAGATTCATCATCTCATTCTTCACCACCACCATCAAAAAGATCAACCAAATCAACATCCAAATCAGTGAAGAAGCCAACTGCATCTTGTATCTCTCAAGCTAAGACACGAATCGTTAAACCTGTCAAACAGGTCAGAAAGAAAGACGTGCTCTACAAGAAGATGAATTTCTTTGCTGATCAGATACAGTATCTTTATGATGAGAACGACAAGATGCAAGTTGAAAGGGAATATGTCCAGAAGCTCATGAAAGATGATCTTCAAGGGAAAATGGACGAGATGATCAAAGGATACACTCACAAGTTCCTTCTTGACATCGTTCATGGAATTACAAAGGAGATGTTCACCAAACAACTCTATCCGAATCTCTTACACCTGGCCAAACAGACTATGAAATCAACTCCAATGCATGTGAACATCAATCCAGTTGATCCCATAATCTTCTCAGATGCTTAATTGGTTAATCGGCTGGTAGCTCAAATGTCGAAATGATCTGCAACATTTGCCTCCTACGAAGGTAAATTTTTTGAAGCATTACTGGAATACCAACTAAAATCAGCATGCAGAGAAGAAGCTAAAAGGCCTAAGCGTCCACGCGACGATGAAGATAAGGATCGGGATAAGAATGACGAGCCTAAACGCCCGAAGAATTCTGGTGAATCATCTTCTATGCAACCTCCACCCCAACGGACTCCAGCTCAACAAAGGTCTCCTCCTCGCTCTACTACTGAAAAACCTCAGGATTCTTCTGAGTTACCACCCCAGACTCAAAAAGCCGGTGATCACTTTGTGTATACGGGTGGTGATGATGAGGAATTCCATGAGCCCCAACAACAACCTACCTCTCCCGACAAAGTTAAGAAACCATAATCCTCATCCAGGCCTAAGAAAAAGAAGAAGAAGGCGCCTAAGGCTGACGTCGTATCATGGCTAGATGAAGATGACACCGATGAATACGACTGGTTTTCTACACTTGTTAATTCTACTCCCTACCCACCTGAAGGTCAAGATCTGGAAGACGGTAGTACATTGGAGCATGCTAAGTTCTTGCAAGAAAAATTCCGTGTGAAAAAGATGACGAAATCCGAGTTGAAGCGAATCAAGAATGAAGCATTTCAACTGCTCAAGGACAGCTCGGAAAGTGCTATTGAAGTTGAGTATCATCTTGATAATATAGCACGAGCTATGTCTAACAACATGGATTGGCTCAACCCCGAAGAAAACATCGACTTCACCAAACGGGACAACCCTCCATATTACACCGACTGGTCTAAACCTCTACCTACAATTGGCCAACCAGATCAGCCTAGGATTCCATTCCGATATTTCTTCAACAAAGACTTGGAATTTCTTCTACACGGTGGCGATGGTTCAAGGAAATACGCTACATCTCTGACACTTCCATTCCCGGCAGCCATATACTCTAACTGCATAGCCATCGAGGAAAGGGCTAACCACATGTTCTCCAACAATGTGGAAGTATATGACCGTGATGCATTGTATGGGATTCACCATTGGCTGGAACGCCAAAGAATCTACTACAGAAGCTGCCAGGTTAAGAAGTCTCAACATGAAGTGTTTAGTACTAAGAGTATCGTTGCCATCAAACATGTTGATCTTTCGTCCAAATGGGACTACACTTTTCTCAATAATATTGTGGTAAAATGGCAAGACGAAAGGGACTATGCATTCTCTGAAGCGGACTTTGAGAATTTGTCTCTCAACGACATTGAAGACATGTACCTTGCCAAAGTACAGGGTCGCATGAGACAATTTTCAACTGAAGTACAACGTGAATTCATCAAGTCCTTGCTAATCTTCATCAGACGCATAGTCATCAATGAACGTGTAGAAGATCTCCAGCTTGCAGTTGAATCATATCAGACCCGTGTCAACTTCACTCCACCTCAGCTAGATCTTCCTGACATCAACCAGCTTTCACAACACACACTCATCAGCCAACCATTCGGAGTGGTTTACATTAGTGAAACACATCACAACTGCTTGATGGCGTGTAGAGATCTTCACAAGTTTGGGGATCACACATTGAAGAAGGTTAGGGACGGATTGGCTTATAGGTTGAAGGATATTCATGAAGGTATTGGGTCACAAAAGCGATGGAATTCTAAGGAAAGACGGGATGTGAGGAGGATCATCAGAAAGATTGATGAAAGGTTGTATCGACGGGACCAGTTCAGAACTCTGGACAGCTTTGTAGGTGGTCGTCCCAGGATTGCTCTCGCCGGTTATCAACGCCCTGTTCGCATTCCTGGCAAGATTGATGGACTTCCTGGTACCCCTTGAACTGCTTTTATTTCATAATATTTTGGATGTGTGATTTAATTATGACTATGGCTTGTGCACACATATCAATGTACAACCCGTTATTGTCAAGAAAGGACACTGTGGTACGCTTCAGTGCCACAATCCTTATAAAAGGAGCGAAAGCTTCTTATTTTTGAGTAAACCTTATCAAACCTTTCACTTTTCAAAGGTTTTACTCAAAAGAACAAGTACTTCCCCGTATGATTTTCAATACCTCAACCGTTTATATCACTTGTTGAGGGGGATTATTTGAGTTAAAACTTTGTTCACCAAAATGTTCTTTGTGTCACTCTTCCCGCAACACTCGAAATGGTCATATTTATTCTCAACTTTTCAAAAATAACATTTTATATGCCATTTTTTAGGGGGAGAAATTTATGTGATAAGAAATATGCTGTGTAAATGCAAATGAATCTTTGTGCTATAGACTTAACCAACGAATTGACGATACTTAACTGGTAGTAACTCGAAAAGACTTGTCCGGGACGGGTAATAATTTCAAGCTAGTTCGCTAGTGATGTAAACGTGTCTCGCAAAGGACTTGTCCGAATAGAATGTACCATTCGAGAAACTCTTGGTAGACATGAACTCTGACGGGTTAGAAAACCTTTCGAGGTTTGTCTACACCTTCAAGGTAGTTATTAGAGCTAGTTGTCACCTAAAAGCTGACAATGTAACTCTTTAACTATGCAACGTAACCGTGTCTCGCGGGAGATTGTCTATCTTGAGTTGATCAATTCAAAAGGTGCGCGCTCTTTCCTCACTGTGCAGATTTCCGTAAAAACTCTTAAGCACATGTGGAGGGGGAGTATTTATGCAAAATGTTTATCTCTAAACAGTGGTACTAAAATGTTTTTCACTCACAAACACTTTGAGAGATTTTCATGAAAATGGTTTTATGGCAACATAGGTTAGTCATGGAGTTATAAGGTGACTAAGGTTAGGAATAACCGTCCTATGATCCGCCAGAGCTGGAGGGATCTACCGAAGGACACTACCAATAGTTAGAGTTAGAAGTCCTTAGGTATGATTGTAAAAAGGAGAAAATGAGAATCGGAGAAAGAAGGAGTTGAAGAATTAAAAAGAAATGCAAAGAAAAGGGTGAAAAGAAATAGCCCTCCAAATTATTCAACTTAGGGCAGACACCGGGTTCAATTCATATACTACTGGTTGTCACTTAGTGACGCCGGTATTGAAGATTAAAAGTCGTCATGGACCCAGTGACACATGCACTAAACCTACTTAGCCCCTCAAGTTTCTCCCGAAAGAAGCTTGTTTCATTCTCACAGGGAACCCTACGTAAACTATTGGCTTTCTCTTAGAGATTGCTGGTATTGAAGAAGGAGACCCTCTCCTTAGTCTCCGCTCAGGAAAACCAAAACGCACTATTGAGTCTAGAGCCACTAGATTCATCAAAAGATCTCTTAGGTACACTTGATATTTCATCTCTTGGTGTTCAACAATAAGAACATCAGTGGTACGTTATCGATTCCTTCACAGATCTTAGCAATCTGTCGAGAACATTTATGAGAGGTTCACAACTGTGATTCTCAGTGATTGAATGGAAACTCCTGCCAGGGTCAACATCAAACAGCCCTGACAGCAGGTCACTTCGGTAACTCCCCGTGGATTACGCTTAGTGTGTCTCAAACGGTCTACAGTCGTGAGGTGATGCTTCGGTGTACCTCAGCCACTCATCTGAACTGTAGGTGTACTTCGGTACATCGCGTTATCTCACTTGTGGGACTCCAGTTCAGGAACGGCCTTTGTGAGAATTAGAGTTGTGTTTTCACACTATGCTGTTAACACTCTCGAAGTTCAAACTTGTAAGTGCCGGAATCCGCTTATCACTAACCGTTTTCATGTTTTCTTCTTATGGAAGCTCTGGAGCGGGACTGATCATGCAGATTCTTCACATGCTCATGCCAACATCATCACTAATGGAAGTTGTATCTAAAAGCAACACAAAAGTCAGAATGATTCTTCGTTAAGCCAAAGAATCTACAAAGTTAAAGACTTAAACAACTTCATCAGTATTGAAATCCAACGTCAAAGAGTGTGTGAGCATGTTGAAAAATGACGTAGAGACACTAGAGCAACGAAGCAGACCTGAGGCAGACTTGATGAAGAAAACAACAACATACTATCACTACCATCACAAAGAACAATGATCAAAGAACAAAGATTAAGATGACGTCAAAGCAGAACTGTTTAAAGAAAACAATTTCTCTACACTGGGGAGATTGTTCAAATCAAGGCAATTCTTCTCACAAAAAAGAAGAATGTCAGAAGACGTCAAAGCTACTATTACATCAGTACCTTAACCGTTCATATTCATTCATCACCAACACTTAGGGAGAGATTGTTTGAATCACCCCTAAACCTAAATCAAGTGTTAGTGATTCATATGTAATAGTTAGCTTAATTATGGCCTTTATGTTTGTTATTAGCTTAAGCTTATGTAGAAGGCCCATGAGCTTAGGCCAATGTCCATTAAGGAAAGGAAGGGAGTAGGAGTGTTGCCCTAGCTCCCCTTCCTATAAATACCTTGTAATAACCCTCACTTGAGGGTTGGTTGTTCAATTCATTCTCTTTCACTACTCACGCCTAACCTTTCTTCATAGTCTTACGCGTAGTCTTTGTGTGTGTATTGTTCATCCGATCTCTTCTCCTCTCTATCTCTTTCTATTGTGCTTGTGTTGTAAACCTAGTGACCTAACAAGAAGCTTTGGTTGTAATCCATACATTGGTTTAGAATGCAGTTGAGTCGTTTGAAGAGCTTGCATCTCCATGATTAGATTTGAACTTTTCAAGAATCATTCGTTCAAACATAGCATGCTTCTCATTCTGAAGTAGGAAGGCATATAATTGCTCATAGTTGGTGTGCCTTAATCCATTGGTTAGTTTGACTGAGGTGACAAATTTGTGCCATTCGGGATTCATGTTGTTCACAAACTTTGAATTGAGCTGAATATTTGGCATAGTCATTTTGCTATTCCTCATATCATTCACAAGTTTGTGGAACCTCACATAGTATTCAGTGACACTTTCTCCAGGGTTCATCTTGAAGTTCTCAAAATCATCATACAATTGAGATTCCCTATCTTCTTTGGTTAATTCAGAACCAGAGAGAAGCATCTTAACATTGTCCCACACTGCCTTGGCTTCAGTGTTGTGATTGATTAACTTGTAGATGTCTTTTGGAAGACCCTGAAGTATAATGTTTGAAGCCCTGATATCAGCATCGTATCTCTTTTTCTCCTTATCATTGAGCTCATCATACGTCTTTGGTCTGTCCAAACCTAAGATCACTGTACCATCCACAGTAGTTTCAAGTGTGTCTCTTGTAGTCTCAATCTGATAAGGTCCATCATCAATTGATTTGAGAATGTTTACCCCATTTTCCTTTCCCAAACAGTACAACCTAATTCGTTGAGCCCATGAGTCATAATCAGTTCTGTCAAGCGTAGGTGGACGAGTATCTGATCCAGCTACTTGAACGTCCTCAGCTACATAAGAGATGATTGTAGGCACGTTGGTATACATGATTACAGATTACACGGGATTTTATACCTCTATGATTAAACCGGAAAATAGATTCTTTCACGGGATTTTACTAAATCAAGAGAAAACCGTATCAGAAACAATAATTAACCAAGTCGCTTAAAACCTTGAAGACAAGTCTCTTTAACCCAAGTCGCTAGGTATACAAGTCGCTTCAATGGACAAGTCGCTAGGCACACAAGTTGCTAGAGTGACAACTCGCTAGAAGAACAAGTCGCTATGAAGACAAATTGCTAGTGACAAATCGCTAGACACAGAAGTTGCTAGAATAACAAGTCGCTAGATGGACAAGTCGCTAGGGACAAATCGCTAGACAAAACAGTACGACCACTACTTTGTACTATTTGTCACTTTGTCTCAAAAGACAAGTCGCTAGAGCACAAGTCGCTTCCCACAACAAAGTCAAGTCGCTGAAGAACGTAGAGACAAGTCGCTACGATGACAAGTCGCTAGCCAAAATAGTACGACCACTACTTTGTACTATTTGTCACTTTGTCTCAAAAGACAAATCACTAGGGCTCAAGTCGCTTCCACAACAAAGAAAGTCGTTGAATAACGTAGAGACAAGTCGCTACGAAGAATTCTAGTCCGTGACTCAAGTCGCTAGGTAGAAATATTCAAAAACACCACTTTTCAATCCAAAAACAACCCAACCACACTGATTCAAGCCTTCCAAATCAAAACCTAAGCACTTATAATGATTCTAAACACAAAAGTACAATCAAAATCCAAACTAAAAAACACTAGAAATAGTCCAAATGATGCAAATACCACTAAACTTTTTCAAACCCAAAAACCATATAAAAACCACTAGAAATCTAAGAATATGTAAGAGAGATGATCAAACCTGGCTCTAATACCATTTGTAACATATTGGATTTCATAAACACATCAAGTCATGTTTATATGAGGCGTACACTATAGGTTTTAGAGAGAGAAAGTTTAGAGGTTTAGAGAACTTAGAGAGAGAAAGAAAAGTATTATTATGCGCTCCAACCCTCTACCTTGGGAGGTAGAGGGTATTTATAGTACCTTACATAAAACGCCACCTACAGGCTGTGGATCAGGCATACAGTGGGTAAAGACCCGTCCGTCCTCCACGGTGTTACAAAACTAAATACTAACAAACATTAAATGACTACGACTACAAGCTTTCTAACGATTACATATACTTGAGGTGACTGACACTTTAATGACTGGATTTTCTAAATCCTAACACCGTGTATGTTTGAAAACTACAAAGAAGGATTTTTCAAGTCATGTTTTAAAAATCATTATAGTGTTTATTGTTGGACAATGATAGAATGTTCTAATACTTTCCTTGTTAAGAATTCTCCATACTTGGATTTAGGCATACCAAAAAGATCATGAAGAAACTATCTAAATATTTCTTTTCATTAAAAGAATGTTTAGCATTGTTCTTCTCACACATGGATCTGGAGATTCCAAGAAGATCACAAAGCATTTTCTCTAAATACTTCTTCCCTTAAGAAGAATATTTAGCAAAGGTATGATCGTTAATAATTTACATTTGTTTTATTGTTATTAAAATCTTAGTTGTATAATTAATCTCTATTAGTAATTACTTGAGTAGTTATCTATATTAAATCCGTCATCAAGAATAGTATTCTTCGATTGATTTGTATAGACTACACTACTAATCTATAATAATGATATCTTGGTTATTCGATAGCCTCAATCATTATTCATCACAAAGGGATTATTGACACTTCATCTATGTAAATGAATATCCATGTGAAATTTCTTATATTATGATAAAATGGGATTTTATCATAATCTTTGATAAACCTCCCAAGAATTGTGACTAATTCTTAAAAAAAGGAACCACGTCAAATAGGATTAGTATTAAACCGTCAAAACCTCAAATCACAAGTTATAGAGCTTAAACATCAAACTCTAGGCGTTTTAGAACTCCCAAACCAAAGTTATCAAGGAATGCTTAAACTAATTTTTGCTGTCAAGCCGGATCCCTGAGCTTGAACTAGCCGGATCCCTAATGAGAGGGATCCGTGGGATCCGTGCAACAGAAGACAACATAAGTTAGTAATGATCACTGTGGATGTTCCACAATCACTTTCCCTTCAAAGACTCACGAACAAAAACCCAATTACTGTTCACAGGAACAATTTGATCATTTCCTTCAAGCATAACAATCTCTTGTGTAAGTATAATCTTCACCACATTGTTAATTTAATTCCTTGATTTCTAGGATTACAATTTCTTCATTTTTAGAAGTTGGGTTCAAATGGGTTTATCATAATTTGTTACCACATTGTTTTCTAAGATAATCCAAATCAAAGAATTAACATTGTTAATACAAATTAAACTTATTTCTTGAATTCAATAAAAATGATTTGAGCAAAATTGTGATCAAACCCTTTAGGTTACTATTCACAATTAACACCACATTGTGGTTGTGTTGTTTAGGAACAATCATGCCAAGTAACCGACAACAAGACTATCAAGATACCTCTCATTACATACCAATGTACCATAGAAAAGATGGACTTAGCCCGGAAGATAGGAAAGCTTTTAAAATGCTCGAAAAGAGACTTTTTCATGAAGGTCGAGTAGTTGAACCATCATTTCTTGCTAACACCGACATGAGACAAGTTTTTGGGACCATTGGCTTTGATTGTTTATTGGACATAAATGAACAAATTTGCCCGGTTTTCGTACTCGAGTTCTACAAGACAATGAGGATAGTTAGAAATGATGATGGGTCCATCTCGATTGTCTTCATCATAAATGAGCATGAGTACACCCTCTCGCTCGTGGAGTTTGGAAGAATACTAGGGGTTCCATATCAAGGTGTTTGCATGTTTTCCAATGAGTGGTCTTTGGAAGAGATACACACTATGGTTGATAATCATGAAATCTACCACATGTTAATCCCGGAAGCAACCACGGTGAGGGACACCGTGTTCATGCCAAGAGCATCCCCATCAAGGGTCACTAGGAATTCGAAAGTGATCTATAGGGATCCTTTCCAAATGGAGCTCTCTGAGATGTACGCATTGTATAGGAAATGGGAAGTTGTGGTGAGGGAGAATGTGTTGTGCCTAGTAGGAAACAAGGATCACCCCAACGCATGCCTAAGTTTCATGATCTTTTGCCTAGTGACCGAGACTCGCTTCAACCTTGCTTACTACATGATTAAGAGAATGGCAAGTGTAAAAAGCATGGACAAAATGGAGCCCCCGTAAGCAATGCTCCTAACCCGTCTTGCAAAATTCATCTTTGCATTAGATCCTTCTCCGCAACCCTATGATCATAGCTTTTGCAACAAAGTTATGGTGTCATTGACCGAGGGTAGAACTACAAGTTTTATGGTGGAAGGCAAAAGGCCTCACCCACCTACGGATTCCTCGAATGAAAGGGAGAGGCAAAGAGAAGGTGAAGGTAGTAGCAACCCACTCGGAAATACCGATCTCGACCCCTTGGATTACATCAATCAATTGCCGGACGTTCCTAGCGCATCACCCGAATGGCAACAAACAAAGGGAATCTTCAAGTGCTTCGCCAACTTCTTGAAGAAAAAGAAGTAGAGATGGTGTGATAAAGAGTGGAGGAGGGATGAAGACGGGAAGTGGTGGAGAAGTAAGGTAAGGTCATAGGACCTTAATTTGTGAAACAATTTGAAACAATGGGTTGTAACATCTAAACAAATACTTATGTAGTGTAGGATGTAGTATGTAGCTATTGCCATAACTTGGCATTGAACAATCTTAACTTAGGAACATGTAGGATGAGATTTTACGACTTCTTCAAGTAGTCGTCGTCACTCATCTTTAGGTACCTTTAGTTCCCCCACATGTGCTATGCATTATACTTTATGTGTTATTGCATTTAGTCTTTGTAAAAACTGTAGGATATTGGATTTCACAAACACTTTAAACCATGATCAAAGTAGGCGTATAAGTATGTTAGAGAGAGAAAGTTCTAGTGAGAGAAAGGAAGAGAGTTGGGAACTATAGTGAGAGAAAGAAAATATTATTATGAGCTCCAACTCTCTACCTTGGGAGGTAGAGAGTATTTATAGTCTTACATAAAACGCCACACAACGGGTTGTGGATCAGGCATACAGTGGGTAAAGACCCGTCCGTCCTCCACGGTGTTACAAAACTAAATACTACTTAACATAAAAGAACTATGACTACGAGCTTTCTAACGATTACATATACTTGAGGTGACCGACTCTTTAATACCTGGAATTTCTAATTCCTAACAATCTCCCCCTAAGGGAGGTCACCTCAAACATATACTAAAATTACATTGAATACAAACAGATATTACATTAACAATTGTTCTTGCATTCTTGATGTAGTACTTTGCTCCGAAGCTCGTAGTCATTGATTCCACTCATTGCATGTTTGGTTAATCCAAGTGGAGGTCTTTTACTGATCCACGTGATAATAATTTCAAGCCAGCTTTTGAGATCATCAGCTAACAAAAATCTCTGAGACATCCATTTTGGTGTTGGTATTATGTGATGTTGTGACTTTCGGACCGACATGCTCACATTCTCGATCATGATATCTTCTCATAAGAGTAACGGAAGCATTCGTTGATTCATGATATTGGCAGCAGCGTAGCAGAAGCATGGAGTGAAAATATCAGAGTCATTGATGCACTTATCATGATTTCTTTTGAGATGAATGTGTAGTGTGAGCATACGGCTATGGATTGACCGCTTCATTCTGATCAACTGCAAACGTCGGGTGTACCTGCATAAAACAGTTAGCAATAAAGCGCACGAAAGTGTATTTGATCAATTTCGTTGTGTTAGGAATTAGAAATTCCAGGTATTAAAGAGTCGGTCACCTCAAGTATATGTAATCGTTAGAAAGCTCGTAGTCGTAGTTATTTTAAGTTAAGTAGGTTTTAGTTAAGTAACACCGTGGAGGACGGACGGGTCTTTACCCACTGTATGCCTGATCCACAGCCCGATGTGTGGCGATTTATGTAAGACTATAAATACTCTCTACCTTCCAAGGTAGAGAGTTGGAGCTCATAATAATATCTTTCACTTTCTCTCACTAAGTTCCCTAAACCTCTAACTTTCTCTCTCTAGAATTCCACTTATTCGCCACCTTGTTGTTATGGTTTGATGTGTATGTGAAAAGTTATATCTTACAATTGGTATCAAGAGCCATGGTTAGATCATATCTTGCACATCTATGGATTTCTAGTGGTTTTTAGGTGGTTTTTGAGTTTGAAAAAGTTTAGTGGTTTTTTTTTGCATCATTTGGTTGATTTCTTGTGTTAAAGTTTGAATTTTGTTAGTACTTTTATGTTTAGAATCATCACAAGTGTTTAGGTTTTCATTTGGTAAGCTTGAATCATCTTGGTTGGGTTGTTTTTGGATTGAAAAGTGATGTTTATATGGTTTTTCTTGCTAGCGACTTAGCTCACGGATTATTTTCTTCATAGCGACTTGCTTTACAAATTTGTAGCGAGTTACAGTTTTAGACCTAGCGAGTTAGATCTAGCGAGTTAAAGTACAAGTAGTGGACTCTCCACTACGAGTAGCGACTTGGTGGTAGCGACTTGGTCTGTAGCGAGTTGCTCTTTAGCGACTTGTATCTCTAGCGACTTGAGTAGCGAATTGCTGCCAAAATTTTGCTAGCGACTTGAGTCTTAGCGAGTTACTACTTAGCGACTTGGATTTATCTAGCGACTTGGGACTCTAGCGACTTAGTGGTGTAGCGAATTAAGTGTTAGCGACTTAGTGCATTATCTTCTAGCGACTTAGTGCATTATCGCTTAGCGACTTGAGTGATTGTTTACGGTTTTCTCTTGATTTAGTAAAATCCCGTGAAAGAATCTATTTCCCGGTTTAATCATAGAGTTATAAAATCCCGTATAATCTGTTAACATGTCTACCAACGTTTCTGCTGTCATCTCCACTGTTGCCGAGGATGTTCAAGCAGCTGGCTCAGATACTCGTCCACCCATGCTTGACAGAACTGACTACGATTCTTGGGCTCAACGAATCAGATTGTATTGCCTTGGAAAGGAAAATGGTGTCAACATTCTCAAATCCATTGATGAAGGACCATATCGAGTTGAGACGACTAGAGACAGACTTGATACTAATGAAGATGGTACTCCTGTTTACGGAATGGACAGACCTAAGATGTATGATGAGCTTGATGATAAGGATAAAAAGAGATTTGATGCAGATATCAGGGCTTCAAACATTGTTCTTCAAGGTCTTCCTAAAGACATCTACAAGCTGATCAATCATAACACTGATGCTAAGGCAGTTTGGGATAATGTTAAGAGGCTTCTCTCAGGTTCAGAATTAACTATGGAAGACAGAGAATCCCAACTCTATGACGAATTTGAGCACTTCAAGATGAAACCAGATGAGAATTTCTATGAGTAATATGTGAGATTTCATAAGTTAGTTAATGACATGAGGAACATTAGAATGACTATGCCTAACATTCAGTTGAACTCAAAATTTGTGAACAACATGAATCCCGAATGGCACAAGTTTGTCACCTCTGTGAAGCTCACTAAAGGATTGAAGGATACAAACTATGAGCAACTCTATGCCTTCCTCCTTCAGAATGAGAGACATGCCATGTTTGAAAAGAGGATTCTTGATCAGTTCAAAGGTCAGGGAGAAACAAGGTCTACAAATGATTTAACTGCCTTCTTCACGAATGATGGGACTTCCACCAATGCTTCTCAAGGTGCACCCACGAAATATGATAATCACAAACCCATTTCTGATCCAAGGTTCAAGCAACCTGATGCAAATGCTGTCATGGAACATTTCATCACTCAACTAACACTCATGGTAAAAGAGAACATGACACTTTCACCTCACACCAACAAACTCCACACCTGCAATGAGATCCGAACCGCCTCCAATCTTCACAACCATGCTTTGATCAGAGATGGGAAAATTATGGGGCAACCAGTTCAGGAAAGACAGTATGATCAGAGAAATGGTGGAGCTGGGAGAGGTTATGTTGGCAACCAGAATCGAGGAAGGAATGGTAACCAAGGTCAAGCTAAGCCCATAAAATGTTATAACTGTGGTGGTGAGGGACACATTGCAAGGAACTGCACATCTCCAAAGCGTCCACAGAATGTTGATTACTTCAGAGATAAGATGCTGCTGGCACAAGCTCAGGACAATGGTGCTGCTTTGGATGAAGAGGAATTGCTGTTTCTTGCTGAGGGCAATGCCAAGACCTATGATGCAGATGTGGATGAGCAGCCTATTCAGGAGATAGGACACAATCATCAGAATTCCTTTCAAGTCGCTGACTGTGATGCATACGACTCTGATGTAGATGATGGACCTACTGCACACACAATTTTTATGGCTAGCATTTCTCCAATGGTTTCTCCCAAGGTCTCTTCTTCACCACAAGCTGGCCCATCCAAGGACAAACTCATCTCAGAGGTATTAAAACTATACGATGATGCTGATGTGCAACAGATGCATGACAAAGTACAATCAACTGAAACTATTGAATCAAATGTTGAAAATATGGGTAATAACAATATTGTCCCATACGATCAATACGTGAAACAAAGTGAAAGTGAAGTTGTACCAAGTGATGCATCTTCTGCAGTCAACAATGACTATGTCTTTGATGAATACACTGCATGTGCTCCTGATGATTCCGTAATTTCAGAACTAAATGCCTATAAGGAACGTGTTGCTATTTATGAACAACGTGCAAAATTTGAGTTGACCACTCGTGAGCAGGAAATGGATGACCAAGTAAGTACAATAATTAGAAAAAGTAAGTTTAGAGAAGAAGTATTGAAACAAGAATTACATTCCTTGCAAGAAAAACTTTCTAAAACAGCTAAGCAAAAACAAGAACTTCAAGAAAATGTTAAAATGCTTAAGCAAGAATTTAATGCAAAGGAATCAAAACTCTTGAGAGATTTTTCTAATCTGAAAACTTTGAAAAACAAACTTGAAAACAAGTTGTACATACAAGGAAACACCATTCAGACTGCTCACATGGTCACCAAACATCGAGTCTTAAGCGATAAGCATAGCATTCCCCTTGTTGAGGAACCAAATCCAGAGGTAATTAAAAAGGCTAGAAATGCTCATAAGGTGCTTTATGATGGTAATGAAATCCTTAAGCCTAGGCAGAAACCTAGTTGCGTTGAGTGCACTGAGGAAGATAAGAAATCAAATGAAATCACTAAGGAAAAGATGAATAAGAAACAAAATGACCCCAAATGCAAAGAGAAAAACATAATTATCACTCCTCATGATTACAAGAAGGAAAACTGGATTTCCTTGAACAAGTTTAAGCCTCAGACATTGTTGACTCCCGAACAAGTCTTCTGGAAAAAGGATTTAGATAAGCAGAAAGCGGAAAACATTGTTGAAACAAACCCTCCTCTTTGGAAAATGCCTAGAGCAACTGTGTATCCTCCTAATACACCAATGCATCTTGTACCTAGAACAATTGCCACTAAAAGCAAGACATTAATTAGCCAATACGTTATATTTCAACTATTTGTTGATTTTGAGAAAACGTGCAAGAAAAGGATCACACCCACTGGTATAACTGAAGGAGAAAGGGGTTTTGAACAAATGAAAGAATGTTATTTAACTGAGGTCATGCCCTTCTTTAAACTTCTAAAAGATCACTTTGAGAGTCTTAAAAAGGGGATAGAAACTGTTATTAAGGGAATGGAAAAGGAATTTGATGCAATGGTTGTTGAAGTTAGTGACTATGAGCGTGCACTGAAATATAATGAGATTGAGAGAAAGAACTTGGATACATTAAATGAGAATCTTATTACTGAATGTGTTGCTCAAGATGTGTTTTTCACTGCTTCAAATTGCTCTATTAATGCTTCCAAATTTCATGAACTATCTGTGGCCCTGAAAGTCTCCCATGATCGTGTCATTGAGCTTGAAAAAACTAATTCTAAACTAAACGAGAAAATTGAACTGGATGATCACGACAATTTCGTTAAACATTTTTCTAAACTAGAAGTTGAGCATTTTAATTTACAACTAAAATATCAACATCTTAAAGAAAATGTCAAAACTTCAAATGTCAAGACATCTTCAGATGCTCCAGAGTTTGATGCAGTTTTTCAAATTAACAAACGTGATGAACAGATTCAAGCTCAGTGCAACACGATCAGAAAGTTGAAAGCCCAAATCTCTCAATTAAAGGGTCAAACAAACAATATGACAGGTGATCGGTGCAAAACCGTCAAGTTTTCTCACGCGAGCTGATCACTTGTGAATGACCAGCCGTAAGGAACTTAAAACAGCTCAAACACCAATTGCAATTTAGATCAGGAGAATACAGTGGATTCCCGGGTCGTTAAGTCCCACGGAGGATGACTGGTGTTTAACACAATCAGATGTCGAGTAACCACTAAGGATAGTGGTCAGTAAGGATTTTGAGATATTTGTACCTAAAGAAAAGATTAATAAATTACAGCGACTTAAATGCAAATTAAAGGAAATTAAAAAGATTAACTATATTAAATAAACGCTATCACTAATTTTAAACTGATGTTTTTGGTTTTATGATTTTATAAAACTGAATTTAAAAACTACGCGACGTACAAATAAAAACGTGAAACTTACACAATATTAATCCTAAAAATATGAAAATGATATTTTTACAAACCTAATGATATAAGAAAATTTTAAGAAAAAGAAAATTATTTTTATAACTATTTAATTAATTATTATTAATTAAAAACTATTTTTAACTATTAATAATAACCTAAATTACAAGAAAATAGGAAATAAAGCTAGAAAAATAAAATTAAGACTTGGAAAAATCTAAAATAATAAAAGAGAATTTTCAAAACTATTTTTATATTTTTCTGATTATTTTTCTATTTTTTATGGATTTTAAACTATTAAAAACTAATTAAATTACTAAAAATTACAAAATAAACTATGAAAAATCTGGAAAATTACTTTTTTTACTTTTTATATTTATCTAAACCTAAGAAAATTGAAAAATTATTTTTTTGAACCTTTTCTGAATTTTTTGTATTAAAAGCTAATTAAAAATGCTTAAAAACTACTTTAAATTAGGAAAAATAGCAAATAAACTTAGAAAAATCTGAAAATTTCAGGAAAAGCCTAAAATAATGAGAGAAATCTAGGAAAAATGGAAAAACAGGCACTTATGTGGAGAAATTTGAAACTGCTTTACAAGTGCTTATTGAAATAAGCACTTGAATAAGCTAAAGTGACACAACAAGCACCAACTGATTACAGAAGTTCAAATATGCTATAAGAACTGAAATGCAACTAATATCAACTAGTTATATCCTCTGAATTACAGGTTTGATCAGATTTGATGACTTGAACTAATAAGCTAAATCAGGTTCTGAGTACCAACTTTGAGCTTGTGCACAAGACTAAGAATAAGCTAAAAAGGAAAAACAGAAATTGGAATATAATCTAGACCTGGGTGAGAGTATCTAAACCAAAAAGTAGACCATGACTAGCTCTAATAAGCCCTGTGCAACCTTGCACAAGACCTGAGAAAACTCAGTGAATGCTGAGACCAGTGAGCAGGGCATTTATGTCCTAAAAGAGGAGCAGTTTTGAAGCCTTTAAATAAATTGCAAAATTTCACAAAAATGCTAATAAGTAAACAGACCAGTAGAAGTTTTTAGAATGCCAAGTTTCACTTGATAAGTCAAAAAAATAAGCTCATGAAAATTCCTTGTAGTTGGCTCAAAAACAGATTTTTTTGCAACTTTTGACTTTTGAAGAAACATGGACAGTTGACTATTATGAACTTTGGATCCAATTTTATCACTGATGATGATGTTATATGATGTAATAAACCTAATGCAATCAATGTTAATGAATTCTAAACACAAATCAAGGATTTGCAAATCCTTAATCACAACAGTTGAGCAGTGAGACTGATTTAAGTACAAGTTTGACTTTGGTGGTGTTGCAGACCCAAACTAAGACCCAAATGAGTTCAAATTTACTTAACAAACATGAACCAATATAAAGCTATCACTGCATAAGCCTAAAAAAAACAGATAGATCAGTAAACCAAACACCCCTTGTTACACTGATAAGCAAGTTAAAACTAATCTAACACTGAACAAGCATGAACCATAGATCAAACTAACTCTAATTAACCTAGATACTACTATTAAGACAAAATTTAACTACTTATAACTTCTAAATCAGATTATGCTAAGAATTGTTGAAAAACACTTACAAGTGTCCAAAGCCACTATGGCTTGCAAACCAGTGAACCATGAACCACTACCCTATTTTATCCAACCACTGCTTATAAAGCAACCCAAATCCAGCTTCTGATTCAACCCATTTCCAATTCATACCATTTTTGCTCCAATGTTGACTTTCGTTGACCAATATTCAAAATTGCATGAAATTTAAATTTGAGCTTATAAAAAGCTATAGTAAGCTAGTTTAAGCTTGTTTGAGCTTACAAATAAGCTTATTGAAGCTTGAGATTCAGTGTTTGAAATTTAAAAATCCAACAGTTAACATGAAAATTGAAATCATAAACATAAACTGGAATTGAGACTTAATAGAGTTGCAATACACTTTAAACCTTAGTTTGATACAAAATAAACTGGAAAATACACTTAAGAACTATTTAAGACATGTTAAACTTAAAAAACGACATACACTTGAAAAAATGAACTAAGTACTCCTTCTCTTCTCTGTCTTCCTCCTCTTTTATGCTTCAAAAATGCTCCACGTGGCCTTCTAATTGATTCCCACCTCTCAATTTGACCAATGGGAGAGTATTGAGCAAGTTGACCGTTTTATCCATTTTGGCGGGAAACACTAGATTTGACTTATAGGCCTGTGAAATGGCAGCTAGGGGGGGTGGCATTTATTGTGGGGGGATAGTGATGATGAGGGGGTGGTGGGCAGGATAAAAGGTGATGGGAGAGGTGGAGTGAGTTGCAGGCAAAGGTATGGGAGAAGAAGCAGGAGGTGGCGCCAAAGCTGGAGTTTGACTGAGGTTTGACCAAAGGGTCCAAAACAGGTAAATAACAGGGGGTTCAAAAGGGTAATATGGCAGGGGTCAAAACAGTTTGACAAGGCTTAGGTTAGGAATATGACAAGGACTTGTTTTGTACTTTCTGAATTCTTAAAGGACCAATCCTGTAATTTTCCAAACTTGTTACAAGGGACCAAAACTGACAACCTTCAATAGTACAAGGACTAAATTTGACAATTTCAATTTTCCAGGGACCAAACTTGACATTTTTGAAAGTTGAGGGACCTTTTCTGCCATTTAACAAAAGATTTATTCAAGGACCATTTTTGACAAATTAGAATATTTCAGGGACCTTGAATAACATTTTTCTTTATTTAGATTTACCAGGGACTGTTTTTGACAACTTTTGAAACTTGGGGGACTAAAACTGCCAATTATGCAAACTTGATATGTTTTTCACCAGATTTTGATATTTTTGCATTTAAAACACATAAAACACTTATTTGTGATATTTTTATCATTTTGATGCATTTCTGAGTGTTTTCAGATGTTTTTGCAGTTTAATTTGTACAAAAATGATGAGTATTTACACACTCATCAACAGGCTCCCAAATGCCTCCTCCTTTAGATTCTCAGAATTCTCAAACGTTTCATCTTCAAAACCTAGTAAATGCTTTACAAAAGGAAAACGGAAGTTTTCTAGAAGAAAATGAAAAGGTTAAACGTCATTTCAATGAGTTATTTGAATCAATTAAAGTCACTCGTAACAAAAACAACGAACAAATAGCTTCATTGCAAAAGGAAATTGAGAATCTGAAGAGTCAGGTAAAAGGGAAAATGCCAATGATCAATGGGGAGAATGGTGGATCAAAGGTTCACTCTTGTAATAAATATACTTTGTCTGTGACTTATGTCCCTCCTCATCTAAGGAACAACAAACTTGCTATTCAAACATACTTCTCATCCCTTAAGGATTGCCTAGAATGTCTGCATGAGATTGTTGAAGAGGATAAGTTAGAGAAACCTCATGATAATGCAATTGGACATGCATGCTTATATGCCAAACGATCTCAAGAAATCTTAGAATGCTTGATCATAATATGCCCAAAGTCATTAGGTGAGAGAGTTAATCCTTGGATTCCATGCTCGATGCCTAATGCCAAGTATGATATGCACTCGATTCCCAATGTTTTGAATGTGAACAGTAGTGTGCCTTTAAGGGGTTCAGATTCTAGATCTGTCAATGCTAAGAAAGAGAACTCAAGTGTGCCTTCTAGGAGTACAAATCTCAGTACCTCTAGTTTTAAGAATGTGAACCGTAGTGCACCTGCATGTAGTTCAGATCCCAGCACATCTAAACAGGTGATGCAAAGAGTAGTTAAACCAACTAATGTTCCCATTCCCTCTACAGGAGTAATCAGTGACATTAAAGGGAGCAGGGCAAAGTCTCAAGACAATACAAGGAATGATAGGACCTCGCAAGCTAAGAATGTGCACTGGAAAAGAGTAGAAGAACAATCTAGGAACTTTAAGCTTGAATCGAATAAAACGAATCGTGTTGATTCTAGTATTAGCCATAGGCGTACTGTAATTAATTCGAATTCTGATACTATTTGCAAACCTTGTACTGATGTCTGCTTGAATTCTGTTTCTAATCATGAATGTGGTGTTAATGTTCTGCCTAATGATGTTAATTGTCCAGTTCTTATTGTTAATGCTAAAATTCATGCTAAGAAGGCTAAAAGGCAAAAACGAAAGAAAGTTAGAAAACAGTGGAAACCCACAGGAAGAACATTCAGTAAAATAGGCTTTTATTGGACACATGTTGGTCTTAAGACTAATCAGATAATGCCCACTAGAAAATGGATGCCTACTGGTAGAACTATTCCCTTAAGAAGTGATCACACTGTGAACAGGGCTAATACTGACACTAGTACTGCATCTATTCACAACGATTCCATTGCCTCACTTTCTGATATGAATGCTTCTATTTCTGATGTGGGTGTTCCAAACATTGTTACTAACCAAATGGAACCCATTCTTGCATGGGGATCCCAATTATCCAGTTATCCATTCTTGTCTGTGTTCAACTGCAGATCGTTCAAATCGTTCTGTGGTACCTGGACTCAGGCTGTTCCAAGCATATGACTGGAGACCGGTCGCGGCTCATGAACTTCGTGAGCAAATTTATCGGGACTGTTAGATTTGGTAACGATCATTTCGGTGCTATTATGGGTTATGGAGATTATGTTGTTGGTGATAGTGTCATCTCTAGAGTGTATTATGTGGAAGGTTTAGGTCATAATCTGTTCTCTGTTGGTCAATTCTATGATTCTGATCTAGAAGTAGCCTTCAGAAAACATACCTGCTTTGTTAGAGATCTTAATGGTAAGGAACTGTTAAAAGGAAATCGTGGCTCAAATCTTTACACCATCTCTATCGATGACATGATGAGGGCCTCTCCAATCTGCTTGTTATCAAAGGCTTCAAAAACAAAGTCATGGTTATGGCATCGTCGTCTCAATCACTTGAACTTCGGCACCATCAACGATCTTTCCAGAAAGGACTTACTTGTAGGTTTACCTAGACTAAAGTATGAAAAGGATCATCTTTGTTCAGCATGTCAATTGGGAAAAAGCAAGAAGTATGCCCATAAACCCAAACCTACTAACTCTGTCACAGAAGTTCTTCATATGATTCATATGGATTTATGTGGACCTATGAGGGTGCAGAATATCTTTGGGAAGAAATATGTGTTAGTTGTGGTTGATGATTACTCTAGATTCACCTGGGTCAAGTTCTTAAGGACAAAGGATGAAACTCCTGATATCATCATCAAACTCATCAAACAGCTGCAGGTTCGACTAAACAAAACTGTCAGAATTATCAGAACAGACAATGGAACTGAGTTTGTCAACAAACAACTTAGTGAATTCTATGAAAGCGTTGGAATCAGCCATCAAAGAAGTGTTCCACGAACCCCTCAACAGAACGGTGTAGTTGAAAGACGAAATCGTACTCTTGTTGAAGCCACAAGAACTATGCTTATCTACTCAAAGGTTCCAATGTTTCTCTGGGCTGAAGCAATTGCCACTGCATGCTACACACAAAATCGTTCCCTGATTCACACTGTTCATGGAAAAACTCCATATGAACTTGTCCACAACAGAAAACCTAATCTATCTTTCCTTCGTGTGTTTGGTGCATTGTGTTATCCAACTAATGAGGGTCAAGACTTAGGCAAACTTAGGGCTAAAGCTGACATTGGAGTATTTGTAGGATATGCACCAAACAAAAAGGGATACCGAATCTACAACAAAAGAACCCGAAATATCATGGAAACAATTCACGTTACGTTTGATGAGCTGACCGGTCAAATGGCTCCTGGACATTCCAGCTCAGGACCCACACTTCAAAACAGTCCCATTGGATCATCTCTTGTTCCAAACTCTTCTCAAGAAACCCCATATGTACCTCCATCTGAAGATGATGTAAAGAAATTGTTTGATCCTATGTTTGATGAACTGTATGACTCAATTACTAATGAGGTGCTGATCCCTACAACAGAGGATGCTCATATTCCAATGAATGAAGTCAATCCCTCAGTCTCAATATCTTTAAGTCAAGAAGCACCTGCTGCTGATCCTTCAGTCTCATCAACAAATCATCATTCTTCAAATGTACATCATGGAAATGTTTCTGGCATCAATGATGAAGTTAATCCCTTTGCGACTCCTGAAGATGCTCCATTTGAAAACATATTTGCTACTCCTGAATCATCATCAGAACCATCTTCTTCAGGAGACATCGACTCAGCTACCTCAGTTCCTCAACAACTGCCACATGAACACCTCAGAAAATGGACTCACGATCACCCCTTAGACAACATCATTGGAAATCCCTCTCGTCCTGTATCAACCCGGAAACAACTCGCAACCGATGCCTTATGGTGCTTCTTCAACTCCGTACTATCTAAGATCGAACCAAAAGATGTTAAAACTGCCATGAATGAAGATAGCTGGTTCAATGCCATGCAAGATGAAATTCATGAGTTTGATCGTCTTGATATATGGGAGTTAGTACCTGCTCCAGACTGTGCTATGATTATAGCTCTCAAATGGATCTTCAAAGTAAAACTTGATGAGCATGGTGATGTGTTGAAGAACAAGGCTCGATTAGTTGCTAAAGGATATCGTCAAGAGGAGGGTATAGACTTTGAAGAATCTTTTGCTCCAGTTGCTCGAATAGAGGCAATCAGAATCTTTCTGGCTAATGCTGCTAGTAAGAACATGGTAGTATATCAGATGGATGTAAAGACGGCATTTCTGAGCGGAGATCTTAAAGAAGTCGTCTACGTCAGCCAACCTGAAGGATTTGTTAATCAAGAGCATCCTACTCACGTTTATCGTTTGAAGAAGGCTCTTTACGGTTTAAAGCAAGCTCCAAGGGCATGGTATGATACACTGTCAAAGTTTCTTCTATCAACCGGATTCATCAAAGGAGCAGTTGATCCTACATTGTTCACCAGGAAGTCAGGCAAACATTTAATTCATGTTCAAATTTATGTTGATGATATTATTTTTGCCTCGACAGACCCAATGGAATGTGATCGTTTTTCAAATGAAATGAGTTCAAAGTTTCAAATGTCAATGATGGGACAAATGTCATTTTTCTTGGGATTACAAATTTCACAAAGTCCCGGAGGCATTTTCATAAATCAATCTAAATATGCAACAGAGATTTTAAAGAAATTTGGATTTGATTCAAGTGACCCTGTTGACACCCCCATGATTGACCGAACCAAACTAGATGAGGACCTCTCAGGGATCATGATTGACCAAACAAAATATCGTAGTATGATTGGATCCCTGATGTACCTCACAGCTAGTAGACCAGACATCTTGTTCGCTGTTTGCATGTGTGCTAGATACCAGGCTAAGCCTACAAAAAAGCACCTTGAAGCGGTTAAACGGGTCTTTCGGTATCTCCAAGGAACCATCAATATGGGACTTTGGTACCCAAAAGACACCGGTATGTCACTAACAGCATATGCAGATGCAGATCATGCAGGGTGTCAAGATACTCGTCGAAGTACGTCAGGAGGTGCTCAGTTTTTGGGTGATAAGCTTGTGAGCTGGTCTTCAAAGAAGCAAATGAGTACTTCTATTTCCTCTACAGAGGCTGAATACATAGCCATGTCATCTTGTTGTGCTCAAATCTTATGGATGAGATCTCAATTATCTGACTATGGCTTTGAATCAACAAAATCCCTCTGTACTGTGATAATAAAAGTGCTATTGCTCTCTCATGCAACAACGTTCAACACTCAAGAGCAAAGCATATCGACATTCGACATCATTTCATCAGGGAACAAGTGGAAAAAGGTGTGGTGGAACTATATTTTGTGAGGTCTGAATATCAGTTAGCAGACATCTTCACCAAAGCTCTTCCAAGAGAACGTTTTGAGTTTATTCTTCCACGACTTGGTTTGAAAAGCCTTCAACCAGAAACTCTCAAACGTCTTCAGGAGGAAGACGAGGAGTAAAAGGTTTCCTTCATCTATCTCTTGTATATATACCTATTCGAAAAACAAAATACAAAATTATAAAACCATCAAAAATCAAATAGAAAAATATAAAATTTTCAAAATCCATAAAAAATTTTGAAAAATTCGAAAAATCTTCAAAAAATATTGTCATTTTGTCATGTTTCTCTCGATTCGATAATATCTACGGTCTTAATGTTGTCATTCAAAGAATGACACGGGACTTTAGATGTTGTTCGAATTTTTATATATAAAATAAAAAATAAAAAAAATAAAAAAAAATAAAAAAAAAAAAAAAAAAAAATTGGGAGAAAGAGAAAAAATGGTTTATTGTCATTTTTCAGGCAATAACCCGGCTTTAAAAGAAAGAACAGAGCCATGTTTCACCATGTTTTCAAAATTCCATGCTCTGATTCTATAAACATTTATCTACTGAAAATTAAATGCTTTGAAAAATAACTCGATCCCTATTTTTGATAATCATCAGGACTTATTTGTCAAAATCTCTATCTCTCAATCAACAACCTATGTCATTGATTGAGGGGGATAATGATTTCAATTAAATTAAAAAGTTATTTAGCATTAAATTGTTTTCAAAAGATGTACATGCATGTTTTATCAATGGAGTTTAAAGTCTTAAAATCCGATCCTTATCAGTTAAAACGCTTTCATAATCAAGTCACAATTCCCCTTAAAAGCTTTCAAAATCAATTTAAATCTATAAGAGATCACAAATCTCAAATGATTTGATAATTGTGATCGGGGGAGAATGTGTGATTTAAATTGGATTTAAACTGATAATTCGGTAAATGGTTTTATAAGGATGTACATGCTGTCCTCCCCGCATGTGACAAACGATTTCAATTTTTCCATTCACATGTTGAGGGGGAGCATCTATCTTACACCTATGACTTGTAACGTGATCATTTATCTCACTGTGCAGGTTCCCTCTAGTATGTGCAAAACTCTCTTCTAATCTCGAGGCACATATTGAGGGGGAGCAATTTTATGGAAACCTCATCCTTCCCGGAAATGCTTTATCTTCTTGATTTGATGTGGGAAGTGATGTTGATATCTTTTAGAAAATGGTATTCAAAGAAGTTAATTCTTTCTCTTGCCTCCGTGTGCAAAACATTTTCAAATACATGATGCACATGTTGAGGGGGAGCACTTGTTCTAAAAATATCAAAAACAATTCAGGTACAAAATGTTTTGATAATATATCACAAGTATCTGAATTGATTTTCAAATGGTTTTCAATTGGTTCCAATGGCAGATGAACAATACCAAACAGACCGACCAACTTTACTTTACGTACGGTGATATAAGGATGATAAGGTTAGGTATGTGTTCCCATGATCCGCCAGAACCGGAGGGATCTACCCAGGGATAATCCACTAGATAGTGTAGAGTCCTTAGGTATGATGAAAAAAGGAGAAAAGTGAGATATGGGAAGAGTGCGGACTGAGACAGAGCTAGTACTGGAATAAACCCAACAAGGTTCTAGTAATGAAGTCTCGGTAAGCACTGAAGGGGTTGAAGAATGAAAAAGAACTGAATGTGAAAAAGGGTGAAAAGAAATAGCCCTCCATCAATTCAACCTTAGGGCAGTAACTGGGTTCAATACATATGCTACTGGTTGTTACTAAGGTAACACTGGTATTGAAGACAAGACGTCATGGACCCATTGACGCACTGCACTAAACTTCCCAAGCCACTCAAGTTCCTCTTAAAAGGGCTTGTTTCACTCTCACGGGGAACCGACATTATCTATCGACTTTCTCTTAGAGATTGTTGATATTGAAGAAGGAGACCCTCTCCCTAGTCTCCGGCAAAGGAACCAAAAATGCACAAATTGAGTCTAGAGCCACAAGATCATCAATAAATCTCATTAGGACACTTTCAATGAAGACTCTCTGTTTCACACAATGTGGAAAGAGAGATTATATCTTGAGTCCTACGCATTATCCTTTGTGGTATTGCCAGAACATCTGAGTGATGTGTTACATATTCACAATGAAGATGGAAAGCCTTCTGGAGCCAACATCAAACAAGCTCCTGGTAGGTGGCATGTGAGATCTATTATATAGATCAACCATGTGACAACTGAACAGAAACAATGGGGCGATTCAATCTCTTGAATCAATCCTGGTTCAGGTTATGGATTGACGGATACCTTTGAAAAACCGGTCTTTGTACTTAAAAACTCTTTTCTTTAGCACATAGACCGTGTACTAATTTTTCAAACCAAAAGGTGCTTTTATGATTGATAATTGATTTTCAATAAAACCTTCGTTGTATTGCAAAAACAATTTCTATTGAGCAATACACGACTGTTTTTCAAATCTCTTTTCATCAATCAGTGGACTTAACTTCGCTGGTTCACTCACTCCGTGTTGTCATCTTTGAGACGTTCCGGTTTGAGAACAGCTAGAGCAGCTGCGAAACCCTGTCAAGGAAATTCTTCGGAATTATACCTGATCACAGGCAGTACATGTACTGATCAACGGGGAACCGTGGGCCGTGTACCTCAATTCAACGAAAGTGATCAAAGACACTTTTGTGAGATTTATTGCTAACTGTTGTATGCAGGTACACCCGACGTTTGCAGCTGATCAGAATGAAGCGGTCAATCCATAGCCGCATGCTCACTTAACACATTCATCTTAAAAGAAATCATGATTAGTGCATCAATGACTCTGATATTTTCACTCCATGCTTCTGCTACGCTGCTACCAATATCATGATTCAACAAATGCTTCCGCTACTCTGATGAGAAGACATCATGATCCAGAATGTGAGCATGTCGGTCCTAATGTCACAACATCACATAATACCAACACCACAATGGATGTCACAGAGATCTTTGATTGCTGATGATCTCTATCACGTGGATCAGTAAAAGACCTCCACCTGAAGTAACCAAACATGCAATGTGAAGAATCAATGACTACGAGCTTAGGAACAAAGGACTACATCAAGAATGCAAGAACAATTTTTAATGTAATATCTATTTGTATTCAATATAATTTTGGTACATGATTGAGGTGACCTCCCTTAGGGGGAGATTGTTAGGAATTAGAAATTCCAGGTATTAAAGAGTCGGTCACCTCAAGTATATGTAATCGTTAGAAAGCTCGTAGTCGTAGTTATTTTAAGTTAAGTAGGTTTTAGTTAAGTAACACCGTGGAGGACGGACGGGTCTTTACCCACTGTATGCCTGATCCACAGCCCGATGTGTGGCGATTTATGTAAGACTATAAATACTCTCTACCTTCCAAGGTAGAGAGTTGGAGCTCATAATAATATCTTTCACTTTCTCTCACTAAGTTCCCTAAACCTCTAACTTTCTCTCTCTAGAATTCCACTTATTCGCCACCTTGTTGTTATGGTTTGATGTATATGTGAAAAGTTATATCTTACACGTTGAATTGAGGTACACGGCCCACGGTTCCCCGTTGATCAGTACAAGTACTGCCTGTGATCAGGTATAATTCCGAAGAATTTCCTTGACAGGGTTTCGCAGCTGCTCTAGCTGTTCTCAAACCGGAACATCTCAAAGAAGACAACACGGAGTGAGTGAACCAGCGAAGTAGAAATTCACTGATTGATGAAAAGAGATTTGAAAGACAATCGTGTATTGCTCAATAGATGTAAGATATAACTTTTCACATACACATCAAACCATAACACAAGGTGGCGAATAAGATGGAATTCTAGAGAGAGAAAGTTAGAGGTTTAGGGAACTTAGTGAGAGAAAGTGAAAGATATTATTATGAGCTCCAACTCTCTACCTTGGAAGGTAGAGAGTATTTATAGTCTTACATAACTCGCCACACTTTGGGCTGTGGATCAGGCATACAGTGGGTAAAGACCCGTCCGTCCTCCACGGTGTTACTTAACTAAATTACTACTTAACTTAAAAGCACTACGACTACGAGCTTTCTAACGATTACATATACTTGAGGTGACCGACTCTTTAATACCGGGAATTTCTAATTCCTAACAATCTCCCCCTAAGGGAGGTCACCTCAATAATGCACCAAAATTACATAGAATACAAATAGATAATACAGTAACAGTTGATCTTGCATTCTTGATGTAGTCCTTTGCTCCAAGCTCGTAGTCATTGATTCTTCACATTGCATGTTTGGTTACTTCAAGTGGAGGTCTTTTACTGATCCACGTGATGATGAGTTTGAGCCATCTTTGGAGATCATCGGCTATATAAAAAAAATCTCTGAGACATCCATTGTGGTGTTGGCATTATGTGATGTTATGACTTTGGGACCGACATGCTCACATTCTGAATCATGAATTCTTCTCATCAGAGTAGCGGAAGCATTTGTTGAATCACGATATTGGCAGCAGCGTAGCAGAAGCTTGGTGTGAAAATATCAGAGTCATTGATGCACTAATCATGATTTCTTTTGATATGAATGTGTTAAGTGAGCATGCGGCTATGGATTGACCGCTTCATTCTGATCAGCTGCAAACGTCGGGCGTACCTGCATACAACAGTTAGCAACAAATCGCACGAAAGTGTCTTTGATCACTTTCGATGAATTGAGGTACACGGCCCACGGTTCCCCGTTGATCAGTACAAGTACTGCCTGTGATCAGGTAGGATTCCTAAGAATCTCCTTGACAGGGTTTCGCAGCTGTTCTAGCTGTTCTCAAACCGGAACGTCTCAAAGAAGACAACACGGAGTGAGTGAACCAGCGAATTTTAAGTCCACTGATTGATGAAAAGAGATTTGAAAAACAATCGTGTATTGCTCAATAGAAGTTGTTTTTGCAATACAACGAAGGTTTTATTGAAAATCAATTATCAATCATAAAAATACCTTTTGGTTTGAAAAATGAGTACACGGTCGATGTGCTAAAGAAAAGAGTTTATAAGCACAAAGACCGGTTTTTCAAAGGTATCCGTCAATCCCTAACCTGAACCAGGATTGATTCAAGAAAATGAATCGCCCCATTGTTTCTGTTCAGTTGTCACATGGTTGATCCATATAATAGATCTCACATGCCACCTACCAGGAGCTTGTTAGATGTTGGCTCCAGAAGGCTTTCCATCTTCATTGTGAAAGTGTAAACACTTCACTCCGATGTTCTGGCAATACCACAAGGATAATGCGTAGGACTCAAGATATAATCTCTCTTTCCACATTGTGTGAAACAGAGAGTCTTCATTGAAAGTGTCCTAGTGAGATTAATTGATGATCTCGTGGCTCTAGACTCAATTTGTGCATATTTGGATCCTATAACGGAGACTAGGGAGAGGGTCTCCTTCTTCAATATCAACCATCTCTAAGAGAAAGTCGATAGATAATGTCGGTTCCCCGTGAGAATGAAACAAGCCCTTTTAAGAGGAACTTGAGTGGTTTGGAAAGTTGAAGTGCAGTGCGTCACTGGGTCCATGACGTCTTGTCTTCAATACCGATGTTACCATCAGTAGCATATGAAGTGAACCCGGTTTCTGCCCTAAGGTTGAATTAATGGAGGGCTATTTGTTTTCACCCTATTTTCATTCAATTCTTTTTAATTCTTCAACCCCTTCAGTGCTTACCGAGACTTCATAGCTATTACCTTGTTGGGTTTATTCCAGTATAGCTCAGTCTTAGTCTGCACTCTTCCCATATCTCACTTTTCTCCTTTTATCATCATACCTAAGGACTTCTACACTAACTAGTGGATTGTCCCTGGGTAGATCCCTCCGGTTCTAGCGGATCATGGGAACCAATACCTAACCTTATCATCCTTATATCACCGTACATAAAGTAAAGTTGGTCGGTCAATTTGGTATTGTTCATCTGCCATTGGATCCAATTGAAAACCATTTGAAAATCAATTCAGATACTTGTGATATATTATCAAAGCTTTTTGTACCTGAATTGTTTTTGATATTTTTAGAACGAGAACTCCCCCTCAACATGTGCATCAAGTATAGAAAATGTTTTGCACACGGAGGCAAGAGAAAGAATTACTTCTTTTGATTACCATTTTCTAAAAGATATCAACATCACTTCCCTCAACAGATCAAGTGGGTATAGCAATTCCGGGAAGGATGAGGTTTTCATGAAGTTTTGCTCTCCCTCAATATGTGCCTCGAGGTTTGAAAAGAGTTTTGCACATACTAGAGGGAACCTGCACATTAGGATGAATGATCACGTTTCAAATCAAAGGTTTAAGATAGATGCTCCCCCTCAACATGTGCATTGAAAAATTGAAATCGTTTGTCACATGTGAGAAGGACAGCATGTACATTCTTTTATAACCATTTACCTGATTATCAGTTTAAATCCAATTTAAATCACACATTCTCCCCCGATCACAATTATCAAATCATTTGAGATTTGTGATCTCGTATAGATTTAAATTGATTTTGAAAACTTTTAAGGAGAATTGTGACTTGATTGTGAAAGTGTTTTAACTGATATGGATCAGATTTTAAGACTTTAAACTCCATTTATAAAACATGCATGTATATCTTTTGAAAACAGTTTTAATGCCAAATAACTTTTTAATTTAATTGAAATCATTCTCCCCCTCAATCAATGACATAGGTTGTTGATTGAGAGATAGAGATTTTGACATATAAGTTCTGATGATTATCAAAAATAGAATCCGAGTTATTTAGCAAAGTATTTGTTTTTCAGCAGATAGGAGTTTATAGAATCAGAGCATAGGAATTTGAAAACATGGTAAAACATGGCTCTGTTCTTTCTTTTAAAAGCGGGTTATTGCCTGAAAATGACAATAAACCATTTCTCTTTCTCCCAAAAATATTTTTTGATTTTTTAATTTTTTTATTTTTATTTTTTTTTATTTTTTTTTTTTTTAAGAATTCGAACAACATCTAAAGTCCCGTGTCATTCTTAGAATGACAGCACAAAGACCGTAGATATTATCGAACCGGAAGAAACAAGACAAAAAAGACAATATTTTTTGAAGATTTTTCGAATTTTTCAAATTTTTATGGATTTTGAAAGTTTTATATTTTTCTATTTGATTTTTGAAGGTTTTATGATTTTGTATTTTGTTTTTCAAATATATATGTACAAGAGATAGATGAAGAAAGACCTTTACTCCTCGTCTTCCTCCTGAAGACGTTTGAGAGTTTCTGGTTGAAGGCTTTTCAAACCAAGTCGTGGAAGAATAAACTCAAAACGTTCTCTTGGAAGAGCTTTGGTGAAGATGTCTGCTAACTGATATTCAGACCTCACAAAATACAGTTCCACCACACCTTTTTCCACTTGTTCCCTGATGAAATGATGTCGAATGTCGATATGCTTTGCTCTTGAGTGTTGAACGTTGTTGCATGAGAGAGCAATAGCACTTTTATTATCACAGTACAGAGGGATTTTGTTGAATTCAAAGCCATAGTCAGATAATTGAGATCTCATCCATAAGATTTGAGCACAACAAGATGACATGGCTATGTATTCAGCCTCTGTAGAGGAAATAGAAGTACTCATTTGCTTCTTTGAAGACCAGCTCACATGCTTATCACCCAAAAACTGAGCACCTCCTGACGTACTTCGACGTGTAACTTGACAACCTGCATGATCAGCATCTGCATAGGCCGTTAGTGACATACCGGTGTCCTTCGGGTACCAAAGACCCATATTGATGGTTCCTTGGAGATACCGAAAGACCCGTTTAACTGCTTCAAGGTGCTTTTTAGTAGGCTTAGCCTGGTATCTAGCACACATGCAAACAGAGAACAAGATGTCTGGTCTACTAGCAGTGAGGTACATCAGGGATCCAATCATACTACGATATTTCGTTTGGTCTACCATGATCCCTGAGTGGTCCTCATCTAGTTTGGTTCGGTCAATCATGGGTGTGTCAACAGGGTCACTTGAATCAAATCCAAATTTCATTAAAATCTCATTTGCATATTTAGATTGATTTATGAAAATGCCTCCGGGACTTTGAGAAATTTGTAATCCCAAGAAAAATGACATTTGTCCCATCATTGACATTTGAAACTTTGAACTCATTTCATTTGAAAAACGATCACATTCCATTGGGTCAGTCGAGGCAAAAATAATATCATCAACATAAATTTGAACATGGATTAAATGTTTGCCTGACTTCCTGGTGAACAATGTAGGATCAACTGCTCCTTTGCTGAATCCGGTAGATAGAAGAAACTTTGATAGCGTATCATACCATGCCCTTGGAGCTTGCTTTAAACCGTACAGAGCCTTCTTCAGACGATAAACGTGGGTAGGATGCTCTGGATTTACAAAGCCTTCAGGTTGGCTGACATAGACGACTTCTTTAAGATCTCCGTTCAGGAATGCCGTCTTCACGTCCATCTGATAGACTACCATGTTTTTACTAGCAGCATTAGCCAAAAAGATTCTGATTGCCTCGATTCGAGCAACAGGAGCAAAAGATTCTTCAAAGTCTATACCCTCCTCTTGACGGTATCCTTTAGCAACTAATCGAGCCTTGTTCTTCAACACATCACCATGCTCATCAAGTTTCACTTTGACGATCCATTTAAGAGCAATAATCATAGCACAGTCTGGAGCAGGTACTAACTCCCATACATCAAGTCGATCAAACTCATGAATTTCTTCTTGCATGGCATTGAACCAGCTGTCTTCATTCATGGCGGTTTTAACATCTTTTGGTTTGATCTTAGAGAGTACGGAGTTGAAGAAACACCACAAGGCATCGGTTGCAAGTTGTTTACGTGTGGATACAGGACGAGAGGGATTTCCAATGATGTTGTCCAATGGATGATCGTGAGTCCATTTTCTGAGGTGTTCATGTGGCAGTGGTTGAGGGACTGAAGTAGCAGAGTCGATGTATCCTGAAGAAGATGGTTCTGATGAAGATTCATGAGCAAATACATTTTCAAATGGAGCATCTTCAGGAGTAGCAAAGGGATTAACTTCATCATTGATACCAGACATAGTTCCATGATGTACCCTCGAAGTTTGATGATTTGTTGATGAGACAGAGTGATCAGCAGCAGGCGCTTCTTGACTTAATGATATTGAGATTGAAGGATTGACGCCATTCACAGGAATATGAGCAGCCTCTGAAGTAGGAATTGTCAGTTCATTAGCACTTGGCTCATAATGTTCATCAAACATGGGATCAAACAATTTCTTTAAATCAACATCAGATGGAGGTACATATGGAGTTTCCGGAGAAGACTTTGGTATAAGGGATGAACTAATGGGACTGTCTTGAAGTGCGGGTCCTGAATTGGAGTGTCCAGGAGCCATAGGACCACTGCGATATAAATTCTCTCTGACTATCTTTATCAACCCATATGTAGACAATTTGAAGTGACCACTGATAAAGAAAACCTGATATACCAAACTTGAAACTGAAGAAGAATTCCATGCATTTGCATCTTAAGCTCGCCATTGTGAATTTTAACTTCAATCTCAAATAAGTGATAATTGATTAACTCTGAAGTAATCAGCTTGTGTCAAATGCCCAACACGTGAATAAACGTACAACCGGATGTACGTCGATCCACTGAATGAACCGGAGCAAATGATTCCTCAACATCAATGAATTCTTCCTTAAGGTATACATGTAGAAACTGATCTGGAAGATTCACCAATAATGTTTTCGAGCGGATGAGGTAGTCATTTTCCTTAATGTTCATGTGGTTGATTTACAGAGTGCACATTTGGAGAAGAACAATGAAACAATGATCCGTGAAGATTTGGCAAAGGAGTACCAAAGAGCGGATCACTATTCATGAGTGCAACTGCAATGATAGTCATTAACAACGCCTTGTGAAGTAACTGGAGATAAGGTTTCTTGAGACTTCCAAGAAGTACTTCTTAGATGGTGAACCAGTTGAATCAATAGAAACCGGAGCATGAGCTTCAGAAGCTGGATGATCAACATTCGTCGAAGGTTGAAAGTACTCATCAAACATATCTTTGAAAAACAATGAATCCCAAACATTGATTCCCAATTATCCTTAGTAAGTGAAGCATTAGGCGTTGGAGGAGAGTCATCAAAAATCAAAACAATGAATCCCAGTTATTCTTAGTATATTCACTCTTCATCAAAAGAATATACACTCATCATCATCAAAAATTAAGCCGTATAACCATTATTCAAACATCCATCATCACGTAGTATATTCACTCTTCTCCCCCTCAAAAATTGCATCCGAAGTTGTCATTTTTGATTTAACAAGAGAATAAGAGTATACACCAATGAACGTAGATCCACTTGATGAATGAATGAGCGTGGAAAAACATGAAGCTTGTTGATGAAGAATGTAGATGAGTATAGCCATTCATGAGAGAAATTCTCTTTAGCTGAAGATAAAGCGCACAGAAGAGCGTACACTTTTCTTTTCTTTGAAGAACGGGGCCTGAAGTGTTATCTGCAGACACCATAGTGTTGAAGTACGAGGCCTGAACTGATTTGAACAGACGTCATAATTAAGAGCCCTGTCATATGTTTAGAGCCGCCCGAATCCAAATACCAAGGGACGATTTGTACGACCTGCTTTGGACAACAGACGAAGACAGAGAATTGGAAACATTGGATCCCCACGTGCTGATGGGTTCCTTTTGGTTAGCACAAACAGTCTTTGAATCAGCAGAAACCCTAGATGCAATGGCATTATCCCTAGGAGCTGAACTAGTAGAAGCATCAGACTTAGTCAAATGACATTTTGTGCTTAATGGGATTATTCTACCAGTTGGCTTCCAAACCTTAACAGGCACTATTCTAGGCATAGTGGATCTAGCTAAGGGGTAAGGTTTGCCATTCGTTAAAATTCGACCTGTGGGCTTCCACTGAAATCCTACATTTGTAAACACATTCCCTGTAGGTTTCCAAGATTGTTTAATCTGTTTCGCTTTCCAAACTTTCTTAACTGGGGTATGATTCTTAGATCTCAGAAATAACACATCACATTTATCATGATTACCGGAAGATAAACATTTTTTAC
The DNA here is from genome assembly GCA_019973895.1 of Chrysanthemum seticuspe. Lineage (NCBI taxonomy): Eukaryota > Viridiplantae > Streptophyta > Magnoliopsida > Asterales > Asteraceae > Chrysanthemum > Chrysanthemum seticuspe. The sequence continues at coordinate 214,340,948 of BPTQ01000005.1, forward strand.
ATGTTTTGCAGACAGCATAAGGCCTCGAATTAATTTCAGTAAGCTTAGAGCTAATACTAGAACTAACACGATTCTTTTTGTTCAAATCAAACTTCTTGTCCCTATGGTGTTCTTTTACTTCCTTATCATGATCACTTATAGTTTGCGTAATCCTATCCTTCTTTGCATTGCTTCTAGGTTTTGACCCGCTAACTTTAGTGTCAATCTTAACATCTGTAGAAGTAACGATGGGAACATTACATGGCTTCACTACTTTCTGCATTCCTGGTCTAGAAGTGCTGGGATCTGAAATTCTAGGAGGCACATCAAAGGTTGCTTGCTTGAATTTCGACATGGAACAAGGCATATCAAGGGTCACATGCTTGGCTTTAGGCATAGAACAAGGCACAACTATTCTATCTCGCCTATTGTTAGATTTCGGACTTGTGACAATTACATACTCTAAGAGTTCCTGAGATCGTTTGGCATCCATGCAGGCATAGGCTATAGTACTATCAAAAGGTTTTTCTAATCTTTCATCTTCTACAATCTCACGGAGACCCTTCAAACTTTCCTTAAGGTATGAGAGGTATGCTTTATGTGCAAGTTCATTATTCCTAATGGGCGGAGGAATATATAACATATCGATAGCATATTTATCACAATCAGAAACCTTAGGAACAGAGTATTTGCAATTGGGGATTGGCAACTTTCCTTTCACCTCACGCTTCAGATTCTCAATATCGTTAAGTAAAGAAGTTATCTTTTCAATTTGTTTATCATGATTAACTTTAAATGAATCACATAACTCTTTGTTTTGATCATTAACCTTTGAAATTTCAGCTTTAAAACAATCATTTTCCTTTTGCAAGTTATCAATTATGTTTTGAAGTTGGAAATTCTGAGAATCTAAAGGTGGAGGCATATGGGAACCAGTCACATCCTTCTTTTCACCCTTCAGTTGTGAAATTTGGGCTTTCAATCTTTTGATCGTGTGGCAATGAGCTCGAATTTGTTCATCACGTTTGCTAATTTCAAAAACTGCATCAAACTCAGGAGCATCAGAGGATGTCTTGATATTTGAGGTTTTAACATTTTCTTTGAGATGTTGATGTTTTAATTGCAAAGCAAGATGTTCAACTTCTAATTTAGAATAATGTTTGACCAAGTTATCATGATCATCCTGTTCTATTTTCTCATGCAATTTTGAATTTGTTGTTTCAAGCTCAATGACACGATCATGGGAGACTTTCAGAGCAACAGATAATTCATGAAATTGAGAAGCATCAATGGAACAATTTGTAGCAGTGAAAAACACATCTTGAGCAATACATTCAGAAATCAGATTCTCATTCAGTGTATGCAAGTTCTTCCTCTCAATCTCATTATATTTTAATTCTCTCTCATAATCACTAACCTCAACAATCATTGCATCAAATACCTTTTCCATTTCTTTAATATCAGAATGCGTCCCCTTTTTAAGACTCTCAAATTGATCTTTTAGTTGTTTAAAGAAAGGCATGACCTCAGTTAAATAGCATTCTTTAGTTTGCTCAAAACCCCTTTCCCCTTCAGTTATACCGGTGGGTGTGATCCTTTTCTTACAAGTTTTCTCAAAATCAACAAATAGTTGAAAGATAACATATTCACTGATTAAGGTCTTGCTTTTAGTGGCAAGAGATCAAGGAACTAAGTGCATTGGTGTATTAGGAGGATACACAGTTGATTTAGGCAGTTTCCTACAAGGGGGATTCTTTTCAACAAGATTTTCAGCTTTTTGCATTTCCATATCCTTTTTCCAGAACACTTGTTCAGGGGTTAATAGAGTCTGAGGCTTAAACTTGTTCAAGGAGATCCAATTTTCTTTAGTGTAATTATGGGGTTTGATCGTTATGTTATTCTTTTTACACTTAGGATCATTTAGCTTCTTATCCATTATCTCCCTAGATGCAATATCTAGTTTTCTATCTTCCTCAGTGCACTCAATGCAACTAGGTGTCTGTCTAGGTTTAAGAATCTCATTTCCATCATAGATTACATTTTGAGCTGCTTTTGCTTTCTTACTATACTCAGGATTGGGTTTATCTATAATGGGAACACTGTGCTTATCGCTTAAGACTCTGTGCTTAGTGATCATGTGAGCAGTCTGAATGGTATTCCCTTGTACGTACAACTTATTTTCAAGCTTGTTTTTCAAAGTTTTTAGATTGGAAAAATCATTCAAAAGTTTTGATTCCTTAGCCTTGAATTCTTGCTTAAGCATTTTAACATTTTCTTGAAGTTCGTGTTTTTGCTTAGCAGTTTTAGAAAGCTTTTCTTGTAAGGAGTTTAACTCATTTTTTAATACTTCTTCTCTAAAATTACTTTTTCTAATGATTGTACGTATTTGGACATCCATTTCCTGCTCACGGGTTGTCAACTCAAACTTAGCACGCTGTTCATAAATAGCAACTTGATCCTTATAGGTATTGAGTTCAGTGGTCAAGGAATCATCAGGCACAAATGCAGTGTACTCATGCAATTCATAATCATCATTTTGAGAAGAAGATGCATACCTAGGTACTGCAGAAACTTTCATGCAACTTTCCTCTGCATTAACGTGCACAGGTTGTGGCCGGTGCATCTCTCTCTCTTGTGAACATGAGCCTAAAGATTCTATTTTAGCATTGTCCGACTCATCATTATTTGTTTTCTCTAACATTCTGCATTCAGCAACACCCGATTCTTCCACAGATACATAACCCAACTTATCACAACAATCTCTCAACTGCACCTGACACTCATTCACTTTTTCATCCTTTTGTGCAGTTTCCTCAATGTACTTTTTCACATTATCCATGAGTTGGATAAATGTCTCAATGAATTCCTGAATTTCCATTCCAGTATGTTTTTTGAAGGAAATTCCAGTCAAGTGTTGATCGTAATCTGCTGAATATTCCCCACTGATGAATGGTTGAAATTGTTTGTAGATTACTTGAAGAGCTGCACTGGAACCATCTTTTTGAACTTCTTCATTGGTAAGTTGCAGCTTTAAATGCTCTAAGTTCAACAGCAAGCTTTTTGTCAATGTAGGTAAGTCCTGGCGGAAAAGAGCACTACATGTTCGATCCCCAGCTATGGATAACAACTGTATGAGGTGCAGATGAAGTAGTTGATAGGGCTCAATGCTGCATTCCATTTGCATGGCATTCTGTAGCAGGTGCAATTCATTCTCATTGTACTCAGAACATGAAGATCTCACATCCTCGTTGTTTAATTCCAACATCTTTAATCGTTCAGTGTAGCATCCATTATCATTATCATCCACAGCATCATACAATTTAAGCACTTCTGAAATCACTGGGTCAGTAGAGTAAGACATGATGTGGTAGAATGCACGGGATTTTACCAGTCTATGATTTAAACCGAGAAATAGAATCTTTCGCGGGATTTTACTAAAATCAAGACTAAACCGTTAAGCAATGACCAATGGAATGTGTTAAGACGACTAATGGATCGACACAATGATAGACAATTGTGTGTTAGGTCTTATGATTGTTTGTGGGATAAGCAGAGATGTTGTTTGGTTGTGATTCGGATTGGTTTATGCCTGTTTTTCCTGAGAAATTTAGGTCTAAAAACTTAAAAACCTCAATAACTTCTGTTCGGAGCGGATTTAGACCTCGAAGGTTGACCCGAATGAACTTTAGTTAGTTCAGCGGTCTATTCTCCTCGTTCTCACGGTCGTTTTGATGGGTAGAACGCTGAAAACGGAGTTACGGTTCAAAAGTTATGGCCGTTTGAAGTTTTGACGGGAAAAATCAACCAAGTCGCTACGAATTCTTGAACCAAGTCGCTAACAACTAATTCGCTACACCACTAATTCGCTAGAATCCCAAGTCGCTAGACAGAAAGCAAGTCGCTAAGTAGTAACTCGCTACAGACCAAGTCGCTAGCCAAATTTGGGCAGTAATTCGCTACCCAAGTCGCTAGAAGAAAAGCAAGTCGCTAAGTAGTAACTCGCTAACACTCAAGTCGCTAGCAAAAATTCAGCAGTAATTCGCTACTCAAGTCGCCAACAACGCAAGTCGCTAAAGAGCAACTCGCTACAGACCAAGTCGCTACCACAAGTCGCTACCCGTAGTGGAGAGTCCACTACTTGTCCTTTAACTCGCTAGCTCTAACTCGCTAGCTTTAACACTGTAACTCGCTACAATTTTGTGAAGCAAGTCGCTACCAAGAAAAAATCCGAGAGCTAAGTCGCTAGCTTGAAAAACCAAATAAACTTCACTTTTCAATCCAAAAACAACCCAACCAAGATGATTCAAGCTTACCAAATGAAAACCTAAACACTTTTGATGATTCTAAACATAAAAGTACCAACAAAATTCAAACTTTAACACAAGAAATCAGCCAAATGATGCAAAAACCACTAAACTTTTTCAAACTCAAAAACCACCTAAAAACCACTATAAATCCAAAGATGTGCAAGATATGATCTAACCATGGCTCTTGATACCAATTGTAAGATATAACTTTTCACATACACATCAAACCATAACACAAGGTGGCGAATAAGATGGAATTCTAGAGAGAGAAAGTTAGAGGTTTAGGGAACTTAGTGAGAGAAAGTGAAAGATATTATTATGAGCTCCAACTCTCTACCTTGGAAGGTAGAGAGTATTTATAGTCTTACATAACTCGCCACACTTTGGGCTGTGGATCAGGCATACAGTGGGTAAAGACCCGTCCGTCCTCCACGGTGTTACTTAACTAAATTACTACTTAACTTAAAAGCACTACGACTACGAGCTTTCTAACGATTACATATACTTGAGGTGACCGACTCTTTAATACCGGGAATTTCTAATTCCTAACAATAGAAATTATTTTTTCAATACAACGAAGGTTTTAATGAAAATCAATTATCAATCATAAAACACCTTTTGATTTGAAATATACGAACACGGTCAATGTGCTAAAGAAAAGAGTTTTTAAGCACAATGACCGGTTTTTCAAAGGTATCCGTCAATCCATAACCTGAACCAGGATTGATTCAAAAGATTGAATCGCCCCATTGTTTCTGTTCAGTTGTCACATCGTTGATCTATTTGATATATCTCACATGCCACCCACCAGGAGCTTGTTTGATGTTGGCTCCAGAAGGCTTTTCATCTTTATTGTGAGTATGTTTGCATATCACTCAGATGTTCTGGCAATACCACAAGGATAATGCGTAGGACTCAAGATAAAATCTCTCTTTCCACATTGTGTGAAACAGAGAGTCTTCAATGAAAGTGTCCTAATGAGATTTATTGATGATCTCGTGGCTCTAGACTCAATATGTGCATATTTGGATCCTGTGCCGGAGACTAGGGAGAGGGTCTCCTTCTTCAATATCAACAATCTCTAAGAGAAAGTCGATAGATAATGTCGGTTCCCCGTGAGAATGAAACAAGTCCTTTTAAGAGGAACTTGAGTGGTTTGGAAAGTTGAAGTGCAGTGCGTCACTGGGTCCATGACGTCTTGTCTTCAATACCGATGTTACCATCAGTAGCATATGAATTGAACCCGGTTTCTGCCCTAAAGTTGAATATATGGAGGGCTATTTGTTTTCACCTTTTTCTCATTCAATTCTTTTTAATTCTTCAACCCCTTTAGTGCTTACCGAGACTTCATAGCTAGAACTTTGTTGGGTTTGTTCCAGTACTAGCTCTATCTCAGTCCGCATTCTTCCCATATCTCATTTTTCTCCTTTTATCATCATACCTAAGGACTTCTACACTAACTAGTGGATTGTCCCTGGGTAGATTCCTCCGGTTCTGGCGGATCATGGGAACCAATACCTAACCTTATCATCCTTATATCACCGTACATAAAGTAATTTTGGTCGGTCTATTTGGTATTGTTCATCTTCCATTTGAACCAATTGAAAACCATTTGAAAATCAATCCAGATACTTGTGATATATTATCAAAACATTTTGTACCTGAATTGTTTTTGATATTTTTAGAACAAGTGCTCCCCCTCAACATGTGCACCAAATGTTTGAAATCGTTTTGCACACGGAGGCAAGAGGAAGAATTTACTTCTTTGATTACCATTTTCTAAAAGATATCAACATCACTTCCCTAATCGAATCAAGTAGATAAAGCATTTTGGGGAAGGATGAGGTTTTCATGATTTTGCTCCCCCTCAATATGTGCTTCTAGGTTTGAAAAGAGTTTTGCACATACTAGAGGGAACCTGCACATTGAGATAAGTGATCACGTTTCAAATCATAGGTTTAAGATAGATGCTCCCCCTCAACATGTGCATGGAAAATTTGAAATCGTTTGTCACATGTGGGAAGGAGAGCATGTACAACATGTACATCCTTATAAAACCATTTACCGAATTATCAGTTTAAATCCAATTTAAATCACACATTCTCCCCCGATCACAATTATCAAATCATTTGAGATTTGTGATCTCTTATAGATTTAAATTGATTTTGAAAGCTTTTAAGGAGAATTGTGACTTGATTATGAAAGCGTTTTAACTGATAAGGATCGGATTTTAAAACTTTAAACTCCATTGATAAAACATGCATGTATATCTTTTGAAAACAATTGAATGCCAAATAACTTTTTAATTTAATTGAAATCATTCTCCCCCTCAATCAATGACATAGGTTGTTGATTGAGAGATTGATATTGTGACAAATAAGTCCAGATGATTATCAAACTTAGAGACTGAGTTATTTTTCAAAGCAGTTAGTTTTCAGCAGATAAATGTTTATAGAATCAGAGCATTGAATTTAAAAAAATTATAAAGAATAGCTCTGTTCTTTCTTTAAGAAAGCGGGTTACTTTCCTGAAATGACAATAAACCATTGTTTCTCTTTCTCCCAAAAATAATTTTTTGATTTTTGAATTTCTTTTTTTTTTTTTTTTTTTTTTTTTTTTTTTTTTTTTTTTAAGAATTCGAACAACATCTAAAGTCCCGTGTCATTCTTTGAATGACAGCACAAAGACCGTAGATATTGACGAACCGAGAAAAAGCATAACAAATTGACAATATTTTTTAAAGATTTTTCGAATTTTTCAGATTTTTATGGATTTTACAGGTTTTATAATTTTGTATTTTGTTTTTCGAATAGATATATACAAGAGATAGATGAAGATAGACCTTTACTCCTCGTCTTCCTCCTGAAGACGTTTGAGTGTTTCTGGCTGAAGACTTTTCAAGCCAAGACGTGGAAGAATAAACTCAAAACGTTCTCTTGGAAGAGCTTTGGTGAAGATGTCTGCTAACTGATATTCATACCTCACAAAATAGAGTTCCACCACACCTTTTTCCACTTGTTCCCTGATGAAGTGATGTCGAATGTCGATATGCTTTGCTCTTGAGGGTTGAATGTTGTTTCATGAGAGAGCAATAGCACTTTTATTGTCACAGTACAGAGGAATTTTGTTGAATTCAAAGCCATAGTCAGATAATTGAGATCTCATCCATAAGATTTGAGCACAACAAGATGACATGGCTATGTATTCAGCCTCTGTAGAGGAAATAGAAGTACTCATTTGCTTCTTTGAAGACCAGCTCACAAGCTTATCACCCAAAAATTGAGCACCTCCAGACGTACTTCGACGTGTATCTTGACAACCTGCATGATCAGCATCTGCATAGGCCGTTAGAGACATACCGGTGTCCTTCGGGTACCAAAGTCCCATATTGATGGTTCCTTGGAGATACCGAAAGACCCGTTTAACCGCTTCAAGGTGCTTTTTAGTAGGCTTAGCCTGGTATCCAGCACACATGCACACAGCGAACAAGATGTCTGGTCTACTAGTTGTGAGGTACATCAGGGATCCAATCATACTACGATATTTCGTTTGATCTACCATGATCCTTGAGTGGTCCTCATCCAGCTTGGTTCGTTCAATCATGGGAGTGTCAACAGGGTCACTAGAATCAAATCCAAATTTCTTTAAAATCTCATTTGCATATTTAGATTGATTTATGAAAATGCCTCCGGGACTTTGTGAAATTTGTAATCCCAAGAAAAATGACATTTGTCCCATCATTGACATTTGAAATTTTGAACCCATTTCATTAGAAAAACGATCACATTCCATTGGGTCGGTCGAGGCAAAAATTATATCATCAACATAAATTTGAACGTGAATTAAGTGTTTGCCTGACTTTCTGGTGAACAGAGTAGGATCAACTGCTCCTTTGCTGAATCCAGTAGATAGAAGAAACTTTGACAGCGTATCATACCATGCTCTAGGAGCTTGCTTCAAACCATATAGGGCCTTTTTCAAGCGATAAAGATGAGTAGGATGCTCTGAATTAACAAAACCCTCTGGCTGGCTGATGTAAACAACCATGTTCTTGCTAGCAGCATTAGCCAAGAATATTCTGATCGCCTCGATACGAGCAACTGGAGCAAAAGATTCCTCAAAGTCTATGCCTTCTTCTTGACGATAACCTTTAGCCACTAACCTAGCCTTATTTTTCAAAACATCACCATGCTCATCAAGCTTCACTTTGAAGATCCACTTAAGAGCAATGATCATAGCACAATCTGGAGCTGGTACTAATTCCCATACATCTAATCGATCAAACTCATGAATTTCATCTTGCATGGCATTGAACCAGCTGTCTTCATTCATAGCAGTTTTAACATCTTTAGGTTCGATCTTTGAGAGTACAGAGTTAATGAAGCACCATAAGGCATCAGTAGCAAGCTGTTTATGAGTGGATACCGGACGAGAAGGATTTCCAATGATGTTGTTTAATGGATGATCGTGAGTCCATTTTCTGAGGTGTTCATGTGGTAGTTGTTGAGGGACTGAAGTAGCAGAGTCGATGTCTCCTGAAGAAGATGGTTCTGATGAAGATTCAGGAGCAAATATGTTTTCAAATGGAGCATCTTCAGGAGTAGCAAAGGGATTAACTTCATCATTGATGCCAGAAACATTTCCATGATGTACATTTGAAGAATGATGATTTGTTGATGAGACTGAAGGATCAGCAGCAGGCGCTTCTTGACTTAAAGATATTGAGACTGAGGGATTGACTTCATTCACAGGAATATGAGCAGCCTCTGTTGTAGGAATTGACACCTCATTTGTACTTGGATCATAAAGTTCATCAAACATAGGATCAAACAATTTCTTTAAATCATCTTCAGATGGAGGTACATATGGAGTTTCTTGAGAAGAGTTTGGAACAAGGGATGAGCCAATGGGACTGTTTTGAAGTGCGGGTCCTGAACTGGATTGTCCAGGAGCCATTTGACCAGTCAGCTCATCAAACGTAACGTGAATTGTTTCCATGATATTTCGGGTTCTTTTGTTGTAGATTCGGTATCCCTTTTTGTTTGGTGAATACCCTACAAAAACTCCAATGTCTGCTTTAGCTCTAAGTTTGCCTAAGTCTTGACCCTCATTAGTTGAATAACACAATGCACCAAACACACGAAGGAAAGAGAGATTAGGTTTTCTGTTATGGACAAGTTCATATAGAGTTTTTCCATGAACAGTGTGAATCAGGGAACGATTTTTTGTGTAGCATGCAGTGGCAATAGCTTCAGCCCAGAGAAACATTGGAACCTTTGAGTAAATCAGCATTGTTCTAGCGGCTTCTACAAGAGTTCGATTTCGTCTTTCAACTACACCGTTCTGTTAAGGAGTTCGTGGAACACTTCTTTGATGGCTGATTCCAATGCTTTCATAAAATTCACTAAGTTGTTTGTTAACAAACTCAGTTCCATTGTCTGTTCGAATAATTCTGACGGTTTTTTTAAGTCGAACCTGCAGCTGTTTGATGATTTTGATGATGATATCAGGAGTTTCATCCTTTGTCCTTAAGAACTTGACCCAGGTGAATCTAGAGTAATCATCAACCACAACTAACACATATTTCTTCCCAAAGATATTCTGCACTCTCATTGGTCCACATAAATCCATATGAATTGTATGAAGAACTTCTGTGACAGAGTTAGTAGGTTTGGGTTTATGGGCATACTTCTTGCTTTTTCCCAATTGACATGCTGAACAAAGATGACCCTTTTCATACTTGAGTCTAGGTAAACCTACAACTAAGTCCTTTCTGGTGAGATCATTGATGGTGCCGAAGTTCAAGTGATTGAGACGACGATGCCATAACCATGACTTTGTTTTAGAAGCCTTTGACAGCAAGCAAATTGGAGAAGACTTCATCATATCTTCGATAGAGATGGTGTATAGATTTGAACCACGTGAACCTCTTAAAAGTTCCTTACCATCAAGTTCTCTAACGAAGCAGGTATGTTTTCTGAAGGCTACTTCTAGATCAGAATCGCAGAATTGACCAACAGAGAACAAGTTATGACCAAGACCTTCTACATAGTAAACCCTGGAGATAACACTTTTGCCAACAACATAATCTCCATAACCCATGATTGCACCGAAATGATCATTCTCGAATCTAACTGTCCCGATGAATTTGCTCACGAAGTTCATGAGCCGCGACCGGTCGCCAGTCATATGCTTGGAACAGCCTGAGTCCAGGTACCACAGAACGATTTGAACGACCTGCAGTTGAACACAGACAAGAATGGATAACTGGATAATTGGGATCCCCATGCAAGAATGGGTTCCATTTGGTTAGTAACAATGGTTGGAACACCCACATCAGAAATAGAAGCATTCATATCAGAAATTAACGCAATGGAATCATTATGAATAGATGTAGTACTAGTATCTGTATTAGCCCTATTCAAAGTGTGCTAACTTCTTAATGGAATAGTTCTACCAGTAGGCATCCATTTTCTAGGGGGCATTGTCTGATTAGTCTTATCACCAACAGGTATCCAATGATAGCCTATCTTACTAAATGTTCTTCCTGTGGGTTTCCACTGTTTTCTAACTTTCTTTCGTTTTTGCCTTTTAGCCTTCTTAGCATGATTTTTAGCATTAACAATATTAATTGGACAATTAACATCATTAGGCAAAACATTAACACCACATTCATGATTAGAAACAGAATTCAAGCAGACATCAATACAAGGTTTGCAAATAGTATCAGAAATCGAATTAATTACAGTACGCCTATGGCTAATACTAGAATCAACACGATTCGTTTTATTCGGCTCAAACTTAAAGTTCCTAGGTAGGTCTTCTACTTTCTTCCAATGCACATTCTTAGCTTGCGAGGTCGTGTCCTTCCTTGTATTGTCTTGAGACTTTGACCTGCTTGCTTTAATGTCACTGATTACTCCTGTAGAGGGAATGGGAACATTAGTTGGTTTGGCTACTATTTGCTTCACCTGTTTAGATGTTCTGGGATCTGAGCTACATGCAGGCACACTAAGATTAACTTTTTTAACACTTGAATAGCTGGGATTTGAACACCTAGAGGGCACACTTGAGTTCACATTCTTAGCACTAACAGATTTGAAATCTGAACTACTTGAAGGCACATTAGGGTTCACATTCATAACAGTTGGCATTGAATGACTTGCATGCTTGGCACTAGGCATAGAACACGGTATCAAGGGATTGACTTGCTCACCTAAGGTTTTAGGGCATATTGTAATTAGGCATTCTAGAAGTTCTTGAGATCGTTTAGCATATAAGCATGCATGGCCAATTGCATTATCATCTGGTTTCTCTAACTTATCTTCTTCTACAATCTCACGGAGACATTCTAGGCTGTCCTTCAGGTATGAGAAATATGTTTGAATAGCAAGTTTGTTATTCCTAAGATGAGGAGGAACATATTTCACAGACAAAGCATATTTATTACAAACATGTACCTTTGATACACCATTCTCCCCATTGGTCATTGGCATCTTCCCTTTTACCTGACTCTTTAGATTCTCAATTTCTTTTTGTAACGAGGCTACCGTTTCGTTATTTTTGTTACGAGTGACCTTTATAGATTCAAATAATTCATTGAAATGACGTTTAACCTTTTCATTTTCTTCAAGAAAAACCTCATTTTCCTTTTGTAAAGCATTTACTAAGTTTTGAAGATGAAAGTTTTGAGAATTCTGAGAATCTAAAGGAGGAGGCATTTAGGGACCAGTCACATTGTTCGTTTGACCCTTTAATTGAGAGATTTGGGCTTTCAACTTTCTGATCGCGTTGCAATGAGCTTGAATATGTTCATCACGTTTGTTAATTTGAAAAACTGCATCAAACTCTGGAGCATCTGAGGATGTCTTGATATTTGAAGTTTTGACATTTTCTTTAAGATGTTGATATTTTAGTTGTAAATTAAAATGCTCAACTTCTAGTTTAGAAAAATGTTTAACCAAATTGTCGTGATCATCCAGTTCAATTTTCTCATTTAGTTCAGAATTAGTTTTTTCAAGCTCAATGACACGATCATGAGAGACTTTCAAAGCAACAGACAGTTCATGGAATCGAGAAGCAGTAATAGAACAGTTAGTAGCAGTGTAAAACACATCTTGAGCAATACATTTAGAAATCAGGTTCTCATTTAGTGTATGCAAGTTCTTCCTCTCAATCTCATTATATTTTAGTGCTCGCTCATAGTCACTAACCTCAACTATCATTGCATCAAATTCCTTTTCCATTCCCTTAATATCAGTATCTATCCCCTTTTTAAGACTCTCAAAGTGATCTTTTAGAAGTTTAAAGAAAGGCATGACCTCAGTTAAATAGCATTCTTTTGTTTGTTCAAAACCCCTTTCCCCTTCAGTTATCCCAGTGGGTGTGATCCTTTTCTTACAAGTTTTCTCAAAATCAACAAATAGTTGAAAAATAACATATTGACTGATTAAGGTCTTGCTTTTAGTAGCAATAGTTCTAGGAACTAGATGCATTGGTGTGTTGGGAGGATACACAGTCGCTTTAGGCATTTTCCTAAGGGGAGGGTTCGTTACTACAAGATTCTCTGTTTTTTGCGTATCTAAATCCTTTTTCCAGAATACTTGTTCGGGTGTTAACAATGTCTGAGGCTTAAACATGTTCAAGGAAATCCAATTTTCCTTCTTGTAATCATGGGGTGTGATCTTTATTTTCATCTCTTTACTTTTTGGATCACCTAATTTCTTGTTCATCTTTTCCCTAGTGACTTCATCTGATTTCTTATCTTCCTCAGTGCACTCAACGCAACTAGGTTTCTGTCTAGCTTTAAGGATTTCATTGCCATCATAAAGAACCTTATGAGCATTTCTAGCCTTTTTAATGACCTCTGGATTTGGTTCCTCAACAAGGGGAATGCTATGCTTATCGCTTAAGACTCTATGCTTAGTGATCATGTGAGCAGTCTGAATGGTGTTCCCTTGTATGTACAACTTGTTTTCAAGTTTGTTTTTCAAAGTTTTCAGATTAGAAAAATCTTTCAAGAGTTTTGATTCCTTTGCATTAAATTCTTGCTTAAGCATTTTCACATTTTCTTGAAGTTCTTGTTTTTGCTTAGCAGTTTTAGAAAGCTTTTCTTGCAAGGAATTTAACTCTTGTTTTAATACTTCTTCTCTAAAATTACTTTTTCTAATGATTGTACGCACTTGGTCATCCATTTCCTGCTCACGAGTGGTCAACTCAAATTTTGCACGTTGTTCATAAATAGCAACATGTTCTTTATAGGCATTTAGTTCAGAAATTACAGAATCATCAGAGGCACATGCAGTGAATTCATCAAAAACATAATCATTATTGACAGCAGAAGATGCATCACTTGGTACAATCTCACTTTCACTTTGTATCATATATTGATCATATGGGACAACATTGATATTACCCATATTTTCAATATCTGATTCAATAAACACAGTTGATTGTACTTCGTTATGTATCTTTTGCTCATCAACTTCATCGTATAATTTTAATACCTCAGAGATGAGTTTGTCTTTGGATGGACGAGCTTGTGGTGATGAAGAGACTTTAGGAGAGACCATTGGAGAAATGCTAGCCATGGAGATGGTTTGCGCAGTGGGTTCTTCATCAACATCAGAGTCATATGCATCACAATCAGCTACTTGAAAGGCATTTTGATGATTATGGCCTATCTCCTGAATTGGTTGCTCATCCACATCTGCATCATATGTCTTAGCATTTCCCTCAGCCAAGAACAACAACTCCTCTTCATCCAAAGCTGCCCCATTATCCTGAGCTTGCACAAGCAACATCTTATCCCTGAAGTACTCAGCATTCTGAGGGCGTTTTGGTGATGTGCAGTTCCTTGCAATGTGTCCCTCACCACTACAGTTATAGCATTTGTTTGGCTTAGCTTGACTTTGATTTCCATTCCTTCCCAGATTCTGAATTGCACCATAACCTCCACCTGCTCCACTCTTTCTTTGATCAAACTCCCTTTCTTGAACTGACTGCCCCATAATTTTCCCATCTCTGATCAAAGCATGGTTGTGAAGATTGGAGGCGGATCGGATCTCATTGCAGGTGTGAAGTTTGTTAGTGTGAGGTGAAAGTGTCCTGTTCTCTTTAACCATGAGTGCCAGTTGATTGATGAAATGTTCCATGACAGCATTTGCATCTGCTTGCTTGAACCTTGGATCAGAAATGAGTTTGTGATTACCATCTCCCGTGGGTACAACTTGAGAAGCTTTGGTGGTAATCCCATCATTTGTGAAAAAAGCAGTTGAATCATTTGTTGAGCTTGTTTCTCCCTGACCTTTGAACTGATCAAGAATCCTCTTTTCAAACATGGCATGTCTCTCATTTTGAAGAAGGAAGGCATAGAGTTGCTCGAAGTTTGTATTCTTCAAACCTTTGGTAAGCTTTACAGAAGTGACGAACTTGTGCCATTCTGGATTCATATTGTTCAAAAACTTTGAATTCAGCTGAATGTTCGGCATTGTCATCTTAATATTTCTCATGTCATTCAAAAGCTTGTGAAACCTCACATAGTACTCATAAACACTCTCATCTGGTATCATCTTGAAGTGTTCAAATTCATCATAGAGTTGTGATTCTCTGTCTTCCATGGTTAATTCAGAACCTGAGAGAAGCATCTTGACATTATCCCATACTGCCTTTGCTTCGGTGTTGTGATTGATCAGCTTGTAGATATCTTTTGGAAGACCTTGAAGTATGATATTAGAAGCCCTGATATCAGCATCGAATCTCTTTTTCTCCTTATCATCGAGCTCATCATATGTCTTTGGTCTGTCAATTCCATAGATCATTGTTCCATCTTCAGCTGAATCAATTAAGTCTCTAGTCGTCTCAACCCGATATGGTCCTTCATCAATGGATTTGAGAATGTTGACTCCATTTTCTTTTCCAAGACAGTACAATCTGATTCGTTGAGCCCAAGAGTCATAGTCAGTTCTGTCAAGCATGGGTGGACGAGTATCTGAACCAGCTGCTTGAACATCCTTAGCAACAGTGGAGATGATAGTAGGAACGTTTGTAGACATGTTTCTAGCTCTACTGGATTTTACTATTCTTTGATTAAACCGGGAAATTGATTCTTTCACGGGATTTTACTAAACCAAAAGAACAACCGTAAGAATGTATCACCAAGAAGTAATAAGCCTAAATGAATAAGTACCTAACCACACAACTCGCTTAATTAACAACTCGCTTAAGTAATCAACTCGCTTAATAGCCAAGTCGCATCAGCATCAACTCGCAACACAGTCAACTCGCTTAATGAATCAAGTCGCTAAATAGCCAACTCGCTTTAGTATCAACTCGCAACACAATCAACTCGCTTGAACACTAAGTCGCTTAAAGAAACTCGCTAGCGTTACAACTCGCTAAATAGCTAAGTCGCTTTAGATCTCAAGTCTCTTAAAGAAACAACTCGCTTAGAACCCAAGTCGCATAAATATCAACTCGCTAAACAGCTAAGTCGCATGTACCAACTCGCATCAAATAACAAGGAAACTCGCTTTGAAGAAACACAAGTCCGAGACTCAACTCGCTTAGTCCTTCTTTCACAAATAACCACTTTATCAATCCAAAACAACCAAACCACAATGATTTAAGCCTTGCAATTCAAAACATAACCACATATGATGATCCTAAACACAAAAGTACAAGCAAAATTCAAACTTTACCACAAGAATTTGTCCAAATGAATCAAACTCTCCTAAACCCTTAATACACCAAAAACCTTATGAAATCCACCAAAACAAAGAGCATGAAAGATGAGTGATCAAACCATGGCTCTTGATACCAATTGTAGGATATTGAATTTCACAAACACTCTAAACCATGATCAAAGTAGGCGTATAAGTATGTTAGAGAGAGAAAGTTCTAGTGAGAGAAAGGAAGAGAGTTGGGAACTATAGTGAGAGAAAGAAAATATTATTATGAGCTCCAACTCTCTACCTTGGGTGGTAGAGAGTATTTATAGTCTTACATAAAAAGCCACACAACGGGCTGTGGATCAGGCATATAGTGGGTAAAGACCCGTCCGTCCTCCACGGTGTTACAAAACTAAATACTACTTAACATAAAAGAACTACGACTACGAGCTTTCTAACGATTACATATACTTGAGGTGACCGACTCTTTAATACCTGGAATTTCTAATTCCTAACAAAAACAACTAGGAGAAGCATTTTGCTAAGAGTGCAAAATTGCACATTTGCTGAAAGCCTTCTGATCTGCAGTAGGCGGATCCCAGCAATATAACTAGCCGGATCCCTCCCAAAAGGGAACCGTGGGATCCGTGACCACAGATGAGCAATACAGACCTCCTTACATCAAAAACAGCTCACTAGATCACCTCACACTAGTCAAACAAAAGACCTTAGAACCAACTAAGTATTCCTTAAGCATTTGAAAGCTTCACACTCACCCATAGCTTACCTAGAATCTATTTCAAAGTGTTTTTGATTTATCAACTCATCAAAACTCACCACATTTCCGCTCAAACGCTCACACATTACTCCTCACATCATATAACACTTAATTTGATATGTCCATCAATTTTAGCAAATTAAGTTTAGTCACTTTTAACTCAAAAATAGGCTCAAAATTAGTTTTCATTTTTCTTTATTTCTTAAGATTTTATTAAATTTTTCTTGAGCCATCATCTGACTTCTAGGACTAATTACCACCACTTTTCATATCAAATCAAATGGTATTCTTCTCAAGCACTTAGTTAGATTATCTAAAGTCCACTTTTAACTCCAAAAACCATCATTAAGCACCCTCACCCCTAATGGTTGAGCATTTAAGACATCCACCACTAAAGGCATCAAAGGAAAGTCAAAACCTCAAGATACATAGGTACTAAACCTTACAAAAAGCATATTCATCTCATCAAGTATCTGTCTGATTGAAGGATCCTTGGTATATAACCAGACGGATCCCTGGTGAGAGGGATCCGTGGGATCCATGTCTGCAGAAAGACTTTAATCAGCTTTCCTCTTCAAATTTAAGCCACCTTTTGGTTATCTAACCACTTTTAGTTACCATTTAATGTACTTCTAGAGCTGAACAATATCCTAAGTGCATGCTTAATCCTCTTAGTGGTCAAGAATTTAATTCCCTAAATTCAAAAATATCCTTTATAAACCAAACACTCTTAAGGTTAAATCATCACTCTCACCTAGCTCTCAAAAATCAGTAGTTAGAAGCTTATATTGCATCCTTACCATCACCATGACTAAAGCACTTAGCAACAACTCTTCAACTAAAGGCTCATCCAAAAGAAAGGGTCACATGATTCATGAGATTTCATCCACCGAATCATCTCCCATAAGAGATAACAATGGTAGAATTCCACCTCAACAAACCCATTCAACAATTGCTAAGAGAACCGCAAGAATTAGCATCAAACCTTTTGGGCTAGAAAAAGGGTCATCTAGTTCAAAACCAAACATGGCTAGCTCTAGCAAACCATCTAAGCCCTCATTCCTAGAGCATGGATTACACTCATTCAACGAGCCTCTTCCTCACCCAAATCGCTATTTATTAGAGCATTCACCACCGAGAACATCCAACTCACCAACTTTCTCGTTAAATAGGGAACCACCTACAACACCGATTATGTCACACCCCCAATTTACCTGTTTTGCAGCGGAATGGAATTCCTGGGGACTGACTGTCATAGCATCACAATCACAGTTATATTGAACGACCTAAAGTGTCGTTTGGAAAACACATCGTTTGATTTAATAAAACAACCAAAGTTTACAAAGTTTGCGGAAATATAAATATATTACAAGTCCAAACGATGGTTTTGAAAGAAAGTGCCATAATGTACAATGATGTAAGTCGACGCCGCGACTCAAAAGGTGGTTCCTTAACCATGCCATGATGATAATGCCTTAGTTACCTGAAAATACATTGCTAAAACGGGTCAACAATAATGTTGGTGAGAAATCATAGGTTTATGTAAATGTTTTATACGACTACGCAAGTATAGATCTGGTATGACAATCATGTCACATAAAATGTTACAGGCATGACAATTATGTCACGTAAAAATGTTACAATTGCTATAAGCCCATGACACCGAAACTAGACTGTTCATAATGTAGGCCCCAATAGAGTGTTTGCCAGACAACTCAATAATGTTATTAAATGAGATGCATCCGTATGACTAGTTGGGATTCACCAACCCGGATGGAGGCGTCACCCTCGATAGATCTATCCACTCACCCTCGCTTCTAAGATTAACGGTTCATGTTCAGGTAAAGGGGACTTTCAGTTGGCAATGCGGTAACTTAAGCAATGTAAATGAATTTAACATACTTGGTATCGTAATAAAAATGTTTTGCAATGTATTCTCCCCCGTAGGTTTGAAATGAGTAAAAACTTGAATAAATCGGGGCTATGAAAACTCACTTGGTAAACTGGTGTGATGACAAGAGTGAGTACACTGAGGTATAATGTGATGCTTTAACCAGGACCTATTACGAATGATATGATATGTAATGAGTTGCTATGTAATGTTATGCATGCATTTCGTATGTTATTTATACCATTTGCGAGTTTTGAAAATAATACTTATCGTCGAAAAATACTCTTTTGACGTCTTGACCATTCAAAAATCACTTTACAAGTTTTTACGTCAAAATGTCATCCTACAATGGTTTTGTAATGATTTATAGTGAAATTTTCACTTTTCGTCGTAAAACAATGTCGTCGGAAATTTCATAAAAGTGACAAAAATGGCTTCGAAAAACTAGTCGTAAAATGGTGTACGTCGAGCGTTAGGAAACGAACTCGACGGTTTTGGAAAGTTTGTATCAAAATATAGAAGTTTCAGTTCAGGAGTTTTCGTCATAAAGGTCTCGAACATAAAGATAATAAGGGTTAAAGATGGTGATTTTGTCTAATTATTGTGTAAAAAGTGAGTTTCGGCAAAGTTTAAGCGACCATAAATAATTTATTACAACTCCGCTATACAAACGGTTTGTCGTTTTGAAAAATATGCTCGATGATCTCAATTTTACTAGAAGACATCTCGTTCCAAAAAGTTCTACATCATAGATAAAAACAGCCTTCAACATGGTCATTTTAGTTACCGTAACACTTGTCTCGTAAAAATAATATAGTTTTTTTTTCAGAAAATAATAGTTACGGCAATTTTATGAAAACGTGCATATGTTTGTCGTTTCAAATCCGTTTTCTACGTATAATACGTCCTTAGCTTCGTATCAAAGTATACTAATAGATTTTTGATAAGTCGAAATAATTTCTAAAGCTTAGGACTCGTTTTTGACTCGTACAAGATAAAAATAGTATGCTGAAATTTCAGAAAAAAAAATATTTCGTCGTCAAACTTGAAAAATTCATAACTTCTTCGTTATAACTCCGTTTTAATCCGTTCAAGCGGCCACGGATTCATTTTAAAGTATATTTTCTAAATATCAAGACCAAAAATTCGTGCCTACTGTCGGATTTTCCAGAAAATCAAAACAAGGACATAACACTTTTTATACTTATCGAAAATAGTTTTTCTCGTACTAAACCTATTCCAATCCCTTCAAATCAACTCCAAAACTATACTAATCCTACCATACACCTTCTTAGGGTGTCATGGGTTCCTAAACATCATCAAGACCAAAATATACCAAGGGAATAATTATAGGATGACTTTATATATATATAACTCTAAAAATCATGTAAAAATGGTATAAATCAACATAAGTCTTGCATGTTTGCTATGAAAATGATAAAATACATATGTAATGATAAGAAAAGATGAAAAATGATAGAAACATGCTTACAAGCTATTATGATGAGGTGCAAAGAACAAGGTTAGCCTAAACACTCTAGGTTTTTATTTCAAAACCTTATTAAGAGTGTGATTCTAGATTGTTTAAACACTTGAGCTTGAAAAATTGATGATCCCTTGTGAAAACCTTATGATGGCCGGTTGGAGAGGAAGAAGAAACCAAGAGAGAATTTGATTTTTACTACTTGTGAATTATTAGATACATGAATGAGATAAATGAAAGTGTAAGTCTTATATGTAAGTGTATAAACATAAACAATCAAAGACCATTCCACAATTAATGTCACCCTCCCCCTTGGTCGGCCAAGGGGGGAGGAATTTGTAGATATTTATTATTTATTTTTTTTATAAAATGTATTGTGTAAATATTTGTGTAATTGTTACAAATGTAGGAAAATGTATAAGTAAAGGTAAATGGTAATTTTTTGGTACAAGTAAATTTTTAATAGATCAAAATAGAGTATAATGATTTTATAAAAATTGTAAAAATACATTCCTTGTAAAATTTGAGTGATAAAATAATTACCGAGTAGTTTTTAAGAAAAACGTCGTAATAATATAAATTTTAACGATTTATGTACAAAATAAATTTAAAACACTAGGTAACTAAAAATATAGTGTTTATAACTAAATGTAAGTATAAAAATATATCGGGATCATTTTTAGAAGTAACGGATTAAATATACAAAATAATAACTCACACGATAACGTTTATTTAATATAAAATTTACGCGTTAAAGGTGAAATGCAATGTCATGGATGAACTAACGTGATGCAAATGATGTTAATGAAATGTAGACTAAACTTAGTCCATATGAAATGTACGTGATGATATGATCATGAATTCGCCGCTAAACCACAAAGGTTACGCGAATTTGAAACACGTAAACCTAGTTTACGATAAATGTTGAAATTGTAAGGCATAAATTGTTTCGAGAAATGACCTGAAAGTACGGGTTGTCACAGATTAGTCCATCATTGGAAACAAGGAACCACTAAGGACTTGATCATATGGAGGAATATCCATTACCACCACCCTCATCCTTAGTAGAACCTCACCCTACTTCTCTTAATGAATCCCCACCATCATTCATAGAGCCTCCTCAAAACATCCATTTTCCTCCGATTCCAAATCAAGACAATAATTGCCTAATTGTCTAATCACCCAAGGACTTGTTCAAGAAGTACGAAATGAGTTGCATTTCATGTTTAATCATCTTCTTGAAAGATTGGACCAAATCAACAAGTCTACTCATCCTTAGACTCAAGCACTTTGTTGCATTCTAGGCTTTATTAACTTATTAGTATTAGTAGAAAATGTATGGCTAAATCATTCTCTTAGTTTTAGAGATTTCTTGATTATCTCTTTGTTTATTGAGTGATAACTTATTTGCCATATTTCTTTGAGTATATGTTTGTTGTTTGTATACATATCTCACTCTTATATTTAGCATTGTTTGGTATATCACCTTTGCTGAATAATCTGTCACCAGACAGACGGATCCCTGGAAATTGCCTAGACGGATCCCACAAAGGAGGGAACCGCGGGATCCGTGGTACAGAAGAACAAAATTCTACTAACTTGAGTCTTATTTGCAGGAAATTATGCACTATACTCTTGTTTTCTAACCTTTATTTTGTAGATTTTCAAAATACACATGAAGAACTTAACACCCTAAGCTAGGGGGAGCTTTGTGTCAAACCATACATTGCAAAACCATTTGCAACATAATCCTTATTTGGATTACACTTCATGACACCACATTGCAAAGTTGCAATCTTCAAGGGGGAGCATTTTCATCACAAGGACGAAACCATTTGCAAACAAAATTGAAATTCGTTAGCTTATTAGTTTATATTTACTTGACGCCCTCACAAAGGGATGGACTTGTCAAGGGGGAGTTAAGATGAGAACCATTCTCGTCACTTGCTCTCTTTATATTTTTTATCTTTTACACGTTTTTCTTAAAACAATGTGTTAGTTTCTTTTCGACGCTCTTTTTGTTTCGACAAAAAAGGGGAGAAGAGAGTAAAAAATCCAATTCGAACTTTTACGAATTTTAGTTTTTTCCTTAAAAAATTTTTATGTTTTGTCATCAACAAAAAGGGGGAGATTGTTAATACAAATAAGTCGTAAAAACGTTTATTTATATTTTACGATCTTCTAATGTTTTGTCGATAACAAACGTAAAATCATTTTAACGAAACAAATAAAATACGTAAATGGTTTGAGCCAATAGTTTTCTAACACACTTACGTTTTCACATATAACACTAAAACAATTACAAGTGATTTTATGATTTAGTAATACATATGTACAACAACTAGTGTTTACATATTGGGCAAATATATACATAACTAGTATGTATTATAATGGGTAAAACCTAAAACCCAAGGATCATATCCATAACCCATGGTATTGACCCATACCCATTTGACTAGGTGCATTGCACCCATTAGGTACATTGTATCTAATAAAATACCCATGGATCAACCCATAACCCATGACCCATGACCCATAACCAAAATACCCATGGGCAAAGAGGAGCGTCCCACGGATCCTTAGTTTTACACTAGACGGACCCCTTAAGGGAGGGATCCGTGGAACAGTAGTGGTTTCTCCTCTATAAATAGTGAGGCATTTCTTCCTTTTGGTTTGCCACTCTTACACATGCTTTCCCCAAGTATTGTAACTCTCTAACCACTGATCCTAAGGGATCTTTCTATGTAGTTTGTCTTTTGTTTTTGTGTGATTCTCTAGGTTCCTCTTAACGGCGAGATCACCGCTTCTTGAAGTCGAGCAAGCTCAAGTCCATAAGTTGCCATGCTTCGTCATCATCAAGACTACTGAGGTTCTCTTGTTGATAGTTCTTGCTTCTTTCATAGTGAAGGATGCCGAAAGAGTTAAGACGAAAGCATTAGTGAAAGATGCTTTACGTCCGTGTCAAAAGCATTAGTGAAGAATGCTAAAGGTGTCAAGACGAAGGCATTAGTGAAAGGTGCCAAGCGTTGTGTCAAGGGCATTGGTGAAGGATGCCTAGGAATCAAATCAAGTGGCATTAGTGAAGAATGCCAAGGTCGTATAATCGATGAGGTGCATCGTTATACATATAGTGATAGTTTGTTTTCAAGGATGTTGATATCCTTGATGGTGTTGTAATAAGGAGTGGGTCTCCTTTGGGATTAGGTGTTGTGTAGTGATGGGTAGTAGTTCCTCCATTGTAATGGAACTCGGTACTTAGCCTAGTACCGGATAAAGGGTAGGCGATGTTGTGGTAGGTGTGGTTCACCTAGGTATAAAGAACCCGATGGTTAGCCTAGTACCGGAAAAAGAGTATGCGACGTTGTGAAGGCTTCTCCGCCATAAGGAGTTGGTGTCGTGTAGTGATTACGAACTCTCGAGTAGGTGACTCGGGGAGTGGAGTAGGGCAAGAAAGGTGCCCTTGTAGCCGAACCACTATAAATACTCGTGTCGTGGTTATGTGCTTCTTACTCTTTATCTTTCATTACACTTTTATATATCCATCTATCAACTTCCAACATACACATCTAAATAGATTGACATAAGTTGATCTAAATGTTTTAAAACGAAGTTTTAATTGGTAAAACTATTCAACCCCCCTTCTAGTTTTCCACATAGATTCTTAAAGCTGTTGTTACTAAATATGGTAGTAAGAATTGGTCTCGTATTTCTTCATTACTTGTTCGTAAAAGTGCTAAACAATGCAAGGCTCGTTGGTACCAATGGCTTGACCCTGATATTAAAAAGGTATATATAAATTTACATTGTGCTTTTTTAAGTAAATTTGTGATGCTGTTTGTGTGTAGACGTTATGGAAAGGAATGTGTTTGGATATATTTGTAGGTATTTGTAGAATTATCAGGTTTAGGGTATGTAAGCCACAAGATTTTTCAAATATCAGGTACATACCCACTCTAACCAAAGTCAACTAACACGAAACCTATACACACTGATTCATCACTGTCCCAAACCCAATGAGATCCCTTCCAATCCCACGCTCCGGCGAATGCAGCAGCGGTAGTAGTGGTCATCATTAATCTCAGCATACCCTATAAATTAAAGAAACCCAGGTCAGAAAATGATACGAATCCGGGTCGGTCGAAATTAATGAGCTTCAAGGTAAGAAAAAGAAGGAGACGGTTGAGATAGTTGATGTTTTTATATCGGATGTATAGTTTGGGATTAAAAGGTATTTGTAATGTTGTGGCTTCTTGGTGTATATCGGAATGAAATTTTCTGATATGATTAGATGTTGCAGATGTTGAAGTTGTGTGTAGCTGATGATAGTTGATCAAAGAGCACCGTTATAGTGGTGAGGGTTGTAAGTTTAGATAAACGATATGGTCATACAGCTGAGAGTGTTATAATGACAGGAACTGTGAAACTCAGGGGTACTAATACTTGTGTCGGGCTGAGCCTGAACATGAAGTATCACTAATGTGTTTCTGACCCCGTAACAAAGTCACTTAAACTATGGCATCTACAGTTTTCTTTTTCTTGTGAACTTTTACCAGGTCTGTAACCATTATTTGTTACCTGTACCACAACAATATAATTAGCAAAATATTAAGTTTCATACACACTACACAAACACATAATAGACCCAAAATACCAACCTGCCCATCAGCGATGATCAATAGCACATGATACTGGCCACCACTTTTTTCAACAATTGTCATAGCTTGTTCAATGACTGGAGCGAAAGATGTTGGTCCTGCAGGACGAGTAAAACATTTATCCAACAACGAACATGATAATATTCTTGAGTTTAAATTGGATGTAGAAGTAGATTTAAAACCTGCAAGCGTTAGCTGAGGAACGATTTCTTTGTATCTACCCATGACATCCTCAAACCCATTACATAATCTATCTTGAGGATAAAAGCTGAAAACATGTTGATCATGTGTAGTCGTTGCATAGTAAGGACAAACAATTCAATATTATAAATTTATATTATATTTGTAGGATTGTAGCTTCATTGCTGTTTCTATATACTTTATGAACAATCATATGTATATGGAGGCGTTTGGATAGAGGGGTTTATTGGCAAATGTAACAGCAAAAGTACAAAATAAGCTCCAAAAGTGGGACTTTTTGAAACAGCTTAGCTGTTTGAAATAAGATTATCCAAACATCCCAATAGTAGAGAGAACTGTACCAAATTTGTTTACCGCGTGCACAAACTGAAAAACATGTACTTTTTGATACACAAATATAGTGACTGTGAATGAAAAAAAATGTGAAACTGTTTGACCAAATCTGATTATGATTCTGATTATTTCGGGTCAAAATAATTGAACTTGTAGAAGCAGGTATGAAGTTGCTATAACAAAACTTGTTAGTGAGACAGAGACGTAAACATAATTAGCTAGCCCTAACATTAACCATGTGATAATTTGATTTTGAGTTATGTGGCTTACCTATCATCATTTTGGCGTGCACGTAGATCATGAAACGTCCTGCTTCCTGTGCTTTCTGGTAATTTGAATCTGCTTCAGGTGCTTCTGAAGGTTCATACACTCCATCCTTTTTCACCTCACGGTTTTCGAGGCAGAAGAAAGTGAGATAATCTCTTGGGTCCTCTTCCAGGCCTTGATCTTGTAGAGCCTGAATGATATCTTTGTACATCATCTCCATTGTCCTCCTTTGCCAGTCAAGTATAGCCTGAACAGAAGCGCTCTATGGAATACCTTCAGGCCATAGACAGTGAACTTCTCTCCAGCCCTAATCTTGCTGCAAATCTTTAGAGAAAGTTTTCTTTTGGTATCAAATGCAACGCACCAACGTCATTGACATCGATATCGTCAGCTTGCCAAGCAAAAGAGCTTCCAAGAAAATACTGATTTTCAATATAGATGAAGTTCTTTGGTCGGCGGATGGCATGAATGTAAGCATCCTGAATACTTCGGTCAATAATTTATCTTGCATTTGCTGCCCCTTCGGGTGTGTCTGGGAAGCCGAAAGCAGCTCCACTGTCAATTGAGCGAAACAGCTGAACATTCCACGATTCTGGGTCATCATGGAACATGACTGAGGATGGTGGGATTATGATATCATCAAGTTCTCTGAAGTTAACCAACACGTTTTTCCCACCTTGTTTCTTCCACCTTTGCTCAAAGTTAAATAAAACATCCCAAGCGATAGGTCCTTCAAGCTTTGAGTGAATGTCGTGCCATGGCTCACGGGGTCCACCTTTAGTTATGGCAACCTCTACGTAGTTAGGTTGATGGAAATCATCATTGTGAGCATTGTCCAATGTTCTGAATAGAGAATGAAACGGGGAATCATATCTCCCGTCACAAAGATCAAGACCACCAACAAAACTAATGTACCTGATAAGCTAAATTCTTAATAATGTTATTGCTTATAGCATATCTAAATGGGAAATCTTTAGAAACTTGCTTCACACGAACCGTTGCCCCTTGTAACCTAGCTCCTTGTTTATCTGACACGTGGATCGTCCCTGCACGTTTTCGTTCCTGAATAAAGAAAAAACGCTGATGTATATCATCGGATGCATTATGTATTGGATATTTAGTAGGTGTCTCGTGTGTTCAAGGGACAGAATACTATAACACTATTGCTGATACCTAAACTTTTTTCATCAGTTGAAAAAGGTAAAGTTGTCTCCTGATCCAAATGCACAACGGTCTCTAAATTGAAGGTGTTTTAGTGCTTTGATCAGTAAATTCATTTTCTGTGATTCCAGTCTAGATGGCGTTGTAATTTTGTGATCGAATATGATGGTGTTTATGTGAAAGTAAATAAGCATAAATTGGGTTAATGTGAATTTGAATGTTGAACGATAACATTGCTTATAAAGAAAAGCAGCAGTTCCTGGAAAAGGTAGTACTTACCATTCATTCTGGAAATGATATTCGGGACTCAGTAAGCGCCCCTTGTCGACTGGCAGCACCATGTATTATGTATCTTATACCAGTTGGGTTCCGCCTACGAAAGAAAACGCATTAATGGTTACATCAATTTGTAAGATCCTGTCAGTTTATAAAAAATGTCCAATGCTTACATAAATCTATATTACTGACAACTATAACAATCAAATCATTATATAAATGATAGTCATGTATACGCATTGTTGAATGTTTTGTATTACCTGTGGATAATGTGGTATAGTGAGATCTTTGTTGCTAACTATCAATCCCTCTAGTAGCTCATCCCTTTTCTTTCTCTTGTTAAACATTAACTGCAATTCATCATTCAAACTAAAATCATATAAAGAGTTTCGCTAAAAAGTAAATCTTCTAAACAAAAAGTGAATCGGTAAACATACTTGCGGCTTTATGGTTCTGCCAATACCTGCTGAAGCAACAGCATACAAAATTGTGAAGCAAAAAGAATTGATATATTTTGTGGTTTACCCGATTTCTGAAATATAAGCCCTTTGATACACAACATAAATCATTAATTATCATTCACATAACATCTTACTTCCTATGACGGTATGCCATTACCACATTGGAATCCACTCAAACGCATCTAATATCTCACAAAGTCATCACCCAAAGCAACACGCGTCTATTGCATCTGAAAAATAAATACTACGTCTTGTTATGTTTATTGTATATGGTAATTAACCATACCTGGATACGATATTGTCCAACTTTCCAGTCATGTGGAGTGCTTCCGCATGAAACAGAGAGCTGTCCCCGACAAAGATAAACCTATAATCGAAAGTTATGATGGAGCGATGAAACTTGTACCATCAACATATGCATACACAGTAACAAAGTTTCAACATTAGGGTTTGGAACTTTTTTTACTGTAGATATAAGATTAGACTAAAATTTATAATTCTGAAACTATAATTAAGGATTAGATATGTGCTATATAATTTTTGAAGATAAATACATTCCTTTTTAAATTAATCAAAATGGTCAATGATTGGTTGTAGAGGTTTATAAATTTAGTTTTCCAAGTTATAATAAAAAAAAAATGTGTTGGTCTAGTGGTAATCATGTTTGTCTGTAGACTAACAGACCTAGGTTCGAATCCAGCTCCATGCATGATTTTTTGAAGAATAAAAAAAAATTAATAAATGAAAATAAATTCCGAAAATTCTAATAAATTAAAAAAAGTATTGCTTAGGGGGAAAAAATATTGCTTAGGTGGACAACTAATGATTACATGGCATTAAAATGAATTACATGGCATTGAGGTGGCAATTGTGGAATAATCTACGTGTCATGCCTCCTGTTATATATAATATAGATATATATATATATATATATATATATATATACTAGTGGTCGAAGCCCGCCCAATGGGCGGGCATGTCTTATAATTATCGTTGACATAATTTGCTATAGCGAAATTATCGTTTTGAAAAAGTAAGTTAATGGAAAATAAGATATACATGTACCAATTTTTTTATTGAATGCATTAACAACAAAAAGAAATAAACGGTTATCGAATATGAGAGAAAAAAAGTTTCAAAGTGGTACGCAAGAACAAAGTATCAAAGCATTACAACACAATAAATATTATAAGCGATTTAATAATTGTTACTTTTTTTACTAATGAGTGTTGTTATTGTCGTTTTTTGTTTGAAACTCTAAACAAAATGTTGAATAAACATATTTACACATTTTTTTTGACCGATGATTGTTGTTAGCCGTTTTTTTAAGCTCTATCCAAATTGTTGAATAAACATATTTACACATTGTTTTTTAATTGGTTTTTAGAATTTTTTTTACTTACAAAGCAATTATATATGTATAATGTTGTGCTAAATCCAAATACTTAACGAATAGGAATACATATGTATAATGTTTTCTTTAAAAATATTATAGGATAAAAGGGCATGGCCCGGTTTGTATGTTTTTTATATTAGTTTATGTTATTTTTGAAGATAAAAGTATGAAAAATGAACCAAAAATAGTGGCTAATCACGGGAATTGTTAAAGAAACTATTCATTAAGGAGATACATGCCTGAATAAATTAACAAATAACAATGAACGCAAATAAAATTCATTATTTACCGAAGCGAATAATAAGTAATAAGCCAATGATACGCTAAATAATTTTGTTTGTAACTATTAAAATAACAAATGTGTATGTATCATCTTTTCCATCTTTGATAGTATTGAAGAGCCAAGATATGCGGTGAATATCAAACACTTGAGTAGCCAATGTTCATTCCATGAGCACCTATAAAATTAAAAAGAAAACATAAATGAAACTAAAAGAAAGTTACGTGTGTTGATAATGGCGATGGTGTTCCATCTTTTTTGTTCATGCAGAACTATGAGTGTATATAAATTCATTAACAACATTATTAAGTAGGAAGAGGAAGAACCCAAATTTTATTTTAAAAAGTTAACATAAAGTGTACACAACATTAAAAAAAATAAAAATAAAAAATAAAAACCTACCGCAATTTTATAAGAAAAATAATGTTTTCATGAATAATATATTATGATAGCATAGTATATAAGTGCACCAAGTCATCTACAAAGCATCTCCTTACTTTTGAGGTTATAGATTACAACATTAAGATTACAAATTCAGTTTGAATATGCATAACACTTTCACAATGCATCCAAGAGATGTAAAGCATCTTAATATTCAGTGGCCCCAACACATATAGTAGTATCTCAAGATGCTAAATTGTTAAATTACTCAGTTACCAAATCTGTAATACCAAAAACCCACACCCACAAAATCTACCCACAAAAGTTAACTTATACTACGCACTTTAGCCAAACATATACCACTGCCCAAAACCTCATAATAAGACGCACATTCAAAATGTCACCAATTCGACGTCAACCCCCTAATCTGGTATATGGAACAAAGTTAAACCTTAATCTTATAATGCATAGGACAGGGACAATACTTAAGGGGTGTTTGGAATCGCGTTGGATAAATAGATGATATACCTGATTATTTGACCGTGTATGAGTCAGATAAGCATACTGGATAATCAGTTTCTTACAATCTCAACACATCTGATTATCCATGGGTAAAACAAAATCACCTATAAATCCTTTCTATAAACCTAACTTTAGAAACCTTTACTCAAATTCATAATCTGTCCACTATTTTCCAATGAATGTTCTTTCATGGAACTGATATATGTTACTTATGACCTTATGTAATAAAGTTTTGTCAAACACTCATCATATTACAACTTTAAACAGCCGAAACACATCAAAACACCGTCTTCTATAACCCATGTTAATACATCTAATTCTAGTATTCTTGAAACGTATTACATAATTATTACTTTAAAAATGCAAACACAAATAACCCCTTCAATATCAATATAAAGCAAATTGCGCGTATATGAAATGTGTTTACCTCCCATGCAGTGTCCTAATAGTAGCTGTAAAAATCGGTCCATAACAAATGCTTTGAAAAGAAGTTGTCACACAATCTCTTAAAGATTGAAGTAGTGGGTTATGAGGCATTCATGCTGCTTCTCGACCACCATGAATGAGCACAAGAAACACCATACCAGATAAGGCATTTATGAATAGCTGAGACTATCCAGCTATATTTCGTGCTTGCTGCCACAACTAACGACTTGTCTCCATCTGCAGATGAACATATATGAATTATGACGCTATAATCGCCACTGAGTTGGAAAGATCACATTCTATAAAAGTAAAGACAAAACATATGTCTATTTCACCATCACCAGCAACCAATGTGGAATTCTTCATGGCCATTCTAACAATCATGATTGCATCATGTAGACTCCGATAAGCTTCTTCAATAAACTATTAAATGATTGGAATTACTCAAGTCATTATGAGACCAATTCTAGCAAGATGTACAATCAAGAATTTTGAGTGGCGAGATTGTGAAGATGTTGCAAGGCCGGTGAGGTTTTCCACACGCGGCCTAATATGCCATCAAGATATTTGAATAATGTCAAGGATACGTAACCTACATAAGTGTGCAACTTTCTGGTACCTGTGCAGGTTCATTATTTTGACCAGTTTTTTTTATACTTAGAAAAACTATTAGAGGTCTCAGAATTTGCAGTACCTGTGTGAGCTTGCGTCTGATAGAAGAGTTTGTATATGCATCTGATAAAAGATATGAACAAACTTTGCTTAAGAGATAAATATAACAAAGCAAACCTAACTCTTACTAATAAATTAATTAGTGTATTAATTGATAGTTTACGTAACAATAAAATATTAGAAATGATGTTGCAAGCCAACTCGAAAACTGTAAATAGCTTCTTAATCCCTTTCGTGTTGCTTGATAAACAAAATATCTGATAAAATAAACTCACATTCTATTAAGAAGATACCAGAGAGAGTAAAGTAGCATTGAGCTTACTTTTATAGCCAAATTGTTTCCACTATGTTTGCCACCAATTATTAGTGTCAAGGCCGGTTACTCTACTCGATATATCAACAATATGTTTGTAAAGTGAACCTGCGAAAAACAACTCAATATATTTTATTGTTTATAAAAGAGAGAACTGAATTTTATATGTTTTTATCTTTATATCCGATAGATATTAAGCATCTGTTATTTTTATGTAGACATCACCATATGTTGCCCCTGCTCTACACAGTACCCATGAAATGTTATGATGTTCGGATGCCTTAATCGTGAAGTGTTCCGAATCACCTTTAATAACTGATGTTCTTCATGAAAAGAGAGTGCTATTGTGCTTAAAGAGTAAGAGGTTTCATATCCACATAAAGAAATAATATTTTTTTTCTTTTTTTTTATTAAAGAGTAAGAGGTTTCATATCCACATATTTGGACCACGGTGAAAAAGTCCAAAATTCATAAATCTGTGGTGTTGCCAACTTTTACAATCTGTTAAATGTCCTTGTTTGCATGACGTAGACATAAAATTCTCTACTGCTAAACACTAGGTTATTATGTTGAATTTGTTGATCTTGTCTAGACACTTTTTAGATACTTGATTGACGCGGTTTATAATTAATAGAAGAACATTAAAATCGCTTACTTTGGACTTTCTCCTTTGCAATCAGCTCTAAGGAGACCACTTTTTCCATTACGTGGAGGTTGACATACCAGCCAAGCACCAAAAAACACACATTAGGTAAAAACATAATTGTTACACATGTCATAAAGTACCCTAAATTACCAACTTAAACTATAAGAGTAACAATATTGTTACAAAAATTGTTACAAATAGCATCGTCATGCTCTTCTCAACTGACTGATTGTCGTCTAGCCATTCAAGTGCCTCCTTTGTTGCGGTTTCAATATTTCTTTCTTATTAGATCGAGTTTGTCAGCAACTCATCACCGTTGACTTGGTTCCCCATGTTGTAAACGTAAATAAAACAAAAGGAGATCTACACATAAACACATTAGTATTGAGTATTGCTTTGTTAAAAGATCGAAGAATATGAATGAAAATACACGGCATCCAGAGATAGGTGATAAGAATAAGTTATACCTTTATTTCTATTACCATTCAACACGCTCAAAATGCCAATGGCAGCACCAAACTCGAACAGCCTCATCAACATGATATGAATTACACTTTCTCTAGCATATGTACCCTTTCAAAAACCTAATCCTTAAATATTGGAATAGTACTTTTTCTTTCTTTGAAAGCTTTATAGCACTAATTTCTTCTCTTCTCTTAAAGAAATATGCGTAAATCCCATGTGCGTTAGCTCAAATATATAAACTATGTGAAAGTATAAATAAAGATATCTTTTACCTCAGTATAGACTAGATTAACCTTTGTTGCAGTTGGTATGCAAGTATTAAATTTGACCCTTAACTATTGTTCTAATGATGATATGTTGTTTTGATTTTTTATTTCTATTTATTTTTTTATCATAAAGTAGCTATGAAAATAATTTCAATGATATCCCCTATGTTGAGTAAAATATACACCAAACCTTGTAGTAAGATTTAGCCAACTTGTTAATTCCTAGTGTTGTGATAAGTCCTATTAACCACACGATTCACCTAAAATCCACCATCAAAACCCATTTTTGACCAATGACCTGATCCACCCAATCTCATCTCAATTCATAAAGCGTACAAATATCAAGCATTTCTGAAACATAATTAATCTTTAAACTATGTCAAACTTCACATGTTTCTAGGTTCTTGTTATAAACTAAGATCAGGTTGAAAATGTAAATGTAGGGAGGCTAAAATTTCCTTTTATAAGTGGATAATTCTACTAATAATGTATATAAGCAAGAGTAAGCAATAGACATTTGACCATTATTCTCTCTATGCATTAATAAAAAAGAACAGTCAAGTTATAATATTGTCATAAGTTGACATAATATAGCCCTGTATGAAAATTGCTTCCTTTTTTCAAATTGTATATTAAACATGTATAAACAAATTTGACAATTTTAAACTCTAGAACAGAGATTTAATCATAAAGCTTTAGAATCTAGAATGATTCAGACTTTTAAATAGAATCCATTTGAAATATGAAAGTGAGAGGGTCCCTTTAAGGAGTAAGAGATCCCATTTAGAGTATGTGTGTCTTACATTTTTAATACTCTAACTCAAGTCCTTAACTAACATCCTAAAATTCACCAAGTCCTATATCAGAGATGACTATTACGCTACTGCAAGAGATGGAGTTTGATTTTTGTAAAATAACACACTAACCTTTCTCACACATAAACATAATCTTACAAATCAAAGTGATAGCCTCCAACAATCTTCAACTGGTACATCATTGCCTAGAAATACCCAATGTTTCCAAAAAAAGTTATAAGATAATAAACACCAAAACATTACATTTAGGCAATTTAAAAAATAACATTACATACCTAGAACAAAAAGCATAAAAATATTTAGTATGCCAAAAAACATATGGAACAAAATGAAGCTTTTCTGACGACCTTAATAACTATACCATCTCACTTCAAAGATCAAAACTGAATAATTAGCTAATTATAACTATCACACCAGTAGCTCCCCTTGACTTGAACACACTTTTTAACTTATTTTGTTAGGCCTATGGTGGATGAATTGGCTTATGTTTTACCCATCTAATGAGTCAAAAGATGAACAACTAGACCAGTGACCTTTTAGTTCTAATTGTGTTTTGCATACTCGAAATTTGCAGTTATCTGGATGCTTTCTTGACCATCCAAAAAAGGACCCTTTTTCCTATGTGTCGAATGAAAATTGTTTACACAGGGAGGTCATTTGACCCGACATGTATTTTAGGCTCATGGGTGACGGTCAACCTATTGGCAGGTATTAAAATAAAAATGATTAGCTAAAAGGGGAACGGGTCAAATATGCTTCAACAGCAATACCCTAAACCTAAACCTACTTTATGAAAACATAACACACATCTTCAAAGTTCAACCTAATAAACACATATTGATTCACAATTCACAAACCTTAGACTAAACTTTACAACATTGACACAGTCC
The DNA here is from genome assembly GCA_019973895.1 of Chrysanthemum seticuspe. NCBI lineage: Eukaryota > Viridiplantae > Streptophyta > Magnoliopsida > Asterales > Asteraceae > Chrysanthemum > Chrysanthemum seticuspe. The sequence continues at coordinate 214,375,481 of BPTQ01000005.1, forward strand.
ATATACTTCAAAGCCGCCACTTCCAAATCCTAAACCTAACCTACGACCACACATTTATCTAATTTGTTACGTAAATCAAACTCATTCACACTCACATCACTACCAAAAGGACCCGTTAACAGTAAGTGAGATGTCCATTATACTATCGATGTTCTCATGAAATCCTTTTAGGCCTGCACACAAAAGTATATTACTCAAATAAGAAAGGACGTGAAAAAGACATAATATGTATAACCTAACAAACTGATTACAGTGTTCAAAACAAAAAATAATATGAAAACAAACCATATTTGTCCTTCTCCATCGACTAAAGCAAGTAAAATCTTCTCAATGTTGTAGTTGCACTATTGGACACCATAAAGTATACAATGAGAACCTGCAGCTGCTCTTTTTAGTTGCCTAGTCCAATCACCTAGAGTCCAGATATGCACACTGAGGTAGTCATCTCCAGGTGCAGAAGTAATGGAAAACGGGTGCTTGTGAACACGTATTGATTGTTAACTTAGTGTCATTACAATACTTATAATTATTATATTAAGTGTGAATTTTAAGGTACAACTCAGCATTCAAATGGGGAGACAGCAGCACAATTGACAAACATGTATTGCCCACTCTTGTATTTGAACCCATTAGGCTTTGTCATATGAAGTGCCAATACATTCCCAGGTTGTTCCGCCACCTTTAAGACACCAAACATCTTTAGATATCTCATTTTCAGTAGTAAGAGAGGTCTCAATATAGGCGGATGAGATCACTGGTCAAAACAGGTTAAAATACACTTTTGGCGACATTTTAGTTTTGACCCATAGATGTAAGACTATACCTTAAGTATTTTGACCGGCTTGACACTGGATCGGAACGACCTTATTAATCTCTCACACTCATAGAGCGAGATAGGAACTGCTAAGTACATCCACGTCTGATCCCAAAAACCACTGTATAGTTTCACAGTTAGAAGTTTGTGGAAATTAAGATTGTCATCAAATGGAACCGCGACACCCAACCTTGTCTTGTTCCTTAGCCATATTATGGTACACATATAATGGTGTTTCTTGTAATACGCATACTAACTTGATTACATATTGGCCTTCTAAGATATAAATAGATCATTATCATCTTGATATATCTAATTGCATATTTTATCACACTTATGCTTCCTAAATAATTACACATTGCACATATATCAAATTCTTAATTCTAATAAACTATATTTTTTCTGATATCCGCCCTCACCATTCATTTGACAAATGTGTTTTTTTACCTTGAAGAATGTTCATAAATCATAATCTCATACTTGTGCTATGTAAAGGAATAAAACATCTTACAATGGAACTTTTGTACATTCCATACTCTAGGGTGTTAATTGACCCGTTTAACCTGTACGAACCCACCCGTTTTCCCACCACTTTCGTATTTGCGGACAAACATTTTAGCAAAACATGGTTACCTGGATAAACACCGCCAAACCGTCAGCTTTCTGATTGAGTTTATTAGCTGGTAGAGCTGCAATGAAATTATCCTTATGATTGCCAAGATTTTCATATTATCAGCCACTCCTAAGCGTCTCCCATACTCCTTAGCAATAGCCAATTGGTCACCTGGAGATTTTGCATGATACAGCTTTGTACAGGATTGTATAATAAATGAATAAATACGATAAAATTAGAGCATTAGAGCATACTTGTGATCATCTTAACAATCACTCCGAGGTCTAAACTCTTCTAATTGTCTCTATACAGTCATGCCGAGGTGGATCGAAAGAGGAAGAAGGCCTACGAATTCCCAAAGGCCACTAGATTTATCTTTACTATGATCAGGTACTAAAGAGTTGCATCGAGATACATACTAATTTTGAATGCTTAAGTAGCCTTGACGAGTAATCTAGATCAACTACTTTAAATACAATTGAGGCAGCAGCTAGTGCTGTGGCTGAATCACCTGTCACTTCAGTTCCTGGAGAGTTTGTGTTGATCTCTATGACGTTCGTGGTGTGTCCATATCTTCGGGTCTCTCCCAGCATGCATGATCTCTATTCCCGTCTCCAACCTATAAATATAAAGTGTAATAGTTTTTCACTTATCATGATTTTATAAACCTTCATAGTATATAATATGCAGCCGTTTATAAAATATCTGATTCGGCTACTGAGTGCATTAATCTTAATCAGTTCGAGACCTGTGTGTATAGTTTGTTAGCTGATACATGCGCCTTGAGAATGTAATCAGCACCCCAACGGATTTCTGACCTTAGGTAATCGAGTTTATAACAGTTCACACTCAGAACACATTATATAAGTCAACTAAGGAGGTATTTGGCATTGTGTTTTGTAAGTGATTATGAGATATGAAATAATCAGAATTAGATAATAAGCTATAACAAAATGATTTGCAAGAGGTAGTGTTTGGTTATGCTTGTGTCGTTTAAAGGTGTATAAATCAGATAATCATTTGCTTTGAGTGTCTTGGAAAATTCTAATTGATAATCATATGTAACGTGACCCTTAAATCGATAATCAGTTCATAACATTATCATATCCATCAGTTGAGTGTTGTTCGTGAGTGTTGTTGTGTCAGCTCACCTCTCTCAAAAGCGCTTATTCAAGAGCGAGAACTGGCGGAATCTCTACAGCAACACCTCGCGGTAAGCAAACATCGAGAATTTTCCTATTTGTTTTTGTAATTAAGGCATCAAAAAGTATGGTTGAAATACTGCTGAGATATATCAGGCAAAATATGTCGAATATGTCCACTACCATGTTACTCATGTATTAATAACATGGAAATTTTAATGTAGCCGAATAGACAGAAATTTAAATGTTGTTAGATAGAAGTAATCAATTACCGAAAAGACATACTATCATGTTATCAAGTTCTAGTAAATTGTTCAAATGTTAAAAACACTACACACTACAAAGATTATAGCATCATACGTAGTAATAACTAACAGGAACATATAACTGTGTCATATACAGGTCTATTAATATCGTACTATTAACTGAATTTTCCAAGGCAACCAGTCATAGTTCTTTATTTATCTATGAGTAATTTTTTAATATTTTATTTTATTATATGAATAAATATATCATCTACTGCTATACATGTCAAACATCTTTAAACCAATATGAAATAACAACGTTTCATTGCACTAAATTAACCATATCAGTCTTATTAACCGGTAATTTGACTTATAAGTTTAGTATTGTATATTCCACAAAAGGTACCTGCCGGCTGCCAAATTGACCTGAGCCTGGACAACCAGCAAATTAGCATGGCAAACTGGATCATAAAACTTGGTGCAATACTCTTCTTCAAACTTTGGCCCATTGCTCAACACCTGATCCACTTCGTGATGTCTATGCAACTTTATCAACGCCTCAGCTTTCCAGATCAGCTTCGGACCCAGCCTGCTTATAATGGCGCATAGTTTGGTCAGGGTCTCCTAATCTGCATTTGAACTCAAGTTCACAAAAAGGTATATGGTTCGTAATTTTTGAAGAAAAGAATTATACTGTGTAATTACCTGAGATATAAAGTAGCTAAATGATTATAAGCCCTTTCGTAGGAGGGTTCTATTCTGATTGCTTCTCTTGCTTCAAATGCTGCTTCCAAAAGCCTCCCTAAGCTAGTTAAGGCTGCACTTTTATTGCTTCTGTATGAAGCCTTTTCAGGATCAAGAAAAATAGCAGGATCATATAGAGACAAAGCTTCAGCAAATCGCCCATTTTTATAATCTTCGTTACCCATGATCTTTAACTGCTCAGGATCCATTCTTGTAGAATGAGCTCTGCAATAAGAATTTGGCTTTGTGGGTGTGTGAGCTCTGCAATAAGAATTTGCACTTTTATAATAATTGAAAGTAGGTACCCATATATAGGTAAGACCGCACCATTAATAGCAGCAGCTACAGAACCTAGCAGTATCACCAGGATATCTGGCTTGTTGAGATAGGCCAAACGAAAAAATGAGACATCTGAAGGTGCAGAATCTTTCTGATCATGTCTTAGTTCCTCAGCAACACGGATGGTAGAAAATGAATGGTGACCAGTGTTAGTAATATTAGACGATTCTTGAATTACAGACGTTGAAATAGAAATACGCTGACTCGAATGTCTTCCAAAATCGAAACTAATCGCTGGCCTTTCCTCGTGATTGCCATCTTCTTGCTCTTCTGAGAATTTGCTTAGATCTTGCAATCGTATAAGCTGGCAGTATGTACCTTCAGAATCTTGTAATAGCTCTGAGTGTGAACCTGGTTGATTAGTTATCAGAAAAATATGAGTCATCCAAGTGTTACATTGCGACGTTATTTTTTATAATATATGTTGATAAGATAAGGACCTTTCCCTACAATGTTGCCATTTTGAATAACGGCGATTACGTCAGAATTTTTTATTGTGCTTAAGCGATGAGCTACAATGACAGTAGTTGGGTTAACCATGATTCTATCAAGTGCTTGTTGAACAACCCTCTCTGATTCTGCATCAAGAGCACTCGTAGCTTCGTCCAGTAGCAAAATCCTTGGGTCTTTCAAGATTGCCCTGGCTATAGCTATTCATTGCTTCTGTCCTCCAGACATAACCATAATCATATCATTGGATTCTTCTATAACTGATTCAAAATTTTATATAGTATCTAAATACCTGATGATCGCCGACCCAAACATAGGGGTCAGATGAAAGACCAGTGGCGTATAATCCAGACTCTTGTTCGTATTTTTCACCATCCGGAAGCGACACTTTAATCATTCCATATAATCCAGACTCTTGTTGCAACTCATAATTAGCATGGTACATAAATGTCCCTGCCTGCACATTCCATCAATTTCTTAAATATCGTTTTGTTTACGTGAAGCAACAAATCAATTATTTCAATATAGTATATAAGATAGGATAAACCCAAATGTTTTTTCAACATACGCTATCAATTGCTTCTTGAAAATCAAAGCAGGGTATCGGGCTTCAAGTGGGCGAAAGGAGTCAGATCCACCGGTTGAATCACCATCGTTTGAAGAAACGGTTACACCATGGGGACTTTCACGAAAGCTCTGTGCATTAAGAGGGAAAAGTAGGTCAGCAAATGATGCTACATATTATGAGCATTACTTAGTTTGTTTTTAGTGAGGAAATTTTGAAGCCTACAAATAACAATTTTATCATGAATAAGAGATCATATCTAATTTGTATGCCCAAAAAAGTAATGTTCAACTGTTGTTTTTTCTGCATTGTAAAAGTTAAATACAATTTTTCAAGAATCTATCATACAGGTATTAAAAGAAAAAAACAATTATTTAGATATCATAGAAGTTTAAAGCAAGATCCTGATAGCAATATCTTGATGTAAACCTGCTACAGGAATCCATGAGCTGGAGTTGTTTCCAGAACGATCACGCCCAAAAAAACCTATTTGACTCGTTACCTTTTAGTAATCATATCTGCAGATTGATACGGCTTTTTCTGATTAAAGTAGGGCAAACAAAAAACATCAGAAATACGGATACCAACAGGCGTTCCAGTGACACATCATGACGACTAACTTCACTTGAAAGACATGTAAGTCTAATGAATTCATGAATTTTTTAACATGTTCTTAATCACATTAATCATACTTGATATAAATATAATTCAGCGAGAAACATACTCGTTCTCAACTTCAGCATGATTGTACTCTTTCGCCATTTGATGAGAAATTTTTTTCTTTTCAATGAATCGTGTTTCCTTAGGAGCAAAAAAAATTAATCATATCAGCACAAAATATAAATAAAACAGACAAATTCACTAAATAATATATATATATAAATAAAAACGCATATTTATTGTATTTTTCGTGTTATAGATAAATGTATAAAATGTAAAAGGACCTTGAACCATATATAATAAATAAGGAGGCATGCCTAATAACGTGGTGGAGCTCACGTTATTAGAATGGGTCAACAAAGGAGGGCAAGAATAGGTTTATTGAGTCGCTGATGTCTAATAACATCCTGAGATTGTGATATGAAGACGAATCCAATTCTCATTCTTAGCATCCACAGCATAGAATATTAGATGGTGCAAAGATAAAACTCAATCAAACACAGAGGGTTGAGCTTAAGATCAAGTTACTTGCTTGTGAAGCTAGAGTGACTTAAATTATATATCATGAATCTTCTCAACCCTAAATCATGAGGGCTCGTCCAGCTATTGACCTCACATAATGAGTGTTCACCAAGAATCTAAATATGTGCTTCAAAGCAATCAATATTATCATAACTTACCACAACCAACTCATGTTCTTGATCACTTCAACTCTTCTGATCGCCACTTGGATTACTTGATAATCCTTGATCCGTCACTGCAAAAAACGCAAAAGTTTGTTAGTTCTTATTGGTATCTCTTATTTATACTTTATACTATTAACATGAGATAGACTAATTACCATAAGATGTTCCGGTAGTTCCTTGTGGCGCATCCCCTTTGCCTCCAAACCAAGAACCAACATCATCTCTCAGCCTTTCACTCACATTTTTATCCGCATTCACATCGCCCGCATGCTGCTGTTGCTGATGCTCTTCGTAATGATCACCCAATCGACGTCGAACTTCAACTGATTCCATTACTGTTCCCATTGGTTTATCCTGTTCAGATTTCTTCCCAGACTCTTCCTCATCTCCCCTGTGCAAGGCATGTGATATTACACCCGACAAAGCCTTATCTTCATCCCCATGCCTCAATGTCTCCACCAAGTACTCCTTCACATACATACCCTTATCCGCTTCCTTACCAAACATAATACAATAAAACTCAACTGAATACATAGTGAAAGCAAGAAAACTTATGTTGGGATGCTGACATTGAAGTGTTACATATTGATCTCCATACAAATAAGAGGTTCTAGTTTTAATTCCAGGAATAAAAACAGTAGAAATTTGTATGAGCACATTGACCATTACAAATCCAGTTCTAGAGCAGTGAACATGTATATTACTCATTATGTACACTCACCTTTACCCTTTAGGGATACTTTTTGATCAGGTTGGGTTCCTGGTTCAACCTGCAAATCAGAAACAAATAACGATACTCAAGACAACCGAAACACGAATATGTCAATAACTTGTAGTGTCCACTTTTCCAAAGATTCAATGCGTCAAGAGGCCGTATAATGACACATTGGTGATAAAATGATCATAAAGGTTTCAAGCCAAATTACTCAATGTACAATATGACAAAAGTTTAGAAGATCAGTGTGACATACCTGGCTTGATGTTGACTTTGACGGATTTTGGTCCTCTCACCACTCTCTAGCCATTGCATGACTTGCATACGTTATCGTTATAAATATTGCAGAGAAAATTACTAATTTTATTCATGGTCAGATTACTTAAAACAATCATGATAGTACATAAACATATAGTTAAACGTATATTACATCACAGTTTCTGCATCACGATATATAGTTAAACGATATATATATATAGACTTAACTAAACTTGAACCGATGGTTATTCTAACAGAACTAAAACTCAAATTGATCCGGAAGCATATGTAACAGCCCATGCAGAAAATTCGTTGTTAACATTGTCAACTCGAACCGATGGGATGCAAACCTGTGATGAAGAAAACACAAAAACAAATATAATGAACCTGTATATAATTTTTATGGATCATTAGATGTGATTGTGAGGGAACAAGGATATTAGGGTTTTTGAGAAAAAAAATTATGAACCGTATATAATTTTTATGTATATGTTTAGTTTAGGGTTACCTAAGTTGTAGGGATTTTCCTACACAGTTGCATAGATTTATTATATGATTCCAATAAAATTATAGCCATTTATATATTATAGTATGCAACATAATTATCAAAATAACTTGTTGCCTAAGTGGTGAACACACAAGTTATTTATACTAATCCTACAAACAACCCAAGTTCGAATCTCACCATGGACATTTTTTACTAAAAACAAATTTTATAAATAATACCTTCAAAAATCCGAAAATTCATACATTAAATCAGAAAATTAAATATGAATTTTATAAATAATACCTTCAAAAATCCGAAAATTCATACATTAAATCAGAAAATTAAATATTAATAATTAGATGGATTAAAACATTGCTTAGTTGGACAAAAATGCTTATGTGGCATGAAAAACAATTACTGGGCATTGAGGTGGCATTAATGTCAAATACCTCCTGTTATATATAATATAGAGATATATATATAAATTAAAATAAGAATGATAAGAAGAAACCAGAACAACTGATTTCAGATGCACCTACAAAAATAATTGCATTTCCCCTTAAATTTCTCCCTCTTATTTGAATCGAATCTATAAATCACAAGTTAACATCATTTTATGGTGAATCGAATCTATAAATCACAAATTTGATTCACAAATCATTGTTAAAATCGAGTTATGATTATGATTCATTGAATTTGTACAGATGATTCAGTATTCAACATACATCGCAAAATCGAGAGATTTTTAACATTGATTGAAAATTTTTTGTACACATTTTGAATTTTAATCACATTAAAATGAGTTTTACATTTGAAAAACATGAATCAAAGTTAAAAATCTATCGTTTTTGAAAACCTTCTCAATCGATCCGGATTCTATATATATATATATATATATATATATATATATATATATATATATATATATATATATATATATATATATATATATATATATATATATATATATATATATATATATATATATATATATATATATATAGGGGAGAGTTAACGTTAGATCAAACTTAAAGTTGTAAAAATAAGATCAAGTCTAAAAAACCACTAAAACATTTATAAATAACAATTTTAGCAATAATACACATAAAAATAATATTTTAATACAAATTAACATTTTAGCAACTAATAACCAAATGATACATGAGTTTGGATTAGTGATGCACCTAATACACATTACACTAATAAATATTCCAAAATCTGATACACATACAAAAACCTGATACACATTACACTTCTAATCAAAGTGTATCATCTAGGTTTCGTAAATTTTAAAAAGAAATCTATCGAAACTTTAACAATTTTAGTTGGAATTAATAAAAAATTTATTTTTGTTGTAAGGAGAGTGTCATTTTTCAAGTTTTAGTTGGATCTCATTTTAACAACTTTAAGTTTGATCTTATTTGATCTAGATTATATATATATATATATATATATATATATATATATAGGGTTAAGTTAAAATAAAAAGACAAATATCCGTAGAAAAAATAAAAATATTTTTTTTAATTCTTCAAAAATTCTAAAAAATTCCACAAGATCGGGTATGTTGGTGCATAAAACTTTTGTGATAACATTTTTTATAATTTTGAGTTTTGATGGTTTTTTTTAATGCACAAAAAACGAATTTTGATGCACAAAATTTTTAACTTGTTTTAGTTAGATTTGCAATTTTATTTTTATGAAAAAAATCAAAAGAAGTTGGGTGCAAAAACCAATTTTTGATGCACAAAAAAACGATTTAATGCGCAAACGTATTTTTTCATAATTGTTTTTTTAAAAAAAATATTCACTTTTAGAAAAAAGTTTTTCACAACTTTTTTATGCACCATCACACCCGATCTTGTGGAATTTTTTGGAAATTTTTCGAGAACTTTTTTTGAATTTTTTTTTTAATCTTTTTACAGATATTTGTCTTTTTATTTGATCTTTATCCTATATATATATATATATATATATATATATATATATATATATATATATATATATATATATATATATATAGGTTTGGGATACTATGAAAAGTTTCTTATAATGAGAAGGCACCCCCACCCCCCCCCCCCCCGAAAAAAAAATTCCCGCCAAAAAAAAATTTTTTTTTTGGCAAAATTTTTTTTTTCCCGCCAAAAATTTCCGGCAAAATTTTTTACTGCATCACAGTTATAAAGTTACTACATCACAATCATGATTTTTGGTGCGTTAAATTATAAATTACCGCATCACAGTTATAAAGTTACTGCAATACTATCATGATTTTAGTGCATTAATGTTATAACCTTGATTTTAGTGCATCATAGTTGATGCACTTAACTATTAACTATTATGCAGTAACTTATAATAAAGATGCACCAAAATTTATTAGTGCATTAAGGTTATAAGTTACTGCGTCATAATTATGATTTTAGTGCATTAAGGTTATAAATTACTGCATCACAGTTATAAAGTTACTGCATCACAATCATGATTTTAGTGCATTTAAGGTTATAACCTTGATTTTAGTGCATCATAGTTGATGCACTGAACTATTAACTATGATGCAGTAACTTATAATAAACATGCACCAAAACTTATTAGTGCATTAAAGTTATAAGTTACTGCATCACGGTTATAAATTTACTGCATCATGATCATGATTTTAGAGCATTAAGGTTATAAATTACTGCATTACAATTATGATTGTGATGCAGTATTTTTATAACTGTGATGCAGTATTTTTATAACTGTGATGCAGTAATAAATTTTGGAGGGAAAAAAAATTTGCCCAAAAAAAAAATAGGCGGGAAAAATTTTTTTTTGCGGGGGGGGGGGGGGGGGTGGGGGGTGACACATGTCACATGACATGGCATGGTGATGTGGCAAAAGTGACACATGTCACCTCCACATGCCTTCTCATTCTTTTCATTATAAGAAACTTTTCATTTTAACCCTATCCTATATATATATATATATATATATATATATATATGGGGAAGGGATCAGGTAAGAAGAAAAACTAAAATGAGAAGAATAAGAAGAATTTGTGGCCACAGAATTCAAATTCGGGTGAGATTTTTAAGGGGAGATACATCAATATTTGTAGGTGCATCTGAAATGTGTGGTTGTGATTTCTTCTTATCTTTCTCATTATATATATATATATATATATATATATATATATATATATATATATATATATATATATATATATATATATATATATATACTAGTGGTCGAAGCCCGCCCAATGGGCGGGCATGTCTTATAATTATTGTTAACATAATTTGCTATAGCGAAAAAAGGAGGGCAATCGTAAAGAAGGAGTGCAACTAAGGTGAAACTTTATCATTGCTTGAATGGAGTTATTTGATTTAACTTTTCAGTATGTTGAGGTCATTCTCAATATTGGAATGTTAGCGAATAACGATATATTAAGTGCTAATCAGAGAAAAAAAGAAGAAGAGCAACAACTTACCTGGTTGTACTTGAAAATCTGCAAGAGAAACACCATGTAGAAAGCTCAATATGCCAGATTATGATTTAATAAAAAACCTTTAACATACCAATTGTATAAGAAATATGAAACTCACTTACCATGAGTTGCTAAATGTGTTTGACTGGTATTTCCACAGGTACTACTTCACCGCTGTCTTTTTCTCTCATCAGTAACTGTCATTACAGTGCACTGTACAAAGTGAGTATAAGCTAAGCTATTAAGTATATCTTCGGCTGAAGATTTTTTTAATACTAAGAGCAGCATTACTTATATGTACATGAATGATACAATTACTAAGGCGTCACATGCTTTTGCAAAAATAAAATATGCTGGTACATTTGCTACAGCAGGTGTGTTGATGTTAGACGAAACACACGAAACAGGATATTCTTGCAACAAAATTCACAAGTAAGATATTCTTGCAAATCACATTACATCAACAAACTTGTATATAACTTATTGTACTCGGTACACCCATCAATATTTATTAGATAATGAATATTGTTTTATACTTAGTACGTTTTGGCATGGATTCTGTAATATGCAAGAGCATCAAACAGAGCTTCAAACTCGAGTATGATTTTAATTAAAAAGAATAAAACTACTCGAGCCATTATCTTAATGTTCAAATCAAGCTCTACTCAACTCAACACGACTGCCAAGCAGTCTTATCGTCTCCCAAATAGTTTGTGAATGCCTTTTTTCCCCATGGACCATTGATGGGGTTCACAATAGGTGAAAACGCCGACACAAACTGCAAATAAAGACATGAAAAAAGAAAATATGAGCAAATCAATCACAGGCTATGCATAATGGTACTAATGTCCACTTGTCATTATGATTTTCTGGTTGATTAATGAATGGGTTACTATATATGCTATATGGGTTACCAATGGCTGGATGTAATACATTGGACCATCATTTTCTACTGGCCAGTGACCATCCTCGGCCTGCAAGGCTGCAAATAAATGTCATTAGTATTTTAAAAGTGGAATAAGATGACATAATACTTGAAAACGTTTTCATCTCGAACCGTGAAGCTCGAGGGGTTGATAGCAGACCAATATCCAGGGGTTGGCTTCTCATTTGTACAACATGGAATCAAAAGTCCCGAAGACAAAAGTATTTTGTTAAAATACCTGCTAGACCAAGAAAGTGTTTCAGTCATTCAGTGTAACAAATAATACCGTGCTCCTACAACGCTAAGAGGTAAATATACATATATATTTTTTTAAAATTAATAAACAAAAAAACCTATGAATTTCACTGGTTTCTTCTTTATCAAGTGAATTTGTCTTAAAAAAAACCCTGATGACTGATGATTTCCTCATAAGCGTCTGTTGATCAGCTAATGAATTACTAAAACCATCTGTGGAAAGTAATTTCAACAAAATATAAGTTGATATAATATCGACTTGAAAATCACCAATTTCTATTTTAAAAACTACGTATTTTCCCATAGTACGACTCGTACACCACTTCTCACCAGGAGTGTCCCATGAACAGTTAGGGAATTTGCCTCCCATTTGCTATTGTAGACAAAGCACGTCTCGTCATTGCATATATGCCAGATTCCTGGGAGCGACATTTCCCTTCTGGTGGCTGAATTGAATCTAAAGTTTCTCGTATTATTAAAAATGACAACTGGCAATTGAAGTAATCAGTATTAGCAAAACCAAATATAGTTGAAACATCTATATGTGATTGGCTACTGATATAAACTTATTAAGTCTACATTTCCTACTAAGTTATAACTTCTAAGCATAATATACTTTTACGCCATGGATCACAAGAATATAGCTAATTATATGCCGGGTTTTTTTGTTCATTGTATTTGTATTTTTTTTTTTTTTGTGTTTTTTATCTAAGGTATTTTATAACTAATACATGGTTTTGTGTTTTATATCTAAGGTATTTTATAACTAATGCTTGGTTTATATTTCGTTCAACTGTGCAACAAAATGATATCAAACGGCATACATAGATGACAAAAACAAACATCTATTAAAGTAGTAATGAGTACCTGTATTCAGATAACGAAAATATCTGATGCGATTTTCATGTGCAAATAGAGTTTCTTTTTGAATAATATTGTTGCTCTGTGCAACAACATGAGGTACTTGCTACATGTTGTAAGATATATTTTTTTCGTATCTTCTAGCAATTCTTCGGTTGAAACAAAAGAACATATAAGAAGTTACAAAGCTATACAAAAGATAATATCTAATATCAAACAATAGAAGTTAAGCATGGATTATACAGGCCAAAGAAATCTAGAACACTCAAGAATAGATTATGTGCATTGCTTCTTACCAATAGAAGTTAAACATGGAGGGTCATCCAGTGTTTGTACATGTGCCGGGTTTTAGTAGTCGGCCTTAACGGGTTCGGGCAAGTGCGTAAACGTTTCATGCATTAACTACTATTATTAAATCATCATATATATAACAACATCTAACTGACTCCTGTTGGCGTAATTAACAAAGAAAAAATTCAAAGCTTTGTATTATTACAACAGTTTCCTTAATCAGATAATTGGTATAATAGAACCGCACGTAGACGATAGAGTTTAATAGTGTTTTTGTTGTTTGAGGTGGTGATGATCAAATACTCACCTAATAAAATCTGACCCGGTACCTTTGTTCGACATCTTTGGGTTGCTTGACTCTTTCATCTTTTGTAGCTGGTTCCTTGGATAAGGGTGAGGGAAACAAAATAGAATGGTTTTTATAGTTATGCCATGTGCTGAACATGGGGTTTCATTTTATCAATCCTTTCATTATTAGATTTGATATATAGAGGGTCATGTACCTTCGTTTCATTTTGTCTATAAGCTTCAATTAGTCTACCAATGGGCACATGCCATTCAATAATCTTAGTCACGCTGTCCTTTGATGGTTGCTTAATATACTTTTCTTATAACTCGAATGTTGATAGTACTTGGGTGCCATGCTCGAACATGGACAAACTTCAAACATGACCCTTTTAAGTATTTGTGTTAGCATGTAGGACCTAAAACGGACACTCTGTAAACTGCAAATGACCCGCACAACCAGATAATGTGCTTGAGCCAAATGGGTTGGGAGGTCTCATCCAGATCGAAGTCGAAGTGGTTTAATGTATATGGATGATAAGCTATATCACCCGCTTCTTTTTAGTGTTTATGCCATGTTTTTGTGTGCCGAATATCTGAGATCTGGGTGCACTCCGCAGCTGAAATTGCAGCATGGAATCTGAAAAGAAGAAGAAGAAGGAGGAATTAAAACATACCTCCAAATTTCCAAATAGCTTTAAAACTTTGGGAACTGACCACGACGTTGTTTTCTCCTTGGTCAAAACTAATCCAGAAAGCAACAGTCACAGTATAAATGGATCTTGTATGACCAACTTTATACCACTGTTTTGCTTAGTGTGCAGATTTCTTTTGTATCTCATGTAAGCCAGAGCTTTTATCTCTGGGTACCCAAAGAAGCAAGAAACATTTGCTCGTGTAGCAGGATATTGTGAGCAAACTGACATTCACTCGCCTCACGTCACTATTAATAATTGGACAAACGAATAATGTACACATTTGATTATCATGTTCCACCCCCTACTGTACTACCATAACCATATAATAGCAATCACAAAAGAACAA
>BPTQ01000005.1:214395158-214413323 GCA_019973895.1 Chrysanthemum seticuspe
CCCATGAAAAGTTCCCGTTTTACTCGATCCTATCTCGATGATTTGTACGTATACTTGACTTTTGTACAGTTCGAGTGAGATGGTTCTACTGTATGTTAGTTACAGGTCTTGAAACTAGTTACTTTATACGATTCTTATACTACTTGTCGTCTAGTGTAATGAAGAATAAAAGGAGTTTTGAGAAGGTTTAAACAATTTTGATGAGGATGGTGAATTTATCTGAGGTTTTCGAAATCACTTTTGACTAACAATATTGGTTTCACCTAGTTTTGACTAAACTGGGTATTGTGTATGATTAGAGTTTGTGGGGAATTCCCGTCTTGATACTTTGACAAAAAAAAAAAAAAAGAAAATTTTAATTTCTAACCAAACTAGTAAAATTGATTTCGAATGTACTCGAAAATGTTCGAATATTGTTGAAAAAAAAATATAAGCTTTAGTTAAAATGATCAAACCAATCTTTAATTTTAAAAGAAAAAAAAAAAAAAACAGTTTCATAGTTCTGCCCTTAAGGGGTGTTTGAGATTAGTATGTGTTATGGGTCAAATCAGTTTTGATCCACTTTGGTTATAACAATCAGTTTTCACTAAAGCTTTTGGAGTCTATTTAAGTGGTAGGAGTAGTTTTAACAAATTTGGAAGAGTTTTGAGGAAAATAAGAAGTAATGTGATCTGCTGTTCATCATATTCTTAGCATATTTCATTGATCAAAGTTCTGGACATTGATTGTATGTCATCTTGGTAGAGTGAGCTTGACATGTTTTCAGTTCATATGCATGTTTAGTAGCTCTATCCTAGCTCATTTTGCCCTTGAAAAGTACCCGTTGCGCCCCCACTGCCGTGCACATCAGCAGGTCAGCATCCAACTCCCCACTTATAAGCTCTTTTAATTTGGCTCATTTGGTTTCAAGAATCGTTGTAGTTTGGTTTTTTAGATTGTCCTTAGTCTAGTGTTTATCTACTGTAGAGTTATAAGCTAGTAGGATTAAACTTGATTTGCTAAATTGGTCATTCAAAAGCCCCATATGGACTGTTCCACGCATCTCACCCAACAGCAGCCCCTTAAGTCTTTCTTTAGCTTAAATTTAGGATAGTATTAGCTAGGTTTTGAGCTTGAATTTTGGTTTTGCAAGTAGCCAACAGAAGTAGGTTCACTTGCACCAGCTTATTGCTCACTCTAGTGCTTTTCGGTTAGCTTTTTAGTGCCCTCAAAGTGCTCAATTTTTCTGTTTTGCAACTGTTACAGCAGACCCTTTTTTTTAGCCATTTTGCTCTTGTTTGTGTCTGCCTACAGCAGCCCTTTCTGCTGTCCCAAACAGCCCCTTAGTTGTCCTTGTTCCAAACAGCCCTTATTTCTTTTGTTTGCTTTTGTTCTAATCTGCTAACAGGTTAAATCTTAAGTTTTTGTAAGTTGTGGTTTCTGTATATTAGTTTTCATATGGTCCCTTTTAGTTTGTCAAAAGAAAAAAAAAAAAAAAAGCAAAACCAAAAAGGGGCCTGCAGGATTCGAACCTGTGACCTCCTGCATCTGCAGTCCACGCACACAGCATACACCATCCAACCATCTGCTCTTTGGAACGTGTTTGTTATTAAATTGGATCATAAATTTCTTAAAGGATTTCGAATTCTGAAGTTTAAAACCCAAAAGAAAATTAAATTGCCAAAAAGGCTGGAGGTGGGATTCGAACCCAAGACCTCCAGCCCAGCACAACTACGCTTCACAACTCCACACCATAACCAACTGCTCCAACCCATTTTCCTTGTCATATTCCACACAAATAAATTCCTTAAATACATAATTTTTTCTTTTTTAGTTTTAAGCTTATTAAGCAGTTTAGCTTTTTAACAACTTATATAATGCTTATTTTTCGAACTTATTATTTTTCTTAGGTTTAGTATTTAGCAAAGTAGATTTCATAAAATTTTCAGATCTTTATAAATTAGTTTAGTATTTTTAATTAATTATATAGTTAAAAATAGTTTTTAATTTATAATAATTAATTAAATAGTTGTAAAAATAATTTTCTTTTATCATTAGGATTGTAAAAATATCATTTTCATATTTTTAGGATTAATATTGTGTAAGTTTCACATTTTCTGTTGTACGTCGCGTAGTTTTTATTTCAGTTTTATAAAAACATAAAAACAAAAACATCATTTTGCAAATAGTGATAGCGTTTATTTAATATTTTTTATCTTTTTAATTTTCTTAATTTGCATTTAAGTCGCTTTTATTTATAAACTTTTTCTTTAGGTATAGTTATCCATCAAAATTCCTTACTGATCACTATCCTTAGTGATCATTCTATCGTCTGATCAAGTGTTTTACACACCATTGAGTCTCCGTGGGACTTAACGACCCGGGAATTCATTCTATTCTCCAGGACTTCATTGTATTTGTGTTTTAAGCAGTTTTAAGTCTATTACGGTTAGCCATTCACAAGTGGCTAGCTTGTGTGATTAAACTTGACTGGTTTAGCACAGATCAAATTTTGATCCCTTTATTTGGTTCCGTGGAATCCGTCTGTACAGTATGCAGTTTTTTGCGCAACTTCAAAAAATCATAACTAATTAACCGTAAGTCCGTACGAGTCGAGCCACCTATCATTTTAAAGGGAATTGAGTCTACTTTCACTTAAAAATACTTTCATGGCCTGAGTCTAATTTTAAATAAATAAAATAGACCAAATACTACAGTATGTCTAAAATATTAAGTTTCGCTTTAACATAAAAACTCAAATTTTTGAATCAAACAATTTAGGTTGGTATTCTTAGAACTTTGATACAACTTCTTTTGAAACTAATTAATTTGGTAATATGTTTAAAGGAAACTAATCAAGCTTGGTATACATCGTCATATTTAAACGCAAAATGACGAAAAGTGTCTTTCTTGTTATGCTATGCTAAATGACCACTTGCTTATGTTGTTTGCATATATGTTGCTTGCTTATTTTCAAATTGTTGTTTACACTTATTTTTTTGCATAATATAAGTGTCAATCTTGCCATGTTATTTATTCGCTTGTTTGACGATTTCTTGTTTATGCACAATAGGATATTTGCTAGATTTTGTGCACTAAGTTGGAAAATTGTTTTACCATCGCTTGTAGAATTAGATCACTTCCTTTGCATAGGTTATACTAACATCTCGCATAACTTATGAAATGTCATGACTCGCTTAGCAATGAGTACTAAGTAAATTAGTCAAGTATTTTGAAAAATGGAGGTTTTAAGAGAGTGTTTGGTACAAGGACAAAAACGATGTTGTATGATGTAATTTACTTGTTTTTACTTTGTAAGATGATAATATGACTTAAAACAATGTTGTATGCTAACCGGTTTATGCAGGTGGATAGCACAAGTGTGTTATCAAATTTTACCCATTTTCACTTTTATGTGAAAATCGTTAGCCCTTGGTCAAAGTCTATGCTCCACTATGTTTGTATATGTGTTATCGACTTTTCCTAACTAGAAGTAATTAATGTCACATGTTTTAAGCAAAATTTCAGGTTTCGGAAAACTCCCCGACACCTAGAAAATGGGTCTGTGAACTTTTCTGGTGTCCACGGATCAGACGGCACCAAAATGTTGGTACCGTCTGTTATGCATTTTGGTACCGCCATACCTGTACAGGCGGACCAGGCGGCACCAATTTAAGGGTTCCGCATGTGTAAAGAAATAGTGCCGTGGATCCTACAGGTAAGTTGTTGAATTTTACTAAACCCCGCAATCTAATTTACCAAATTTCGTTTCTAGGATAGTTGTTAATGCATATCTTTCATATCTCACTCAACACATCCTCAATGGATTAACTTAGGATGTTTGACATGATCTTAGACACTTCCATCTCATTAGAAACTATCAACTTTGTATGAATTAACATCAAATAAAACACATCTCCGTGAATCCTTAGTTCCATAAATCAACACATTTAGGATGGTCATTTTCACCTTCGAACTATTCATTCTCCTTAAGCTTAGCATTTATTTAAGCAAAGTCAAAATGACTAAATCCTTAGCCTCATCACCTTCAAACAAGACACTTAAGAAAACCACTAGGATTAGCGTTCGATCTTGTTGCTTCATCAGCTTGAACTCTTCATCCTCAGACTCGTCACCTCTCAACATCTCATCACCCACTCGAGATAAGAACTTTCTAAACTTAAGTACTTCAACTCCAGCACCAAAATCACCCACCAACATCTTCTCATCTATTTGCGGATAACTTAGATGACTTGCCACCTAGACTAATCCGGACTCATTATTTGCAAAGATATCATACACAAGTCTAACATATGACTTTAGATATTATTTTGTATCTACATGTATTGCCTCACTTGGTTAACATGAAAATAATGTGTCATCCTCCAAGACGATAAGCATTTACATCGAGTCATAACTCACATGTATGTTAAAGAGTCTTGCTATCCTCGAGTGCAATCTAAGCTCCATAGTCTCAACAAGGTAGGATTGACAACTTAACTATTTCATCCGAAATATTCAAGTATATGCGACTTACGATTGTAGTCATTAAAAGTCATATCCGAAAAATCAACACCCAAGTATTTTAACAACACATGTTAAAACACTAATCCTTAAATGAATCAAACACTTATCCAAAACAAACAACCCACTGTGCCACTTATCCCTCTTTGACACCTACTATCCCTCTTCCATCTTTTGGCACCATTAAGCGTGTTGCTCATGAACTTCCAAGAGCATCCTTTAGACCAAACGTGCCCTTTCAAGATGAACCTATACCTCAGCCCCTAAGCTTCATAGACATGACCAAAACTTCAAGCACTTCACCCACTAGTTGTAGCAACCAATGAACCATAAGAATTAGTATCCGTATTTTTTATGTTCAACATCTATGGACAAATATTCAACCTAAGTACTCCCATAGCACAACAAACCCCTACATCACCACATCCTTATTTAGACACTAGAAGACCTACCACCTAGATCAACCAATCCACCATCCTTACCATCATTTGAATTCATTGAGTGTATTGCTCAAAAAGCCCTTGTGTCCAACACTTGTACTAATCAAATGCATGTTTGAACAAACTCAAACATCCTTTCCAACATATAAGGACTTAGATAATTCATTATGGCTAGAACCTCAACTATCAAATAAGCATGGTGCTCTTGGTAATTGTTGTCAATTTCCACTAGGTATAAGTAGTACTACCTTCACAAATTATCAAAGTATTAGTAATACTTCGTCGTTAAACTTCTGCATAAATTTCGTTAAACCTCAAATCAACATTTTAACAACATATGTTAAAATGCAATCTCAAAGCCAACATCGTACACCCCAAGCAACAATGACTTTTGAGGAGTATACATAAGAAACTCGAGTGAATTCCTCTTGTCATCATCTAGTGAATATAATCTTGAGACCAAGTTTATTTAGATGGGACTATCCGATTCAAACACTTTGGCTTCATATCTTCATTTAGGAAAACATGATGTTTTGAAGAACATTATGACTAAGATTCATGCGTTAAGATTTCATCTTGTTAAAAGGATATTGTATATCCTATGCATCATTCTTGCGACATAAATAGTTGTGTTACAAGAGATTTCATTACACCTCATTGGCTAAATGATCTTGAAACAAAGATCTACAGGTTCTATGAACTAGCATATCCAATTCATCTTGTCATACTTGTTTTCATAAGCTTGATAACTTTATCCCATGGGATAATCTCATTTGTTGAAAGATACTATTTGTATCTATTTCCTTTCAAGCGTACATCATAACCTAACCTTGCTCAAACCGAGTGCACATCCAAGGTTAAAACTACACATCTTTAGAGCATACACAAGATCTATTGAAGTTGGTAACCTCACTTAGATTATTGTTAAATAAAATACCAAAGAACTTTCTTGAGAACGTTCTTAGTTTAACATATTCTCTAGTCTTAGATGATCAATTCGCATTTAAATTACACACTTCAACTCAACATAAAAGATGTCATTAATTAGATCATACAATTAGCTGTGTAATTTGAACAACTTTAGATTCTAAACACAAGATTAAAACACATTGTTTATCAAACACACCATTGTTAAAAATCATGTGTATAACATGACGTCTTCATCACCTTAGTTATATTGCATATTAGTTGTGTCACATTAAGCCAAGTATTGGTAAACTATCATCTTTTATACACTTTAAAAGGCAAAAGTAGGAGTTCCCATCTTTCTAACATGAGAATGACTACTGGAGAACCTATTGCACTAGAAACTCAATTTGACCTAACGGTTGAATTGCTTCCTGAAGAGAAGTTGGGTATGTGGAATCACTCGTAAAAATGGTCGTGTTTAGCCTTAATTGAGCACCGCTAGTAGTAGTCTCATATTCATTCTCCAACTTGAAAAATCTGTTTTCCTATACTTGCCTAAAGTAAGTGTTAAAACATTGATAGTTTGCCTCGCCTTAGGAATACTAATCAAACAAGTAGTATGTATGATTCTTCTTTTAAAACCACTTGCATTGCACTTACATATGTTGATTACATGTTCTTGTTTGATATGATAAGTTGATTTGACATTATCTTAAGTGTTTGATAACTATTTGATTGATAGTTAAATGTGTAAACCTTAGTACAGTTTTATCTTTATAATGCATGTATTCTTGTCTCATGCTATTAAACGTTTAAACCTAAACTTGATTTGCATGATACTTACATTTGAATTATTTTAATTATGAACTCATAATATGCCATTTTGATACGTGGTAATTTTGATATGATATATTTGTGTTTGAAAGCTATTAGTTGACATTCATTATATTTATGTGTAGTACGATCCAAATGATAAATTCTCCAAATTGTTATGTCTTAAACATGGCTTGCATGAATCTCTCATCTTGTTTCTTTTGCTTCTTGTCACACTATTTGTTTGCTACGTGTGCACATATAATTTGCCAAAGTGTTTTTGGTATGACAAACTTTTAGAAGCCTTTTTATCTTACAAATTAATCACATGGATTGTTGTATAGCCAAGTGTGCTTAAGTGTCTAAGTCTAACAACAAAACAATCTCAAAATGAAATGTCTTGAATAAAGTCGTATTCTTGCATAATATGATTATTTTGATGCTATCTTGTGTGGTGATTTCTTGTCTACTAAGTACAATGTGTTGTTTTTGCTTATATAATATGTTATCATTTGATTTCTAATGCGTGCCAAACAGTCAAGCTAAATCACTCAAGCCTGCCACTTGTGAATGGCAGACCGTAATCAGCTTAAAACTGCTCAAGCACGAATGCAATGAAGATCTGAGGAGTATAGGGTTTCCCCGGGTCGTTATGTCCCAGCGAGCTATGCAATGGATTATCAAACGTATAGTGATCGAGAAATTTGAACGGAAAAGGGATTCTGATTGATATTATAACTACAGGAAAAGCCAACAAATTACAACGGCTTAAATGCAAATTAAAATAGATTAAAAAGATAAAAAATATTAAATAAACGCTATCACTATATTTAAAATGATGTTTTTGTTTTTATGTTTTTATAAAACTTAATTTAAAAACTACGCGACGTACAAAAAACGTGAAACTTACACAATATAAATCCTAAAAATATGAAAAATACATTTTTACAATCCTAATGATAAAAGAAAAAATTTAGAAAAAGAAAATTATTTTTATAACTAATTATCTAATTATTATTAATTAAAAACTATTTTTTTACTATTTAATAATTACCTAAAGTACAAGAAATTAGGAAATAAAGCTAGAAAAATAAAATTATGAATTGGAAAAGTCTAAAATATCAAAATAGAATTTTCAAAACTGTTTTTATATTTTTCTGATTATTTTTGTATTTTTTATTAATTTTAAACTATTAAAAACTAATTAAATTACTAAAAATTACAAAATAAACTATGAAAAATCTGGAAAATCACTTTTTTTACTTTTTATATTTATCTAAACCTAAGAAAAATGAAAAATTATTTTTTTGAACCTTTTCTGAATTTTTTGTATTAAATGCTATTTAAAAATGCTTAAAAACTAATTTAAATTAAGAAAAATAGCAAATCAACTTAGAAAAATCTGAAACTTTCAGGAAAACTCTAAATTAATATTAGGAAACTAGGAAAATTGGAAAAACAGGTGCTTATGTGGAGAGATTTGAAACTGCTATAGCAAGTGCTTTAGAATAAGCACTTGAATAAGCCAATTGAACACAACAAGCCACCCACTGATTACAGAAGCTTTATTATGCTAAATGTACCCTAATGCAACTAAAAACAACAAGTCATATCTTCTGAATTACAAGTTTGATCAGATTTGTTGGTTTGAACTAATAAGCTAAAACAGATTCTGTGGGCTACTTTGAGCTTAAAAATGAGCACTCAAATAAGCTAGTCAGCAAAAACCAACTATTGGGACCTAAATTAGACCTAGCTGAGACCTTACAAACCAATTTTCAGACCTTAACAAGCTCTTATGAGCCCTGTGCCAATCCTGCACAAACTGAGAAAACTCAGTTTAAGATGAGCCCTGTGGAGCAGGGCAGTTAGGACCAAATTCACCAGCTTATTTAGAGCTTATAAAAAATTGGTAAAATTTTACAAAAATGGTGATAAGAAAGAGGACCAGTTGAAGTTTATGAAATGCCAAGTCTCACTTGATGTAGCTCAAAATTGAACTTATGAAAAATCCTTGCAACTGAGCTCAAAACAGGTTTTCTAGACTTTGACTTTTGAAAGCAGTTGAGTACTTTGACCAAAATGAAATTTAAAACCAATTTGAGGACTGGTGTTGATGTTATATGATGTAATGAGTACAATGCAAGCAATGTTTAACACTTTTAAACACAAATCCAGAGATTGCAAATCCAAAAACCACAACAGTGAGCAGTGAGACAGATTTAGATACAAGTTTGACTTTTTGAACTAGCAGGCACCAAATATTGATTGATACTAACTTAAATAGGCTTAATAAACATGAACCAACAGACATAAACCACTGCACAAGCCTAAATGACAATTAAACCCATTGAACCAAACACCCTTTTATAGACTTGTTGTGCAAAAATACTAACCAAATATCAAAGACAAGATCATTTTCATATCACAACAGATCCAATACATCTCAATAAGGCTATAGAGATAGCAATAATCACTACTATAACAGATATAATGAAAGTTAAAACTGCTACTGTTTATGAGCTAGAAATGAGACTTAAAGCACACTTACAAGAAATCCATAGCCACAATGGCTTGCAAACCAGAATAAGGACCACTAACCTATCAAATTCAACCCAAATGACTAAAATCAACCCATTTCCATTCCTAAATCAGCCCAATTCCATTCCTGCTTCATTTTTGCCCATATTGACTTTTGTTGACCAATGTTCAAAAGAGCTTGATACTTAAATACAAACTTATAAAAAGCTATTACAAGCTTATATAAGCTTATATGAGATTAAAATTGAACTGCTAAAAGCTTTAACAAAGGGGTTTGTAAATAAAAATCTCAACAGTGAACATAAGGTATGAAATTTGAACATTAACTTGAATTATCACTTGAACAAAGTTGCAAAACACTTAAAGATCTTTGTTTAATACAAATAAGCTTGAAAATACAAATGGAAACTAGTTAAGACAAGTTAAGCTAAAAAAACGACATGCACTTAAACAAAAATAAACTAACTACTAAGTCTTGTTGCTACATTCTTCCTTTATTTATACTCAAAGCTCCTTCTCTCACCTCTCTCTTCAATTCCCACTAACAATTCTGACCCTTGGATTAGTTGGGAACATCTTGGCCGTTTAAATGGATTTGGCGCCAAATTTGGTTTAAGCCAGCTGGGGAGGGTGTTAGGTACAAAGTTGCATTAAATGCACTCTTGGAGTGTTGTGTTTGGAGGGGGGGGGGGGTAGGGATGATGATGGTGGAGTGTTTGTAGGTGAGTTGCAGGCAATGGTGATGATGGGATTGGTATACCCGTGAAGGAGAGGGAAAAGAGGCAGTCAAAGGGTGTTTGACTGAGTATTAATAATAGGGAGGGTCAAAAGTGCAATTGGCAGGGGTCAAATGGGTTAGTGGCAGGGTCACAATAGGTTTTGACAAGTCCAAGTGGTGTAAAGGGGTTTAATAACATAGGGACTTGATTTGTAATTTCTGAAACTGTAGGGACCTAGGCTGCCAATATCTCAAAGTTGCTCCAAGGACTGAAATTGACAAGTGTTAATATTACAAGGACCAAAGTTGCCATTTTCAGATTTTCCAGGGACCATTTTTGCCAAATTTCAATGTTAGAGGACCAAACTTGTAATTTTCTCAAACTTTTTATATTTTTCACCAAAGGACTAATTTTGACAAGTTATGATATTAAAAGGACCTTTGGTGATTTTACTTTTGAAATTAAGGCTCAGGGACTATTTTTGACAATTTTTGAAACTTGGGGGACTGAAACTGCCAATTATGCAAACTTTGCTCATTTTTCATCTGATTTTGAACATTTTGCATCTGAAACATATAAAATGCAATTTTGGAATATTTTCAGTATTTTGATGCATTTCTGAGCATTTTTAGACGTTTTGCAGTTCAGATTGACCCAAAAATGATGAGTATTTACACACTCATCAATCCCCCACACTAAACTATTGCTAGTCCCTAGCAATCTTTTGAGAAAAACTTAATGGATTTGAATCTCTTTACTAAAAGCCATTACTTCTGGAGTAGCCAAATGTTTCAGTTCAAGCAAGAACCATGGTACACTGATAACCATGTGATTTTGAGCAAACCACCAGCTTCCAACGGATTTGATTTGTCTTTACCAGAAGCCGTTTGCTCTGGACTAGCCAACTCTTAGATAAATTATCAATATTATCTTTGGTGAGCTGATTACCAATTATGGTTTTTCCACTGCCTTTACCACAAGCCATAAACTTGCGGGCTAGCCAACTCTTCACTTTTTAGGATATGGTGAGCTGAATACCATACAATTTTGGGCAAATTGCAAGCCGTAAACGGATTTGAGATATCTTTACCAAGAGCCGTTTGCTCCTGGATTAGCCAATCCTTTTGTTTATTAGACAAGGCGGACTGATAACCAAATGAGAAAGTGTAGAACACTTACTCCAAAAAAAATTTTGGCCAAAAACGGGGGAATTAGGCGGTAAATTTACATTATAAAATTCATGAGAATTCCCCCCCACACTTAGAAATGAATATTGCCCTCAATATTCAAAGTACCGGCGGTTATGCCGAAACAAAGAACGTGAAAGGGAAATACTACGGCCATTATTTAAAAGGAAGATTTTTTTTTTTTTTTTTTTTTTTTTTTTTTTTTTTTTTGAAAAGACTTATATACACAACATGTGGGGAAACCCCCCCACACTAGGGTGGTAGAAAGTAGAAAGAAGAAGCTGAACTGTCAAGTTTTATCACACAAGCTAGCCACTTGTGAATGGCTAACCGTAACAAACTTAAAACAGCTCAGAAATATGGGTGACAACCCATATGGCATGCTACTGTTTTTGATTACCGAGTCGCTAGCTTGACTCGATCCCCGTATTCATTTGTTCATGGGGAAAGTAACGTGGAAAACCAATCTCAATCGGACTTTCGTTCACAATGTTAATAAACATATGAACATCAGAAAGTTCCACACCGATGAGATATAACCGCGGTATTGTTAATAGTAGAAACTATAAGGGATGATACCGGGGTCAAAGATGGTGTCCTCATTCCCGAAAGAGAAAAGGGAAAGAGCAACCACACCATCTGTGAAGAATGGAATAAAGACGTACATGAGAATGCAAGTCCATTCCTCAGCAGAGAGAAGCAAATCACCAGTTTTGACGTCTTTAAGCTTAAACTTGAAGCTTAGATGGTGATTGTCAAGAAGATGTCCGGGAGGGAGGGTGGGAAACGGTTCTTCAATCAACAGACTTTCCAGAAAAAGGATGTCTCCCTCCGGATCAAAGTAAGTGTTATCAATTCCCGTTGGAATTGACTCATCACTAAGAAATGCATCGACTTCATTCCAAAAGTTGTCATCTTCCTCATCAGGAGTGAGAGAAGGGATGGAAGAGTCGGGGATAAGACTAGAAGATGATGGATTCTTTTTGAGCAATTCATCAATGGGAAAAATGTCTCCCATTGGATCACACTCATCATCCAATTCAGATGAAACAGAAGAGAGTTTGGTTTCATCCACAGAGTTAACAATCTCGATGCGACAAACTGATTCCGGAGGTGGGACAAGTGGTGTGCTCTTAGAGCTAGCAGTTTCCACCACTTCCGATGAAGTCTCCGATTCTAGATCATCATCATCATCATCATCAAGAACACTCTTGACTTCCCTGGTACAGCTTTCAAACCATTTGTTTGAACCAGGGGTAACTTTCAAAGCTTTGAGCTCAGCACGTTTTTGAAAACTCCTCTTAACCGTGAAGTTTGAGAGTGTTGCATTGAATCTTTCAGATCTTTGATCAATTGTGGCAACACTCTGTTTGTACAGAGGTTTGGAGTTCTGGTTGATATTTAACGTGAGCTCTTCGTTGTCAACCCGTATGGTCAACTCTTCAGCAAACACATCAATCAGAGCACGACTCGTTCTCAAGAAAGCTCTCCCTAAGATGAGGGGAACTCTAGGATCTGCATCGAAGTCTACTACAACAAAGTCAGTAGGAAAGTGAAACTTTCCCACTTTCATCACGACATCCTCGGCTATCCCAAGTGGACGAGTTACGGTATGGTCCGCTAGCTCGAGTGTCATACGAGTGGATGAAAGTTCAGGAAGAGACAGTTTCTTCCATACTGAGAGTGGCATGAGGTTAATGCTAGCGCCAAGATCGGCCAAGGCGGAGCATTGAAACATCCCCAAGAAATCACACGGGATTAAAAACCGGCCAGGGTCTTCAAGCTTTTCGGGAAGCTTATTAAGAATGGCCGCTGAGCATTGCTCATTGAGAGGGGTTTTAGCCAACTCTGATAGCTTATCTTTGTTGGTGAGTAAGCCTTTAAGCGTGGATGCAAATTTAGGCATTAGAACGAGAGCATCAACGAAGCTTATATCAAAGTGAAGCTCATTGAAGATTTGGAAAATTTTTTCCATTTGCTCTTTATTTTTGTCTTTGAGCTTCTCATCATTCATTCTTGATGGGTAAGGAAGCTGACTAGACTTTTGAGCCGGGATGGAAGTGTTTTCTGGCTCAAGATTTTTCTTCGGAACATCGGGTTCCGGACTTAAAGCTTGGACTACCGAAGGTGGGACGTGTGCGGTACTTCGTGGGCTTGAATAATGCACCTTGTCCGTTGTTTCCTTGGTAACTTGACTCAATGCCACAGGAGGAGGGGGCATAGGAGTCGAAGGTCCATTGTGCGTCTTACCACTACGAGTGGTGACGGCTTTCAACTCGGCATTGGGATTAGGGATAGTATTGCCTGGGAGTCCTCCAGAAGATGATGAAGCTTTGTTCATATTCATGTTCATGAAACTGCTCATCATATTCTTTAACTCATTTGTCTGCCAAGACATTGTGGTATCAATTTCCTTTTTAAGCTCAACTCTCATGTTATTGATCTGAGTTTGCATTGCACGTATGTTTGACTCAGTAATTTTCATGAAGTCATTAGGCATGGGAGCTTGAGGAGGTTGTTGATAACTTTGATGATTTGGAGCTTGATATGGTTGAGGTTGGTTGAAATTGTTCCGGTTTTGATTGAAATTTTGAGATTTATTGAAATTTTGTCCTTGATTCGGAACAAAGCGATTCTGATTGCCATGGTTTTGCACGGGAGGAAAACCAGGTGGTGTCATACCGCTAGGTGCACGGTAATGAGGATCAGCTTGTGGTCGGTATTGATTGTGGTTTACCGAAGCTACGGGAGCTTGGTAAAAGGAAGCATCGGTTGCTTGACAATCATAATACGCATGTGGACCACTACAAGTTTCACACACCTTGTTTACGGCTTTGACTGGTTCAGGCTTATGAATTTCGCTTTTGATTTCCTTAACATCCTTAATCATACAACGGATGGCATCCGTTAGGGCAGCTATCGGAGCTGCTAACTCAGAAGAGTTACTGGATGAAGGAGCAGGAGTGTTAGGAGTATTGACTTTGTTGCGAGAAATAGGAACTTTTGATTTTTGCTCGCAAATCTCAATCACATCTTTAGGTCTACGGCTGCATTCAAGGAATCTTGATCGTTACCATTCAACCCATTGTAAAAGATATTTACTTGTTGAAGCTCCGTGAATTCATGATGGGGGCATTTCCTGAGGAGATCTTTGAATCTCTCCCATGCCTCTCCAAAGTTTTCATCGAAATTTTGACGAAATCCAGAAATTTCATTTTTAAGATTAGTCGTCTTTGATGGAGGAAAGAAATAATTCACAAACTTTTGAACAAGATCCTCCCAAGTTTCGATAGATCGAGGGGGTTCTTTTTCCAGCCAAATCCGGGCTGTCCCCTCAAGTGAGAATGGGAAAAGCATCAACTTGATGACTTTTTGTGGTACATCCTTGAAATTGATAGTTGATGTCAACTTGTTAAACCAACGGATGTGTGCATACGGGTCTTCTCGGTCAAACCCGTGGAATTGATTTGTAGACACAAGTTGGATCAAATGTGTCTTCAATTCAAAGTGATCAGAGTTGATTACTGGTAGAATGATGGCATCTCCATAACCCTCGGTGGGTGCTTGGAGCATTTCCGCCATAGTACGTTCGTCTGCCATATTGTTGCTTGAAATAGTACGAATCTCGGGTTCGACTATTTGGGCAGCACGTCTACGAGAACGTCTTCTTGGAATTTCTGCTAGATCACGCAAAGGACTCAATGATCTAGAAGAACGAGCGCGCATGCACTAGAGTTAACTCTAAGGAATCTCAGAGCTAAGGAGAGAAATGGGAATTATGAAAATCTTTCAGATGAGAATGAGAATTATGAAGACGTTTTATAACTATGGGGTGAGAAGAATCTTTATGGGTTTTCTGCTTCTGAAACGTAGATATCACAACAAAATCAATTAACACAAAATCGAGGCAAAACAACAGTGAACTTAACCAATAATCACAATATGAATGGCTTCTTTGAAAAAGGTACACCAATCACAAGGACACAAAGGCAAGTTTTAAATCTTTAGTTTGGGAACTTATTATGGTCGCACCCCCAGTTAGGTAGTGCACTGCCTTGGTTTGCGGTGGTAATCTTTTAAGTTGTTTATTATTAAGAAAACGACGAATCTTTTTGTATTTTTATTTTTGATACATATATAGAAACAAAAGAAAAATATTTTTGTGTTTTATACGTTTTTAGCTGTTTTTGGGTTTTTGGATTTTTTATAAGAAAATATGGATATATATATAGATAGATATGGATGATATGAACAAATGGGTGAGTATTCAAACAACTAATCTGCTAGACGGAAGATAGATCAACACAGCTCCCCGGCAGCGGCGCCAAAAATTTGATGCGTGCCAAACAGTCAAGCTAAATCACTCAAGCCTGCCACTTGTGAATGACAGACCGTAATCAGCTTAAAACTGCTCAAGCACGAATGCAATGAAGATCTGAGGAGTATAGGGTTTCCCCGGGTCGTTATGTCCCAGCGAGCTATGCAATGGATTATCAAACGTATAGTGATCGAGAAATTTGAACGGAAAAGGGATTCTGATTGATATTATAACTACAAGAAAAGCCAACAAATTACAACGGCTTAAATGCAAATTAAAATAGATTAAAAAGATAAAAAATATTAAATAAACGCTATCACTATATTTAAAATGATGTTTTTGTTTTTATGTTTTTATAAAACTTAATTTAAAAACTACGCGACGTACAAAAAACGTGAAACTTACACAATATAAATCCTAAAAATATGAAAAATACATTTTTACAATCCTAATGATAAAAGAAAATATTTAGAAAAAGAAAATTATTTTTATAACTAATTATCTAATTATTATTAATTAAAAACTATTTTTTTACTATTTAATAATTACCTAAAGTACAAGAAATTAGGAAATAAAGCTAGAAAAATAAAATTATGAATTGGAAAAGTCTAAAATATCAAAATAGAATTTTCAAAACTGTTTTTATATTTTTCTGATTATTTTTGTATTTTTTATGAATTTTAAACTATTAAAAACTAATTAAATTACTAAAAATTACAAAATAAACTATGAAAAATCTGGAAAATCACTTTTTTTACTTTTTATATTTATCTAAACCTAAGAAAAATGAAAAATTATTTTTTTGAACCTTTTCTGAATTTTTTGTATTAAATGCTATTTAAAAATGCTTAAAAACTAATTTAAAATAAGAAAAATAGCAAATCAACTTAGAAAAATCTGAAACTTTCAGGAAAACTCTAAATTAATATTAGGAAACTAGGAAAATTGGAAAAACAGGTGCTTATGTGGAGAGATTTGAAACTGCTATAGCAAGTGCTTTAGAATAAGCACTTGAATAAGCCAATTGAACACAACAAGCCACCCACTGATTACAGAAGCTTTATTATGCTAAATGTACCCTAATGCAACTAAAAACAACAAGTCATATCTTCTAAATTACAAGTTTGATCAGATTTGTTGGTTTGAACTAATAAGCTAAAACAGATTCTGTGGGCTACTTTGAGCTTAAAAATGAGCACTCAAATAAGCTAGTCAGCAAAAACCAACTATTGGGACCTAAATTAGACCTAGCTGAGACCTTACAAACCAATTTTCAGACCTTAACAAGCTCTTATGAGCCCTGTGCCAATCCTGCACAAACTGAGAAAACTCAGTTTAAGATGAGCCCTGTGGAGCAGGGCAGTTAGGACCAAATTCACCAGCTTATTTAGAGCTTATAAAAAATTGGTAAAATTTTACAAAAATGGTGATAAGAAAGAGGACCAGTTGAAGTTTATGAAATGCCAAGTCTCACTTGATGTAGCTCAAAATTGAACTTATGAAAAATCCTTGCAACTGAGCTCAAAACAGGTTTTCTAGACTTTGACTTTTGAAAGCAGTTGAGTACTTTGACCAAAATGAAATTTAAAACCAATTTGAGGACTGGTGTTGATGTTATATGATGTAATGAGTACAATGCAAGCAATGTGTAACACTTTTAAACACAAATCCAGAGATTGCAAATCCAAAAACCACAACAGTGAGCAGTGAGACAGATTTAGATACAAGTTTGACTTTTTGAACTAGCAGGCACCAAATATTGATTGATAATAACTTATATAGGCTTAATAAACATGAACCAACAGACATAAACCACTGCACAAGCCTAAATGACAGTTAAACCCATTGAACCAAACACCCTTTTATAGACTTGTTGTGCAAAAATACTAACCAAATATCAAAGACAAGATCATTTTCATATCACAACAGATCCAATACATCTCAATAAGGCTATAGAGACAGCAATAATCACTACTATAACAGATATAATGAAAGTTAAAACTGCTACTGTTTATGAGCTAGAAATGAGACTTAAAGCACACTTACAAGAAATCCATAGCCACAATGGCTTGCAAACCAGAATAAGGACCACTAACCTATCAAATTCAACCGAAATGACTAAAATCAACCCATTTCCATTCCTAAATCAGCCCAATTCCATTCATGCTTCATTTTTGCCCATATTGACTTTTGTTGACCAATGTTCAAAAGAGCTTGATACTTAAATACAAACTTATAAAAAGCTATTACAAGCTTATATAAGCTTATATGAGATTAAAATTGAACTGCTAAAAGCTTTAACAAAGGGGTTTGTAAATAAAAATCTCAACAGTGAACATAAGGTATGAAATTTGAACATTAACTTGAATTATCACTTGAACAAAGTTGCAAAACACTTAAAGATCTTTGTTTAATACAAATAAGCTTGAAAATACAAATGGAAACTAGTTAAGACAAGTTAAGCTAAAAAAACGACATGCACTTAAACAAAAATAAACTAACTACTAAGTCTTGTTGCTACATTCTTCCTTTATTTATACTCAAAGCTCCTTCTCTCACCTCTCTCTTCAATTCCCACTAACAATTCTGACCCTTGGATTAGTTGGGAACATCTTGGCCGTTTAAATGGATTTGGCGCCAAATTTGGTTTAAGCCAGCTGGGGAGGGTGTTAGGTACGAAGGTGCATTAAATGCACTCTTGGAGTGTTGTGTTTGGAGGGGGGGGGTAGGGATGA
>BPTQ01000005.1:214413423-214502420 GCA_019973895.1 Chrysanthemum seticuspe
GTTTCGTGCGACGTGGACGTTTACTAACTCTTCATTTTCTGTACTGACGTGACCTACTATTCCACACGTCCCCCTTTTTTTATCTTTAATCTTGGCCGTTCGCTCTATCTTTCCTTTGCACGTGTCATCATCTGGTTCTAGGGTTTCCTTTACTATAAATACTGCTCCATTTTGCACCATCGCCGTTTGTTGCTCTTTTTTGGAAAAAAGGAAAACAGTAAAAAAAAAAAAAAAAAAAAAAAAAAAAAAAAAAAAAAAAAAAAACTTTTTCATCTGTCTGCCCTTGATCCACTTGTTATGGCTTTGATTGTTGACATAAAACTTAATACTCCTCCAGGGTCGTTTGGTTCTTTCCTTGCGACTTACAATATTCCACCAGAGGTACATCTGGAGCTTCCTGACCGTAAGTGTACGATGCATGAGTGTCCTTCTGGGAAGATTGGATTATATACCCGGTTTTTTGATCTTGCCAATTTTCCTCTGCCCCTGTCTGTTTTCCTTGTTGAGTTATTGAGGTACTATCGCATTAATATTTCTCAACTATCGGTTCTTGGCGCGTGTAGACTTTCTCACTTTGAGATCTTATGTCGTGCTCTTAACATTACTCCTACTGTTACTCTGTTTCGTTGTTTTTATGTTAACTCAAAGCTGAAAGGGTGGTTTTCCTTTGGCAAGCGCGATGGTGTTCCTCCCTTTTGCACTAAATCCCTTGATTCTGTCAAAAATTGGAATGATCGATTTTTCTGGGTTGATGCCTTTGCTTGTCCTGTCTTGTTCCCGTGGCATTCTAGGAAGAATATCTCTAAAGATCCTGCTACTCGTCCTGACGAGTACAATGCTGACCATTTTGCTGCTCTTGCTGCTAATCCTTATCCCTTCCGGGCCCTCCCTGAGCCCTTTCTTTGTTGGGTTGATTTGAGTCGTTACTATACTCTGGGTGACGATGTGAACCCTGGGTATCTACGTGAAGATAAAACTGGTGAGTTGTTTTTCTCTTCTTTTTTTTCTTTTGTTTTACGAATATGCTTCGCTTTGTGCAGTGATGAGTTGGTCTGAGTATATTCAGTCCCCGGAGCCTCTAAAGGCCCTGATGACTACCCGTCCGCGTCGTGAGGGGGAACCGCCTATTATGGAAGTTGTTGTTCGTCGCACCATGCCACTTATCCCTATTGCTCCTGCTCGTACGGATGGTGAGCTGGAGGCTGATGTTAATCTTCTTTTTTATTCGGAAGGTGCTAGTGTTGAGACTGGTGGTGGATCATCTTTTGAGGCTACAAATTCTGATGCTAACCCTTCTTCCTCTGGTCTTTTGAAGAGAAAAGAGGGGCCTTTGTCTAGTGTTCCGGGACCATCTGGTCCTGCCAAGAGGCCTCGTTTTGAATCTCAGTCAGGTCCCTCCATTAGTAACATTCTTGTTGGTGGTTTTCAGGAATTATTGAATAGTAGCGTTTTGGAGGTTGAGATGGGTAATACGGCTCCCCACACTGGTCCTTTCATTACTTCTTCTATTTTCACCACCCCTGAGCGTGAAGATGGGTTTTCTGTTGGTTCTTCTTTCAGGCATCAACTTGGTGTCGGTTCTCCTGAAAGGTTGGTTATTTCTTCTTATTCTTTCTCTGATTCTAGTACTGCTGCTGCTGGAGCTGCTGGAGCTGAGGTTACTTCTTGTGTCAGGTCTGTGAATCTTCTGGGTGTTGTTACTTCTGCTGCCACAACTGTTCCGGCTGCTTTTAATCCTTCTGCTAAGGCTAACTATGAAAATGCTCTTCAAGTGCTCCACGGTCTCCAAATTCCTTTGCTTTCTTCTTTAGAGGCTCTCAAGGATTCTTCCGTTGAAGACATCATTCACTTGCTTTGTCCCGAGGTACCCTCTGATGATTTATCCTCTGTTGAGAAGCAGTGTTACTTGGAACAGCTGGTCGTTCCTGCTTGTCCTTCTGGAAGCTCTTCAAGTGAGTCTTCCCTTTCTGCCTCAATCCAGGGTTGTATTGATAGGGCCAAAAAAGCAAGGGAAGGTTTACTTCATGATTGGTTTGCGCTCGCGGATACTTGGTTGTCTTTTACTGATCCATCATATACAGAACCTATAGTGGAATCGGTTTGTTCGTCCATTTCTGAGCATGGTGGTCTTGTTACTGATCCCGGTTTACAAGCTGGGGCGGGTCCGTCTGTGGACCCTTCCATTTAGTAGTGCTTTATTGTGATCATGCTCTTTTGTTGTTTGGCCTGCCGAAGCGCGGCGCTTTTGTTTTATGTGTAGACAGTCTATTGTATGCATATTTCTTTTGTTTCGAAACTTTTTGCTATTTAATTTCCACACGGATGTGTCTGTTATAATAGTCTTTTTCTGAATACTTGTGGGTTATTCACCCAATACTGGATTTGCAATATCTCTTACGTATCTTGAGGTAATTTGGAGGTCACTCAGCCTTTTGTTATTCGGAATAACGTTGTATGGGTCATGCCCGTGTGTATGCGCGTCTTACGTACATAAGTTCTTTAAAAATATTAAATGATTAAAAAGAATAATTTTCTAAAGTAAAACTGGTGAAGGTAGCTAAGCTTCACCTTTTTCATTCAATAAAAGAAGACAAGATAGTATAATATAAAAAGATAGGTTTGACATGAACCCTTCTTCATGGAATCCGCGAGGAATGGGTTGCTTACACTTGATGTATGTAACATCTCTTAGGATTGCAAACATTCCATGTCCGTGGGATTAGATTCCCCGCACGGTCCTTTAGCTTGTATGCGCCTTTTCCTAGTGCTTCCGTGACCACATAGGGCCCTTCCCATTTAGGTCCTAGCTTTCCTCCTTCTTCAGCGTGGCTCGCGTCGTTGTTCCGATATACTAAGTCTCCTGGCTTGAAACTTGTACTTCGGACTCTTGAGTTGTAATATTTCTCCATTTGTGCCTTGCTTTTTGCTTCGCGTATTGCTGCTTGTTCTCTTCTTTCTTCAAGGAGGTCTAGGTTCATTTCCAGTGCTTCGTCATTTTCTTCTATATTTGCTTCTGCCGTCCTCCATGTGGGTATCCCT
Organism: Chrysanthemum seticuspe; assembly: GCA_019973895.1. NCBI lineage: Eukaryota > Viridiplantae > Streptophyta > Magnoliopsida > Asterales > Asteraceae > Chrysanthemum > Chrysanthemum seticuspe. The sequence goes on from BPTQ01000005.1 coordinate 214,416,463, forward strand.
ATCTCAGCTGGTATGACATCTTCCGTTTCGTATGTTAACGAGAATGGAGTGTCTCCGTTGCTAGATTTGATCATTGTGCAATGTGCCCATAGGACGTGCGATAATTCATCTAGCCAGTTCTTGCTTTTTTCTTCCAGCCTAGCCTTTATGACTTCCCCCAAGCTTCTATTTGCTCTTTTTACTTGTCCGTTGGCTTGTGGGTGTTTTATTGAAGCAAAGTGTTTCCTTATATTCATTTTTTCACACCATTCTTTAAATGGGTTGTCACGGAATTGCTTTCCGTTGTCAGATATTATTTCTCACGGGAGTCCGAACCTGCATACAATGTTTTCCCATACGAATTTCTTGATCTGATTTCCTGTTATGGTGGCTACTGGCTTTGCTTCTATCCATTTTGTGAAGTATTCTATTGCTACTATGAGGAATCTGACTCTCCCAGGCCCTTCCGGTAGGGGTCCTGCAATGTCGATTCCCCACTTGTGGAATGGCCATGTAGAGGTAATGAGCGTTAACTTTTCTTGTGGATGTTTTGGAACTGGCCTATGTACCTGACAGCTTTTGCATGCTTGGATTAGTTTTTGAGCATCGCTATGCATAGTAGGCCAGTAATATCTGGTACGCAGGGCTCTGGCCACTATGGACCTTGTCCTCGCGTGCATTCTGCAAGATCCTTCATGGATTTCTCGTAACACGTACTTAGCTTGAAGGGGCCCAACGCACCGTAACCATGGTCCAAGAAAAGATTTCTTGTAAAGTATCCCATTAACTACTGCAAACCTTTGTGATTTTCTTTTAACTTCTCGTGCTCTCTCCTTCTCCGCTGGGAGTGTTTCTTTGGTTAGGTATTCATAGATTGGTGTCATCCATGCATACCCCTCTTCTTCCGTGGTTGCTACGAGCGGTGCTTCTTTTATTGACTTTTGACCCAGCTCTTCCACTAGTACTTGCTTTTTTAGATGTGCAAAGCTAGTAGAAGCCATTTTTCTTAGCGCGTCTGCCTTTTTGTTTTCACTTCTGGGCACTTGCTTGATTGAGAACATTCGGAAGTTCTTTAGGAGTTCTTTTACTTTTTTCCAGATATTGCATCATTCCTGATTCCTTCGCAATGTATGTTCCATTGACTTGATTTGCCACCAGTTTTAAGTCTACATTTGCGTGCACGTTCTTGACTTCCATTTTTTCTGCTATCCGTAAGACTGCTATCAAGGCTTCGTATTCGGCTTCGTTGTTTGTTGTGTTGAAACGAAACCTTAAAGCGTAAGTAAACTCTGTTCCCTGAGGATCCGTCAATATGAGGCCTGCTCCGCAGCCATCTATGCAAGATGAGCCGTCCATGAACAGAACCCACGGTTGCGGAAGTTCTTCCAGTTCCATTGGTTCGTCCTCTTCACCGTCTTTTGGACGCTCTACTATGAAGTCTGCTAGAATCTGTCCTTTAATGGACGTTCTTGGTCTGTATTGTATGTCATACTCTCCCAAATCAATGCTCAACTTTTGTAATCTACCTGCGACTTCTGGCCTTGATAGTATTTGCTTGATTGGTTGGTCCGTGATGACTACTACCGTATGCGCTTGGAAATACCTCTTCAGCTGCTTTGTAGCGTGTACCAAGGATAAGACTAGTTTCTCCATTGGTGTGTAATTTATTTCTGGTCCTCGCAGGGCTCGGCTCACAAACTATATTGGCATTTGTTTGCCTTCCCTTTCTGTCATGAGTACCGCTCTGACTGCTTCTCTTGCTGCCGCTAAGTATATTATTAACTCTTCTTTCTCCTGAGGTGCGGTTAGGGTGGGCAGGTTTGCTATCATCCCCTTCATTTGCTTAAAAGCTTCCTCTGCTTCTTGTGTCCATTGAAAGTCGCTCTTTTTTGTACACTTTTTTAGTGTTTTAAAGAATGGTACTGACTTTTCGGCGGATTTAGCCAAGAATCTGTTCAAGCTTGCTAGTTTTCCATTCAGCCTTTGTACATCCTTAAGGCATTTCGGGGATGGGAGGCTTAGTACGGCCTCTGCTTTTTCTGGGCATACTTTAATTCCTTTAGTGTTTACTGTGTATCCTAAAAACATTCCCTCTTCCATTCCGAAGGTATACTTTTTAGGATTTAGCTTCATGTTTATTTCCCTTAATGTTTTGAAAGTTTCCGCTATGTCTCTTATTATTTCTGCCTCTAAGCGGCTTTTGATCACTAGATCATCGACATATACTTCTAAGTTTCTGCCAATTTGTTTGTGGAAAGCTTTGTCCACCAGCCGCTAGTATGTTGCTCCTGCATTTTTTTAGCCCAAATGGCATTTTTGTGTAGCAGAATATTCCTTGATTTGTGATGAAGGCTATTTTTTCTTCATCTTCTTTTCCCATCTGGATTTCGTGATAGCCTTTGTACGCGTCTAGGAAGCATTTGAAGGGATATCCGCAGAGCGATTCTACTTTCCAATCTATCTCTGGTAAGGGGTAACCATATTTCGGACATGCTTTATTAAGGTCCTTGAAGTCGACACACATTCTCCAGCTCCCGTCATGTTTTGCTACCATTACCGGGTTGGCCAGCCAGTTGTGATAATGTACTTCCCTCATTATTCATGCGTCCATGAGTTTTCCCACTTCCTCTTGTACTGCCTTACTCCTTTCCGGTGCTTGGCCTCGTTTCTTTTGCCTTATTGGAGTATATCCTTCCCGTATGTTTACGCTATGTTCTGCTATGTGCCTTGGAACGCCCATCATGTCGGCTGGACACCACGCGAATATATCCAGGTTTTGCTTTAGCAATTCACATAACTTTTTTCGCCCTTCAGCTGATAAGGTTGATCCAATGGCTATTGTTTGTTCCGGATGTTCTGGATGTATTGCCACGTGTATTCGTTTTTCACTTTGCTTTTCTGTTACGGGCTGTGGTGTTGGTCCGGAAACCATAGTACATTCTAATGAGACCATTTTGCTACTGCGGATCGTGAGCACTCCGCCTTTCACCGGGACTTTCATCATTCCGTGTGTTGTTGAAGGCACGGCCTGTAACTTCCGCATTCCCGGCCTTCCTATGATCCCATTATATGGCGACTAGGACCTAACCACCACGAAATTCATTAATGCTGACGCGGAATGCTCGCCGTCTCCAATTTTAGTTAGCAATGATATCTGCCCAATTGGCCAAATTATCTCTCCGCTGAATCCCATGAGGGGGGTTGTAGCAGGTATCATTTTCTTTCTTATTTCTGGCTGGAGCCTTTCAAAACAATGTTCATATAGAACTTCTGACGCGGAGCCTCCGTCGACATACATTCTGTGTATAAGTGTCCTCCTATCTCTGCTTCGATTACCATTGGTCTATCATTCCCTTCTTCTCCCGTGAGTGGTGGGAATGAGATGTTGTGGCCTGGGGAGAAGCTTTGCGTGACTTTCTGTCTAATCACCCGTTGTTGAGATTGCACCATCAAGATTTCCAAGGGCTTATCTTTTTCTCCTTTCTTAAGTGCCTTGGACTGATCCTTGCCACTATTTTGCTTAAGTTCCTTTATTACGTTTGACAGCTTTCTAGTTCTCAGCAATTCTTCTATCTGTCTTTTTAGGTGCATGCACTCGTCTGTGTTGTGTCCTACTTCTCCATGGAATTCGCAATACTTTTTGCCGTTTCTTTTCCCAATCGGCGTAAGCATTGGAGGAGGAGTCTTAAATTTTGCCTTTTCTAATGCCAATATTTCTTTGGGCGTTTTGGAAAGGAGGGTGAACCTATCCTGCTTCCGATAAGCGAGTTTCTATATCCACTCGTAAAGCCTTGCTTTTGTCTGGACTCATGCGGTTTCCATTGCACCTGGGGTAGCGTCCTCTTCTTTTCATGGTTGCCGGCAGCTACTTCCCCCCGGAGGAAAGATGCAGTTACCCTCATCATTTCGTCCACTGATTTGGGTATATTATCATGCAGTCTCTTGATTAATTCAGGGTTAGTGATTCCATGCATCAAGCTGGAAACCTTCATGACTTCCGGAGCTCCTTTGACATCCTTGCTTTCCACCTTGAATCTTTTCACGAATTCTTCTGTTGTTTCTCCTTCCTTTTGTTTGATATGGTGAAGCTCCACTGGATCTTTTATGCACTTCTTTTGCTGAAGGAAGTTTGACAAGAAAACTTCCTTTCATTCGTCATAGCTGTCTACCGATTCCGGCGGAAGGTCATCGAACCATACCCTAGCAGATCCGGTGAGGGTAGAATTGAACATGTAGCACCATGTTGGCATGGCCCAACGATCTACCTTTGCCGCTGCTTGAAATTTTTTTAGGTGATCTTCTGGATCATCGCTTCCGTCGTATGTCTTCACATTAGTAGGCATTCGCGTCCTCTTAGGCATGTCGAAGTAACGGATGCGTGGAGTGAACGGGTCGGTCTCCTTACACACCCATGGCCCAGCTAAATCATCATTCTCAACATCCAACTTTTGCTTCTTTGACCCGGAACTCCAGTATTCACCTCCGTTGTCATCACTTCCGGAGTGCCGATCGGACCTTCGCGAGTATGTTCGACTGTATTCGTATCCTTCGGAATAGGGTTTTGTCTTTTGTGAAGAAGAATGGTGAAGAGTACCCCTATCTTCCTCAAATCTGCGACGTTTAGTTTTCTCGGTGCTTCCGGAACGTATGGAGATACTCTTCTCCCAGCTTCCCAGCCTTTTGAACGCGCTTTTGCGCGACTCCCTGAACATTTCTTCCTTTTCAGAAACTTTCTTCCGTGGTGATCTGGAGCTGCTGCGTCTTGGCTCAGAGTTCTCCCCCATATTCCGGCGCTTCCGAGATTCGATCTTCTTTCTCAGATCCTTCCTTCGCATCTGTTTTCCGGATTCGGACTGCTGGGACGTTTCGCTAAAGTCTAACCGAGCTTTCACCGTTTCTCTAGCCTTAATTCTTCCTTCCTGTTTTCGAACTTTCTCTGTCACAATGGGTAAGATCTGCTCGTAGTACTTGTCATAGTACTTCTTGATGGCTGCACTGGATGCGGACCCATCAGATCCTTCCAGATCTATCATGTTCTTCTTCCCTCCCTTATTCCGCACCACAAAAACTGTGGCGGGATTAGGATCAGAACGAGCTCTCTCGGTAGGCATTTTTCTTTTACGGAACGTAGTTGCGTACTGGGTCCCACGGATGGCGCCAACTTGTTAGTATAATTTGTGTAAGGGGTTATCGAAGTTCTGGACGTAGCTTGCTGGGCTGGGCCAGCAGTCCTTTGGTGGGTTGATCTTGTACTAATTCAAGTAGTTTGAATGAGATCCCTGCACAAGAAAGGTAAACCGTTAGCCTTACCGTGGGGACGAACCCCACGATTAGACTCCGGCGTGAGAGTAAGTACACATTCTTGAGAGGGAAAGTAGAAGTGTGTGTTATTATGAAAGAGAAAGTTCTTACCTGGTATAGGGATTAGAGCCCCTTTTATAGGTGAGGTTTGCCGCCGGGGCCTCCTAGATTCTCGCATATAAGGATCAGTTGTCGGAGCCGGACCCTTGGCGGACAAGGGTTCCATGTTAATCGCGGATGCGGACGTAGGGGGATTGACGGTTGAAGGTTCAGCCCGTCATGTGCCCTACGCGCATCTCAAAGCCCGGGCCATAGCCAAATTAGCCATTGGGCTTACTGTGGGCCTAGGATTTGTAATCGTTGGTCCTGAGCCCAGTGTGTGTATAGTGTGTATTGGGCCTCGTAGGTCTGTAATACATACTATACGTCATCACATAATGTCTAGGGTTTATAATTATTGTGTGAGTTAAGTGTGAAAATATTGCGTAAGGGGTGTTGTATTTATAGAGGAGTTAAAATTTAATTACAAAATTTTTAAAAAAAAAATAAATAACAAAAATTACCATTAACCCCAAAGGGGGTGTTTTGAAAATATTTTGAATTTGAAAATGTAGCCGTTTAACCCCAAAAGTGATTTTATTTTTTGTCCTTGCTACGTTCCAACGCACGTTGGTAAACCAACGTGCTTCTCAACGCCAACATAATGCAAGCTAGGACGGAGTGGTTAACGTGAAATAACATTTCCCACATAGACCATAACGCACGAATTACGTTACCACTCCAAAGCCTCTTATTATAATAACACCACTTTTGGGGATCCACATTTCTTACAAAAAATACAAATTACAAATTAATCTCTTAGCTAATATTTCATTAATTAAATAAACCCCCAACTAATATTTCATTTACTAAATTAGTATACAAATAACATTTTTATTATATATATATATATATATATATATATATATATATATATATATATATATATATATATATATATATTTATATATTTATATATATATATATATATATATATATATATATATATATATATATATATATATATAATATATAAATAAAATAGTTAAAATGTTGTTAAAATTTGTTTGGTCCAATAAACCCATTTCCAGCCCAACCCATACCAACGCCTACTATTAAATGTTTAAAAAAAAAGACCTTCATCTTCTTCATCATTTAACCTACACACACACACACACACACACAAAAACTCAAACCCACACAATAAATCATCTAGCCTTTGGGGGGGGGGGGGTGATAACTTTGTGCGTTTCTATTTGAGTTATGGTGATAACTTGAATGATAACGCCGTGCATAACGCCACAAGGATGGTATGGTAACGTCGGCCAACGCGATGCCAGCTAAGCATAACGCCGGCCTCGGCGTTACCGTACCGTGCCCTCTATTGGGTCATTACAAGGCTCAATCAAAAACTATTTTGTTTATGTATAGAGACTAAAACCTGATATAAGTTATGTCAAAAGTATTGGGTTAATCCCAATCTAACAAAGTCAAACCCAAAAGTCAAACGACAGTTACAAGAAACGGTTATTTGACAGTTACAACAAAGGGACACGACTGTTGGACAATTTGAACCAAACCAACCTTTACTCGTACCCTTTCATTTAGTATAAATAGATTGTATATGTATTTGAATGATGATGATGACAGACTTATAATACAACATTTTATATTTCAATTGTTCTTATTATTTTAGTATATTTTGAAGTAAGTTAGAAAGATCATAGATCCATTTAACGAGGTCAATAATTGGTATCAGAGCAGTTTGGTCATCCTAACCAAATTCATCACTTACCAATTCTCGTTTTCTGTTTTAGAATCTAAAGAATCAGTTTTGTTTCGGTAAACATTTCTGCAAAACCCAACGAACACAAATCAAAGTTATCATTTTTGTGTTTTCTGGTTTTCATCAGTAGAAACGTTTCTGTCACCCAAGGATCATTCACATATAGTGATCAATCAATCGGCATCAGAAAACTTTTCATCTCATTTTTATTTTGCATGAAATCTGTCAAGAACAAACTAACACCGAAAACAAAATTCACCAATCCAAACGGATCAAGACACGGTTATAAAATCAGTTTTACTCTTTTTGATTAAAAACAAAAAAACTCATACAAATTGATAACACTTAGCCATCAATAGGGCAATAAAACAAATCGATTCATAGCAAGGAACAAACACACCTGTTCGTTGAAGAATCAACCCCAGAATACCAAATTGAATCATCAATTGATTGAATTTTAATCTCCAATAATCCAAATCTTACACAGTCAGAAACCCCACAATTCAACAAAACCCTAGGTTTCATTTCTGTGGGATTCCAAGTGCTCGCAAATAACACACCAACCGGAGAAGAACATAGAAGGGGTTAACCAAGCCTTATCATAGGCGGTCAACCACCAAGGAGAGGAGAAGAAGGATACGGGTCATATCCCAGAAGAGAGACAAAGTATTTTTAGTCTCAAACAAAGAGATGGGTTTTTTTTTCTATCTCAGAAAATATAAGAAAAAAAGAGGCACACCAATTTTTATTAGGGCATCTCAAAGGCATAAAAGGGCTACGGGTTACACCATCAACCCATCAGGTTTCAAAGTTTTTACAAAACCAACCCTTCACTTTCATTTTTTTTATATATAGTATATTAAGTCTTATTTGATATATTATATAGTTTTTTTTACCATTTAGAAAAGTTACTTCCCTTAATTATAAGATATTATCTTTTTGAGGTTTAGAAAATATAATAACCTAGTGATTACACTGCTTATTATATTGTTTAGGAATAAATTTTAAGGAGTAATTAACCTTAGGTTGTTCAATTTCAACATAAAAATCTCCTAGGATAAGTTTTTGGATTAAAACTAGTCCTGTAAAGTTTTACAGCCTATAAGGCAAAATAAAACAAAAGAGCTTGCTAGTTATAGAAATTTCAACACACCTTGTGTCAAATATTTTTTGGAGGTTTTTGTCAATATCCTTAAGATATGATGAAAGGAAGTGGCGATAGTGGAAAGAAGGAAATTAGTACAATTAGTACACCTCAATTCCAATGCCCGATTCTAAAACCCGCGAATTACTCATTATGGGCAATTCGAATGCAAATCATTCTCGGAGCGAATGGTCGGTGGGAATCAATAGAGCCATCAGAGACGACTCAACCCGATAAGAAAAAGGATAAAACTGCTATTGCATTCCTCTATCAAGCCTTACCCGAGGAACAATTGCTTCAAATAACAAAGCACAAAACCGTGAAAGCCATATGGAATGATTTGAAATCTAGACACCCTGGCGAAGACAGAGTTCAACAAGTAAGACTGCAAACACTCAAATCCAACTTTGAGATGTTATATATGAAGCAAGACGAGACAATCAACACCTTCACTACAAAATTAACAACACTCGTAAACAAAGCCGCTAGTCTAGGACACACAATTGAAGATCAAACCTTAGTACGGAAACTACTAAATGTTGTACCCGATAGGTATCTACAAATAGTTGCATCTATAGAACAATATTCCGACCTAAGTACAATGACATTGGAAGAGGCAATTGATAAGGATTTAAAATGTATACTTTTAAGGGGTCATTTAAGCCCTTAATCGACCACTTTTATATCCGTTACTGCTTAATTTCATTCCTTTTCACTTTTTAGGTCTCTTGGAAGCAAAAAACTGGAATGATGCACATTTGGGCAAAAAGGAGTAAATACATGAAGAAAATGGCAAAGTCAAGATCGAAGCCACCCAAGCTGCTCAAATTGCACCTGACGGCGTCCCAATCAAAGGGCGACGCCGTCCCTCTATACAGACTTGATAAAAACATGCACCAGACGGCTCAGTGGAATTTTTGCTCATACAACCTGACGGCGTCAGGCTTTGAAAAAGAAGGGCGTCACTCAGACTTTTCATCTAAGACGGCTCAGATCCAGAATCAGATGACGTCCCAACTGAAGCCCGACGGCGTCACATCTCTAAGGTGACGCCGTCCCATCGATGACTTGGCCAAGACGAAAACCCTAATGACGGTGAGCTGACGGCGTCCCACCTATAAGGCGACGCCGTCACACTTGTAAATCTATATATATAATTCGATTTTTCTGCATTTAAAGAGGTAGACTTTTGGAGAAAAAACCCTAAACGTTTGTAGTCCGACTTGAACAGTATCTTAGGGTCCCAAACCCTATTTTAGACATCAAGATAAGTGTTTTAATCCAAAGTATCATTGTCTTTAATTGATTGGGTGTATGCTTGCTTGTTTAACATGTCTAGCTAAATTTCTTGTTTGTTTGCTTAGATCTATGAAACCTAGTTATTAATTATTGTTAGGTTGTCTCTTATCTTAATTGTAGTTAGCTTAGGAGTGTAACTAGGCTTTCGTTGTGTTTAATGCTTGAGTAATCTTTGTGAAAGTTAGTTTATGAATGAAATAGTTTCAGGACTTGCGGATTTCGTAGGCTAAACCCAAAGGTAACCTCAAAGAGTTAGGGAATAGGCACACCCTACGACCTTAGGAAACACAACGCGTTAAGATAGGGTATGAAAATTCAACCATCAATAAAAGATAGCTATGGAGTAATAGTATCGAGGTAAACACATTTTTAATCATCATACGAGCACACATCAAATAGACATAGCTACCCGTAGAATTAGATAATTAGATAGTAGAAGTAATTGGTAGAAGTACCACCCCCAAACCAATTGCCCCGAGATATTTACCTTAGCTTTATAAAAAAAACTATAAAAAGATAAAAAAGAATCATCCTCAACCCCCACCTTAGCGTAATACATTTCTTGCTAGCATTTCTATTCCTCTAGAGAACGATATCAATCCCCGAGGCTTACCCAATACTACACTACAACGATTAGGTTCACTGCCTAGGCGGTTGAAAAACTTGCTCGAAGAAAAGGAGGTTCGTTTGACCCTGAACGCGCTTCGTATCAAGTAAGATTTTTTTTCTCATTTTTAGCTTCCTTGTAGTCTATCCCCCTTCTTCGTAACTTTGTTCGTAAATCCCATCACTCACCATGATTCGCATCTTTCGCCGTAGAAACTTTGCATTACCCGCTCCCAATCCCGAAATGGAAAACGCAATCCCACAAAACCTTTCACCCGTTCACCACTTTGGAAATCACCTAGGGTATAATGAAATAAATTGGCAACAACATAGTCCTTTCTACGATTCAGATTCCGATGAAGAATTTGATTACAGAGAGGCACTTGATAACAGGGAGGTCATTGATGAAGTTAGTTTTGAAATGGAAGAAGACCCATCCCAATGTTTGGACCCTAGATGTAGAATTGAGAAAGATAGTCCCTTCAACATGCAATTCCCTTGCAAAATAGGATTAGAAGGTTTTGATGCTTACTTGAATTCGTTCTTACCTTTAAACTTAATCTCAAGGAATTTATACAATAAAATTAAGGTAAACGAGTAAGCTTATCAAGGGAACAATGTTGTTGATGCGGTCACTCATTTGCATGTGTTTGTTGGAAGTTTTGCTTATTTGGTAGAGTTCATGGTCTTAGAAAGCTTAGGAGAATTTATTGATAAGGACCTCACTCAAGTGATATTCGGAAAGCCCTTTAAGAGAATGACTAAGTTGAATGAATGAATGATTGATGGTTTAATTACATTCTCTAATGAAGTTGAAGATTTTGTCTATTAAATGCCCCGTGCTCACCCTAAGTTTGAACATAAGGATATTGAGGCATGTAATCGAATGACTCATATTCCATTACTTAGTGAAAAGGATAAGCAAAATGGACTTAGGTACCCGTATGAGAAAACTAAGAGATATTATAAAAAATGCCTCGAGTTGGGAGACGATTATGAGAAAGATAAAAGGACATTAGAGTGGCTTAGATATGGGCACGTACGCGTGCACAAGACGACGTAGGAGCACGACTTCGAGTCTAGCTACAAGACTCATAAATAAATAAAAGCGCTTCGTGGGAGGCAACCCATGCTTAATTGTTTGCTTGTTTGTGTGTCATATATCTTTTCATTGTTGTTTGTTCTTGATTGTACAATAAATTGCACTACCAGGCTTCGATGGTGATTAATGGTATGAGGGGTGTATATTCCAGCCAAGATTGTCTTTCACCTGAGGATAAGAAATATGAAGATACTACGTTAAGTGATTACGCAGGGGTTGGACCCTGCGAACCACCTCCGGCGTGAGAGTAAGTATGACTTATGGTTGTATAAGTGTGTGTAAGTAAAGAGATGAGTGTTGAATGAGCTTACCATAATTCTCTGCCCGTCCAACCTATTTATAGTGGAAGAAATAGGGTTGAGGGCACCTCTGCGCAAATGTCAGAGAACATGGGGGCGTCCCATGTTTGTGGGTAACCGCTAGGGCTTAGTAACCCACGTTCTCAAACTTGGCGGGAAAGCCAGGAAAGAGAGGGAGATCGTGGGTTTGACCAAGTCAGGAAGTTCTCCTATCCGTTGCTCCTTCGTCAACCATACCCCGAAGGGCTTAAGGCTTCGAATGGCGAATTCCCCGTAGGTAACCTTCGTGTGTACGAATGGTTTGATGCCCACGAATATTCAGGAGACCTAACTTGGGCCTTCGTGCAGAAGGGCTTCGACACATCTCGAAGGGGTGTCCATCGAGCTGTTCGGAGGGTACATCATCAAGCCCCCCAATCGAAAGTGATGCATATGAATGAAAAGGCTTTACTTTCGACTTCATCCTACGAATAAAATCAACCCTTCGTTGCAAAGCGTATCGTGAACAAGATAATCATGCGCTTAACTCGCGCATTTAATGCTACCTAAACCCTTTAGCTGCCCGATACAGTGATTCCATATCCCAATTTACCCGGTTGACCAAAAAGACTTATTTGAAATTTAAAACTCGTTTGAAATCCGGATAAGAGTTAATCCACAGGACACGTGTGCGCTTAAAAAAGGGTAGAAAAGGAGTATTTAAGGGGAAGTAGTTGAAACCCTAGAATACTTTACCCTCCTCGTCTTCCTTTTTCACGCAGTAATCCTCTAGAATCACCGGCTCCAAAACAAAAGGTAAAGTCTTCCTCCTATTTTCTCGTAGCATAGAATAGTCATGGATTCAAAGTTCATAATTAAACAACAAAAATGTACTTTAACCGCTAAAGAATTACACGATCATCTTGTTGATTACCCAATCCCTCAAGAGTTTAAGGTTATGTTACCCAAATCAAACCAAGGTATTTTCGATGCCCCAGAAGGCTTCATAGGGCTATATACTCACTCCTTTAGCCATTCAAACCTTAGGATTCCTATCCACCCTCTTATCTTAGAGATAATGCAGTATTACAAAGTGAATATCTCTAGATTTAACCCCTTTGGTTTAGCCAAAATGACCACATTCATAGTTATGTGTAAGGCTTATGGCTATGAACCAACACTTAAGGTTTTAAGGGGATTTTTGAACCTGTACCCTGGTGGTAATTGGTTGATCTTGGCTAAAAGGCCTGAAGGAGATGTGCCTACTCTTGTTACGAGGGTTTACACCAACATAAGAGATTGGAAGGGCAGTTTCTTCTATGTGCAAAACACCATTATCCCACCCAACTATCCAGCATTGTTGAATAAGGAGTTTATGTTTGATGCAAAACGTTTTAACGACCCCTTACCTTATGAGGTTCGAAGGAATCCATGTTATCAGCACTTGGCTAGGTATCCTGCAGATGTTCAAGCTTTCCCTGAGCCAATCTTGTACATGGCTGGGATTGCACACAGCTGGGAGGGGTCTCCCAACAAGCCTATTATCATTTATCATGGACAAAGTATGTACTTTCACTTTTATTTAAGTAGGACCAATGTAGCGCTGATATTTATCTCTTCTTGTTCCTTTTTTGCAGAAATGGTGTTTAGGAACTTCATGCACCAAGACTTTGATGAAGACTTGAGCTTCATGCCGGCTGAAAAAGCCGAAGAGTCCTACGGTGTTGGTTCACCTTCCACATCTGTCACCAACAATGATGTAGACACTCCCAGACCAGAGCCTGTTGCCTCAACACCCCCACAAGCATTGCTGGAGGGTCCCTCCCAATTGGTTGAGAACGTGGCAGATTCGGACGATCTTGCAGAGGAGGATGTTCAAATCACAGGCTCCACTGGTATAGCTGACAGGTTGAAGAGTAGGAAGGGAACAACTGGTAAAGCCATCAAGTCTGCGAACAAGAGAAAGACTCCCCTTCTAGCATCCGGATCCAGGGCCGTGCGACAGAAGAATGTCGAAGGCAAGAAGGTTGTTAAGTCTGCCTTTGAATTTCCGGTCAATGCTGAAGAGATGCATGGTAAGCATTTGCCCTTTTTCAATTATATAAAATGCTAATTGTAATGACTAACTTTTTCCCTTATGTATTGTAATGGTCGCAGGCCTTCCTGATACGAAGGAGCTTCCAAATGCCTTGGCCTGCCACCGAATTGTGGATCATGTCACCCCTCCCTAGTGGAAAGGGGTTTGCAATCTGCACGATAAAAGTGTTGCAAAGCAGGCTGTGTTGGACAACCACTTGAATGGTCGAACCAGGGAGTTACTTCAGGCAGTTACAAAGGCAAGGCAAGAGATGGATGACATGCTGGAGAGGGAGAAGCACAGAGATCAGGAGTATGCCAAGCTGGAGGCCAAGTGTGATGAAATTGAGAAGGATATCGAGAAGAATTCACTCATCCAATACCTCCGAGAGAAGATAGCAGAGTTGATAGCTGATTGTGGCAAACTCAGGTTGAAGGAGGCTAAGGTGGTGAGCCTCACCGGCCAAAATGTTGTGTTAGAGGCAAAGTGTGCCAGCTTGGAAGGTGAGAAGGTTAGGCTTGGAGAGTTGGAGGTGAAATTGAGGGAGGAGATTGATGGCTTGCAGATGAGGTATAAAATGCTCTAAAAGGACCGTGCTGAGGTCGTGTCAAAGGTGGTGCCGTACATAGCCATGGAACTCTATCATAGTGATGAGATGGGAGCTGCGATGTGGAAAGTCATCAAGGCAGCTATCTTCCATGGACGGTTCTTGGCTTTGGAGGAGGTGGCTAAAACAGGTAAGCCCGTAGACCTCTCCAAAGTTGAGTACTACCGTCCCTCATCGAAGGCGAAATATGAAGATACGGGAAATGCGTTGCAACCGCAGAGTACCCCTTCCTGGCTGAAGCTACCAAAGACCCCATGGCACCTCTTGAAGACCTCCTCTCGAAGAAGCCACGAAAGATCAAGCCTGCGACTCCTACCAAGAAGACGGTCTCCACCAAGCCCGCCTCAGCTCTTCCATCCCCAACTCCGTCTCCTCAGAAGCCAGAATGAAGACTGCCTTGTTGGCAGTAATTTAGTTCCAAGGGTAGCATGTACCCTTTTAAGACAATTTAATGTTTCTTTATGATGTTTGTCTTGTTTCTTAAAACAATTTACTATTTGTGATGTATGGCCTTGGCCAAAGACAATTTGAATGAGGCTCCGGCCTCATATGCAGGTATAAGGGCATTAGCCCTTCTTTTGAATGCCATGGTGTGGGAAGATATCCCCACACAGTTAATTATTTTTATCTTGTCAACTTCTCTTACGCCATTTTTCCAACGCTTAAACTTTACAACATAAGGTTAAACAACCTCATTGTGTGTAAATTGCAACACCAAGAATATAATGACCAATTTTGATCATTGATAGAGGGTCGCGACCCACTCTATCTCAAATCCTTTAAGTAATATGGCTTTGTTTTTACTTTTATAAGTGCCATAAACTTTTAGGAGAGTTAATGTGAATGTATTGGTAGGCTTAAGTAATGAGGTGTTTCTTACACCATATGCCTTCCCATTCGACATTGAAACTCATAAACGACTTGGCTGAACAAACCTTTGTATTTAAGAAATGAAGCAAGAGATTTGTGGGAAATGTATTATTCATTATTGAATTGGTAGAGAGGATTACATCATTCTTGAAATGAAGACTAAGACAACTACCAATAATGCTTGCTTTCCCATGAGAAGCTTTTAATTACAAGAATGAAAAGTAAAAATACTTCTTAAACATAGAACTTTCGGAGGTTCGTACCATTCCATGTTCTGTCGATGGGTTCTCCAAGAAGAGTGGCCAGCTTGTAGGCTCCATTGCCGCAGGCCTCAGCTATCACGTAGGGTCCTACCCAAGTAGGTCCGAGCTTCCCCTGGTATTCTGATTTGCTTGCACTATTGAGGCGTAGCACGTATTCCCCAGGATTGAAGGTGGAAGGCCTAACCCTTTTGTTGTAGTGTCCTTCGATTTTATGCTTGTGCATGGCTGATAAGGTTTTAAAAGGTACCATTTTGAGAGGTCGTTTAGGTCCTTATTTGATCACTTTTGTATCCGTTATTGCTTAATATCGTTCCTTTTCACTTTTTAGGTCTCTTGAAGGCAAAATGCTGGAATGGCACTTATTTGGACGAAAAGGCGCGAATATATGAAGAAAATGGCCAAAGTCAAAATCGAGACACTCACAGTTGCTGAAATTAGAAGGCGACGGCGTCAGGTGCTAATGGCGACGCCGTCCCAAGATTTTTGTGACGATACAGAACTCAAAACTCGTATTTTCAAGTGACGACGTCCAGTTGTAAAAGAGTACGCCGTCGCTACTCAGACGGCCTAGATGCAATCCAGACGACGTCAGAAGCTGAAGAGGACGGCGTCACGGACATAAGGTGACGCCGTCGCAAGGTTAACGTGGCCAAGACGAAACCCTAATGGCGGCGACACAACGGCGTCACTAAACATAAGGTGACGCCGTCGCATATGTAATCTTATATATAGAATCCGAATTTTTCAGTCTTGTGTGGAGAGTCTTTTGGAGTAAAAACCTAAAACCGAACCTAAGGTGTCTTGTACAGTATTTTAGGGTTTTAAACCCTATCTTACATCAAGATAAGTCTTTACTTAATTAATTCAATTATGTCTTTGATTATTTGTGTGTATGCTTGCATGTTCTCCATGTCCGGCTAATTTATTTGTGTGTTTGCTTAGGAAGTATGAAACTTAATTATTGAATATTGATTGGTTGTTTCTTATCTTAGTTGATTAATGATTTAGTAATGCGATAGGTCATTCGTTGTGTACTTAATGCTTGATTCATCTTTGTGAACCTTAGAATATAATTACCTGAGTAGTTGTAGGCTAAACCATCCAAAGAGCGCCTTAGAGTAGGAGTTTATCATCCCTAGTGGGTTTGTAGACGAGACCCTTTGGTAAGTTCAAAGAGTTAGGGAGAAACGCATACCCTACAACCTTAGAAACACAACGCAACTAAGAATAAGACGTGACAACTCAACCATCAATAGGAGATAATTAAGGAGTAATACAACCTAAGTAAACACATCTTTAAACCATCATACGAGCACACATTAATTAGACATAGACTCCCACAACCTTAGTTTAGATAATTAGATAATAGTAGAGTAATCGGTAGAAATACCAACCCCCCAAATCCAATACCCGAGATTCGTACCTTTCCTTTTCATAAAATATAAAAAGATAAAAAATAATCTTCCTCAACCTTAACCTTAGCGTAGTAACTCCTTACTAGCATTCCTATTCCCCTAGAGAACGATATCAATACCCGTGGCTTACCCTAATTACTACACTACAACGATTAGGTTCACTGCCTAGGGTGTTATAAAACTTGCTCGAAGAAAAGGAAGTTTCCTTGACCCCGAACGACGCGTGTAGCGTTATCAAGTTTTTGGCGCCGCTGCCGGGGAATAGAATAGCTAGTTAGTAGTCCACCTCGTTTAGGTTTCTTTGCTTGATTCCTATCAAGTAAATTTTTTTTTCTCATTTTTAGCTTTCTCTTAGTCTATCCCCCTTCTTCGTGACCTTTGTTAGTAATCCCATCACTTTTCATCATGGAAGGTGATAACCACCCACCATTCATCAACCCACCACCAATTGACCCACCAAGAGCTCGTACTCTTGGTGAGTACTCGAGACCAAGCCACCTCGGCTATAGGAACACCATTGAGCTTCCCGACCAAGCCCAAACTACGGCCCTGCGATCCGACACCATCCGGTTGGTGCAAAACGGATGTGCATTCCATGGACTTCGTTCCGAAGATCCAAATCAGCATCTGAGGGATTTCCTCAAAATTTTCGATTCCATCGACCTTGATGCTACCACTCGGGAGACCACGCGCCTGCGTCTCTTCCAATTTTCTCTACGGGACCAAGCTAGTAATTGGCTTGAGCGACTTCCCGCCGGCTCCATCTCAAGTTGGGATGATCTTACTTCTCGCTTCCTTGCTCAATTTTTCCCACCGGGGAGAACCACTAAGCTTAGGCGAGACATCTTGACATTCCAACAGCTCCAAGGTGAGTCTCTTTACAAAGCATGGACTCGATTTAAGGAACTACTCCGTAGACTTCCACACCATGGCATTGATCTTTGGCTTCAAATCCAAATCTTCTATGATCATACCGATTTCATCACTCGACGATCCATTGATCGAGCCGCTGGTGGAAGACTCAGCGACTTTAATGCAGAGAAATCATGGGATATTATAGAGGAGCTTGCCGATCAAAGCTACGAAGATTGGAGTGAATCTTCCGAAACTCCGATTAACGTGGTTAATGCCATATCCACTCCTTCTGAATCCTCCGATACATTCGAAGAGCAATTGAGTGCCATCGAGAGAGGAATTTATTATCTTATGGAAAGGCAGAAAATAGCACCCGTACAAATTCCTCGAGAGGTCGTCAAATCCGCCCACTCCACCAACCGCTCCACACCTCTTTCGGAATCCCCAAGTCGCGAGCAAAACCCAAGTTCCGAAAGGCGCTTCCGTTCTACTTCCCCAATACCACTTTCACCAAGCTTCAAGGATCAAATGAGGGAGTACATGGCAGCTCATACAGAGAGATTAGCCAGATTTGAAGAGAAGGTTTATAGGCGGAGAGAGGAAATGCAAGCAAAAATGAAAGAAATGATGGATTTGGTAATTGAATTTACCAAAACAAAGGTTCCCGAAAAAGTGCTCGTAAGAAGCAATGATTGCCCTCCCACTTCATTTGTAAACGCCGTTTCCATTATGCCTGAGAATGCAAGGGCTGAGATGTGGAAAACTGAGGAAAGCACGAAGGATGAGTCTGTGCCTAATGATGAACCTGAGACCATTGAGTATTACCTTAAGCACGAAATTAACAAGAAAACCATTGCAAACCAAGTAAACAACTTTAGGTACAATGAAGTTCTTAGGGAAGCCCTTGAAGGAAAAATGACGGAAGAAGAATACGACGCCTTACCTATGGAACCTCTGTATGAGTTGGTTATAAAAAAACCATTAACAAGAAAACGAGACACCACAGGGAATTTCGTGATACCAGTTAGTGTCGGTGACATGGACAATATAAATGCCTTGGCCGATCAAGGGACCGATGTGAACATAATGCCATTGTCAATCTATAATAAGTTAACTAAAGAGAAACCAACCAAAATCGACCTTAGACTTTCCTTAGCTAATCATACTTATGTCCACCCCGTAGGAATCGCTGTTGATGTTCTAATTGAGGTGGCTAACATCGTTTATCCGGTGGATTTCGTGATCATTGATGTTGAGGAAGATAAAAACGTACCCCTCATTCTTGGGACACCGTTCCTGGCCACCGCCAAGGCAACCATCAAATGCGGAGAAGGCATCATGATACTCA
Source organism: Chrysanthemum seticuspe (assembly GCA_019973895.1). Classification (NCBI taxonomy): domain Eukaryota; kingdom Viridiplantae; phylum Streptophyta; class Magnoliopsida; order Asterales; family Asteraceae; genus Chrysanthemum; species Chrysanthemum seticuspe. The sequence continues at coordinate 214,435,432 of BPTQ01000005.1, forward strand.
AAAGCGGGAAGGGGTACGCTAGGATACCCATCATCCCAAGATACCCTCTTAAGATCATGGAAATGATTACGGGTGGAAATCGAAAAGCCCCGGGCAACAATGTTAAGAAGAAGATGAATGACTGGGAAAAAGGGCTTAGAGACTTTATGGTTCAAGGATTGTATGCGACATTGTGGAAACCCGATAAAAAGTTAGGAAGCAATCCCACCTCAATACCTAAGGTACAAAAGGACCCTAAGGAATTTCTAAAGGGAGAAAAAGTGCTCTTGTATAGATCTCGGATAAGGGCATTACGAGGAAGAAACAAACCAAGATGGTTTGGGCCTTTCACAGTTAAGGAGACCAATTTAAAAGATAAAACCGTCGCCATAATTGACAGCGTTGGCAAGGAATCCACGGTGAGCATACAGCGTCTACACCCTTTCGATGAAGGGAAAACAAAGGGTGAAGAGGGCGGTAATGAGAAAACGTAGGAGCACGACTACGAGTCTAGCTACAAGACTCTTAAATAAAGAAAAGCGCTTCGTGGGAGGCAACCCATGCTTAATTGTTTGCTTGTTGTGTCTTATATATTTTATTAATTGTTTATCCTCATGTTTAAATTTATAAAAATGCTTTATTTTGTTTTTAATCTCGTCTTAATTGCATAAAAAGGTATTTTACATAAGGGATAAGTGTAGGGAGGATTACACACGTTTTCAAAAGAAACGTAAACATGAGAATAACAATTAACTAAAAGATATATATGTTTGTTTGTTCGAGTCAAATGCTTGTATCGAGTCATAATGGATGTTTTTGCAGAAATTTTTCCAGATTCTCAAGATGTAAATTTTCCAGAATTTTTTTCCAGAAAATCGCAGACCAGTTTTTGTCAGGATAACCTGACGTCGTCAGGATTGCAGCCTGACGGCGTCAGGAAGGAGTAAAAACATCAGATTACTTTTTTCTCGTTTTCTGAGCTATTTATAAATTTTTGGAATTTTCCAGGTCTTAATTTTCTTAGAAATTCTGTAAACATCCATTCCACAAGCATTATATCCTAGTTTAAATCGAGTCTTATATATATTATTACCGCCGATTTTACGCGAAGGTTTCTTTTGTTTTCTTCAAGTGTGCAGGTTTAGTTTGTCAAGAAGAAGTTACATAAGATTGGAAGGAGCTTTTCACGCAATAATTCTTCTTGAAAATGATTTAACCACCACTTTACACGGATCCTACCTAGCTAATCAGGGGAGTATTAGTTTCTTTCGTTTTTAATTACCTTCTTTTATCATAACTTTGATACTTTCGGGGAACATTGGGGACAATGTTCAGTTTAAGTGTAGGGAGGGAAAATAAAACGGGAACTTTGAAACTATGCTTATCCTTGACTATTTGCTTTGTCCAATTGTGATTGTGTAATAAACCATGAGAAAATGTCGGTTAGGGTAATTTTGGCACCAAATTTAAAATTTTTTATGACATATAGGAGTGGGCCATTAGTCTTAACAAAAGCGTCTCATGGATAGGAAGTTGCATGACTAGCACAAAAACCCTTTACCACCCAAATTCCACCAAAATGTGAGGATCGCCCTTAGATTAGTAGGAATTAAAGCATTCATCTTCAATGCTTAGAGTGTGAACCGGTAGTATATTAGATTCTAGAACTTGTTTTGTGATGCATTCCGAGATCGCAAGTGAGGCTACACTTGTGTAGTTAGGAATAACTAAATGATAAGAGGCATTAGGATAACCCTTGTTTGATACCTGTAATATAATTACTTCTTCCACATCGGTTGAGTAATTCCCCCACACCCTTTGCGTTGTACTCATCTTTAGTACACGATACCCTTAGTTAACCCCTCAGAGCCTATCCTTTTCGCGGTTCTCGTGATGTTTCGGTTTTTCCGGAATATCAATGAAGAGCATTGTTTACACCCCACCCCCAAATATACACCCAAATCGCCTTAGCCTACCCCTTATGCACTCACTTTTAGTGCAAATGTTTGTTATCACCCTAAACCCTTAGTTCAACTATCTAGTTGCTTGCATAAGTTGCTAAGTCGAGTCATATCCTTTGTATACAGTTTTGGGACGATTGGGATTCATGGGAAAAGTTAAAGTTTATGAAATGACGGGAAGGGAACGTTAAATTCAAATTCCCTTTGTTTGCGTAATAATGTACCCCAAGTGTTTTGATCTTTTCAATTCAGGTCAAATTAGTGTTAGAGTAATAAAAAAACTCAAGTGTAGGGATGTGCCTATAAATCCCTATCATTTTGATGTGTACCATAGAGGATGGTAGAGTAAAAGTGTATGAATAAAAAAAAAAAAAAAACAGAAAAAGAGAAAAAGAAAAAAAAATAGAGTGTAAAAAAAAAAAAAAAAAAAAAAAAAAAAAAAAAAAAAAACATACGGGCTACCATCCTACATTTATCCTTTAAATTTATGTTTGTTATTTCAGTTATCTAGAGTTTAGAGTGTCGAGTCTTGGCTTAGCAACGCCATTCTTCATATGCATTTAACATAGAGATTTTTGACTTGCCACCACTAAATAGCCTATCCCACCAAACCCTTGTTTCCCTACCGTAAGCCTAACATTACAACCCTTTAAAGACCTCTTTGATAGTCTTTCCTAGGTGCTTACGCCAAAGCGATGGAGGTTTGATCTATTCTCAAGCCTATGGTAATCTATGTACTAGGACCGGTTAATGAGTGTTTATCTTCCATTTCCTATTTGTTATATTTCATATATACACCCGAGAGAGATGTGAGTATCCAAACACCCCATGTGAGGTGCTAGTATGTAATTTCCGTGCTTGTTATGACTTTTGCGGGGCTTATATGTGTTGTGGACCGTTTTGAATTAATGCTTCATGACCCCTAACTTATAAATTAATTGGCTAAAAGCACATTTGCTTGAGGACAAGCAAATAACAAGTGTAGGGATATTTGATAAGGTTTTAAAAGGTACCATTTTGAGGGGTCGTTTAGGTCCTTATTTGATCACTTTTGTATCCGTTATTGCTTAATATCGTTCCTTTTCACTTTTTAGGTCTCTTGAAGGCAAAATGCTGGAATGGCACTTATTTGGACGAAAAGGCGCGAATATATGAAGAAAATGGCCAAAGTCAAAATCGAGACACTCACAGTTGCTGAAATTAGAAGGCGACGGCGTCAGGTGCTAATGGCGACGCCGTCCCAAGATTTTTGTGACGATACAGAACTCAAAACTCGTATTTTCAAGTGACGACGTCCAGTTGTAAAAGAGTAGGCCGTCGCTACTCAGATGGCCTAGATGCAATCCAGACGACGTCAGAAGCTGAAGAGGACGGCGTCACGGACATAAGGTGACGCCGTCGCAAGGTTAACGTGGCCAAGACGAAACCCTAATGGCGGCGACTGATAACGGCGTCACTAAACATAAGGTGACGCCGTCGCATTTGTAATCTTATATATAGAATCCGAATTTTTCAGTCTTGTGTGGAGAGTCTTTTGGAGTAAAAACCTAAAACCGAACCTAAGGTGTCTTGTACAGTATTTTAGGGTTTTAAACCCTATCTTACATCAAGATAAGTCTTTACTTCATTAATTCAATTATGTCTTTGATTATTTGTGTGTATGCTTGCATGTTCTCCATGTCCGGCTAATTTATTTGTGTGTTTGCTTAGGAAGTATGAAACTTAATTATTGAATATTGATTGGTTGTTTCTTATCTTAGTTGATTAATGATTTAGTAATGCGATAGGTCATTCGTTGTGTACTTAATGCTTGGTTCATCTTTGTGAACCTTAGAATATAATTACCTGAGTAGTTGTAGGCTAAACCATCCAAAGAGCGCCTTAGAGTAGGAGTTTATCATCCCTAGTGGGTTTGTAGACGAGACCCTTTGGTAAGTTCAAAGAGTTAGGGAGAAACGCATACCCTACAACCTTAGAAACACAACGCAACTAAGAATAAGACGTGACAACTCAACCATCAATAGGAGATAATTAAGGAGTAATACAACCTAAGTAAACACATCTTTAAACCATCATACGAGCACACATTAATTAGACATAGACTCCCACAACCTTAGTTTAGATAATTAGATAATAGTAGAGTAATCGGTAGAAATACCAACCCCCCAAATCCAATACCTGAGATTCGTACCTTTCCTTTTCATAAAATATAAAAAGATAAAAAATAATCTTCCTCAACCTTAAACTTAGCGTAGTAACTCCTTACTAGCATTCCTATTCCCCTAGAGAACGATATCAATACCCGTGGCTTACCCTAATTACTACACTACAACGATTAGGTTCACTGCCTAGGGTGTTATAAAACTTGCTCGAAGAAAAGGAAGTTTCCTTGACCCCGAACGACGCGTGTAGCGTTATCAATGGCTTCTCGGATGGAGGCTATCTCTCTCCTTTCTTCTAACAGATCAAGGTTCTCCCTGATCTTTTCATCATTTTGGGAAGCATCATATGTGGCCACACGCTCCGTGTGCACACTTAGCTCCGAAGGGATGACCGCTTATGTTCCGTATGTTAGGCTGAAGGGGGTTTCACCATTGCTTGACTTGGGGTGCGTCCTATGAGCCCATAGCACTTGAGGAAGCTCATCCATCCACCCGTGATGAGTTCGTCCCAGCCTTTTTTCGATCCATTTGACAATGTCTCTGTTAGTAACCTCCACTTGTCCGTTACCTTGTGGATGGTAGACGGACGTCCAAGATTGCTTTATATTAAGCCCTTGACAGAAGTCGTAGAAGACCCCTTCGTAAAACTGCTTGCCATTGTCAGATATGATGATGTGGGGCACTCCAAATCTGCACACAATGTGCTCCCAGACAAACTTCTCGATCTGTCTCCCCGTAACGGAGGCTAAAGGTTTAGCTTCCACCCACTTTGTGAAGTAATCAATTGCCACCAATAAGAATTTGACCCCACCAGGAGCCACAGGCATAGGTCCTACGATATCAATTCCCCATTGGGAGAAGGGCCATGCGGATGTAACACTTGTCATGTCCTGCTTTGGCAGCTTGGGAACGTTTGAATGTATCTGACAAGCTTCACATTTAAGAATGATTTCCACCGCATCCCTATGCATCGAAGGCCAGTAGTAGCCTAACTTCATTATCTTCGAGACAACTGAACGGGGCCCTGCATGGAGGTCGCAGGATCCTTCGTGGACTTCCGCGATAATGCTCGAAGCCTGCTTAGGTCCGACACATCTGAGCCAAGGTGATAGAAACGACCTTCTGTATAGGGTTTCCCCCATTAGCCGGTATTATGGAGACTTAACCCGTATCCTCCTTGCTAGTTTAGGATCCTCGGGGAGAAGACCACTTATCAAGTACTCCCTGATGGGAGTCATCCATGTCTCTCCTTCTTCATGAACCACGTCCGTAACCTCCTTACGAATACTGGACCTTTCAAGTAGAACTTCAACCAGTACTTCTTTAGTGAGATGAGCGAAGGCCATAGAGGCTAGCTTGCTTAATGCATCTGCCTTCTTGTTCTGATTCCTGCGAACGTGTTGGATGGTGTAGGAATCGAAACTATCCAGCATCTCCTTTGTTTTTTCCAAGTACTGCTTGATGACAGGCTGCCTTGCTTCATAGGAGCCTGTCACCTGGTTTGCTAACAATTGAGAATCTACGAAAATGGCATGAGCTTTAACCTCCATATCTTTAGCTAATCGAAGGCCTGCTATTAGGGCTTCGTACTCTGCTTCATTGTTGGTGGCTTCAAACTCAAAAATGAAGAGCATATGTATGCTCCTTCCCTCAGCATTAGACCTACTCCGGAACCATCGGAGCTTGATGCCCTGTCTGTATAAAGCTTCCAGTCGTCCTGCATTTCGGTGAGTTTAGCTTTAGGCTCTTCCTTTATAGTGTCCGGTTCGGAAGGTGTTTATGCCAAGAAGTCTGCGATAATTTTCCCTTTAATAGAGTTTCGAGCTTTGAATGCTATTTCATGTTCCCCAAGCTCGATAGCCCATTTGGTCACCCTTCTAGACTTTTCAGGCTTCGACAAGATCTGTTTGAGTGGCTTGTCGGTTAAGACTGTGATTGGGTGGGCCTGGAAGTATCGTCGGAGCCTTCTTGCTGCGTAGATTAGAGCTAGTATTAGCGTCTCCAATGTTGGGTAGTTAACTTCTGCTCCTTGCAAGACCCTGCTGACAAAGTAACTGGGATTTGCCTCTTGTCCCGTTCTGCCATGAGGACTGCGCTAATGCTCTCCATTGAGTATGCTAAATACATGAACAACACTTCGCCTTTGATTGGGGCTGTAAGTGTTGGAAGGATTTCGATGAACTCCTTCATCTTTTGAAAAGCAGCTTCTGCATCCTGGCTCCACTGAAAATTCTTCTTGTCGACGTAGCCTTTAAGTGTTTTGAAGAACGGTAGGGATCTGTCAGCCCCTTTCGACAAGAATCGACTTAGCGCGGCTAGCTTCCCATTCAAGGTTTGTACATCTTTTAAACACTTCGGATCTTGGAGATCTTTAATTGCCTTGACCTTAGAAGGGTTAGCCTTTATCCCTTGCTTTGTAATCAGATGCCCTAGAAATTGCCCTTCTTCAACACTGAAAGAGCATTTCTTAGTGTTAGGTCACTAGTTTTACAACACAAGCATCAATACAAGATATAGAGAGGAGAAGAGATTGGTTGAACACGTTAAACACACACACACACACGTTAAGAATAGAACGGTTAGGCGTAGAGTGAAAGAGAGTGAATAAAATGAACAACCAACCCTCAAGTGAGGGTTATACAAGAGTATTTATAGGAGGGAAGCTAGGGCAACACTTCCTAGTCCCTTCCTTTCTCCTATGGGCTTGAGCCTAAGCTCATGGGCCTTCTACATAAGCTTAAGGCTAATAACAAACATAAAGGCCATAATTAAGCTAACTATTACATATGAATTACTAACACTTGATTTAGGATTAGGAGTGATTCCAACAATCTCCCCCTAAGTGTTGGTGATGAAGAATATAAACGGTGAAGGTTTTGATGTAATAGTAGCTTTGACGTCTTCTGACATTCTTCTTTCTTGTGAGAAGAATTGCCTTGATTTGATCAATCTCCCCAGTGTAGAGAAATTGTTTTCTTTAAGCAGTTTTGCTTTGACGTCATCTTTTAACTTTGTTCTTTGATCATTGTTCTTTGTGATGGTAGTGATAGTATGTTGTTGTTGTCTGCATCAAGTCTGCCTCAGGTCTGCTTCGCTGCTACAGTGTCTCCACGTCATTCTTCAACATGCTCACACGCTCTTTAACGTTTGATAACAGTGCTGACGAAGTTCTTTAAGTCTTTAACTTTGTAGATTCTTTGAATTGACGAAGAATCATTATGACTTTTGTGTTGCTTTTGGATAGAACTTCCATTAGAGATGATGTTGGCATGAACATGTGAAGAATCTGCACGATCATTCCGCTCCAGAGCTTCCATAAGAAGTAAACATGAAAACAGTTAGTAATAAGCGGATTCCGGCACTTACAAGTTCGAACTTCGAGAGTGTTAACAGCATAGTGTGAAAACACAACTCTAATTCTCACCAAGGCCGTTCCTGAACTGGAGTCCCACAAGTGAGATAACACGATGTACCTAAGTACATCTACAGTTCAGATGAGTCGCTGAGGTACACCGAAGCATCACCTCACGACTGTAGACCGTTTGAGACACACTAAGCGTAATCCACGGGGAGTTACCGAAGTGACCTGCTGTCAGGGCTATTAGATGTTGACCCTGGCAGGAGTTTCCGTTCAATCACTGAGGATCACATATGTGAACCTCTCATAAATGTTCTTGACAGATTGCAAAGATCTGTGAAGGACTCGATAACGTACCACTGATGTTCTTATTGTTGAACATCAAGTGATGAAATGTCAAGTGTACCTAAAAGATCTTTTGATGAATCTCGTGGCTCTAGACTCAATAGTGCGTTTTGGTTTTCCTGAGCGGAGACTAGGGAGAGGGTCTCCTTCTTCAATACCAGCGATCTCTAAAAGAAAGCCAATAGTTTATGTAGGGTTCCCTGTGAGAATGAAACAAGATTCATTTTAGAGAAACTTGAGTGGCTAAGAAGGTTTAGTGCATGCGTCACTGGGTCCATGACGGCTTTTAATCTTCAATACCGGCGTCACTAAGTGACAACCAGTAGCATATGAATTGAACCCGGTGTCTGCCCTAAGTTGAATAATTTGGAGGGCTATTTCTTTTCACCCTTTTCTTTGCATTTCTTTTTAATTCTTCAACTCCTTCTTTCTCCGATTCTCATTTTCTCCTTTCTATAATCGTACCTAAGGACTTCTAAGTACTAACTATTTGTGATGTCCTTGGGTAGATCCCTCCGGCTCTGGCGGATCATAGGACGGTTATTCCTAACCTTAGTCACCTTATAACTCCATGACTAACCTATGTTGCCATAAAACCAATTTTCAAGAAAATCTCTCACAGTGGTTATGATTGTAAAACATTTTGTACCACTGAAAGAGTTTGATCTTTTGCAGAAATACTCCCCCTCCACATGTGCTTAAGAGTTTTTACGGAAATCTGCACAGTGAGGAAAGAGCGCACACTTTATGAATTGATCGACTCAAGATAGACAATCCCCCGCGAGACACGGTTACGTTGCATAGTTAAAGAGTTACATTGTCAGCTTTTAGGTGACAACTAGTTCTTATAACTACCTTGAATGTGTATACAAACCTCAAAAGGTTGTCAAACCCATCAGAGTTCATGTCTACCAAGAGTTTCTCGAATGGTACATTCTACTCGGACAAGTCCTTTGCGAGACACGTTTACATTACTAGCGAACTAGCTTGAAATTATTACCCGTCCTGGACAAGTCTTTTCGAGTTACTAACAGTTAAGTACCATCAATTCGTTGGTTAAGTCTATAGCACAAAGATTCATTTGCATTTACACAACATATTTCTTATCACATAATTTTCTCCCCCTCAAAAATGGCATATAAAATGTTATTTTTGAAAAGTTGAGAATAAATATGACCATTTCAAGTGTTGCGGGAAGATGAACACTATGAACAATTAGTGAACAAAGTTTTAATGCAAATACTCCCCCTCAACAAGTGATATAAACGGTTGAGGTTTTGAAAATTATACGGGGAAGTACTTGTTCTTTTGAGCAAAACCTTGAAAATTGAAAGGTTTGATAGGTTTTACTCAAAAGTAAGAAGCTTTCGCTCCTTTTATAAGGATTGTGGCACTGAAGCGTACCACAGGGTCCTTTCATTACAAGAACGGGTTGTACACTGTTATGTGTGCACAAGCCACTGACATATATAATCACACATCCAAAGTAATAATGAAAGAAGCAGTTCAAGGGGTACCAGGAAGTCCAGTGATGTTGCCAGGAGTGCGAACCGGGTGTTGATAGCCGGTGATGTTAATCCTGGGTCGACCACCAACAAAGCTTTCCAAGGTTCTGAACTGATCCCGTCGATACAACCGTTCATCAATCATAGTGATGATTCTTTTCACATCCCTTCGATCCTGAGAATTCCATCGCTTAGGAGACCCAATCTTTTGATGTATATCCTTCAACCTATAAGCCAATCCGTCCCTAACCATCTTCAAAGTGTGATCCCCAAACTTGTGAAGATCTCTACACGCCATTAAGCAATTTCTTTGAAGTTCACTGCGGTAAATGACGCCAAATGGTTTTCTGATGAGTGTATATTGTGAGAGCTGGTTGATGTCGGGAAGATCTAGCTGAGGTGGAGTGAAGCTGACACGGGTCTGATAAGATTCAACTGCAAGCTGGAGATCTTCTACACGTTCTTTGATGACTATGCTTCTGATGAAGATAAGCAAGGACTTGATGAATTCACATTGAACTTCAGTTGAAAATTGTCTCATGCGACCCTGTACTTTGGCAAGGTACATGTCTTCAATGTCGTTGATAGACAAATTCTCAAAGTCCGATTCAGAGAATGCATAATCCCTTTCGTCTTGCCTTTTGACCACAATATTCTTGAGGAAGGTGTAGTCCCATTTAGACGAAAGATCAACATGTTGAATGGACACGATTGCTTTAGTACTGAACACTTCATGTTAAGACTTCTGAAACTGGCAGCTTCTGTAGTAGATTCTTCGGCGTTCTGGCCAATGGTGAACCCCATACAGTGCATCATGGTCATACTCAGCCACATTGTTGGAGAACATGTGGTTAGCTCTTTCCTCGATGGCTATACAGTTAGAGTATATGGCTGCCGGGAATGGAAGTGTCAAAGATGTAGCGTATTTCCTTGAACCATCGCCACCGTGTAGAAGAAATTCCAGGTCTTTGTTGAAGAAATATCGGAATGGAATCCTAGGCTGATCCGGTTGGCCAATTGTTGGTAGAGGTTTTGACCAGTCGGTGTAATATGGAGGGTTGTCCCGTTTTGTGAAGTCGATGTTTGCTTCTGGGTTGAGCCAATCCATGTTGTTAGACATGGCTCGAGCTATATTATCTAGGTGATACTCAACTTCAATAGCACTTTCCGATCTGTCTTTGAGAAGTTGAAATGCTTCATTCTTGATTCGCTTCAACTCGGATTTCGTCATCTTCTTCACACGGAATTCTTCTTGCAGTATTTTAGCATGCTCCAATGTATTACCGTCTACCAGATCTTGACCTTCTGCTGGGTAGGGAGTGGAATTAACAAGAGTAGAAAACCATTCAAATTCCTCAGTGTTATCTTCATCTAGCCATGATAAGACGTCAGCCTTGGGCGCCTTCTTCTTCTTTTTCTTAGGCCTAGATGAGGATTCTGGTTTCTGTACTTTGTCGGGAGAGGCGGGTTGTTGTTGGGGCTCATGGAATTCCTCATCATCACCACCCGTATACTCAAAGTGATCACCGGTTTTCTGAGTCTGGGGTGGTAACTCAGAAGAATCTTGAGGTTTTTCAGTAGAAGAACGAAGAAGAGACTTTTGTTGTACTGGAGTATGTTGGGGTGGAAGTTGCATTAAAGATGATTCACCAGACTTCTTCGAGCGTTTGGGCTCGTTGTCTTTATCCTTATCCTTGTCATCATCGTCTCTTGGATGTTTCGGCCTTTCAGCTTCTTCTCTACATGCTGATTTTAGTTGGTATTCCAGCAATGCTTCAAGCAATTTACCTTGGTGAGAGGCAAGTGTTGCAGATCGTTTGGACAGTTGAGCTACCAGTCGGTCAACTAATTCAGCATCTGAAAAGATTATGGGATCAACAGGATTGATATTCACGTGCATTGGTGTTGATTTCATAGTCTTCTTGGCCAGATGAAGTAGATTCGGATAGAGTTGTTTGGTGAATAACTCCTTTGTAACTTTAGGAACAATGTCAAGAAGGTAATTGTGAGTGTAACCTTTGATTATTTCGTCCATTTTCCCTTGAAGATCATCTTTCATGAGCTTCTGAACATTCTCCCTTTCAACTTTCATCTCGTCATTCTCATCATGAAGATAATGTATCTGATCAGCAGAGAAATTCATCTTCCTGTAGAGCATGTCTTTCTTTCTGACTTGTTTGACAGCATTCACAATTCTTTTATGAGTATGAGAAATCCAAGATCGAGTTGGCTTCTTCACTGATTTGGATGTTGATTTGGTTGATCTTTTAGATGGTGGTGGTGAAGAATGAGATGATGAATCTGATGATGATGAGACATGAGGAGGCTCAGGGTCCTTTGGAGGTGCAGAAGTATCCTCCTTGGAACGAATTGGACTATTGAGAAGATAATCATCATAATTCCCTTTGTTATCTTGTCCAGATTTAGCTTTTACTACCGTCTGAGCCCGGGCCTCTTCATCAGTCTTTTCTTTCTCAGACTTATCCTTTTCTGGTTCCTCAATGTTATAATCAATAGAGTCCTCCACAAGCTTTTGCTGTTGCACAAGAGTGGTGGCACCAGTTCCCTTATCGGGTTGATTAACCGCATCAGGAATTGGTGAAGAGTGGACACCACCACTCGACCCTCCGGGGCCACGCATTTGATCTTGTTCAAATTCTTTAGCTTTTTGTAGGTGTCTAACGATTTTAAACTTCTTCCTGTAGGATGTATCCAGTTGCTCTTCATCTGAGCTTGAGCTTTCATCATAAGGTACAAGTACTGGAGTCTTCCCTTTTCCTTGGATAGCTGGTGGACTGGGAGGTTTTGCTACTGAAGGAGGTGCAGATTCAGAGTAGAAGACCTCTTCTTCTGATTGTGTATCTTCAGAGCTTTCGTCCACTAACTTTCTTTGTGGTTCAAGCTTTGGAATGGGAATAGGAACAGCTTCCTTAGAAGGAACAGTCTTTTTACGAGGAGGATTCCTTTTGGGAAACTTCCTCTGACTTTTAGTGCTTGCAGCACTTCCTGTACTGCCTCTTCTGGTTCTCCGTGTAGGTGTCCCAGAAGGTTTCTCATCAAGATGACCAACTTTGCCTTCTTTCACTGCTACCAGATACCTTTTGTATGTCTCGAGCATTTTGATTTCCTTTGATAGAAGGTGATCAGGTAATACAGCACCCTGTTTCTTTGTTGACGATTCCTTGATTCTGACAGTTAAAATAGGCTCAGTCAACATGTCATGATTGTCGGGGTCATTGAGCCTCTTGGGAATATCAGGATGAAGTCCAAGTGCTCTCTGGATCAACAGTTTAGTGTATCTGACATAGGGAATCTTTGAGCCAAGCTTTTTGAGAAATGACATCATGTCATCCCATATCAGAGCTTCAAGCTCGATGTGCTTCATGTTGATTAATGACCAAAAAATTTGCAGTTCTATGAGCTTGGGATGCTCATAGCCGCTATCACGACCTGAGACAGATTTGGTAATGATGATGTAGAGAGTTCTCCACGGTTGAGGAATGTTCTTAAGCTCCACATGAGAATGCTTAGTAATAATTCCTGAAGCTTCATCATAGCCAATATCAATCAAGAATTGCAAAACTGTCTCTTCAGCAGGTGTGGCATAGAAGTCGGTTGGCTCAATCTCAGGGATGAGAAGAACAGCCCGTAAGTCTGCATGTGTGATGGTGACTTGTTTGTGATTGAGCGTCACTGTCACTACACTTTGACCTTTGATCCTCTGCATTGAATTCCAGAATTGTTGAATGTAGATCTCAGGTATTGTAGCAGAATGTGAGAGCATGTTCTGGTAGGGATGATTCTTGAGAATATCCATAGCAATCAAACAGGAAGATTCAGAGCAGGTGAGGGTTTCAAAGTCAACCCGAAGGTTGTTCTTTCCAATCTTCCTCGGATAGCCATTAGGGAAGATAACGGCCATAGTGAGAACATCTGGTGCATCCACATTCATTTGAGCAGCCATGTCTTGATCTGAAATAACATTAGCCAAAAGAACCAACATATCGAAAGACATAATGTTAGTCAACAGAAGGTTTTATTGTCTAATTATTGAATGTACAATGTCAATGATTGTTACGAGTCCAAAGTCACTTGTTTGTCTAATGGTCCAATGACGTTGTGATAAGTTTTGTGAGTTAGTTAACTTTAAGTTTTAAAGTTTATGTTATCACTTATTTAACACAACATATTAAACGTTTAAGTTTATTAGTGACATTATTGGTTTCGTGACGTTATGATTTATTTATTTATAAGTTTGCACGCGTAACAGTTCATAATGAAGGTTAGATCAAGGCTTATGCGTAGAAATGGTAGCTTATGCGTAAACAGGAGAAGTATACGCGTAGACGCAAGCTTATGCGTAGGATCCTTACTTACGCGTAAGAAATGTTACGCGTAGGAAAAGGGAACCTTATGCGTAAAGCTTACGCGTAGGCGTATATAAAACCTTACGCGTAAGGCTTACTCGTAAGAGTAGACCTTATGCGTAGAGCTCACTGTTTACGCATATCCTTCACAGGATACGCGTAGTCCCTTTGTAGAACCTTACGCGTAACAGTTACGCGTAAGATTTCTCTTACGCATAACTTTCTACGCGTAAGGTGATCCTTATGCGTAGATTTTCAATAACCTTGATTCTGAGTTTTACGAGTAGCAAGCCTGAAATAACATCATCATAACATCAATATTAGCATTAACATTCATTCTAAAACAGATCATGGCATGAAAGCATATCAAACAGTTACGCGTAAAACGTCTTACGCGTAGACCAAAACCCTAATTGTTCAAGGATTACACGTAAGATTTTTAGCCATAGGATTTGCACCATAGTGTTTCTGGGAGGTCTAAGAAGCATATAGAGTAGGTTTATCCAAGTTTTAACATAAAAAATGTCAAGAATCAAAAGTACCCAAACCGTATGAACATAAACCCTAAATTTCAATTTATGAATCATAAGTGTTTCTGGGTGAAATCTGGGCCTAGATATGATCAATTCAACTTGACAACAACCTATTACAGCAATCTTTATTACCAAAAACGTTCACATATGAAAACACCCAAACCCACGCATAAACCCTAATTTTCAAAATCCATTAATTCGTGTTTCTGGGTGCATTTTGAGGATAAAAATGATATCAATGATGTTATAAAAGCGTTTTGACACTATCTGTTTAACCACAAACACACAATCTTGATCATGTGTTCATACGCATAAGCGTAGAACACAAAATCAATCATATACACCATTTTGACCGTTGGATTTATGTAAAAGTCAAAACCATTGTTTGAAATCATGTAAGAAATATTAAACCACTTACGAAATTATGATCTAAACCACGGATTTCTTGAATGATTCTTAGGCGTAGGATGAGTTTGGTTTGTGTAATAAATGTGAAGTGATATGTTAGGTGGAGAAGTTTTATAAAAATAACTTTAAGCTTTTGGCAGTTTTAGTCCCTCCACCTTTTCCATTTTCATCCAAAGCCATTTAGCTTCCATTTTGGTTACCAAACGAAGAATATTTGGAAATAACTTTGACGACACTCCCCCTCGACTTAAGAAATAATGAAAGGTTATAAATTTTAGTCTGAGGAGTGTCAGAAACCAGAGATGTGACCACCATTATTAAAGAAACAACCGGGATTAGGTAACATGCAAGTACACGGTTATTTTGAAACAGTTAAGAATTTATTTTTTCCCCCTCAACACTTGATCGAAAAATACTAAAATTTGAAAGATTTGAGTGTTGACTGAAGAAATGTACTTGCCATGTTTGAAGAAATATAGATAGAAGAATATTTTTGTTGTTTTATCAAGTTTTATATTTGTGTATTTTGTTTTTGAAAACTATTTACAAAAGAGATTTTGGTGTTTGACTGGTTTTTAAGACTGTTTTAAGAGTTCATCCAATTCCTCTTGAGTCAAACACCGCATACCAATCCGGTGGACCAACTCATTAAACCTAGCGGAAGGCAATGCTTTGGTGAGTAGATCTGCCAATTGGTATTCTGTACCCACGAAGTATAATTCAACTGTACCCTGTTCCACGTGGTCCTTGATGAAATGATAGCGAAGATCGATGTGCTTTGATTTCGAGTGCTGAACTGAGTTGCACGAGATCGCAATGGCACTCCGATTGTCGCAGTACATTGGGATTCTGTCAAATAAGTAACCATAGTCTTTGAGTTGTGTTCTCATCCAGATGACTTGAGCACAACACATCGACATGGCTACATATTCTGCTTCGGTTGATGACAGCGATGTACAATCCTGCTTCTTCGATTGCCAGGACACCAGTTTATCACCAAGAAATTGTAGTGCTCCTGAAGTACTTTTCCGTGAGTCTAAGCATCCTGCGTGGTCAGCGTCTGAAAAAGTGATTAGTTCAAAACCATAATCCTTTGGATACCAGATCCCCAAGTTAATGGTTCCCTTGATGTATCGGAGGATTCTTTTAGCCTCAGAGAGGTGGGTTTCAGTTGGTCGCGACTGATAACGGGAGCATAGATAAACGGTAAAGACAATATCAGGTCTGCTAGATGTTAGATACATGAGAGACCCAATAATACTTCGGTATTTGGTAGGGTCTACTAATTTCCCATGTAAATCAGCGTCTAACTTCTTGGTATGAGTCATTGGTGTGGCATAGGTGTCACAGGTTTTCATTCCAAATTTGTTTAACAATTCAAGGGCATATTTGGACTGACTCAAGAAAATACCACGGGGTGATTGATGAACTTGTAATCCTAGAAAGAACGTAAGTTCACCCATCATGGACATTTCAAAAAATTTCTGTATTAGTTTTGCAAAAGCGATTGAGTACTTTTTATGTGTAGACCCAAAAATGATGTCATCCACGTAAATTTGAACAATTAAGATATGTGTCTCGTGATATTGAAGAGTAAGGTCGACCGAACCTTTGGTGAAATTATTAGCAATGAGGAAAGATGATAGCTTATCGTACCATGCCCGAGGAGCTTGTTTGAGACCATAAAGAGCTTTATTCAGTTTGTAGACATGGTTCGGGAACTCGGGATCAACGAATCCTTCTGGTAGGCTGACATAAACCGTTTCTTTCAGTTGTCCATTGAGAAACCTAGTTTTGACATCCATCTGAAAGACCGTCATATTCATATGAGCCGCGAACGCGAGAAATATCCGAACAACCTCAAGACGAGCAACCGGAGCAAAAGATTCTTCAAAGTCTATTCCTTCTTCCTGACGATAACCCTTAGCAACTAGACGTGACTTGTTTCGAATTACGTTCCCTTCAGCATCCAATTTGTTTTTCCAAATCCATTTGAGACCAATGACGTAGACCCATGTTGGTCTTTCAACCAGTTCCCATACTTCAAGACGTTTGAATTGGTTTAGTTCTTCTTGCATGGATTCAATCCAGTTGTCTTTTGTCATTGCGTCTTTAATGTTTTTAGGCTCAGATTGGCAGACAGTGAGTGCATAAATGCAATGTTCACCATCTGTGTGAAGACGTTGTCTCGTAACAACTGGTTGATTCGGGTTGCCAATAATATTTGCCAGAGGATGGTCTTTTGTCCATCGATGTGTAGAGGGTTGATGTTGGTATACATTGTGCAGATTCTGAGGATTCAAATGGTTTGTTGATGATTCTGCGACATCAGGTGCAACAGTGTCATTAGCAAACGGGTTAAAGAACGCATTTGGATCAAAATCTGCAGGTGGGGGTACTTCATTAAGAACATCATCAGCCGGTTCATCATTGTTGGAAGCGGTTTGTTCAACTGTTGTGGTGGAGTCAACTGGTGGTGCTTCTTCAACAGTGGTTGTTGTAGCAGGTGTATCAGGTATAAGAATAGTATCAGGTTGAGCAGGGGAAACAGCGGATACACCTGGAGCATGTTCATCAATATCGTCACTGAATAGAGGAGCAAAGAGTCTTTCCATTTGTTGACGAGTAAGCTGGGGGCTTTGTTCAGCTGATGATGGGGTTTGAGGAAAGTTTAAGCGGTTGTGACCGGGTTCCAAGCTGTTATGCTCAGAAGCCATTTCCGTAAGTTCATCAAAATGAGCATGAATCGTTTCCATAACCTTTTTTGTACGACGATTCCAGATCCGGTAACCTTTAGAATTCTCACAATATCCAATAAAGACGCCAATGTCAGCTTTGGCTTTGAGCTTTCCAAAATCATCACGATCATTATTCGGATAGCATAGGGAGCCAAATACATGAAAGTGTTTGAGATTCGGTTTATGGTTGTGGAGAAGCTCAAAAGGTGTTTTGTTGTGGCGTTTAGTAATCATAGAACGGTTTTGAGTATAGCATGCAGTAGATACAGCTTCTGCCCATAAGTAATCTGGAAGTTTAGCATTGATTAACATTGTTCTTGCAGCTTCCACAAACGTTCGGTTTCGTCTTTCAACAACTCCATTGTGTTCTGGTGTACGTGCAATAGATGTCTGATGCTGAATACCCACTTTCTCATAAAATTCATGAAGGGTTTGGTTAACAAATTCAGTTCCTTTGTCTGTTCTTATTTAGCGGACGGTGTTTCGGAGCTGAACTTGAATTTTCGTGAGAAAGGTGATGATCATTTGTGGAGCTTGATCTTTGCTTCGAAGAAAGTAGACCCAAGTCCATCGTGAATAGTCATCAACAATTACTAAGATGTAGCGTTTGCCATTGATCGTTTGCGCGCGCATCGGGCCACACAAATCCATGTGAAAAAGATGAAGCACATGCTGAGAGCTGTGTTCCACCTTTGAAGGAAAATGAGCACGCGTGCTTTTCCCTTGTTCACATGCTGAGCAAAGGTGATCTTTAGAATACCGGAATCATGGGAGACCTTCAACTAGTTTGTGTCGAGCAAGATTGGTTATAGTTTGAAAGTTTAAATGTGAGAGACGACGGTGCCATAGCCAGGATTTTGTTGATGTTTCCTTTGAAAGTAAGCAGATGGGAGATGAAGCAACCATGTCTTGCATAGAGATAGTGTAAAGACTTGAGTTACGCGAGCCAGACATAAGGTCGTTTCCTTGTAGATTACAAATGAAACAAGATTTCTCCCTGAAAGCAACCTCCAAATCTCCATCACAGAACTGACCTACTGAAAACAGATTGTGACCGAGGCCTTCCACATAATAAACCCTGCTAATTTCGATGTTCCCATTGATATAGTCTCCGTAGCCCATGATAGCTGCGAAGTGATCATTCCCGAATCTGACAGTGCAAATGAACTTTGCAATAAAGTTTGATAACAGTTTAAGGTTGTCTGTCATGTGTCGGGAACATCCGCTATCAACAATCCAGAGAATGATCTGTAACACTGATCGGCTCCCAAACGGTCAGTTTTATTACACAAGTCAACCACTTTTGAATGGTCAACCGTAATAAAAGCCAGACAGCTTGAGAACGCAATGCAATTAAGTCCAGGAGAGTTTAGTGTTTCCCCAGGTCGTTAAGTCCCAACGAGCTGTGCGACTGAATAACCAAACGTATAGTGATCGAGTGATATTGAATGGGAAAAGGTTTGTGATTGATACTAAATGACAAAGGAAAAATGAAAGAAAATTAAAAAGCTAAATTATATTAAATAAACGCTATCACTATTTTTTAAATTTGATTTTCTTGATTTTTCTTTTATAAATTTGAATTAAAAACTAATTTTAACTTTTAAAACAAAATTAAAATACTAAAAATTATGAAAATTAAGAGGAAAATTGTGAAACTATTTTTCAAAAATCTAAAATAACTAAAAAAACTTTTGAAAACTGAATTTGTATTTTTCTGATTTATATTTTAATTTCTATGATTTAAAATCTATTTTAAACTAATTAAATTACTAAAAATTACAAATTTAACTAAGAAAAATCTGGAAAAATTATTTTTTTGCTTTTTATATTTATCTTAATCAATGAAAATTGAAAACTTATTTTTTTGAAGATTTTCTGATTTATTTGTAATAAAAGCTATTTAAAAAGTCCTAAAAACTGATTTAAAATAGGAAAAAAAGCAAACAGTAATAGAAAAATCTGAAAAATTCAGGAAAAGTCTAAAATAATATCTAAATCTAAGAAAAATATAAAAACTATGGCTTATGCGTGAGAATATGAGGCTGCAGTGCAAACTGCTTATGAATAAGCACTTAATAATAAGCCAAAGACCACAAATGGACACCAAATGAACACAGAAGCTAGATTATGCTATAACTACCTGAAATGAGCTAAATTCAACTAAGCTATACCACTGAATACCAAGCTACAAGCTTATGAGCACAAAACCAAACAAGTTAATTTCAGTCCTGAGGTGCTTACTTCAAGCTTAAAAATAAGCTACCTGCCCTAGTTGGAACCCAAGACCAGATATCACAATCTCAAGCAGACCTGGCAAGGAGCTTATAAACCAAAAATCAGACCAAGACAAGCTCTCATGAGCTTGTTGAGAGCTCTGCACAAACCTGTGCACACTCAGTTGTCACTGAGTATGTTCACAGGGCACTTTTGGCCCATTTGACAAGCTGATTTGAAGCTTATAAAAAATTACAAAAATTTCACAAAAATCAGTTTCCAACTCTTGACCAACTTAACTAGAATATCCCAAAGTTCACTGAATTTGAACCAGAATTGAATTCATGAAAAATCAACCAAGTTGGGTGAAAAACAGATTTTCCAACTTGACTTTTTGACAGTTTTGATAGTTTGACTAATATGAGTTTTGAAACCAATTTAATGAACTGAGATTGATGTTTCAAGCTAAAACAAAGTTAAATAAAGCTACTCTACTGAATTCTAAACACAAATCAAACTTATGATCTTAAAAATTTCTAACAGATATGAAATTAGGACAGATTTATGTTGATTTTGACTTTGAGAGTACACAGATGGAATCAGATCACTGACATGAGTTCATCTATCCTTAATAAACCTCAAACAACAGATTTTAGCCAATGAACAAACCTCAAACACAGATTTGAACACCTGATCCAAACACACTTTAACTAACTGATTATGCAATTTACTTAGAAAATTCTAACCTAATCACTGACTAATACTGAAAACAGATCCAACAGTAATATATTAGCTAAATTGTGCAGATATTACAACTAAAACATAAGCTAAAACAGTTTATGCAATTTGACTGAATTGAGATAAGTAAAAACTTACAAAAGTCCTAGCCACAATGGCTTGCCAATCAACAAAGAACCACTATCCTATTAACCCAAATCAAACTAAATATCAACCCATTTCCACCTCAGATAAGCAACTCAGAATCATACCACCATTATTACTGCAGTTGACTTTTGTTGACCAAATTCCAAATTTGCTTGAAACTGAATGATAAGCTTATTCAAAGCTATCAACAGCTTGAATAAGCTTATATAAGTTGTAATAAAGCTATTTGAAGCCTAGCTTTTAGTACATTTAAACTTGATTTTATGACAGAAATTATAAAAACAATAACCTTTATCAAACCTTGAATTAATGCTTAAAATGAGTTACAACTGGCTAAAATGCCTTAGTTCAGTACAAGAAAGATTTAAAATTACAATTTAGAACTTAATTAAGACATACAAATTAAAAACGACATTCATGAAAAATGAAAACTAAAAACTACTCTCTCCCCTCTCTCTTCTTTCTTCTATTTATCATCAAAAGGCATTCTCTCACATCTCTGAGCATTTCCCACTTCTATGCAGAGCCATTGGATCACTTGACTTATTTTTGGCCATTGATGAGTTTTTGGCGCCAAATTGGTATTTGCTAGTTGGGGTGGGTTTTGAGTGCAAGGAAGGAGAAACATTAATTTTTTTCTTGGATGTTGTTGAGGTGGAGGGGACATGGAGAGGTGAAGATGAGCTGGAGGTGAGGTGAGAGTTGCAGAGCAGGTGGGTGAAGGAGACAGTGGAGGGAAAAGGTGTTGGGCGGGATTTGACTTATTTGACTGGGGGTTTAATATCAGACAAAGGGTTCAAGTGGGAGGGTTCAAGGGTCAAGTTGGCAGGGCTCAAGGTTGTTTTGACAGGGGGCCAAGGTTCAAAAGGGGTTCAAGGGTGTTTTATTTATTAATAACATAAGGACCAAATTTGCAATTCACCAAAAACCAAGGGACCAAATCTGCCATTTTGCAAAGTTTATCATAGGGACCAATTATGACAAGTTTAAATAGTACAAGGACCATAAAAGACATTTTTAAACTTCCAAGGACTATTTTTGCCAATTTTGAAACTTGAAGGACCAAACTTGTAAATTCTCCAAACTTTTTACCCAAGGATCATTTTTGATAAATTTTGATTTTGAAAGGACTTGGGTTGACTTTTATTTCAAAACAAATGCTCAGGGACTGATTTTGTCAAGATTTGAAAGTTGGGGGACTGAAACTGCCAATTATGCAAACTTAGCTCGATTTTCATCTGATTTTAAACATTTTGCATCTGAAACATATAAAATACAATTTTAAGATATTTTCAGTATTTTGATGCATTTCTGAGCGTTTTTAAATGTTTTGCATTTCAGATTTGACCAAAAATGATGAGTATTCACACACTCATCAATCCCCCACACTAAACTATTGCTAGTCCCTAGCAATCTTTTGAGAAAACTTAATGGATTTGAATCTCTTTACCAAAAGCCATTACTTCTGGAGTAGCCAATTGTTTCAGTTCAAGTAAGAACCTTGGTACAATGATAACCAAATGATTTTGAGCAAATCACCAGCTATAAACGGATTTGATTTGTCTTTACCAGAAGCCGTTTGCTTCTGGACTAGCCAACTCTTAGATAAAATATCTTTGGTGAGTCGATTACCAATTATGGTTTTCCAACTGCCTTTACCACAAGCCATAAACTTGCGGGCTAGCCAACTCTTCACTAATTAAAGATATGGTGAGCTGAACACCATACAATTTCGGGCAAGTTGCAAGCCGTCAACGGATTTGAGATATCTTTACCAAGAGCCGTTTTCTCCTGGATTAGCCAATCCTTTTGTTTATTAGACATGGCGGACTGATAACCATAAGCTGAGTAAGTGCAAAACACTTACTCCAAAAAAAAATTTTGGCCAAAAATGGGGGAATTGGGTGGTATAATTACATGATAAAATTCGTGAGAATTCCCCCCACACTAGAAATGAATATTGCCCTCAATATTCAAAGTACCGGCGGTTATGCCGAAACATAGAACGTAAAAGGGACATACTACGGCCATTTTTTGAATTTTTTTTTTTTTTTTTTTTTTTTTTTTTTTTTTTTTTATGATACTTTATATACAACAGCGGGGGGCAACTCCCCCACACTAGGGTGGTAGAAAGTAGAAAGAAGTCATAAATACGGGTGAAAACCCATATAGTGTGCTATTGTTTTTGATTCCCGAGTCGCTAGCTTGACTCGATCCCCGCATTCATTGGTTCATGGGGAAAGTTTGTAGATCCGGGACAACCACAGGAGGAATGTCCTTTCCAAAATAGTGTTTCAATCGATGACCATTCACTTTAAAATTTGGACCATCGGGTTGAGGTAACTCAATGGTTCCATAAGGAAATACTTTAGTGATGGTGAATGGTCCAGACCAGCGGGATTTTAGTTTTCCTGAGAAAATCTTCAATCTTGAATTGAAAAGAAGGACTCGATCACCGACGTTGAAAACGCGGTTCTTGATTTTGGAGTCATGAATCTTCTTTGTCTTTTCTTTGTAGATCAAAGAGTTCTCGTATGCTTGATCACGGAGTTCATTTAATTCATTCATTTGAACTTTCCGGTGATCACCAACTGTCTGAATATCGAAGTTGGCATGTTTCAAGGCCCAGTATGCCTTGTGCTCAAGCTCAATCGGCAGATGACACGCCTTTCCGTACACTAGCTTGTATGGAGTACACCCGATGGGTGTTTTATAAGCTGTACGGAAGGCCCAGAGTGCGTCATCTAGCTTATCCGACCAAGAGGCACGGTTTTCGCCTACTGTCCTCTCCAGAATTCTTTTAATCCCTCGGTTGGAAACTTCCACTTGCCTACTTGTTTGGGGGTGGTACGCAGTAGAGAGACGGTGAGTTACACCATACTTTTGCATGACTCTATCAAACTGGTCATTGTAGAAATGCGTACCACGATCACTGATTATAGCTCTTGGAGTTCCAAACCTAGCAAAAAGAGATTTTAAGAATTTCACAACAACTCGGGCATCGTTGGTAGGCAAAGCTTTCGCTTCAACCCATTTTGACAAATAGTCAACGGCCACGAGTATGTATTTATTACCTCGAGATGAAGGAAATGGCCCCATAAAGTCAATGCCCCAGATATCAAAAATCTCACACACTTGAATGGCGTTTTGCGGCATTTCATTTCTTTCTGAGATATTTCCGTGACGTTGACAAGCGTCACAGGCTTTGACAAATTCGTGGGCATCCTTGTAAATCGTGGGCCAATAAAATCCGGAATCAAACACCTTCTTGGCAGTGTAGTTGGGGCTATGATGTCCCCCAGTAGGTCCAGAATGGCAAGCCTTGAGAATGTCATTGGCTTCCTGACCATACACACATCGCCTGATGACTTGATCCGCGCAAATTTTGAATAAGTAGGGGTCGTCCCAGAAGTAATGTTTTACATCTTTAAAGAATTTGTTTTTCTGTTGGGACGACATCCCTTTCACCACAAAGTTACCCGCATGGTAATTTGCAAAGTCAGCAAACCATGGGGTAGAAGAGTCTCCACGAAAAGAAACCACATTGAGTGTTTCGAGAGGAAATGTTTCGTTTATTTCCTTTTTCTCGAACACATCCTGGTGAGGGTTTTCTAGACGGGACAGATGATCAGCAGCCAGGTTCTCAGCTCCTTTTTTATCACGTATAATGATATCAAATTCTTGCAGGAGGAGAACCCAACGGAGCAATCTCGGCTTTGCATCTTGTTTTGCAAAGAGATATTTGAGAGCCGAGTGATCCGTATACACCACGCATTTGGTCAAGATAAGGTATGGCCGAAACTTCTCAAACGCATACACCACAGCTAATAATTCTTTTTCTGTAGTGGTGTAATGGGTTTGAGCTTCAGTCATAGTCTTACTCGCGTAGTGGATAGGCTGAAAATGCTTGTTTTTTCGTTGCCCCAAGACTGCACCGATAGCAAAATCACTTGCATCGCACATGAGTTCAAAGGGTAAATCCCAGTCGGGGGCAACTAGAATGGGTGCTTCCGTAAGCGTTTTCTTTAATGTTTCAAAAGCTTCGATGCACTCAGGTGAGAAGATAAAAGGAGCATCTTTTTCAAGAAGATGGGTCATAGGCCGAGCGATTTTAGAAAAATCTTGTATGAATCTGCGATAGAAACCGGCATGACCTAAAAAACTCCTAATACCTTTGACGGTAGTAGGATGAGGCAATTTAGCAATAGCATCGACTTTTGCTCTATCAACCTCAATCCCATTTTTTGAAATCTTATGGCCAAGGACTATGCCTTCTTTGACCATAAAATGGCTCTTCTCCCAATTTAGACAAAGATTGGTGTCTTCACACCGTTTTAGCATTTTTTCTAAATGGGAGAGACATGTTTGAAATGAGTCCCCAATGACCGAGAAGTCATCCATAAACACCTCCATTGTTTCCCCGATCATGTCGTGGAAAATGGCCATCATACATCGTTGGAACGTGCCAGGCGCATTACATAGGCCAAAAGGCATACGTCTGTAGGCAAAGGTTCCGTATGGGCAAGTGAATGTGGTCTTTTCTTGATCCTGTGGATCAATGGGGATCTGAAAATAACCCGAGAAACCATCAAGGAAACAATAGTATTCGTTCCCTGCTAATCTCTCAAGCATTTGGTCCATGAAGGGTAGAGGAAAATGGTCTTTACGGGTGGCGTCATTCAACTTACGATAGTCAATGCAAACACGCCATCCCGTTACCAACCGAGTTGGAATTAACTCGTTTTCTTCATTTGTGACAACAGTTATGCCACCCTTTTTAGGAACACAGTGAATTGGGCTAACCCAAGGACTATCTGAAATCGTGTAAATTAATCCTGCATCAAGAAGTTTGAGAACTTCTTGTTTGATAACATCATGGATTTTTGGATTCACCCTTCTCTGATGTTGGACTGCTGGCTTGAAGTCATCCTCCATCAAGATCTTGTGAGTACAAAACTCAGGGTTGATACCCTTAATGTCGGAGAGTTTCCAAGCAATTGCTTGCTTGTGTGACTTCAAGACCTTTATGAGAGCAGTCTTTTCATCTTTACTCAAATCTCGAGCAATAATGACGGGTAATTTATCATCACCCTCAAGAAATGCATACTCGAGATGAGGTGGTAAGTCCTTAAGTTCTACCTCAGGAAATTCTTCAGTTTTCTCAACTGTCTTGACTTCCTTGTTATGAAGCTCGACGGGAGGGAGTGATGAAAGATCATCATTGAGCATCTTCTCGATGAGAAGAATATCTCCCTCGATGTCAATTGGAGCGTGATCAATTTCCCATGGAACAGAATCACTAGACAAGTATGCTTCAATCTCTTCCAAGATGAAGTCACTTTCCTCAAACGGAGTGAGAGAAGGGATGGAAGAGTCGGAAATAATAAGACTAGGAGATGATGGATCATTTTTGAGCAATTCTTCAATGGGAAGAATGTATCCCATTGGATTACAAACATCATCATCCAATCCAGATGAAACTGAAGATAGTTTGGTTTCATCCACAGAGTTAACAAACTCGATACGATAAACTGATTCCGGAGGTGGGACAGGTGGTGTGCTCTTAGAGCAAGCAATTTCCACCACTTCCGATAAAGTCTCCGATTCTAGATCATCATCATCAAGAACACTCTTGACTTCCTTGTTACAACTTTCAAACCATTTGTTTGAACCAGGGTTGATTTTCAAAGCTTTTAGCTCAGCACGTTTTTGGTGACTCCTCTTAACCGTGAAATTTGAGAGTGTTGCATTGATTCTTTCAGATTTTTGATAAATTGTGGCAACACTCTGTTTGGATAGAGGTTTGGAGTTTTGGTTGATATTAAACGTGAGTTCTTCGTTGTCAACCCGTATGGTCAACTCTTCAGCAAATACATCAATTAGAGCACGACTCGTTCTCAAGAAAGCTCTCCCTAAGATGAGGGGAACTCTAGGATCTGCATCAAAGTCTACTACAACAAAGTCAGTAGGAAAGTGAAACTTTCCTACTTTCACCACGACATCCTCGGCTATCCCAAGTGGACGAGTTATGGTACGGTCCGCTAGCTCGAGTGTCATACAAGTGGATGTAAGTTTAGGAAGAGACAATTTCTTCCATACTGAGAGTGGCATGAGGTTAATGCTTGCGCCAAGATCGGCCAAGGCGGAACATTGAACCATCCCCAAGAAATCACACGGGATTAAAAACCTGCCGGGGTCTTCAAGCTTTTTGGGAAGCTTCTTGAGAAGGACCACTGAGCATTGCTCATTGAGAGGGGTTTTAGCCATCTCAGATAACTTATCTTTGTTGCTCAGTAAGCCTTTAAGTGTGGATGCAAATTTGGGCATTAGAACGAGAGCATCAACGAAGCTTATATCAAAGTGTAGTTCATTGAAAATTTGGAAAATTTATTCCATTTGCTCTTTGGTTTTGTCTTTGAGCTTCTCATCATGCAATCTTGATGGGTAAGGAAGCTGACTAGACTTTTGAGCCGGGACGGAAGTCATTTCTGGCTCAGAATTTGTCTTCGGAACTTCGGGTTCCGGACTTAAAGCTTGGACTACCGAAGGTGGGACGTGTGCGGTACTTCGTGGGCTTGAGAAATGCACCTTGTCCGTTGTATCCTTGGTAACTTGACTCATTGCTCCTGGTGGAGGAGGCATTGGAGTCGAAGGTCCATTGTGTGTCATACCACTATGAGTGGTGACGGCTTTCAACTCGGCATTTGGATTTGGAACTGTATTGCTTGGGAGTCCTCCAGAAGATGACGAAGCTTTGTTCATATTCATGTTCATGAAACTGCTCATCATATTCTTCAACTCATTTGTCTGCCGAGACATTGTGGTATCAATTTCCTTTTTTAGCTCAACTCTCATGTTATTGATCTGAGTTTGCATTGAACGTATGCTTGACTCAGTAATTTTCATGAAGTCATTTGGTAGGGGAGCTTGAGAAGGTTGTTGATAACTTTGCTGATTTGGAGCTTGATATGGTTGGTTGAAATTGTTCTGGTTCTGATTGAAATTTTGAGAGTTATTGAAGTTTTGTCCTTGATTCGGAACAAAGCGATTTTGATTGCCATGGTTTTGCACAGGAGGAAAACCAGGTGGTTTCATACCGCTAGTCTCACACCCCCAAAATATCGCAGCGGAACGATAGTGTCAATGGGGTATGACGTCATAGCACAAAGTATGGATAAAGAAAACGACCTCTATAATGAGACGTTTTAAAGAGTTTACCATTCGATTAAATAAGTTAAAGTTTACAACACATGAGATCCCAAAGTTTGATAACACATAAAGGTTTACAAAACATGTCGAATGGTAATAGATAAAAACACTAGACTCCAATGTATGCCATGAGACCCAAAAGCTCCATGAAATGCTATCGCCTTACAACCTGAGATAAATATGCTAAAAAGTGTCAACACAAAGGTTGGTGAGTTCATAAGTTTATGATAAAATGATCTGAAATACTTAGAGAAATGTTCACACAGCAAAGGCATTGTAAATCCACTCAGTTCCAAGTTCCGCCCATACAAAACTTGCAACCTGTGTGTTCACAACCCATTGCCTAAAATAGAATGACAATCATGAATATGCGCATTAAGGTAGTTAAAAGTATAAATGTCACCACAAGGGTCTTCCAACATAAATATTGGGATGTTTGTAAATTAATAGCCTTCCAACAACTTAATTTGGAGCCATTAATTCTTGTATGTTTGTAAATTAATAGCCTTCCAACAACTTAATTTGGAGCCACTAATTCTTGTATGTTTGTAAATTAATAGCCTTCCAACAACTTAATTTGGAGCCACTAATTCTTGTATGTTTGTTCCAAATATGCATATGAAATCAAGTATAACCCAATCAAGTATATAACGCAATCAAGTCTAAAGTATAAGTAATGTTGTTTGGCAAAAGAGTTTAAATGTTTGGATAAATAAGCATATATCTCGCCCCAAATAGTTTATAGGAATATAAATGAGTAAAAGCGGGGTATGAACTCACCTGGTATGATTGATATGCTAACAAAATGAAGTGCACTAAAATGAGGCTCGGAAACTATCCGCGACCTAAATGAATGTTATGACTTGAGTTATGATATGTTGTTGTGAATGCGTGATACAATGTTGTGCATGCAACTCCATATGATATCCATACCACTTGTACGTTTTGGAAATAATGTTTATCGTCAAAATATGTTTATGACATCCCGTCATATTATAAAATACTTTACAAGTATTTATGTTGAAATGATATCCCACGATAGTCATTTAATGATTTATTGTGAAATTATAACTTTTCGTCGTAAAATAATGTCGTTGAAATTTTCATGAGAGTGACTAAAATGGCCTTGAAAAGTTAGTCGTAAAATGATGTACGTCGAGCTTTAGGAAACGAACTCAACGGTTTTGGGAAGCTTGTATCAATATCTCAAAGTTTCAGTGTTTAAGTTTCCATCCTAGAGGTCTCGATCACCAAGAAAAATATAGGTTAAGTATTGCACTTTAGGCCAAAAATAGAGTTAAAGGATGGTTTTCGGCAAAGTTTGAGTGACTATATGTTATTCGTTACAACTCCGCTCAACAAACGGTTGGACATTTTGGAAAATATGCTAGGCGAACTTACTTTTACTAGAAGACATCACGTTATAAAAAGTTCTACATCATTGTTAAAAACGTCCGCCAACATGGTCCTTTAGTTGCCGTAGTATGTTTGTAATAAAGAATATATTAATTTTGCTAATAGAATAAAGTTACGGCAACTTGGTTTATCGCGTGTAATTTAATCGTTACAAGTCCGTTTTCTACGTTTTCTACATCCTTAGATTCGTGTCAAAGTATACTAATATATTTTTGATAAGTCGACACAATTTATAAAGCTTAAGACTCATTTTTGACTCGTAAGGAGTGACATTTTCAATGCTGAAATTTCTGAAATTAATAGTTTTCCTCGTCAAACTTGAAAAATTCATAACTTCTTCGTTATAGCTCCGTTTTAATCCGTTCAAGCGGCCACGGATTCGTTTTAAAGTATATTTTCTAAATATCTAGGCCAAAAATTCGTGTCTACTGTCGGATTTTCCAGAAATACAAAACAAGATCAGACCACTTTTTATACTTGCCGAAAAGAGTTTTTCTCGTACTAAACCTATTCCAACCCATTCAAAACAACTCCGGAGCTATTCTAATCCTACCATACACCTTCTTAGGGTGTCATGGGTTCCTAGGCATCACCAAAACTAGTATATAACAAGGAGTAATTATAGGATGGATTATATATATTTATAACACTTAAAAACCTTAAAAAGTGGTATGAACATCACATAACTTGCATGGTTTACTTGTGCATAATAAAAATGAACATAAAAGTGAATATGGAAAATAATGATATGTATGAAATGCTTACTAGTTAACTAGATGAGGTGACTAGAACAAAGGATAAAACTTAAACACCCTAGGTTTTTATTTCAAAACCTAAACAAGAGTGTATACTAGATTGTTAAAACTTGATCTTGGTAAATTTTTGATGAGCTCTTCTAACACCCTTATATGGCCGGTTTGTAGAGGAAGAACAAGAGAGGAAAAACAAACTTTTACTAACTTGTTGAATAATTGAGATGAATGAGTGAAATAATGTTACTTGGAGTATAGATATATACAATCAAGACAATTGTTACCAACTTCATAAATGCTTACCCCCCCTTGGTCGGCCAAGGGGGGAAGTATTTCACCAAAATACTTTTTTTTTTTTTTTTTTTTTTTTCTTTTATAAGTATATAATTGTTAAAAGTGTAAGTAAAATGTACATGTAATAATAACTTGTAAGATTGTATATACATTAGTGAATTTAAGGTAGTTTTAGGTAAAAGTAATTTTTAATAGATCAAAGTAAAGTATAATGAGATCATAAAAATTGTAAAAATACATTTCTTGTAAAATTTGAGTGATATAATAATTATCGTGTAGTTTTTAAGAAAAGCGTCGTAATAATATAAATTTAACGATTTATATACAAAATAAATTTAAAACACTAGGTAACTCAAAGTATTAATTTTTTATAAACTAAATGTAAGTATAAAAATATATCGGGATCATTTTTGGAAGTATCGGATTAAATGTTCAAAATAATTACTTACGCGATAGCGTTTAATTAATATGAAATGTACGCTTTTGATGTGAAATGCAAAACCCATGCATGACTAGTATGATGAATGTAGAGTTTGAGAAATGACCAAAAATTGAGAATTGTGACAGCTAGGTGCACGGTAGTGAGGATTAGCTTGTGGTCGGTATTGATTGTGGTTTACAGAAGCTACGGGAGCTTGGTAAAAAGAAGCATCGGTTGCTTGACAATCATAATACGCGTGTGGACCACTACAAGTTTCACACACCTTGTTTACGGCTTTGATTGGTTCCGGCTTATGAATTTCGCTTTTGATTTCCTTTACCTCTTTCATCATACAACGGATGACGTCCGTTAGAGCGGATAACGGAGCGGCTAACTCGGAAGAGTTATAGGATGAAGAAGCAGGAGTGTTCGGAATATTGACTTTGTTGCGAGAAATTGGAACTTTTGATTTTATTTCGCAAATCTCAATCACATCTTTAGGCTTATGATTCAAGATATTGCCACCTGCGGCTGCGTTCAAAGAATCTTGATCGTTACCGTTCAACCCATTATAAAAGATATTAACTTGTTGAAGCTCCGTGAATTCATGATGGGGGCATTTCCTAAGGAGATCTTTGAATCTCTCCCATGCCTCTCCAAAGTTTTCATCGAAATTTTGACGAAATCCAGAAATTTCATTTTTAAGATTAGTTGTCTTTGATGGAGGAAAGAAATAATTGACAAACTTTTGAACAAGATCCTCCCAAGTTTCGATGGATCGAGGGGGTTCTTTTTCCAGCCAAATCTGGGCTGCCCCCTCAAGTGAGAATGGAAATAGCATCAACTTGATCACTTTTTGTGGTACATCTTTGAAATTGATCGTTGAGGTCAACTTGTTAAACCAACGGATGTGTGCATACGGGTCTTCTCGATCAAACCCGTGGAATTGATTCGTAGACACAAGTTGGATTAAATGTGTCTTCAATTCGAAGTGATCAGAATTGATTACCGGTAAAATGATGGCATCTCCATAACCCTCGGTGGGTGCCTGGAGCATTTCCGCCATAGTTCGTTCGTCTGCCATATTGTTGCTTGGAATAGTACGAATCTCGGGTTCGACTATTTGGGCAGCACGTCTATGAGAACGTCTTCTAGGAATTTCTGCTAGATCACGAAAAGGACTCAATGATCTAGAAGAACGAGTGCGCATGCACTAGAGTTAACTCTAAGGAATCTCAGAGCCAAGGGAATTATGAAAAATGGGGAAAGAAGAATCTTTTTGGTTTTTATGGTTTTATATATATGTAGAAACAAAAGAAAAATATTTTTGTGTTTTATATGTTTTAAGATGTTTTTGGATTTTTGGATTTTTATAAGAAAATATAAATATATATAGATGGTATGAACAAGGAGTGAATATTCAAATCACTAATCTGCTAAACGTAAGATTATTAGCACAGCTCCCCGGCAGCGGCGCCAAAATTTGATTGGCTCCCAAACGGTCAGTTTTATTACACAAGTCAACCACTTGTGAATGGTCAACCGTAATAAAAGCCAGACAGCTTGAGAACGCAATGCAATTAAGTCCAGGAGAGTTTAGTGTTTCCCCAGGTCGTTAAGTCCCAACGAGCTGTGCGACTGAATAACCAAACGTCTAGTGATCGGGTGATATTGAACGGGAAAAGGTTTGTGGATTATGAATAATTATACCTAAAGAAAAAGTTTATAAATTACAGGGGCTTAAATGCAAATTAAAGAAAACTAAAAAGCTAAATTATATTAAATAAACGCTATCACTATTTTTAAAATTTGATTTTCTTGATTTTTCTTTTATAAATTTAAATTAAAAACTAATTTTAACTTTTAAAACTAAATTAAAATACTAAAAATTATGAAAATAAAGAGGAAAATTGTGAAACTATTTTTCAAAAATCTAAAATAACTAAACAAACTTTTGAAAATTGGATTTGTATTTTTCTGATTTATATTCTAATTTCTATGATTTAAAAACTATTTAAAACTAATTAAATTGCTAAAAATTACTATTTAAACTAGGAAAATTATGGAAAAATATTTTTTTGGCTTTTTATATTTATCTTAATCTACGAAAATTGAAAACTTATTTTTTTTGAAGCTTTTCTGATTTAATTGCAATAATGGCTAATTAAAAAGTCCTAAAAACTGATTAAAATAAAGAAAAATAGCAAACAGTAATGGAAAATTATGAAAAATTCAGGAAAAGTCTAAAATATTATTCTAAGTCTATGAAAAATATAAAAACATAAAAACATATACTAGTGTGCAAGATTCAGGTTCTGTAGTGAAAAGTGCTTATAAATAAGCACTTGTAATAAGCTAAATGTACCAAATGAGCACCAAATTATCACAGAAGCTAGAGTATGTAAGATCTACTTAATACTAACCTATTTCAACTAGTCTAAACCTCTGAAATGCAAACTGCAATGATTTGATGATTAAAAAGCTTAAGTGCCCAAACAGTTTCCTCCTAACTTCTAGCTTAAGCACAAGCTTATTGAAAAAGCTTATGTGAAAAACAGAACTAAGGATCTCAAGACCACCAGCTGAACTATCTCAGGACCAAGTTTCAGCCACTAAAAAGCTAATATGAAGCTTGTGCAAAGCTTGTAAGGGGCCTGTTTCACACTCAGTGTATGCTGAGTGTGAACAAGGCATATGGGGGTGTATTGGATAGCTGATTAAGTGCTTAAGATTGTTCCCAAAAATTTGACAAAAATCAGATTTCAAAACTTGACCAATTGAAGTTGTTAAGCCCAAAATTTCACTTGAATTGAACCAAAATTGAAGCTATGAAAAATCAACCAAGGTTGGTGAAAACTGAGTTTTTCACTTTTTGACTTTTGACAGTTTTGAGAGTTTTGACTAAAGTGAGATTTGAGCTTAATTTGTGAACTGATATTGATGATTTAAGATGAAATGAAACTAATGCAAGCTAATTTAACTAGTTCTAAACCTAAATGTAAGAAGGAAGCCACTGATTCAAACAAATCTGATCACAAGGACAGATTATATGCAATTTTGACTTTGAGTGTTCTAATATGTAAATTACTTACTGATTTGACTGCAATGGACCTAAATGAGACCTAAGCAACAGATCTTGAGCACAAACCAAGCCTCAAGCTTAATATAACTGTCCAATCCAAACACTAGTTCAGATACTAAAATGCAAATTAAATCACTCTAACTACTGAACTAGCTGAGACTAACACCTAAACTGAATCAAATTAGTCTAGAAACAATTGAGTGAGCAGACCTAAACTAAAGCTGCAACAAATTTAGACAGATTTAGATTATGCAAAATATAATGGTATTGAAATAGGTGAAGTACTCACAAGTAGTTCAGCTTATTTGCAGCTTATACCATAACCAAACTACCTATTTTAAACCAAATCCAACCCAAGACCAGCTCTGCATCAACCAAATTCCATTTCCATAACTGCTTAACCAAAATTTCCCCATAGTTGACTTTCGTTGACCAGATACCAAATTTGCTTGAACCTTAGTAATAAGCTTACTAAAAGCTATCAGTAGCTTAAGTAAGCCTACTTGAGTTAGAAATAAGCCAATTGAAGCTTGAGTTTAAGAATATGTAAACTGAATTAATGAAAGAAAATTTAAAAACATGAAGCTTGAACCAAACTTTTTAATTGATAATGAATTGAGTTACAAGTGACTAAAAAGCTTAAATTCAATACATAGGAACTGAAGATTACAATTTAAGAAATTAATTAAGACATTAAAAATATAAACGACATACATGAATATTAAAACTAAAGACTACTCTTTTTCTCTTCTCCTCTTTCTTCTATTTATATGCAAAAGGCTTCCCCTCTCTCTTCTGAGCAAATCCCACTCCTTTTCTGGACCATTGGATCACTTGATTTATTTTTGGCCATTGATGAGTTTTGGCGCCAAAATGAGATATCAACAGGGGGGGTTTTGAGTGCAAGGAAGGAGATACATTAATTGCATTTGGTTTGTTGTGGAGGTGGAGGGGACATGGAGAGGTGTATGTGAGCTGGAGGAGAGGGGAGGACTGGATTTGCAGAGCAGTTGGTGAAGGTGAAGTGTTGGAGGGAAAAGGTGTTGGGCGGGGTTTGACTTATTTGACCGGGGGTTTAATATTAAGGCAGGGGTTCAAATAAGGGGGTCAAGGGTCAAGTTGGCAGGGCTCAAGGTTGTTTTGACAGGGGGCCAAGGGTCAAGTTGGTTTTAGGATTAGTAAACAAGGACCATTCTTGCAATTCACCAAACTTGAGGGACCAATTCTGTCATTTTGCAAAATTTATTATAAGGACCAATTATGACAAGTTTAATTTTCCAAAGGACCATTTTTGCAAATTCTGAAAGTGCAGGGACCAAACTTGTAAATTCTCCAAACTTTTTACCCAAGGATCATTTTTGATAAATTTTGATTTTGAAAGGACTTGGGTTGACTTTTATTTCAAAACAAATGCTCAGGGACTGATTTTGTCAAGATTTGAAAGTTGGGGGACTGAAACTGCCAATTATGCAAACTTAGCTCGTTTTTCATTTGATTTTAAACATTTTGCGTCTGAAACATATAAAATACAATTTTGGGATATTTTCAGTATTTTGATGCATTTCTGAGTGTTTTTAAATGTTTTGCAGTTCAGATTTGACCAAAAATGATGAGTATTTACACACTCATCACAACTCATCAAATAAGAATTGTCACCTAGATCAAGCTGGGAAACAAGTGGTTTGAAAGAGGTCTTTTGAAAATTTGGCTCGGTCATAGAATTGCTTACACATTTGAGACTACTACTCCCATCATCGCATGGTTCTTCCTGAATAGACATAGGTGTACAGGCTATGTATAATTTAGGAGTAACAATGCAATGCTCGGACTAATCGACTCGCATGATGTTCGGTGTTTCACTCAGCAAATAGAAATCTCCCTTAGGTACTAAAATCACGAAAAAGTTTAAAGTGCAAGGCGATAAGGAGGAAGGTCTCAACGTATAAAGCAATTATAGTCTAGGCTCTTAAATGGAACCTAGCTATCTATAACCATGACTCTGATTCCAATCTGTAACATCCTCAAAATACCGCAACGGAAGATTGAGTCACTGGGGTGCTACTTCATAATACAAAGTACAAGTTATAGAAAACGAAATGTAAGATATTGGTTATCATGACACTATAAGAAATCAATATATGGGACGTGTGAAGTTCTAGAGAGAGAAAGAAATATGGGATGTGGTATGTGTGAAAACACATACCTTTTCTATATCAAATCAGACCCAAAATAATCGGAAACGAGCCGTTAATGCCTAATATTTGCGTGTTTCTTGAGTTTATGCATGTGCAGGTACGGATGTGACAAAACAGACAAAAGAAAGCCAAAACTAAAGAAAACCGAGCACGAGAATGAGAAGAGAGCAAAAGTCGATGTTGGGATGCAGTTTTATGGGTTTTTGAGGATCTTAAATGCTTAAAAAGTCAAAGGAGTCTTGGGTAATATTTGGGAGTTTTCACATTTCACCCTCAACTTTCCCAAAATTACACTTTTCACCCCTCAACTTTCCAAAACTACACAATTTGCCCCTAACCTTACCATTTTACCCTTTTTACCCTCACTTTCCCATACTTACCATTTATACCACTTTTCACTTTACACCTCAAACCTTTCACTAATTACACCTTTGGTCCTTGGTTTTTTGCAAAGTCTACACAAATGATCCTTGTTATAATTGTCCTAAATCAAAACCAAGTCCAAAATGCCCAAAACTAAATATATTATATCCTTCCTTTGTTACCTTACAGCCCAAGCCCACTAGCACCTAATTAAACCACCCAAATATCTCCTTATAACCTGATGAACCCCTAGCTGACCCCTTCATCCTTTCCTCGTTTGAACCCCAACCCTTTCCCTTTACCACGACCCTTCACAAATGAAATTTGACCCTTCCCTTTTATCCCAGTCAACTCACCCTCCCACACTCAGTCAAAATTGAATAATAGAAATCCAAACCAGAAAACGCGCCTAAAACAATAAAACCCAGATAATCATTGTTTACCATCTCTTTCACTTTTACCCTGATTCTCCCAATTAACCCGTACCTTAAAGTGC
Organism: Chrysanthemum seticuspe; assembly: GCA_019973895.1. NCBI lineage: Eukaryota > Viridiplantae > Streptophyta > Magnoliopsida > Asterales > Asteraceae > Chrysanthemum > Chrysanthemum seticuspe. The sequence goes on from BPTQ01000005.1 coordinate 214,472,118, forward strand.
TTCTGGAAGCTACTGACACACGTGTCAGAGGGTGTGCACCTCAGGATTGCCAAGGTGTACGAATGGAATGATTTCATTGGTGCAAACTGTCACACCCCCAAAATATCGCAGCGGAACGATAGTGTCTTTGGGGTATGACGTCATAGCACAAAGTATGGATACAGAAAACGACCTCTATAATGAGACGTTTTAAAATGTTTACCATTCGATTAAATAAAGTTAAAGTTTACAAAACATGAGATCCCAAAGTTTGATAATACATAAAGGGTTACAAAACATGTCGAATGGTAATAGATAAAAACACAAGACTCCAATGTATGCCATGTGACCCAAAAGCTCCATGAAATGCTATCGCCTTACGACCTAAGATAAACATGCTAAAAAGTGTCAACACAAAGGTTGGTGAGTTCATAAGTTTGTTGAAAATAATTTGAAAAAGTCTATAAAGAATGTTGATGCAGCAAAGGCATTGTAAATCCATTCAGTTCCGAGTTCCGCCCATACAAAACCCGCAACCTATGTGTTCACAACCCATTGCCTAATATAGAATTGTCAGCCTTGTTTGTAAGTAGGACATATGTGCATACGATATATACATGTACTTAATGCAAAGAATCACAGCCAACTGAACCTCTTGACAAGTCTAAATTGTTTGTTATGTTTCATTGAATAATAGATTATATTCACCCCAGGTCACGTCATCAAGGACCCAAGGGTGGGGGCGTCAGCCCGATAGTACTATCAATACCTCTCCGCCGGCTCCCGCAGGAGTTAACCAGTTGCTAAAGTATGTATGTTGATGCATAATTGAAAACAAGTTTAGCACATTAAGGCACATATCGCAATAAACCACACATAATGTCCAAAGTGTATAAGAAGTATAGTGTAACACAATTGTATAAATGGTTTGAGTATTCGCAAGAGTAAAAACAAGTATTTAAGCATGTATCTCCCCCAAATAGTTTGTAAGAATTTAAACGAGTAAAAGCGGGGTATGAACTCACAGTAATCCTTAAAATTTTTGAGTACTTATGAAAGTAAATGAAAATAGCTGAGCATGTATCTCCCCCAAAAGTAATTCAAAACGTATAAAATTAGGGGCTATGAAACTCACCTGGTATGATTGGTATGCTAACAAAATGAAGTGCACTAAAATGAGGCTCGGAAACTATCCGCGACCTAAAATGAATGTCATGACTTGAGTTATGATATGTTGTCGTGAATGCGTGATACAATGTCGTGCATGCAAACTCATATGATATCCATACCACTTGTACGTTTTGGAAATAATGTTTATCGTCAAAATATATGTTTATGACATCCCGTCGTATAAAAAAAATACTCTACAAGTAGTTACGTTGAAACAACCTCCTATGATAGTCGCAAAATGGTGCACATCGAGTGTTAAGAAACGAACTCAACAGTTTTGGAAGGCTTGTATCATTATCTCAAAGTTTTAGTGTTTAAGTTTCCATCCTAGAGGTCTCGATCACAAAGAAAAATATAGTTTAAGTATGGTACTTTAGTCCAAAGTATAGTTTAAAGGATGGTTTTCGGCAAAGTTTAAGCAACCATAATTAATTCATTACAACTCCGCTAAACAAACGGTCGGACATTTTGGAAAATATACTTGGCGAATTTACTTTTACTAGAAGACATCACGTTATAAAAAGTACTACGTCAATGTTAAAAACGACCCTCAACATGGTCCTTGTTTCGCCGTAATACTTGCCTATTAGAAATAATATAGTTTTTCTTATATAATAAAGTTACGGCAACTTTGTGAAAACGTGTATAATTTAATCGTTACAAATCCGTTTTCTACGTTTTAAAGGTCCTTAGCTTTGTATCAAAGTATACTAATATATTTTTGATAAGTCGAAACAATTAATAACGCTTAAGTCTCATTTTTGACTCGTAAAGGGTGACATTTTCATGCTGAAATTTCTGGATTTATTAGTTTTCGTTGCTTAACTTGAAAAATTCATAACTTCTTCGTTATAGCTCCGTTTTAATCCGTTCAAGCGGCCACGTTTTCTTTTTAAAGTATATTTTCTAAATATCTAGGCCAAATATTTTTACCTACTGTCGGATTTTCCAGATTTTCAAAATAAGGACAGACCCTTTTGCAAACTTGTCGAAATGAGTTTTTCTCGCGCCAAACCTATTCTAACCCATTCAAAACAACTCCGAAGCTATTCTAATCCTACCATACACCTTATTAGGGTGTCATGGGTTCCTAGACATCACCAAAAATAATATATAACAAGGAGTAATTATAGGATGACTTATATATACATAACTCTTAAAATCAATGAAAAAGTGGTATAAACATCCATAAGACTTGCATGTTTTCTAAATAATGATGAAATGAATATGAAATATGATAATGAAAATGAAAAGCTTACAAGTAACTTGATGAGGTTATTAGAACAAAGGGTTTTTCCTAATCACCCAAGGTTTATATTGCAAAACCTTAACAAGAGTGATACTAGTGTATGTAAAACTTGATTAGAGAAAAAAATATATGATCTCCTTCTTGTCCTTGAGGTTGGCCGGTTCTAGAGAGAAGAGAGGAAGCAAAATAGTTTTTGATCTCAAAACACTTTGAGATATAATGAAGTGTATGTTTGTTTTTAGATATTTAGAGTATAAAACATTAAACTTAGGAAGATATTTTGCAAATTAAATGAGTCACCCAAGGGTGGTCGACATGTATGAAAAAAAAAAGAGTAGATGTATTTAGTAATCATTAAGTGTATTAATGTAAAATAAATGTGTATTTAATTAAGGATAATTAATAACTTGTGTAATTATTTAAGCATTTAGGGTATCGTTAGCTAAAAATAAATTTTAACGGAGCAAAATAAAACATATTGAAGTCATAAAAATTATAAAAATACATTTCCTACATGAGTTGAGTGAATAAATATTTATCGTTTTGAATTTAAGAAAACCGTCGTAATTTATATAAACAAAACAATTTATATACAAAATAAATTTAAAACACTGGGTAAACTCATAATATTATTTTTATAATCTTAATATGAGTATTAAAATATATCGGGATTATTTTTGGAAGTGTCGGATCAAATGTTCAAATAATGTTTACGCGATAGCGTTTATTTAATAAGAAAATAAACGTTTAATGTAAATGCAAAACCCATGCATAAATTGATATGAAATGATGAATATGGAGTTTGAGAAATGACCGGAAATTGAGAATTGTGACATTCTTCCCATGTCAGCGGAATCACGTCCTCGTGATTCGATTAATGATACTATGGTCCGAACCTCGACAAGGGTTCTAAAAGTTTATGCTCGTGTATGGTCTATATGATTATGTCAATGCTCATGCATATGGGTTCCTTGTTCAACTAAAATACGTTCTCGTGCTATCGTGAGCATTTCCCGTCCTAAATACATGCTCTCTTATGACTAGGCTTGATGAGGCAGGATTTCCCATTCTCGAGCAAAATTTTCAAAAGACTTTTAGGTAACCGATTTTTACTTAATCTCACAACTCATCAAACAAGAACTGTCATGAGATTAGGCTAAATCGGTTTAGGTAACAACTTGTTTCTAACTTGATCTTTGCAACTCATCAAACAAGAACTGTCACTCGGATCAAACTGGAAACAAGTGGTTTGAAGAAAATCTTTTGAAAATTTGGCTCGATTACGGAATTGCTTACACATATGAGACTACTACTCCCTTCATTGCATGATTCTTCCTGAATTAGACATAGGTGATCAGGCTATGTATAATTTAGGAGTAACTATGCAATGCTTGGTCTAATCGTCTCATATGATGTTCGGTGTTGAGTCATAAGTTCGCATGTATAAGGAGTATGCACTTATAATGATATGATGAGATGCTATGATGATGTAGTTATAGTCTAGGGTCAATGATGCAACCTAGTTCTCTATAACCGATTCTCTGATACCAATCTGTCACACCCCCAAAATATCGCAGCGGAACGATAGTGTCTTTTGGGTATGACGTCATAGCACAAAGTATGGATACAGAAAACGACCTCTATAATGAGACGTTTTAAAATGTTTACCATTCGATTAAATAAAGTTAAAGTTTACAAAACATGAGATCCCAAAGTTTGATAATACATAAAGGGTTACAAAACATGTCGAATGGTAATAGATAAAAACACAAGACTCCAATGTATGCCATGTGACCCAAAAGCTCCATGAAAGCTATCGCCTTACGACCTAAGATAAACATGCTAAAAAGTGTCAACACAAAGGTTGGTGAGTTCATAAGTTTGTTGAAAATAATTTGAAAAAGTCTATAAAGAATGTTGATGCAGCAAAGGCATTGTAAATCCATTCAGTTCCGAGTTCCGCCCATACAAAACCCGCAACCTATGTGTTCACAACCCATTGCCTAATATAGAATTGTCAGCCTTGTTTGTAAGTAGGACATATGTGCATACGATATATACATGTACTTAATGCAAAGAATCACAGCCAACTGAACCTCTTGACAAGTCTAAATTGTTTGTTATGTTTCATTGAATAACAAATTATATTCACCCCAGGTCAAGTCATCAAGGACCCAAGGGTGGGGGCGTCAGCCCGATAGTACTATCAATACCTCTCCGCCGGCTCCCGCAGGAGTTAACCAGTTGCTAAAGTATGTATGTTGATGCATAATTGAAAACAAGTTTAGCACATTAAGGCACATATCGCAATAAACCACACATAATGTCCAAAGTGTATAAGAAGTATAGTGTAACACAATTGTATAAATGGTTTGAGTATTCGCAAGATTAAAAACAAGTATTTAAGCATGTATCTCCCCCAAATAGTTTGTAAGAATTTAAACGAGTAAAAGCGGGGTATGAACTCACGGTAATCCTTAAAATTTTTGAGTACTTATGAAAGTAAATGAAAATAGTTGAGCATGTATCTTCCCCAAAAGTAATTCAAAACGTATAAAAGTAGGGGCTATGAAACTCACCTGGTATGATTGGTATGCTAACAAAATGAAGTGCACTAAAATGAGGCTCGGAAACTATCCGCGACCTAAAATGAATGTCATGACTTGAGTTATGATATGTTGTCGTGAATGCGTGATACAATGTCGTGCATGCAAACTCATATGATATCCATACCACTTGTACGTTTTGGAAATAATGTTTATCGTCAAAATATATGTTTATGACATCCCGTCGTATAAAAAAAATACTCTACAAGTAGTTACGTTGAAACAACCTCCTATGATAGTCGCAAAATGGTGCACATCGAGTGTTAAGAAACGAACTCAACAGTTTTGGAAGGCTTGTATCATTATCTCAAAGTTTTAGTGTTTAAGTTTCCATCCTAGAGGTCTCGATCACAAAGAAAAATATAGTTTAAGTATGGTACTTTAGTCCAAAGTATAGTTTAAAGGATGGTTTTCGGCAAAGTTTAAGCAACCATAATTAATTCATTACAACTCCGCTAAACAAACGGTCGGACATTTTAGAAAATATACTTGGCGAATTTACTTTTACTAGAAGACATCACGTTTTAAAAAGTACTACGTCAATGTTAAAAACGACCCTCAACATGGTCCTTGTTTCGCCGTAATACTTGCCTATTAGAAATAATATAGTTTTTCTTATATAATAAAGTTACGGCAACTTTGTGAAAACGTGTATAATTTAATCGTTACAAATCCGTTTTCTACGTTTTAAAGGTCCTTAGCTTTGTATCAAAGTATACTAATATATTTTTGATAAGTCGACACAATTAATAACGCTTAAGTCTCATTTTTGACTCGTAAAGGGTGACATTTTCATGCTGAAATTTCTGGAATTATTAGTTTTCGTTGCTTAACTTGAAAACTTCATAACTTCTTCGTTATAGCTCCGTTTTAATCCGTTCAAGCGGCCACGTTTTCGTTTTAAAGTATAATTTCTAAATATCTAGGCCAAATATTTTTACCTACTGTCGGATTTTCCAGATTTTCAAAATAAGGAGAGACCCTTTTGCAAACTTGTCGAAATGAGTTTTTCTCGCGCCAAACCTATTCTAACGCATTCAAAACAACTCCGAAGCTATTCTAATCCTACCATACACCTTCTTAGGGTGTCATGAGTTCCTAGACATCACCAAAAATAATATATAACAAGGAGTAATTATAGGATGACTTATATATACATAAATCTTAAAATCAATGAAAAAGTGGTATAAACATCCATAAGACTTGCATGTTTTCTAAATAATGATGAAATGAATATGAAATGAATATGAAATATGATCATGAAAATGAAAAGCTTACAAGTAACTTGATGAGGTTATTAGAACAAAGGGTTTTTCCTAATCACCCAAGGTTTATATTGCAAAACCTTAACAAGAGTGATACTAGTGTATGTAAAACTTGATTAGAGAAAAAAAATATGATCTCCTTCTTGTCCTTGAGGTTGGCCGGTTCTATTGAGAAGAGAGGAAGCAAAATAGTTTTTGATCTCAAAACACTTTGAGATATAATGAAGTGTATGTTTGTTTTTAGATATTTAGAGTATAAAACATTAAACTTAGGAAGATATTTTGCAAATTAAATGAGTCACCCAAGGGTGGTCGACATGTATGAAAAAAAAAGAGTAGATGTATTTAGTAATCATTAAGTGTATTAATGTAAAATAAATGTGTATTTAATTAAGGATAATTAATAACTTGTGTAATTATTTAAGCATTTAGGGTATCGTTAGCTAAAAATAAATTTTAACGGAGCAAAATAAAATATATTGAAGTCATAAAAATTATAAAAATACATTTCCTACATGAGTTGAGTGAATAAATATTTATCGTTTTGAATTTAAGAAAACCGCCGTAATTTATATAAACATAACAATTTATATACAAAATAAATTTAAAACACTGGGTAAACTCATAATATTATTTTTATAATCTTAATATGAGTATTAAAATATATCAGGATTATTTTTGGAAGTGTCGGATCAAATGTTCAAATAATGTTTACGCGATAGCGTTTATTTAATAAGAAAATAAACGTTTAATGTAAAATGCAAAACCCATGCATAAATTGATATGAAATGATGAATATGGAGTTTGAGAAATGACCGGAAATTGAGAATTGTGACATTCTTCCCATGTCAGCGGAATCACGTCCTCATGATTCGATTAATGATACTATGGTCCGAACCTCGACAAGGGTTCTAAAAGTTTATGCTCGTGTATGGTCTATATGATTATGTCAATGCTCATGCATATGGGTTCCTTGTTCAACTAAAATACGTTCTCGTGCTATCGTGAGCATTTCCCGTCCTAAATACATGCTCTCTTATGACTAGGCTTGATGAGGCAGGCTTTCCCATTCTCGAGCAAAATTTTCAAAAGACTTTTAGGTAACCGATTTTTACTTAATCTCACAACTCATCAAACAAGAACTGTCATGAGATTAGGCTAAATCGGTTTAGGTAACAACTTGTTTCTAACTTGATCTTTGCAACTCATCAAACAAGAACTGTCACTCGGATCAAACTGGAAACAAGTGGTTTGAAGAAAATCTTTTGAAAATTTGGCTCGATTACGGAATTGCTTACACATATGAGACTACTACTCCCTTCATTGCATGATTCTTCCTGAATTAGACATAGGTGATCAGGCTATGTATAATTTAGGAGTAACTATGCAATGCTTGGTCTAATCGTCTCATATGATGTTCGGTGTTGAGTCATAAGTTCGCATGTATAAGGAGTATGCACTTATAATGATATGATGAGATGCTATGATGATGTAGTTATAGTCTAGGGTCAATGATGCAACCTAGTTCTCTATAACCGATTCTCTGATACCAATCTGTCACACCCCCAAAATATCGCAGCGGAACGATAGTGTCTTTTGGGTATGACGTCATAGCACAAAGTATGGATACAGAAAACGACCTCTATAATGAGACGTTTTAAAATGTTTACCATTCGATTAAATAAAGTTAAAGTTTACAAAACATGAGATCCCAAAGTTTGATAATACATAAAGGGTTACAAAACATGTCGAATGGTAATAGATAAAAACACAAGACTCCAATGTACGCCATGTGACCCAAAAGCTCCATGAAATGCTATCGCCTTACGACATGAGATAAACATGCTAAAAAGTGTCAACACAAAGGTTGGTGAGTTCATAAGTTTGTTGAAAATAATTTGAAAAAGTCTATAAAGAATGTTGATGCAGCAAAGGCATTGTAAATCCATTCAGTTCCGAGTTCCGCCCATACAAAACCCGCAACCTATGTGTTCACAACCCATTGCCTAATATAGAATTGTCAGCCTTGTTTGTAAGTAGGACATATGTGCATACGATATATACATGTACTTAATGCAAAGAATCACAGCCAACTGAACCTCTTGACAAGTCTAAATTGTTTGTTATGTTTCATTGAATAACAAATTATATTCACCCCAGGTCACGTCATCAAGGACCCAAGGGTGGGGGCGTCAGCCCGATAGTACTATCAATACCTCTCCGCCGGCTCCCGCAGGAGTTAACCAGTTGCTAAAGTATGTATGTTGATGCATAATTGAAAACAAGTTTAGCACATTAAGGCACATATCGCAATAAACCACACATAATGTCCAAAGTGTATAAGAAGTATAGTGTAACACAATTGTATAAATGGTTTGAGTATTCGCAAGAGTAAAAACAAGTATTTAAGCATGTATCTCCCCCAAATAGTTTGTAAGAATTTAAACGAGTAAAAGCGGGGTATGAACTCACGGTAATCCTTAAAATTTTTGAGTACTTATGAAAGTAAATGAAAATAGTTGAGCATGTATCTCCCCCAAAAGTAATTCAAAACGTATAAAATTAGGGGCTATGAAACTCACCTGGTATGATTGGTATGCTAACAAAATGAAGTGCACTAAAATGAGGCTCGGAAACTATCCGCGACCTATAATGAATGTCATGACTTGAGTTATGATATGTTGTCGTGAATGCGTGATACAATGTCGTGCATGCAAACTCATATGATATCCATACCACTTGTACGTTTTGGAAATAATGTTTATCGTCAAAATATATGTTTATGACATCCCGTCGTATAAAAAAAATACTCTACAAGTAGTTACGTTGAAACAACCTCCTATGATAGTCGCAAAATGGTGCACATCGAGTGTTAAGAAACGAACTCAACAGTTTTGGAAGGCTTGTATCATTATCTCAAAGTTTTAGTGTTTAAGTTTCCATCCTAGAGGTCTCGATCACAAAGAAAAATATAGTTTAAGTATGGTACTTTAGTCCAAAGTATAGTTTAAAGGATGGTTTTCGGCAAAGTTTAAGCAACCATAATTAATTCATTACAACTCCGCTAAACAAACGGTCGGACATTTTAGAAAATATACTTGGCGAATTTACTTTTACTAGAAGACATCACGTTATAAAAAGTACTACGTCAATGTTAAAAACGACCCTCAACATGGTCCTTGTTTCGCCGTAATACTTGCCTATTAGAAATAATATAATTTTTCTTATATAATAAAGTTACGGCAACTTTGTGAAAACGTGTATAATTTAATCAATACAAATCCGTTTTCTACGTTTTAAAGGTCCTTAGCTTTGTATCAAAGTATACTAATATATTTTTGATAAGTCGACACAATTAATAACGCTTAAGTCTCATTTTTGACTCGTAAAGGGTGACATTTTCATGCTGAAATTTCTGGAAGTATTAGTTTTCGTTGCTTAACTTGAAAAATTCATAACTTCTTCGTTATAGCTCCGTTTTAATCCGTTCAAGCGGCCACGTTTTCGTTTTAAAGTATATTTTCTAAATATCTAGGCCAAATATTTTTACATACTGTCGGATTTTCCAGATTTTCAAAATAAGGACAGACCCTTTTGCAAACTTGTCGAAATGAGTTTTTCTCGCGCCAAACCTATTCTAACGCATTCAAAACAACTCCGAAGCTATTCTAATCCTACCATACACCTTCTTAGGGTGTCATGAGTTCCTAGAAATCACCAAAAATAATATATAACAAGGAGTAATTATAGGATGACTTATATATACATAACTCTTAAAATCAATGAAAAAGTGGTATAAACATCCATAAGACTTGCATGTTTTCTAAATAATGATGAAATGAATATGAAATGAATATGAAATATGATCATGAAAATGAAAAGCTTACAAGTAACTTGATGAGGTTATTAGAACAAAGGGTTTTTCCTAATCACCCAAGGTTTATATTGCAAAACCTTAACAAGAGTGATACTAGTGTATGTAAAACTTGATTAGAGAAAAAAAATATGATCTCCTTCTTGTCCTTGAGGTTGGCCGGTTCTATTGAGAAGAGAGGAAGCAAAATAGTTTTTGATCTCAAAACACTTTGAGATATAATGAAGTGTATGTTTGTTTTTAGATATTTAGAGTATAAAACATTAAACTTAGGAAGATATTTTGCAAATTAAATGAGTCACCCAAGGGTGGTCGACATGTATGAAAAAAAAAGAGTAGATGTATTTAGTAATCATTAAGTGTATTAATGTAAAATAAATGTGTATTTAATTAAGGATAATTAATAACTTGTGTAATTATTTAAGCATTTATGGGTATCGTTAGCTAAAAATAAATTTTAACGGAGCAAAATAAAATATATTGAAGTCATAAAAATTATAAAAATACATTTCCTACATGAGTTGAGTGAATAAATATTTATCGTTTTGAATTTAAGAAAACCGTCGTAATTTATATAAACATAACAATTTATATACAAAATAAATTTAAAACACTGGGTAAACTCATAATATTATTTTTATAATCTTAATATGAGTATTAAAATATATCAGGATTATTTTTGGAATTGTCGGATCAAATGTTCAAATAATGTTTACGTGATAGCGTTTATTTAATAAGAAAATAAACGTTTAATGTAAAATGCAAAACCCATGCATAAATTGATATGAAATGATGAATATGGAGTTTGAGAAATGACCGGAAATTGAGAATTGTGACATTCTTCCCATGTCAGCGGAATCACGTCCTCGTGATTCGATTAATGATACTATGGTCCGAACCTCGACAAGGGTTCTAAAAGTTTATGCTCGTGTATGGTCTATATGATTATGTCAATGCTCATGCATATGGGTTCCTTGTTCAACTAAAATACGTTCTCGTGCTATCGTGAGCATTTCCCGTCCTAAATACATGCTCTCTTATGACTAGGCTTGATGAGGCAGGCTTTCCCATTCTCGAGCAAAATTTTCAAAAGACTTTTAGGTAACCGATTTTTACTTAATCTCACAACTCATCAAACAAGAACTGTCATGAGATTAGGCTAAATCGGTTTAGGTAACAACTTGTTTCTAACTTGATCTTTGCAACTCATCAAACAAGAACTGTCACTCGGATCAAACTGGAAACAAGTGGTTTGAAGAAAATCTTTTGAAAATTTGGCTCGATTACGGAATTGCTTACACATATGAGACTACTACTCCCTTCATTGCATGATTCTTCCTGAATTAGACATAGGTGATCAGGCTATGTATAATTTAGGAGTAACTATGCAATGCTTGGTCTAATCGTCTCATATGATGTTCGGTGTTGAGTCATAAGTTCGCATGTATAAGGAGTATGCACTTATAATGATATGATGAGATGCTATGATGATGTAGTTATAGTCTAGGGTCAATGATGCAACCTAGTTCTCTATAACCGATTCTCTGATACCAATCTGTCACACCCCCAAAATATCGCAGCGGAACGATAGTGTCTTTTGGGTATGACGTCATAGCACAAAGTATGGATACAGAAAACGACCTCTATAATGAGACGTTTTAAAATGTTTACCATTCGATTAAATAAAGTTAAAGTTTACAAAACATGAGATCCCAAAGTTTGATAATACATAAAGGGTTACAAAACATGTCGAATGGTAATAGATAAAAACACAAGACTCCAATGTATGCCATGTGACCCAAAAGCTCCATGAAATGCTATCGCCTTACGACCTGAGATAAACATGCTAAAAAGTGTCAACACAAAGGTTGGTGAGTTCATAAGTTTGTTGAAAATAATTTGAAAAAGTCTATAAAGAATGTTGATGCAGCAAAGGCATTGTAAATCCATTCAGTTCCGAGTTCCGCCCATACAAAACCCGCAACCTATGTGTTCACAACCCATTGCCTAATATAGAATTGTCAGCCTTGTTTGTAAGTAGGACATATGTGCATACGATATATACATGTACTTAATGCAAAGAATCACAGCCAGCTGAACCTCTTGACAAGTCTAAATTGTTTGTTATGTTTCATTGAATAACAAATTATATTCACCCCAGGTCACGTCATCAAGGACCCAAGGGTGGGGGCGTCAGCCCGATAGTACTATCAATACCTCTCCGCCGGCTCCCGCAGGAGTTAACCAGTTGCTAAAGTATGTATGTTGATGCATAATTGAAAACAAGTTTAGCACATTAAGGCACATATCGCAATAAACCACACATAATGTCCAAAGTGTATAAGAAGTATAGTGTAACACAATTGTATAAATGGTTTGAGTATTCGCAAGAGTAAAAACAAGTATTTAAGCATGTATCTCCCCCAAATAGTTTGTAAGAATTTAAACGAGTAAAAGCGGGGTATGAACTCACGGTAATCCTTAAAATTTTTGAGTACTTATGAAAGTAAATGAAAATAGTTGAGCATGTATCTCCCCCAAAAGTAATTCAAAACGTATAAAATTAGGGGCTATGAAACTCACCTGGTATGATTGGTATGCTAACAAAATGAAGTGCACTAAAATGAGGCTCGGAAACTATCCGCGACCTAAAATGAATGTCATGACTTGAGTTATGATATGTTGTCGTGAATGCGTGATACAATGTCGTGCATGCAAACTCATATGATATCCATACCACTTGTACGTTTTGGAAATAATGTTTATCGTCAAAATATATGTTTATGACATCCCGTCGTATAAAAAAAATACTCTACAAGTAGTTACGTTGAAACAACCTCCTATGATAGTCGCAAAATGGTGCACATCGAGTGTTAAGAAACGAACTCAACAGTTTTGGAAGGCTTGTATCATTATCTCAAAGTTTTAGTGTTTAAGTTTCCATCCTAGAGGTCTCGATCACAAAGAAAAATATAGTTTAAGTATGGTACTTTAGTCCAAAGTATAGTTTAAAGGATGGTTTTCGGCAAAGTTTAAGCAACCATAATTAATTCATTACAACTCCGCTAAACAAACGGTCGGACATTTTAGAAAATATACTTGGCGAATTTACTTTTACTAGAAGACATCACGTTATAAAAAGTACTACGTCAATGTTAAAAACGACCCTCAACATGGTCCTTGTTTCGCCGTAATACTTGCCTATTAGAAATAATATAGTTTTTCTTATATAATAAAGTTACGGCAACTTTGTGAAAACGTGTATAATTTAATCGTTACAAATCCGTTTTCTACGTTTTAAAGGTCCTTAGCTTTGTATCAAAGTATACTAATATATTTTTGATAAGTCGACACAATTAATAACGCTTAAGTCTCATTTTTGACTCGTAAAGGGTGACATTTTCATGCTGAAATTTCTGGAAGTATTAGTTTTCGTTGCTTAACTTGAAAAATTCATAACTTCTTCGTTATAGCTCCGTTTTAATCCGTTCAAGCGGCCACGTTTTCGTTTTAAAGTATATTTTCTAAATATCTAGGCCAAATATTTTTACCTACTGTGGGATTTTCCAGATTTTCAAAATAAGGACAGACCCTTTTGCAAACTTGTCGAAATGAGTTTTTCTCGCGCCAAACCTATTCTAACCCATTCAAAACAACTCCGAAGCTATTCTAATTCTACCATACACCTTCTTAGGGTGTCATGGGTTCCTAGACATCACCAAAAATAATATATAACAAGGAGTAATTATAGGATGACTTATATATACATAACTCTTAAAATCAATGAAAAAGTGGTATAAACATCCATAAGACTTGCATGTTTTCTAAATAATGATGAAATGAATATGAAATGAATATGAAATGAATATGAAATATGATCATGAAAATGAAAAGCTTACAAGTAACTTGATGAGGTTATTAGAACAAAGGGTTTTTCCTAATCACCCAAGGTTTATATTGCAAAACCTTAACAAGAGTGATACTAGTGTATGTAAAACTTGATTAGAGAAAAAAATATGATCTCCTTCTTGTCCTTGAGGTTGGCCGGTTCTAGAGAGAAGAGAGGAAGCAAAATAGTTTTTGATCTCAAAACACTTTGAGATATAATGAAGTGTATGTTTGTTTTTAGATATTTAGAGTATAAAACATTAAACTTAGGAAGATATTTTGCAAATTAAATGAGTCACCCAAGGGTGGTCGACATGTATGAAAAAAAAAAGAGTAGATGTATTTAGTAATCATTAAGTGTATTAATGTAAAATAAATGTGTATTTAATTAAGGATAATTAATAACTTGTGTAATTATTTAAGTATTTAGGGTATCGTTAGCTAAAAATAAATTTTAACGGAGCAAAATAAAATATATTGAAGTCATAAAAATTATAAAAATACATTTCCTACATGAGTTGAGTGAATAAATATTTATCGTTTTGAATTTAAGAAAACCGTCGTAATTTATATAAACATAACAATTTATATACAAAATAAATTTAAAACACTGGGTAAACTCATAATATTATTTTTATAATCTTAATATGAGTATTAAAATATATCGGGATTATTTTTGGAAGTGTCGGATCAAATGTTCAAATAATGTTTACGCGATAGCGTTTATTTAATAAGAAAATAAACGTTTAATGTAAAATGCAAAACCCATGCATAAATTGATATGAAATGATGAATATGGAGTTTGAGAAATGACCGGAAATTGAGAATTGTGACACAAACACCTCATGGATTGAATCTAAGGGCTGAGATTGATTGAATTGAGTCATCACAAGATCAATGGCCAGAAAAAGATCTCCCAGAAGCTTCCCAGGCCCTAGAGAGCTTGTGCAAGACTATATAAAGACCTTTTTATTCCACAGAAAACTTGTCCAATTTTCTTGTTTTTAGAAGATTGTTACCATCTAATTAGTGTCATTTTACTGTTTTCTATAGTTAATTAATTAAATTGTATTTTCAATTTCGGTATTGTTAAGTTACTTTTATTAATGCAAGTTACCTTTTCTTTTAAATTCCTAGTCAATTCATTTTAAGTATTGTTCCTTGTTCTAAATCTGTCTCAAGCTTATACAAGCTTTTGTGAGCCTATAATTCCTCAAGTTCTTCCTTAATTGCATTTTCTTTAAAAAGTCAATGATAAGGATTTAAAAGGTACACTTTTGAGGGGTCATTTAAGCCTTTAATCGATCACTTTTGTATCCGCTACTACTTAATTTCGTTCCTTTTCACTTTTTAGGTCTCTTGAAGCCAAATTGCTGGAATGACACTTATTCGAACGAAAAGGCGTGAATATATGAAGAAAATGGCCAAAGTTAAGAATCAAGACACTCAAGCTGCTGGAACAGAAGCTGACGGCGTCACAGCCAAATGGCGATGCCGTCACAACACACTTTGAGACGACTCAGAGAGCAAATTGCTATTTTGCACTTGACGGCATCAGGTTTTAAAGAGTAGGGAGTCACAACTCAGACAGCCTAGATTCGGATCCCGACGGCGTCGAAAGATGAAGCCGACGGCGTCACAACCATAAGGTGACGCCGTCACTAAGTTGACATGGCCAAGACAAAAACCTAATGGCGGCGACCCGACGGCGTCACAATTAAAGAGTGACGCCGTCGCATATTGTAACTCTATATATAGAATTCGAATTTTCAGTATTTTAGAGAGGTAGTTTTGTGGAGTAAAACCTAAACCGAACTTTGGCTATCTTGGGCAGTATCTTAGGGTTCCATACCCTATTTTACAACAAGATAAGTGATTTGCTTCATTAATTCAATTATGTCTTCAATTGTTTGTATGTATGCTTGCATGTTTTCCATGTCCGGCTAATTTACTTGTGTGTTTGCTTAGATCTATGAAACCTAGGTATTGAATATTGATTGGTTGTCTCTTATCTTAATTGTGATTGACCTAGTATTGCGATAGGTAATTCGTTGTGTTTTTAATGCTTGAGTAGTCTTTGTGAACATTAGTTTATAATCACCTAGAGTTATTGTAGTCTAAACATCCAAAGATAACCTTAGAGTTAGTTTATGAATCCTAGAGATTTCGTAGGCAATAACCTTAAGGTAGTCTCAAAGAGTTAGGGAAAAACGCATACCCTACGACCTTAGAAGAGACAACACATTAAGAATAAGGACGTGACAATTCAACCATCAATAGGAGATAACTAGGGAGTAATAGCATCTAGGTAAACACATCTTTAAACTATCATACGAGCACACATCAATTAGACATAGACTACCCCTTAGCTTAGTTAATTAGATTAGATAAGTAGAGTAATCGGTAGAAATACCAACCCCCCAAATCCAATACCCCGAGATTGGTACCTTTCAATTTTCTAAAAAATATAAAAAAGATAAAAAAAAAAATAATCTTCCTCAACCCCAACCTTAGCATAGTAATTTCTCACTAGCATTCCTATTCCCCTAGAGAACGATATCAATTCTCGAGGCTTACCCTAATACTACACTACAACGATTAGGTTCACTGCCTAGGGTGTTCAAAAACTTGCTCGACGAAAAGGAAGTTCCTTTGGTCCCCGAATGCGCGTTGTACGCATATCAAGTTTTGGGCGCCGCTGCCGGGGAATAGAATAGCTAGTTAGATTTCCACCTCGTTTAGGTTCCCTTACTTGATTCCTATCAAGTAAGCTTTTTTTCTCATTTTTAGCTTACTCGTAGTCTATCCCCTTCTTCGTGACCTTTGTTAGCAATCCCATCACTTTTCTTCATGAAAGGTAATAATCAACCACCACTCATCAACCCACCACCAAATGACCCGCCAAGAGGCCGTACTCTTGGTGAATACTCAAGATCAAGCCATCTAGGCTATAGAAACACCATTAAGCTTTCCGACCAAGCCCAAACTACGGCCCTTCGATCCGACACCATCCGGTTGGTACAAAATGGATGTGCATTCCATGGACTTCGTTCATGTTGGATCGATGTATTCTAACCAAACTAACTTATGTAGCTTGTAAGGACTTAGTAACCTCGGATAAATCCTAAGTTGCTAACAAAGAAACACTGAACTAACTCTATTAAGTATGCGGAATTTACTTAACAAAGCTAAGAAGAATTAACTTTAACTTTAATGATTATATTAAAACTCTGAATCTGCTTGATACACAGATTCACTAACAATCCCTAATAGCTCTAATATCGAACTTAGTAAACTCTAATAATGCACGTACATATAATGCCAATCTAGGGGTCCTTTTATAGGCTTAAGGATAACCCTAGTCGGTTTACAATTACAAACCTTGTACGTCAAGTAATACTAAACTAAACTTAGAACATTCTAGAATTACATTATAATCCTTAACGATTTTGCATAGCAGTCCTTTAAACATGCAGTACTTTGATAAATGAGCAGTACTCTTCTTTAGCAGTACTTTGACTTCTTCAGTACTTTGACTCTTTAGCACTCTGACTTTCTATATCCCAACAATCCTCCCCTAACTTGAATTGTACTTGTTTGATTTCAAGTTCCTTTGTTTGTATCTTTAACATCTTTGTCTTCAAGGATTGTATCTTTATCTTCAGATTTTGTCTTTGTAATCTCTGTGCTTGTATAATCATCATCAAAGTAGTCTTTATCAGTAATTCTTTTCAGCAACTATCAGCAAACTCCATCTTTTCAGCAACATATGACAATTTGTACATCAGTTCATAAAGTTTCAGTTTATTCTCATCACTTCCAGGTGTGTAAACTCCTGTGAGAGATGAATCATTGAAAATTTAATGGATTTTGATGTCTCTTTACCAAAGCCATTAACCCTGGAGTAGCCAAATGTTTAGGTGTGTAAGACCATGGTACATTGATAACCATATGATTTTTAGCAAATCATCAGCTATCAACGGATTTTTTTGGTCTTTACCAGAAGCCGTACCCTTTTGGACTAGTTAGTTCTTGCAACCATGGTGAACTAATTACCATATAAATGGTTTTTCCACTGCCTTTACCACAAGCCATTTTTCTTGTGGGCTAGCCAACTCGTTACATTTGCTGATATGGTGAGTTGATTACCATACAACTTATTAGCAAGTTGTCAACTATATAACGGATTTGAGATATCTTTACCAGAGCCGTTTGCTCATGGATTAGCCAATCCTTTTGTTAAACATGGTGGATTGATAACCTTTTGTTATAACCATCTCAAAAACCATTTGTTGCTTTTACCCACTGTTTCAAAATATTTTAACAAAAATTTTCTTTCAAAATCATTAACTGGTTTTGTGCTGCAAGCAGTACTTTGAATAAAGTACTGATTTATCAAAAATTTACTGTTAAAATCATACCAGTATTTATGTGTCATCATCAGCCATTGTGGTCCATTTGATGAATAATTCAATGACCATCACTGCTGTTTCATTCTCATCTTCCACTTCCATTCCATGAGCTAGCATTCTTCTCATAAGATCTGATGTGAGTGGATATCTTCTTTCTACTAACATATGGATCATGGTTCCATCTTCTAGCTCCAAAACATGCACTCCAGATTCATCAAAGTATCTCCAGCTATTAATCTCCCATACTTCTTGATTATTTCATATATCATCAGTACTTGTTTCCTCTGTTTCCCAGATAGTTGTGAGATCTCCAAGCAATACTAGACCAATTCCTTCTGATGGAATGTGTTCAAAATAGTCTCGCACTAGTTGATATAAATGCCACAAATCCTCTCTGCTAATAATGTGCAATATGTCCCATAACAAATTAAATGTTCTGAAACTTTCATCCTCTCTATGAAACATCAGATAAACTTCATCTTGTTGTGATTCTACAACTTCAAAAGTCATTATCTTTGATTTCTTTTCTGCAACATCTTTAGATTTAGGATTCTCAAAGTCAACAACTCTTATGTAATTTCTCAGCTCATCAACTGTATATGATCTTAACTCAATCTTCTTTGATGACTGTTCAGTTTTAGTTGTTCTTTTTCTTTTCAAGCTTCTTTTACTAACATCCTCCTTTTGCTTATCATCCTTAAAAGAAATAATACTCTCAACTTGCTTCTGATAGGCTTTTCTAACATTCTCATAAAAATCTTTCATCTTTATATAATTCAGCTTTTGTAATCCAGTATATCCTTGACCCTTTAGATATGCCATCATGGCATTTCTTTCTTTAGCCTTACTCAGTGGTCTTCTAGGTATAACAGCTTCAGGTTCCTTTACTGGTACAGCAACTTCAGCATCAAGTTTAGCTTGTAGCTCCCTAGCAGCTTCTTCATTCTTGGCTACTTCAATTGCTCTTATTTCTGCCAAAGTAAGCTTTTTCTTCTTCTTTGTTTCCACTAGTTTGCCTTTACCTTTGTCCTTAGGATCTAACACTGGTTGAGAAGCTTGTGGTTGTTCTTCAACAACACCTGGAATAGTAACACCTCTTGGTCTTGTCATACTCTGTAATATCTTAGCAATTGTCTCATCATCACTTGTAGTATGAACTACTTTGGGTGTATCGGCTTCTTCCTCTTGTATAATTGTTGATGGACCAGCTTCTTCATCAAAATTAAGTGTCCTTGGTGTAATCAGCTCTTGTCTATGTGTTCTATGAAGAGCAGTACCTTGATCAGCAGCACCTTGATCAGCAGTACCTTGTACACCAGTACTTTGAATTCCAGTTCTTGCAAGCTCAGTGCTTTCAATGCTTACTTGTGCTTCAGTACCTTAAGGCTCATCTTCTTTTCCTTCATAAAACTCAGCATCTTCTTTCAAATTATCTTGCTCCAGATTCCTCCCCAATTGGATAGAAGATTGCTGTTGAACCTTTTTGCCTGTAGAAGACTGTTTAAACTTCCTTCCTTTCTTCTTTTGAGACTTTACCCACAACCTGTGATGTTGAACCAGAGGCCAGACAAATTTCTTCAATCGTTTAAATTTTGTGTTCAACTTCATAAGTTGTGCAGCTTGAGCTTCAGTAGTTTTCTTCAGTCTCACTAACTCCCGTGTCAAAACATAATTATCCAGAACCAATCCCTCAGGAGGTATTACACCTGCATCTCCTTCAGATGATGGTGGGTTGATTTCGGGTTCTGACTGATCATGTTCAGAATGTTGTGGAGATGGTGTAGGTGAAACTGCAGTATCTTCTTGTGCAGCAGTACCTTATGAATAAGCAGTATGTTGAGAAGCAATACCTTGAGATGATGCAGTACCTTCTCGTTCTTCACTTGTAGCAGCTTCATCTCTAATTGCTTGCACAATCTCCATCATTGAAGTAGTCAAGGGAGTATGCCTTCCAGAAAACAAATCACTCTTCCTAGCCATGAAAGTGAAAATCTTTGCAGGTTGTACCACAACAGGTAATAAGCTCGAAGGTTTTGGTATATCTTGAAGTTGTTTATTCAAGAAGACTTGAATAAATCTTGGATACATCAACCAGCGTGATCCATGAGAAATGTGAGATAGCATACCATCTAGAACTAGCCTTGAAAAATTGAAAATACGATTTCTAGCCAATCCCACTAAAGCAGATGCTATATTAAAACCAAATTGCTCCCATGAAGTACTCTTAGAACTAATACAATGAAGTAATACATGTACCAAGTACTTCCAATGCGGACTAAACAAGGGTTTCTTAAATGTTGTTTCTGTCAAAGACCCTTCATACCCAATATCGCTCAAGGTATCCCAAAGAAGCTGTTTGTCAAAACGGATAGCCTCTTCTTCATCATCAAATAATAGATCTTCACGAATTGAAGCTTCACTAACTTTCACAATCCTTCCAGCAACCTTAGCCTGTATATAGGACTCATCATTCTCCATGTGAGTTCTAGCAGTCGCCCAAAACTGTTGAATCCATGGCTCAATAACATCTGGTTCTACCAAAAGTGCATAACTGATTGGAGATCCAGTGGGAAAATCAATAATGTCATGGAATGCGACATTAGCTTCAGTTTTATCCAAATTAGCCACCATGTTGTGTTTAGACATTGTGTTTCGATTCGCCATTGATTGTTTGTTAACAAAGAAAGTGGTTCGATGAATAGTAAATATGAAAGAGAGAGAAATATGGAAAAGATTGTTAAGTATAAAAATGAGAGGGAAATTCGGAGAGTAGTTATTTATAGGTGAGATTAAAAAATCACAGCCCATAATAACAAAGTTACCGTTATTTGAATTTTACCCCTCTTTTTGACCGTTGGAACAGTACGTTGATAAGACAAGCAGTGCTTTCCACGTGTGCAGTACTTTCCAAAGCAGTACTTTTAGTGCAGTACTTTCATATAACCAAAAAGCAGTACTTTTCCATTTTCTTCTCTATAATGGCAAAAACTCCAAATAGGCATTGGATTGCCTCCCCTCAAGCAATGCATAGGACTGTCTAACAAACTAATCAATCCTCCCCTTAAATGTAGCTTAGTAATTAATCATTCCAATACTCACCACCAAGTGATTGAATCTTGAAACATCAAATCCTTTGGTGAGTAGATCAGCTACATTATCATCTGTGTGAACCTTAACAACATTAATAAGCCTATGCTCATAAAAATCTCTGATAAAGTGATGCCTAATCTGAATGTGCTTGGTCTTGGAATGATAAACTGGATTCTTCACAATGCAAATAGTACTCTCATTATCAATGTTGATAGGAGTATTCTTGAAGTTGAACCCATAATCCAAAAGTTGATTCTGCATCCATAACACTTGGCCACAACAACTTGCAGCAACCACATATTCTGCTTCAGTGGATGATGTTGCTGCAATAGTTTGCTTCTTACATTGCCATGAGACTAATCTTCTTCCAAGATATTGGCATCCTCCAGTGGTTGATCTTCTATCATAATTATCACATGCATAATCACTATCTGAAAAAGCTTCCAAGTGAAAAGGTGAATCCTTTGGATACCACAACCCTAACTTAGGTTGTTGTTTCAAATAACTAAAAATCCTCTTCACTGCATTCAAATGGGAGACCTTGGGTGAGACTTGATATCTTGCACATAAACAGACAGCAAACATGATATCAGGCCTAGATGCAGTTAAGTACATAAGACAGCCAATCATAGATATGTACAACTTGACTTCAACAGGTTGACCATCTTCATCCTTGCCCAATGAGTTGATAGACTTGATAGGTGTAGTGACTGGCTTCATAGCATCAAAATTGAACTTCTTAAGAATGTTAGAAACATACTTATCTTGACTTATGAAAATTCCCTCCTTGGACTGTTTAACTTGAAGCCCCAAAAAGAAAGTTAATTCACCCATTGAACTCATTTGAAATTCATGTTGCATCAGCTGCTCAAACTCTTTCACCATTGACTGTTTTGTAGCTCCAAAGATGATATCATCTACATAAACTTGAACCAGCATGATATCCTTCTTATCTCTCTTGATAAACAAAGTCTTGTCAATAGCTTCCCTCCTGTAACCATGTTGCAATAAGAAAGTAGAGAGCCTTTCATACCATGCTCTAGGTGCTTGATGAAGGCCATAAAGAGCCTTAACAACTTTGTAGACTTTGTTTGGATGTGAAGGATCCTCAAAACCAGGAGGTTGTTTGACATAGACCTCCTCTGAAATAGTACCATAAAGAAAGGCACTCTTGACATCCATTTGATAAACCTGAAATCCCATATATGATGCAAAAGCAAGGAATATTCGAATGGCTTCAATCCTTGCTACAGGAGCAAACACTTCATCATAATCTACTCCTTCTTCTTGTCTATATCCTTGTGCAACTAATCTTGCCTTGTTCTTGATGACATTCCCTCTTTCATCTCTCTTGACTCTGAAAACCCATTTTGTACCAATAACTTTCTTTCCATCTGGTAGATCACATAATACCCAGACTTCTTGAAGTTTGAATTGAAGAAGTTCTTCTTGCATAGCTTCAACCCAACTCTCTTTAGTTAATGCTTGAGCTATATTCTTGGGTTCTTCTTGAGAGATAAAGCAAGTGAATAAGCATGTTTGATGATCCTTGTGATTCAGCCTGTTCTGTTTATAGACAAAGCTAAGCAAAGCATTATGTGCTGTAGAGAATCCTTTAGCTTTTGTTCTTGTAAGCACTCCTGAGGTAGAAGGTCCAATGATTTGATCAGAAGGATGATTCTTATGAATTCTTAGTATTGGAGTCTGTGGAACTTCAAGATTATCACCCAGGTTTGTGAAATCAGCATCTTCATAGGAATCAGAGAAAATACCTTCATCTTCAAACTCATCATTAGTATCTTCTAAGCCAGGCATGTTAGGATCATCCAAATCATCCAAAGTGCTGTCAACTGGTGCAGCAGTACTTTGATCTAAAGTACTGTCATCCAAAGTACTGTGAGAGAACTCTGCAGTCTTGTTCTTTTTCTTTGCTTCCTCATAAGCTTTTCTTTGATCATCATCATAAGATTGTGCTTCTACATCTTGAAAAAGCATCCTGTTAAGCTCATCTTGTATAGCTTGATCTTCAGCAGATAATGAAGATTTTGGTGCATCAGTACTTTTCTCCTTCTCGACAGTGATAGGTTCTTCATCAGGAACAGCATCAGGTCTAATGTTGACTCCATGAACAATGTACTGTAAATCTTCTTCTGTGTAAACAGCTTGATTTTCTTCTCTAACAGGAACATAATTCATAGAAGGAGTTAAAACCTCAAGATCAAACATCCAATCAGGACCTTTACCCTTCTGATTTTCTTGATCTTCTAAAAATTCAACATGAAGACAATCTTGAACCTTCTTGGTGACTCTGTTGTACACTCTAAATCCTTTGCTGTTGGTGCAGTATCCCAATAAATATCCTTCTTCTGACTTGCCATCAAATTTTCCCAGATTATCAATTGTATTGAGAATAGTTAGAGGGCATCCAAAAGGCTTCATAAATCGAATGTTGGGTTTGTTTCCCATCAGCAACTCATAAGGTGTCTTCATCTGAGGCTTAGTGACAGATACTCTGTTCAACACATAACAAGCAACACTTACAGCTTCAGTCCAAAATTGAATAGGTAATAAAGAATCTGCAAGCATTGTCCTGGCTGCTTCAATCAAAGTTCTGTTCTTTCTCTCTGCAACACCATTCTGCTGTGGAGTTCTAGAAATACTAAACTCTCTCTTAATCCCTTTCTTGGCACAAAATTCATCCATAAGCTTGTTCTTGAATTCAGTCCCATTGTCACATCTAATACCTCTTACTTTGAGTCTCAATTGATTTTCAAGGGCTATTATAAGATCATGAATAGCATCAAACGTTTCATCTTTAAAACCCAAGAAAAATACCCAACTAAATCTACTGCAATCATCTGTCACAACCAGACAGTACTTCTTCTTGTTTAGACTTGCAACAGAAACAGGTCCAAACAAATCCATGTGCAGCAGCTCCAAAGGTTCTCTAATGATCCTTTCCTCAATCTTCTTGCATGAGGCTTTGTGTTGTTTACCCTTCTTGCACGCCAAACATGAGTGATCATTCCTGCATGTTTTGGAAGGTAAACCTCTAACTAAATTTCCTTTAACCAATTTGTTGATATTCTTGAAATTTACATGGCCTAATCTTCTATGCCACAGATGTGCTTCTTCAAGTGATGCCTTTGCTACTAAACATGTAGCTCTTTCATAAGAGAGAAGACTCTTCATATTCAGACTATACACATCATTGGTTCTTAGTACTCTCAGTACTACCAAGTTTTCATCAACAAGTTTGAATTCAGGGGAAAGAATGAGACATTCTGTGTCAGTGAATAGCACATGGTGCTTTTTGTCACAGATCTGAGAGACTGACAAAAGGTTGAATTTGAGTTCCTTTACATAATGAACATTCTCAAAATCTATGCTTCCTGCCTTGATAGTTCCTTTGCCAGTTATTCTTCCTCCACTAGCATCATTCCCAAATGCAACTCTTCCTCCAAAATAAGATCAAAAATCTGACATAATCTCTTTATCTCCTGTCATGCTTCCAGAGCAACCACTATCCACAATTAGATGATCTTTAAGCTCCTCTTTTAGGTTGCCCTGCACAGAGATAAAAGAGTTAGCTAATTTTAGGAACCCAAGCCATTACTGACTTGTGTTCCCCTTGTGGAGTTACATACTTAAATTCTTTAAGTATGTAATTCCCACTATCTTTAAGCACATGATCAATTATCTTTGGTTGTTCAAAAACTTGTGTTGGTTTTTCAATAAAAATCTCTTTTTCATCCAAGCTTTGTTTATTATTTTCAACAAAAATCTCTGTTTCACCCACACTTGCTGAAAGTACTGTTTGTTCCCCATTAGTACTTTCCTTCTTAACCTATTTGGTTTTAACTTCTGGTGTAGAGTCCCTTGATCTAGCTACTTTCATTGAGTTGAAACGTCTTCTAGATTGATAGTAATTAGATCTCCTAGGGTTTTTATTCCAAAAAGTGTGAGCAGTACCTTGATTTTTTGAAAATCTAGCAGTACTTTGAGAAGGTACTGGTGATTTTGAAAAAGATCTTCTCTGGTGAGGGTACCTATGGTCTTGTGAGAAATTGCTGTGGTTAACTGATAAGGTTTTAAAAGGTACCATTTTGAGGGGTCGTTTTAGCCCTTATTTGATCACCTTTGTATCCGTTATTGTTTAATATCGTTCCTTTTCACTTTTTAGGTCTCTTGAAGGCAAAATGCTGGAATGGCACTTATTTGGACGAAAAGGCGCGAATATATGAAGAAAATGGCCAAAGTCAAAATCGAGACACTCACAGCTGATGAAATTAGAAGGCGACGGCGTCAGGTGCTAATTGCGACGTCGTCCGAGGATTTTTGTGACGGTTCAGAACCCAAAACTCGTATTTTCAAGTGACGACGTCCAGTTGTAAAAGAGTAGGCCGTCGCTACTCAGACGGCCTAGATGCAATCCAGACGACGTCAGAAGCTGAAGAGGACGGCGTCATGGACATAAGGTGACGCCGTCGCAAGGTTAACGTGGCCAAGACGAAACCCTAATGACGGCGACACGACGGCGTCACGAAACATAAGGTGACGCCGTCGCATATGTAATCTTATATATAGAATCCGAATTTTTCAGTTTTAGAGAGAGTCTTTTTGGAGTGAAAACCTAAAACCGAACCTAAGGTGTCTTGTAAAGTATTTTAGGATTTTAAACCCTATCTTACATCAAGATAAGTATTTACTTCATTAATTCAATTATGTCTTTGATTATTTGTGTGTATGCTTGCATGTTCTCCATGTCCGGCTAATTTATTTGTGTGTTTGCTTAGGAAGTATGAAACTTAATTATTGAATATTGATTGGTTGTTTCTTATCTTAGTTGATTAATGTAGGATATTAGTTTTCACATACACATCAAACCATAACACAAAGTGGCGTATAAATGGAATTCTAGAGAGAGAAAGTTAGAGGTTTAGGGAACTTAGTGAGAGAAAGTGAAAGATATTATTATGAGCTCCAACTCTCTACCTTGGGAGGTAGAGAGTATTTATAGTCTTACATAAATCGCCACACATCGGGCTGTGGATCAGGCATACAGTGGGTAAAGACCCGTCCGTCCTCCACGGTGTTACTTAACTAAATACTACTTAACTTAAAAGAACTACGACTACGAGCTTTCTAACGATTACATATACTTGAGGTGACCGACTCTTTAATACCTGGAATTTCTAATTCCTAACAATCTCCCCCTAAGGGAGGTCACCTCAATCATGTACCAAAATTACATTGAATACAAATAGATATTACATTAACAATTGATCTTGCATTCTTGATGTAGTCTTTTGCTCCTAAGGTCGTAGTCATTAATTCTTCACATTGCATGTTTGGTTACTTCAAGTGGAGGTCTTTTACTGATCCACGTGATAATAAATTTGTGCCAGCATTTGAGATCATCAGCTATCAAAAATCTCTGAGTCATCCTTTGTGGTGTTGGTATTATGTGATGTTGTGACATTAGGACCGACATGCTCACATTCTGGATCATGATATCTACTTATCAGAGTAGCGGAAGCTTTCGTTGATTCAAGATATTGGCAGCAGCGTAGCAGAAGCATGGAGTGAAAATATCAGAGTCATTGATGCACTAATCATGATTTCTTTTGAGTTGAATGTGTTAAGTGAGCATGCGGCTATGGATTGACCGCTTCATTCTGATCAGCTGCAAACGTCGGGCGTACCTGCATACAACAGTTAGCAATAAATCGCACGAAAGTGTCTTTGATCACTTT
Source organism: Chrysanthemum seticuspe (assembly GCA_019973895.1). Taxonomy (NCBI): domain Eukaryota; kingdom Viridiplantae; phylum Streptophyta; class Magnoliopsida; order Asterales; family Asteraceae; genus Chrysanthemum; species Chrysanthemum seticuspe. The sequence goes on from BPTQ01000005.1 coordinate 214,499,407, forward strand.
CGTTGAATTGAGGTACACGGCCCACGGTTCCCCGTTGATCAGTACATGTACTGCCTGTGATCAGGTATAATTCCGAAGAATTTCCTTGACAGGGTTTCGCAGCTGCTCTAGCTGTTCTCAAACCGGAACATCTCAAAGAAGACAACACGGAGTGAGTGAACCAGCGAATTTTAAGTTCACTGATTGATGAAAAGAGATTTGAAAAACAATCGTGTATTGCTCAATAGAAATTGTTTTTGCAATACAACGAAGGTTTTAATGAAAATCAATTATCAATCATAAAACACCTTTTGATTTGAAATATCCGTACACGGTCGATTAGCTAAAGAAATAGTTTTTAAGCACAATGACCGGTTTTTCAAAGGTATCCGTCAATCCATAACCTGAACCAGGATTGATTCAAGAGATTGAATCGCCCCATTTTTCTGTTCAGTTGTCACATGGTTGATCTATATAATAGATCTCACATGCCACCTACCAGGAGCTTGTTTGATGTTGGCTCCAGAAGGCTTTCCATCTTCATTGTGAATATGTATACACATCACTCAGATGTTCTGGCAATACCACAAGGATAATGCGTAGGACTCAAGATATAATCTCTCTTTCCACATTGTGTGAAACAGAGAGTCTTCATTGAAAGTGTCCTAATGAGATTTATTGATGATCTCGTGGCTCTAGACTCAATTTGTGCATATTTGGATCCTGTGCCGGAGACTAGGGAGAGGGTCTCCTTCTTCAATATCAACAATCTCTAAGAGAAAGTCGATAGATAATGTCGGTTCCCCGTGAGAATGAAACAAGTCCTTTTAAGAGGAACTTGAGTGGTTTGGAAAGTTGAAGTGCAGTGCGTCACTGGGTCCATGGCGTCTTGTCTTCAATACCGATGTTACCATCAGTAGCATATGAAGTGAACCCGGTTTCTGCCCTAAGGTTGAATAAATTGGAGGGCTATTTGTTTTCACCATTTCCTCATTCAATTCTTTTTAATTCTTCAACCCCTTCAGTGCTTACCGAGACTTCATAGCTAGAACCTTGTTGGGTTTATTCCAGTACTAGCTCAGTCTTAGTCCGCACTCTTCCCATATCTCAATTTTTTCTCCTTTTATCATCATACCTAAGGACTTCTACACTAACTAGTGGATTGTCCCTGGGTAGATCCCTCCGGTTCTGGCGGATCATGGGAACCAATACCTAACCTTATCATCCTTATATCACCGTACATAAGGTAAAGTTGGTCGGTCTATTTGGTATTGTTCATCTTCCATATGGAACCAAATGGAAACCATTTGAAAATCAATCCAGAAACTTGTGATATATTATCAAAACATTTTGCACCTGAATTGTTTTTGATATTTTTAGAACAAGTGCTCCCCCTCAACATGTGCATCAAATGTTTGAAATCGTTTTGCACACGGAGGCAAGAGGAAGAATTTACTTCTTTGATTACCTTTTTCTAAAAGATATCAACATCACTTCCCTGATCAAATCAAGAAGATAAAGCATTTCCGGGAAGGTTGAGGTTTTCATAAGTTTGCTCCCCCTCAATATGTGCCTCGAGATTAGAAAAGAGTTTTGCACATACTAGAAGGAACCTGCACATTGAGATAAATGATCACGTTTCAAATCATAGGTTTAAGATAGATGCTCCCCCTCAACATGTGCATGGAAAAATTTGAAATCGTTTGTCACATGTGAGAAGGATAGCATGTACATCCTTATAAACCCATTTGCCGAATTATCAGTTTAAATTCAATTTAAATCACACATTCTCCCCCGATCACAATTATCAAATCATTTGAGATTTGTGATCTCTTATTGATTTAAATTGATTTTGAAAGCTTTTAAGGGGAATTGTGGCTTGATTATGAAAGCATTTTAACTGATAAGGATCGGATTTTAAGACTTTAAAACTCCATTGATAAAACATGCATGTATATCTTTTGAAAACAATTTAATGCCAAATAACTTTTTAATTTAATTGAAATCATTCTCCCCCTCAATCAATGACATAGGTAGTTGATTGAGAGATAGAGATTTTGACAAATAAGTCCTGATGATTATCAAAAATAGAGACCAAGTTATTTTTCAAAGCAGTTAGTTTTCAGCAGATAAATGTTTATAGAATCAGAGCATGGAATTTGAAAACATGGTAAAACATGGCTCTGTTCTTTCTTTTAAAACCGGGTTATTGCCTGAAAATGACAATAAACCATTTTTTTTCCCAATTTTTTTTTTTTTTTTTTTTTTTTTTTTTAAATAAAAATTCGAACAATATCTAAAGTCCCGTGTCATTCTTTGAATGACAACAACAAGACCGTAGATATTATCGAATCGAGAGAAACATGACAAAATGACAATATATATATATTTTTTTAAGGTTTTATAATTTTGTATTTTGTTTTTCGAATAGATATATACAAGAGACAGATGACGATAGACCTTTACTCCTCGTTTTCCTCCTGAAGACGTTTGAGTGTTTCTGGTTGAAGGCTTTTTAAGCCAAGACGTGGGAGAATAAACTCAAAACGTTCTCTTGGAAGAGCTTTGGTGAAGATGTCTGCTAACTGATATTCAGACCTCACAAAATAGAGTCCCACCACACCTTTTTCCACTTGTTCCCTGATGAAATGATGTCGAATGTCGATATGCTTTGCTCTTGAGTGTTGAACGTTGTTGCATGAGAGAGCAATAGCACTTTTATTATCACAGTACAGAGGGATTTTGTTGAATTCAAAGCCATAGTCAGATAATTGAGATCTCATCCATAAGATTTGAGCACAACAGGATGACATGGCTATGTATTCAGCCTCTGTAGAGGAAATAGAAGTACTCATTTGCTTCTTTGAAGACCAGCTCACAAGCTTATCACCCAAAAACTGAGCACCTCCAGACGTACTTCGACGTGTATCTTGACAACCTGCATGATCAGCATCTGCATAGGCCGTTAGTGACATACCGGTGTCCTTCGGGTACCAAAGACCCATATTGATGGTTCCTTGGAGATACCGAAAGAC
>BPTQ01000005.1:214502430-214620750 GCA_019973895.1 Chrysanthemum seticuspe
ATACCGAAACTTAAGTTGTTTTAGGGAGACATGACACTATTATTTTCACGATAACGAGAGAGTACGTTGTTACAAGTTGTGAGATCTCGTTTCGTATAGCTGTAAGCTACCACACCTTTTTCCACTTGTTCCCTGATGAAATGATGTCGAATGTCGATATGCTTTGCTCTAGAGTGTTGAACATTGTTGCATGAGAGAGCAATAGCACTTTTATTATCACAGTACAGAGGGATTTTGTTGAATTCAAAGCCATAGTCAGATAATTGAGATCTCATCCATAAGACTTGAGCACAACAGGATGACATGGCTATGAATTCAGCCTCTGTAGAGGAAATAGAAGTACTCATTTGCTTCTTTGAAGACCAACTCACAAGCTTATCACCCAGAAATTGAGCACCTCCAGATGTACTTCGACGAGTATCTTGACACCCTGCATGATCAGCATCTGCATAGGCTGTTAGTGACATACCGGTGTCCTTCGGGTACCAAAGACCCATATTGATGGTTCCTTGGAGATACCGAAAGACCCTTTTAACCGCTTCAAGGTGCTTTTTAGTAGGCTTAGCCTGGTATCTAGCACACATGCAAACAGCGAACAAGATGTCTGGTCTACTAGCAGTGAGGTACATCAGGGATCCAATCATACTACGATATTTCGTTTGGTCAATCATGATCCCTGAGTGGTCCTCATCTAGTTTGGTTCAATCAATCATAGGGGTGTCAACAGGGTCACTTGAATCAAACCCAAATTTCTTTAAGATCTCTGTTGCATATTTAGATTGATTTATGAAAATGCCTCCGGGACTTTGTGAAATTTGTAATCCCAAGAAAAATGACATTTGTCCCATCATTGACATTTGAAATTTTGAACTCATTTCATTAGAAAAATGATCACATTCCATTGGGTCTGTCGAGGCAAAAATAATATCATCAACATAAATTTGAACATGAGTTAAATGTTTGCCTGACTTCCTGGTGAACAATGTAGGATCAACTGCTCCTTTGCTAAATCCGGCAGATAGAAGAAATTTTGACAGTGTATCATACCATGCCCTTGGAGCTTGCTTTAAACCGTAAAGGGCCTTCTTCAAACGATAAACGTGAGTAGGATGCTCTTGATTTACAAATCCTTCAGGTTGGCTGACGTAGACGACTTCTTTAAGGTCTCCGTTCAGAAATGCCGTCTTCACATCCATCTGATAGACTATCATGTTCTTACTAGCAGCATTAGCCAAGAAGATTCTGATTGCCTCGATTCGAGCAACTGGAGCAAAAGATTCTTCAAAGTCAATACCCTCCTCTTGACGGTATCCTTTAGCAACTAATCGAGCCTTGTTCTTCAACACATCACCATGCTCATCAAGTTTCACTTTGAAGATCCATTTAAGAGCAATAATCATAGCACAGTCTGGAGCAGGTACTAACTCCCATACATCAAGTCGATCAAACTCATGAATTTCATCTTGCATGGCATTGAACCAGCTATCTTCATTCATGGCGGCTTTAACATCTTTTGGTTCGATCTTAGATAGTACGGAGTTGAAGAAGCACCATAAGGCATCGGTTGCAAGTTGTTTCCGTGTTGATACAGGACGAGAGGGATTTCCAATGATGTTGTCTAATGGATGATCGTGAGTCCATTTTCTGAGGTGTTCATGTGGCAGTCGTTGAGGGACTGAGGTAGCTGAGTCGATGTCTCCTGAAGAAGATGGTTCTGATGATTCAGGAGCAAATATGTTTTCAAATGGAGCATCTTCAGGGGTAGCAAAGGGATTAACTTCATCATTGATGCCAGAAACATTTCCATGATGTACATTTGAAGAATGATGATTTGTTGAAGAGACTGAAGGATCACCAGCAGGCGCTTCTTGACTTAAAGATATTAAGACTGAGGGATTGCCTTCATTCACAGGAATATGAGCAGCTTCTGTCGTAGGAATCGACACCTCATTAGTACTTGGATCATAAAGTTCATCAAACATAGGATCAAACAATTTCTTTAAATCATCTTCAGATGGAGGTACATAAGGAGTTTCTTGAGAAGAGTTTGGAACAAGGGATGAACCAGTGGGACTGTTTTGAAGTGTGGGTCCAGAACTGAATTGTCCAGGAGCCATTTGACCGGTCAGCTCATCAAACGTAACGTGAATTGTTTCCATGATATTTCGGGTTCTTTTATTGTAGATTCGGTATCCCTTTTTGTTTGAAGCATACCCTACAAATACACCAATGTCTGCTTTAGCTCTAAGTTTGCCTAAGTCTTGTCCCTCATTAGTTGGATAACACAATGCACCAAACACACGAAGGAAAGAGAGATTAGGTTTTCTATTGTGGACAAGTTCATATGGAGTTTTTCCATGAACAGTGTGAATCAGAGAACGATTTTGTGTGTAGCATGCAGTGGCAATAGCTTCAGCCCAGAGAAACATTGGAACCTTTGAGTAAATCAGCATTGTTCTAGCGGCTTCTACAAGAGTTCGATTTCGTCTTTCAACTACACCGTTCTGTTGAGGAGTTCGTGGAACACTTCTTTGATGGCTGATTCCAATGCTTTCATAAAAATCACTAAGTTGTTTGTTAACAAACTCAGTTCCATTGTCTGTTCGGATAATTCTGACTGTTTTGTTAAGTCGAACCTGCAGCTGTTTGATGAGTTTGATGATGATATCAGGAGTTTCATCCTTTGTCCTTAAGAACTTGACCCAGGTGAATCTAGAGTAATCATTAACCACAACCAACACATATTTCTTACCAAAGATGTTCTGCACTCTCATTGGTCCACACAAATCCATATGAAGGGTATGAAGAACTTCTGTAATTGAGTTTGTAGGTTTGGGTTTGTGGGCATACTTTTTGCTTTTACCCAATTGGCATGCTGAACAAAGATGATCCTTTTCATACTTTAGTCTAGGTAAACCTACAACTAAGTCCTTTCTGGAAAGATCATTGATGGTGCCGAAGTTCAAGTGATTGAGACGACGATGCCATAACCATGACTTTGTTTTTGAAGCCTTTGATAACAAGCAGATTGGAGAAGACCTCATCATGTCATCGATAGAGATGGTGTAAAGATTTGAGCCACGAGTTCCTTTTAACAGTTCCTTACCATTAAGATCTCTAACAAAGCAGGTATGTTTTCTGAAGGCTACTTCTAGATCAGAATCACAGAATTGACCAACAGAGAACAGATTATGACCCAGACCTTCCACATAGTATACTCTAGAGATGACACTATCACCAACAACGTAATCTCCATAACCCATGATTGCACCGAAACGATCATTACCGAATCTAACAGTCCCGATGAATTTGCTCACGAAGTTCATGAGCCGCGACCGGTCTCCAGTCATATGCTTGGAACAACCTGAGTCCAGGTACCACAGAACGATTTGAACGATCTGCAGTTGAACACATATAAGAATGGATAACTGGATAATTGGGATCCCCATGCAAGAATGGGTTCCATTTGGTTAGTAACAATGGTTGGAACACCCACATCAGAAAAAGGAGCATTCATATCAGAAATCAAGGCACTAGAATCATTGTGAATAGATGCAGTACTAGTGTCTGTATTAGCCCTGTTCACAGTGTGCTCACTTCTTAAGGGAATAGTTCTACCAGTAGGAAACCATTTTCTAGTGGGCATTGTCTGATTATTCTTATGACCAACATGTATCCAATAATAGCCTATCTTACTAAATGTTCTTCCTCTGGGTTTCCACTGTTTTCTAACTTTCTTTCGTTTTTGCCTTTTTGCCTTTTTAGTATGAACATTAGCAACATTAACTGGACAATTATCATCATTAGGCAAAACATTAACACCACATTCATGATTAGAAACAGAATTCAAGCAGTCATCAGTACAAGGTTTGCAAATAGTATCAGAATTCGAATTAATTACAGTACGCCTATGGCTAATACTAGAATCAACACGATTCGTTTTATTCGATTCAAGCTTAAAGTTCCTAGATTGTTCTTCTACTCTTTTCCAGTGCACATTCTTAGCTTGCGAGGTCCTATCATTCCTTGTATTGTCTTGAGACTTTGACCTGCTCCCTTTAATGTCACTGATTACTCCTGTAGAGGGAATGGGAACATTAGTGGGTTTTACAACTCTTTGCATCACCTGTTTAGATGTGCTGGGATCTGAGCTACATGTAGGCACACTAAGGTTCACTTTCTTAAAACTAGAAGTGCTGGGATTTGTACTCCTAGAAGGCACACTTGAGTTCTCTTTCATAGCATTGACAGATCTGAAATCTGAACTACTTACAGGCACACTAGGGTTCATATTCAAGACATTGGGCATCGAATGAATATCATACTTGGCAATAGGCATCGAACATGGAATCAAAGGATTAACTCTCTCACCTAATGACTTTGGGCATATTGTGATCAAGCATTCTAAGATTTCTTGAGATCGTTTGGCATATAAGCATGCATGTCCAATTGCATTATCATGAGGTTTCACTAACTTATCCTCTTCAACAATCTCACGCAGACATTCTAGGCAATCCTTAAGGGATGAGAAGTATGTTTGAACAGCAAGTTTGTTGTTCCTGAGATGAGGAGGGACATATTTCACAGACAAAGCATATTTATTACAAGAGTGAACCTTTGATACACCATTCTCCCCATTGGTCATTGGCATTTTCCCTTTTACCTGACTCTTCAGATTCTCAATTTCCTTTTGCAATGAAGCTATTTGTTCGTTATTTTTGTTATGAGTGACCTTTATTGATTCAAATAACTCATTGAAATGACGTTTAACCTTTTCATTTTCTTCTAGAAAACTTTCGTTTTCCTTTTGTAATGCATTTACTAGGTTTTGAAGATGAAACGTTTGAGAATTCTGAGAATCTAAAGGAGGAGGCATTTGGGAGCCTGTCATATTGTTCGTTTGATCCTTTAATTGAGAGATTTGGGCTTTCAACTTTCTGATCGTGTTGCACTGAGCTTGAATTTGTTCATCACGTTTGTTAATTTGAAAAACTGCATCAAACTCTGGAGCATCTGAGGATGTCTTGATATTTGAAGTTTTGACATTTTCTTTAAGATGTTGATATTTTAGTTGTAAATTAAAATGCTCAACTTCTAGTTTAGAAAAATGTTTAACCAAATTTTCGTGATCATCCAGTTCAATTTTCTCGTTTAGTTTAGAATTAGTTTTTTCAAGCTCAATGACACGATCATGGGAGACTTTCAGGGCAACAGATAGTTCATGAAATTTGGAAGCATTAATAGAGCAATTTGAAGCAGTGAAAAATATATCTTGAGCAACACATTCAGTAATAAGAGTCTCTGTAACATATTGGATTTCACATACACATCATAACATTAACACAATGAGCACATAGATGGTTTTAGAGAGAGAAAGAGTGGGACATTCTAGTGAGAGAAACTTGTGGAATATTAGATTACCAAAGAACATCCAACCCTCTACCTTGCAAGGTAGAGGGTATTTATAGGTTACAAACTAAACGACCTCCTGACGGCCTGTGGATCAGGGATACAGTGGGTAAAGACCCGTCCTTCCTCCACGGTGTTGCACTAAACTATTTTAAGCTACTGACTAACTAAATAACTACATAAATACGTAACTAACGATAAGTCTACGAGCTAACTTATGCTAGATAATAGTTGGGGTGACCGACTCTTCAATACTGGAATTTTCAAATTCCTAACAATCTCCCCCTAAGGGAGGTCACCCCAGGTTTTACATTTCAGATCCTAGCAAACAATACTTGACTTTGTTCTTGAGCTCGTAGACAAAACAACTTCAACATCGTGATCTTTGTGCATAAGTAGTGCAACTTCAAAGTCTGCACAGATTTGTACTTTAAGAGGAGGTCATTAATGATCTATGAGATAATAATTAGGAGCCATCTTTTGAGATCATCAGCAATCATCAATCTCTGAGACATCCTTTGTGGTGTTGGTATTATGTGATGTTGTGACTTTAGGACCGACATGCTCACATTCTGGATCATGATATCTTCTCATCAGAGTAGCGGAAGCTTTAGTTGATTCATGATATTTGCAGCAGCGTAGCAGAAGCTTGGAGTGAAAATATCAGAGTCATTGATGCACTAATCATGATTTCCTTGAGTTGAATGTGTTAAGTGAGCATGCGGCTATGGATTGACCGCTTCATTCTGATCAGCTGCAAACGTCGGGTGTACCTGCATACAATAGTTAGCAATAAATCGCACGAAAGTGTCTTTGATCACTTTCGTTGAATTGAGGTACACGGCCCACGGTTCCCCGTTGATCAGTACATGTACTGCCTGTGATCAGGTATAATTCCGAAGAATTTCCTTGACAGGGTTTCGCAGCTGTTCTAGCTGTTCTCAAACCGGAACATCTCAAAGAAGACAACACGGAGTGAGTGAACCAGCGAATTTTAAGTCCACTGATTGATGAAAAGAGATTTGAAAAACAATCGTGTATTGCTCAATAGAAATTGTTTTTGCAATACAACGAAGGTTTTATTGAAAATCAATTATCAATCATAAAAATACCTTTTGGTTTGAAGAATGAGTACACGGTCGATATGCTGAAGAAAAGAGTTTTTAAGCACAAAGACCGGTTTTTCAAAGGTATCCGTCAATCCATAACCTGAACCAGGATTGATTCAAGAGATTGAATCGCCCCATTGTTTCTGTTCAGTTGTCACATGGTTAATCTATAAAATAGATCTCACATGCCACCTACCAGGAGCTTGTTTGATGTTGGCTCCAGAAGGCTTTCCATCTTCATTGTGAATATGTAAACACATCACTCAGATGTTCTGGCAATACCACAAGGATAAAGCGTAGGACTCAAGATATAATCTCTCTTTCCACATTGTGTGAAACAGAGAGTCTTCATTGAAAGTGTCCTAATGAGATTTATTGATGATCTCGTGGCTCTAGACTCAATTTGTGCATATTTGGATCCTATAATGGAGACTAGGGAGAGGGTCTCCTTCTTCAATATCAACCATCTCTAAGAGAAAGTCGATAGATAATGTCGGTTCCCCGTGAGAATGAAACAAGCCCTTTTAAGAGGAACTTGAGTGGTTTGGAAAGTTGAAGTGCAGTGCGTCACTGGGTCCATGACGTCTTGTCTTCAATACCGATGTTACCATCAGTAGCATATGAATTGAACCCGGTTTCTGCCCTAAGGTTGAATAAATGGAGGGCTATTTGTTTTCACCCTTTCCTCATTCAATTCTTTTTCATTCTTCAACCCCTTCAGTGCTTACCGAGACTTCATAACTAGAACCTTGTTGGGTTTATTCCAGTATTAGCTCAGTCTTAGTCCGCACTCTTCCCATATCTCATTTTTCTCCTTTTATCATCATACCTAAGGACTTCTACACTAACTAGTGGATTGTCCCTGGGTAGATCCCTCCGGTTCTGGCGGATCATGGGAACACATACCTAACCTTATCATCCTTATATCACCGTACATGAAGTAAAGTTGGTCGGTCTATTTGGTATTGTTCATCTGCCATTGGATCCAATTGAAAACCATTTGAAAATCAATTCAGATACTTGTGATATATTATCAAAGCATTTTGTACCTGACTTGTTTTTGATATTTTTAGAACGAGAACTCCCCCTCAACATGTGCATCAGGTATTTGAAAATGTTTTGCACACGGAGGCAAGAGAAAGAATTAACTTCTTTGATTACCATTTTCTAAAAGATATCAACATCACTTCCCACATCAAATCAAGTAGAAATAGCATTTCCGGGAAGGATGAGGTTTCCATAAATTAGCTCCCCCTCAATATGTGCCTCGAGATTTGAAAAGAGTTTTGCACATACTAGAGGGAACCCTTTATCATCAAAGGATTAGAAGCCATATGATCAAGGTACCTTAAAAACATTTAAAGTTGAATTTTGCAAAGATTAAAGTGTTGTGTACCCTGATGACTTGAGTTGAATTTTGCAAAGAGAGTTCTCCCCCTTAATATATGCTTCGAGATTCGAAAATTGTTTAGCACATATAAGAGAGAAGTTTGCACAAAACTTTCATATTTATATCACATTTTCTCCCCCGATCAAAAATCTTAAATCCTTTGAGATTTTGGATCTCAAGTGATTTAACTATGTATGAGGTAAAATATTTGTAGGAGAAAAATGTGTCCGATTTTATATGATCAAAAATGGACAACACATATGTTTCCCTTTTTACAAGGGGAAACCACAGTACAAATCCTAGCACTATTACATGTATTACAGTTGTTCATATTTATTACACCACATATTACACATAGTTAACGACACACCATAAACAGTATCCCGAAGAAGTCTTCATTCAGTCCTCTGAAGAAGTTTGTAGTGACCATCACGAAGCCTTCCGCCTACAAAACTTTCAAGGATGCGGAAGATCCTTCGTGTCTTGAGTCTTCGTCTGATTGCAGCAATGAAGTGTTCACATCTCTTCACGTCATCATCAGTCCAAAACATAGTTTTAACCCAAGATTTCATATCAAGTTTGGCTTCTTTCACTCTGGTGTCAAGTTCTTCTTCGACCAATTTGAGCGTACCATCACTAAACTTGTAGAGTTCACATAGTCGCATAAGCATACGAGATCCATATATGTCGGTGAAGATGACGGCTCTAGGGGTGTCAAGGACTTTGTATTCTCGATGAAATTCATGCCCAGTTGCATTCCATTGAGGACTTGTAAGGTTGATCCTGGTTTGGTAGCTTTCAATACCAAGCTGAAAGTCCTCAACTCGTTTTCGAATGACTAAGCCCCTGATCCAAAGAGTGACAGCTGCAGAGAGGGCCTTTTTCTCACGGACAGGTAAGTGCTCAAGGTGTCCTTGAAGATTTAAGAGATAGAGATCTTCGAAATCATTTGGCAGAAGATGTTTGAAGTCGTTCTCTTCAATAGTATACACTTTGAAGTCAGCTCTTTTAAGGACAATCTTCTTCAAGTACTCATATCCATAGATAGGGAAGATCTCTACACTAACAACACTTAAGATTTGTAGCTTTGATCTGACATCATTGCGTCTTTTATCAGCACCATGTCTTTCGATGTAGAACTTCTTCTTTTTGAACCACCAGTGAGAAATACCATAAGAAGCGGCAATATCATATTTTTGTTCTTCAGCAGCCCATAATTGATCAGGAACCATCTGTTCAAGCCCCTGATCAGAGTAGGTTGCAGCTTTCATCTTTGATATTGATAGAGCAGGCCTTCTTTCAGCAGAGCGAGCACACAGATAATCCAAGTCGTGATTGAAGAAGAATTCAGCCTGAATGGTTATCTGACCAGGTTCACCACCAAGAGGAAGAGATTTGTTGACATTGAAGCGACTGATTTGCTCACTGACTTGGTCATTTAGCATCTTATGACATTCTTCCATCTGATATTGGAGATGATTTGCATCAGAATGGAAGACTTTGACAATTTCGTAAGCTTGTCCCTCTAGATCTCTTGGAGTTATGGATGAGATACTCTTCCGCTCACAAAACCATCTAATAAAACTTCCCATATCACCAGTGTAGTGCAGAAGAGAGTCTTCAGCTGGGACTTCATAATTATTGGTGATAACTGATGCCCAATTGTTGTCAGGAATCATAGAGTCAGACTCTAGGATGGTCCATGTGGGTTCTGGAGAAGGAGGTCTATCTTCCACAATGCAGCTTTGAATTGTGTCTCTTGAAGGTGCTACCCTGGATGTGCTAGTGCGATTCCCAGCCATGTAAGTGTCAAACCAATCTTCGGATGGCTTTGGAATATGCTTCGTCGACGCATCATCTTCATCTGGTTCTGAGTCAGCTATGACTTGCGACTCTTCGTGAACTATTTGATCATCAGGAATTGAGGTGGATGTGGACATGAACCTTGAGTCTACCGTCGTCCATGCAGCAGATTTCTTCTTAGTATTCTGATCTTTTGTAGGACCTGATTGATTAGAAGGTTTTGGCGGTGATGATGGTGGTTGTGGTGGAGGTGTGATGGTTGTCGTAGAAGGATTACTAGCTCCAGAGGTTCTAGCGCCTCCCGTTGGTGGCGGAGGTGGAGGAGGATCATTGCGGTTCTTCATCAATGTTTCCATCACAATCGTTCTCCTTTTCTTTTTAGCTTCTTTTTCCCCCACGTCAATCATAAACTGCTCATCATTGTCAAATTTAATGGATTCCTCTAGTGCCTCATAGAGTTTACTGTGAACCTCATGCTTGTCCTCTTCAGCCTCATACATCCTTTCACACAGAGCTGCTCTCATATCGGAGATGGGGAGGTCCTTGAATCGTCTAAGAAGTGGAGCCTCCATAGCCCATTCCACAACATCCTTGACTTCTCCTTCAATAGCGGCAGTAACCGCTTCATTGAAGTTGAGGTGCTCCAGTCTGTAGACACGATCCACCAGAGAATCAACAGATTTAGGAAGTTGCCTTTCCAGAGCATCTATCCTTTTAATGGCATTATCCAGTAGTTGATCAGAGGTGAGAATCTGTGGAGGGGAAGCTGGTGGAGCCACTTCATCTGCAATTGTAATGACGGGTTCTGGGTTTGGTGACATTGTTGGTGGTGTTTGTACAGTTGATTGAGTAGGTAAGGGAGGTAGAAGTGCAGTTGATAGTGAAGATGCAGTCATTGGAGGAATGGTTGACGTATCTTGCTGAATGCTGACATTATACATGGATTGTGCAGAATCTAAGGTTTTGTCATTAATGAATTGATCACCAAAAGAGAAATCTTCATCAAGATTCTTAAGTGAGGAAAGAGAGTTAGTAGACAGATTTGGTTCATCCATCTTCAAGGTCTCATCAGATCTTGTCTCAAGGTTCTCCTACGAGCCCTTTTGTAACAGAGTGTCAACATTCAAGTCAGATTGAGTCTCACCAAGTGTAAGAGATTCCTTAAACGTTTCAGGCACCTTGACCACTCCAGATTGTTCTTTTTCATGAGATGAATCTGTTCTTCTCTTCAGCTCATATGGATTTGTGGTGCTTGATGGAGATGATGAGATAGTTAACAGCATGTGAGCAGCTTGTTCAGTTTCAACACTTGCAACTCCTTTACCCTTGTCAAGTGTAATTGGGTTTGTTTGTTGAGGTAGTTGAGCGGGTTCTCTTAACACAATTCCACCTACTGGAGCTTTCACATTCTGACTTTCAAGGCTTTGCTGAATTCCAAGTTGTAGATCAGCATCATCTTCATCAGTTAACCTGGTAGCATCCCTTGGTGTCTCAGTGTTCTTACCAGTTTCCTTCTCCACTTTCTTCCTTTTAACATTCTGCTTCTTGGATGTGGTGTCTGACTGTTGTGACCTTTCACGTCTCTTTTTAGGAAGAGAGGCATAGGATGCTTGTGAGGCAGACTTGGTCATGGGAGCGTTTGGTTGTAGAGGAGAGGGTGTGACATCAGCAGAGAGTTTGGTTGCTCTTTTCTTGTATTGCTTGAAGTAGTCCGTCTTTGATATGTGTCTAAAAACACATATATTTTACATTGTTTAAACCCACGAAAACAACCAAAAACACATAAATAACCCTATAAATGTTATAAATATCATGAAAATGTGTTTTATTTGAATCAGGTACGAAAAGAGTTGAAACAGTTCGATTCTGCTGATAATACTGATGGTTTCTGCCGAAGCCTATTTTTAATTCTGCCGAATCAATGGTTTCTGCCGAAGATATAATGCGCTGATGGTATCTTGCTGAATCAATTGATAGTGAAGATGCAGTCATTGGAGGAATGGTTGACGTATCTTGCTGAATGCTGACATTATACATGGATTGTGCAGAATCTAAGGTTTTGTCATTAATGAATTGATCACCAAAAGAGAAATCTTCATCAAGATTCTTAAGTGAGGAAAGAGAGTTAGTAGACAGATTTGGTTCATCCATCTTCAAGGTCTCATCAGATCTTGTCTCAAGGTTCTCCTACGAGCCCTTTTGTAACAGAGTGTCAACATTCAAGTCAGATTGAGTCTCACCAAGTGTAAGAGATTCCTTAAACGTTTCAGGCACCTTGACCACTCCAGATTGTTCTTTTTCATGAGATGAATCTGTTCTTCTCTTCAGCTCATATGGATTTGTGGTGCTTGATGGAGATGATGAGATAGTTAACAGCATGTGAGCAGCTTGTTCAGTTTCAACACTTGCAACTCCTTTACCCTTGTCAAGTGTAATTGGGTTTGTTTGTTGAGGTAGTTGAGCGGGTTCTCTTAACACAATTCCACCTACTGGAGCTTTCACATTCTGACTTTCAAGGCTTTGCTGAATTCCAAGTTGTAGATCAGCATCATCTTCATCAGTTAACCTGGTAGCATCCCTTGGTGTCTCAGTGTTCTTACCAGTTTCCTTCTCCACTTTCTTCCTTTTAACATTCTGCTTCTTGGATGTGGTGTCTGACTGTTGTGACCTTTCACGTCTCTTTTTAGGAAGAGAGGCATAGGATGCTTGTGAGGCAGACTTGGTCATGGGAGCGTTTGGTTGTAGAGGAGAGGGTGTGACATCAGCAGAGAGTTTGGTTGCTCTTTTCTTGTATTGCTTGAAGTAGTCCGTCTTTGATATGTGTCTAAAAACACATATATTTTACATTGTTTAAACCCACGAAAACAACCAAAAACACATAAATAACCCTATAAATGTTATAAATATCATGAAAATGTGTTTTATTTGAATCAGGTACGAAAAGAGTTGAAACAGTTCGATTCTGCTGATAATACTGATGGTTTCTGCCGAAGCCTATTTTTAATTCTGCCGAATCAATGGTTTCTGCCGAAGATATAATGCGCTGATGGTATCTGCCGAAGACTAACGTTTCAGCAGATACTTCCACTAAAATAATATCTGGTTCTTAAATAAAATCTGGTCAATACCAGTCAAACCAAACTTCCTGTTTTCTCTCTCCCTCACATACCCCACCAAAACCATACCACCCTTCCACCTCCCTGGTATTCCACCTCCACTTGCTTACCCACTCTCACCACCTTTTCCTGCACACCTATACCAGCCCACAACTTTACCTTCCCCTGTACCATCACATCCCCTACTTTTGCTATCAACTCCACCACTTTACCTCTAAATCTACCAAACATGTCCCCTCCACCTCTACATGTAAACAAGAAGCATTAATTACAGCCGAACTGCCTCAATCTACTAGTAGCACTTTTGGCGCCAAAAGTCACTTAAACGGCTAGGATGATTTCTGCTTATCCAATGGACATGAATTAAAGTGGGATTTGATTGAAATGCTAGTGGGAACTGAGAAGGTTATAAAAGAGAAGAGAAGGAAGAGAGAAGAATTATCGGGGGTTAGCCTTGGTCACGTAGTTAAATACTTCGGCTAATCTAGCCTTAGTCATGTAGTGTAAAGACCTTTTGGATTAGCCTAGGTCAAGTAGTTAAATAACCTTGGGTTAGCCAATGGTTTCGTAGTGTAATTTTAAATGCTTTCTTTAAATTACTTGTCATTTACAGTTTTAATGTTGTAGTCTTTCTTAAATTAATGTAATGAAACTTTATTTTCAGTTTAATTTCAAGTCACTTCTAAATTTCATGTTTTGCTTAAATTCATTTAAATTTCAGTCATTTTAAATTCTTGTTATGTAGTTGTTTTATGGACTCAATTAGCTCACATAAGCTCCTGACAAAAGCTGTCAAGCTTTTAGAGACCTTAAAACAAGTTTAGTTTTTAAATTCAGAAAAACAATGAAAAACCAAAAATAATGAAGTGATCTTGGTGAAACTGCATGGAGCAAGGTTAATTGTGGATTGCCTTTGGTTTAGAAGCTTTGTGGAAAGCCTTAGGATGTGTTCTGTGACCATGATTCTCAGTTTCAACTTGGATTCACTTGTAAGCTCATGTTTACCATTTTTGCATTTTACTGTTTCAGTCTTTTATCTGCTTTAATTTTCATGTTTCTGTGTTTCTTTGCTGTTTGTTTGTGATGTTATAGCTTAATCTTAGGTTGTTATGTTTTGGATTTGATTGTAGTTTGATGTTGCACTTAACTGTTAATATGCCAGTATTTGATGTTCATAGGCTTAGACTTGGTTGACATCTTGTTTATGCTGAAAAAGGTCTATTTTGACACAATATGACCTCTGGATTTTATATGATGGGTTTATGCAGTCATTTGTTATGAAAACTTCAATCTTGTTCCATTAAAGGATTGTTTGGATTTAATAATGAAACTGTGAAAATGGTTGTGAATGGTGTTGGTCTTGTTTGATTTACACTATATGTAACCTATTTGACTCGGTGAAATCCTAACCAAAGGGTGTAGCATGGTAGAAAGTCAATTTGACACTTGACAATCTCATTATGAGCACTTTGAGGTTGTTAGATCCTAGAATCTTGCATACTTGTTTAAATGTTGTTTATCTTTGTTAATTTTATGTTCTTATAGTTTATATTAACTTATTTAATCAGTAGTTTAAGTTTTAAATTCGGTTTAGTCAACTATTCAGTTCTGCTGAATTATTTTTGATTCTGCTGATTCTGTTTTTAGTTTTCCTGTTTTTGATTTAATTGTTTATTTTCTTATGTCTTTGTTACTTAGTTTTATGTTTAGTGCTTTTAGTGTTTTAATATTATGTTTCTTGTCTTCATTAGTATGTTTTTATTGATTTTTAGTTTTCATGTTTAAGTGCTTTATCTGATTCTGCCGAAGCATAATTTGATTATGCTAATCTGCTAATTGAATTCTGCTGAATTGTATTGGATTCTGCTGAATTGCATTTGATTCTGCCGATTCAGTATTTTTGGATTCTGCTGAAGTACTTGTTTCTTTTATTATGTGTATGTTTGATTTTCAGTTTGTAGCTTAAATTAGATAGCTTCCCCCCCCCTTATTTTATTCAGCTAACCTCCTTCCACTGAAGCAAACAGTGGAGGTTGAGTGATTCTCTTTAGCTTAGGAAAAGTTCCTCATTGAACCTTGAGCTTGTGATCTTTATCATACTCACTGTTTTACTGGTTGTTGAGCTCTCATGAGTTAAAGTGAGAAGTTTATAGGAGCTTGTTGTTTGCCCACTCATAACAGTTTACTGAGTAATTAGTGAACTTACACCATTACCAACAGTTCTAAAAAGCTCCTTAGTGATGCTTGTTTATACTTGTTTATACTTGTACGTATATTATTTTATCTTTTGTTTCTTGTATAAAGTTTTTCTTTAAGCTTATTTCAGCACACACAGTCGTTGTATTCCAGTTTACACACCTCGTTGGGAAGAACGACCCAGGTTTGCAGTTTCTTCTGCAATACTTTGGAAAACACACTATACTACATTTGATTAGACGCCCCTCAAAAAGGGGCCTGTCAAATTTTGGCACTTGATATCTTCTGTGAGAAGACAGTCAGGAATTGGCAAACCAAATATTTCATTGACCACACCTCTAGGAACATATTTTAGGTTTCCCAAGACATATTCTTCTTCAGCCTTATGTAGAGTTGATTCACTCCTAGGATTGAATTTGTGAGTTTGTTGTAAGTGCTGGATAACAAGCTTAGAGAATCTGATGCTGGGAATTACAAGCTTGTTCTGTTTCTTTCGGCCTTGAGCTTTGTTCTGGAAATTGATTCTGTCAGATATGAATGTGTTCATTGATAACGAAAATTCTTCCCAAATTCGATCTGATACATTCACATCAACCCTATTAACGATTCCCCATAGGATTTGCAAGATAGGGATTCTCACTTTATCGAACCCTGATGTTTTGCCAGATAAGCACAAGTTCAGAATTGTCGTAATGGCTCTCCAGGGTTGATACATGTGTCCAGTGATGATGTCAGATGCTCTTGAAATGCTGTTCTGATAACCCAATCCAATAAGAAAGACAATCAAGTCGTCAGCACCAGGTGGAGATTCAGAACGAAAGTCAGGGTTACATGGTGTGATTCCAAGAGCCTTGCTCAGAATATCAGAATCAATTGTGAACTCCATATCATCCAGCATGCAAGAGTATCGAGCTGTGATTTTGTCCCATTGAATGGTGTTCCAGAACTGTTGAATGTAAATGGAGGGAATTGAGCATTGCTTGGTAATAGCTCCAAAGAAGTTTGTGTTTTTGAGGATGTCAATAGAAACTTTGAGTATCGGATTATGTTGAAGCTTTTGTAAGTCCACATAACAGTTGCTTTTTCCGATATCAGCCCATTGACTCCTGGGAAGGATTTCTTCGTCTGAGAGAACTTTGGATGATGCCGAAGGGGTAGCGCTCTTTTCTGGGATTGAACTTGCCATTGATATTCTGAGTAATCATACAATCAATAGTAATGAATGGGAACAGGTTAGATGATAAATGGTAAGTGAGACAACATTGAGAGCACCCTTATGGCATAGAAGTAGTAACTCAGAAGGAGTCCCCAAAACACATACAGAGAAAGATAGAGAGGCATAGATTACAAATACATGACAACTTTCAAATATATTATACCATTCATAATTGAGATATTTCAATGAAGTACAGTCATATAGATAAATAATTACATGACGAGCATATGAGTGATTTAAAGGGCAAAAGAGTGCATTTCAAAGAGATCATGACATGAGCCAAGATACATATGTAAAAGTGATATAACAAGTATGTATGAGGCAAAAAGTAACATTTGGCAGTCGTGAGATAAGCCAAGTACCTTTTGCCTAAACAGAGATGTCATAACAGATTACATAGAGTATGTTGATTCAACAAGTCGAATAAGCAGATCCTAAGTGTTGAGAGAGTGAGATCATCTTTAGCACAAAGACCTTTGAACATTTTAATAATCCTTGACCCTAATACTAATTCTCAACATGAAAGTGAACAATGTTGCAGACTTGTAAAGACAAGTCGTCATCAAGAGCCACAGACAAGTCGCTAAAAGATTAGCATTCTAAGTCGCTATGCTAATTCGCTAGCATGTAAAGTCAAGTCGCCATGAACAGTAACACACCCAAGTCGCTATCAATTCGTTAACTAAGTCGCTAGGTTACTAATTCGCTAACTTGTAAATACAAGTCGCTAACTGCTAACTCGCTAACCAAGTCGCTACAAAACAGTCAACTAAGTCGCTAGGTAACTAATTCGCTAACTTGTAAATACAAGTCGCTAACTACTAACTCGCTAACCAAGTCGCTAGAATTTAGTGAACTAATTCGCTACAGAAACGTAGTCGCTAACTTGAACACTAACTCGCTATGAAGAACATTCAGACTAAGTCGCTACCAAGAACAATTTAACTCGCCACCAAGAACACTCAAAAATTCAACAGGCAAACCACCCAATCCACCAAACAATCATTATCCTTTCATGGTAACATATACAACAATCACAAAATAATGCACCAACACTTAGAATATATGCAATCATAATAATCATCAACCCTTCGAACCTAAGAGGGAATCCAACAGTCACAGTACACGAGATGCACGTTCGAATCTGGTAAACGTGACAAGTTAGAAACACAACACAAACGATTAAGAGAGCTAAGATAAGAGTGATTCGAGACAAACCTCTTGCTAAGTCGCTAGGTAGAGCAATTATACGAAGAGAAGAAAAAAAACGAGAGAGAGAAAAAGGAAACTTGTTTGAGAAGAGATCAGGTAATACGCTAGGGGTATTCAAACTAACTTTGGCACTATGACACATTTGGTCCTCGTGGTTTTAGAATGAGAGGTAAAACGCTAGTGCAACACAACATTCACATATTAGACAAGTTTGGTCCCTATGGTTTTGAGGAAGGAGTGGTAAGATGCTAACACAGAATATAGACTAAGTCGCTAGCATAGATTATCACAATGATCAACATGAATCAATTAATCATTTAGACCAATAAGCATTTAATACTAGGCACTTAATACAAAGGTACACAATGATAATCCTATGAGCAAGATACGACCACAACCAACAAAAAACCATAACCCGATAGTTACAGAGGCAAGACACGACCTCAACATGCAAACGAGCAAGCATTATAACCAACACAGAAGCCAATGGCATAGATAGTCAAGAAAAACATATACACAGTCTCCCCCTCAATCAAGTTCATCAAAGAACATTGATTGACATAAGTTTACCCTGATAAAATGGAAACAAGAATATTTCAATTGTTCGAACTTCATCTATGATCCCGTGCCATTATTGAATGACATTTCTAGGACCGTAGATGTTATCGATAACAGTGAAAATATTCTTTATTAGATAGGAAAAACGTGATAAAATTGTACATTTAAAGAATTTAAACAGGATAATTTTTTTTTTTTTTTTTTTTTTTTAAAACTCGATTTATACAAAGATATGGATGAACGAGTCCTGATTCAATGATGAATAGGAGTCAAAGTAAGTAGTGCATCAACTGTTGCACGCTATAGCTCCTGAATGAGCCATGTTCATTTCTGATGGGAACCAAGTCATGAAGTTCCTGATTGAGTTGAGCATTGTACCTGAAAAAGACTGAGAGCACATTGTACTGGAAGCACATGTAGATTTGTACATAGAAGAGTTAGTGACATGATTAGTCTCACATTTGGATGCATCACAGTATACTACAGACTTATCATTAATGGAGATCCTATTAGGCTCTACATTCTTGAAAAGTTTACCTGTAGGAATCCATTTGAGGCATGATCTAGGGATGTAAGTTCGTTTAAGTCCTGTAAACTTAAATAATCTACCAGTGGGAATCCATTTGAAGCCACAGTGAGTTGAACTAAATGAGTGCACACCCTTGTTTTGACTATTTGTCTTTTTGTGATCAGAGAATTTCTTAGGGGATTGATCTGTCAGACTATGTTTTGCATGATACCTAGTTAAGCTTATAGCATTTCTGATTTGTGGGTGATGTTCATTAGTCCTATGCTTGGGATTCATCATATCTGAACTAGGCAATGAAGTAACTGGTTTTGACAACACAGACTTATTATCAACTTGGGATGTAAGCTTAGATTTCAATGGTTTAGCTCTTTCAGACCTAAAGGCATTAGGTTGTTTAATAACTGTTTGTTTCAAGTGGTTCTGAACCGTTGACTTTCCCAAAGTTGAAGGTTTTGCAGACTTAGCGTTCATCCTATTTCCAACATACTTCCTGAGCTCATTTTTTAGGGCAACAATATTGAAGCTCTTATCCTGAATTTGTGCTTTGAGATCATCAATATCTTTCATCAAGAGGTTAGATTGATTGACTAACTTAGAGTTTGTTTCCTCAAGGTTCTTTCTTAAATGCTCATTTTCTCTTAGAAGGTTGGACACACATAGAGCTAGTTCAGAATTTCTAGATTCTAGTGTATCACTCATCTCATGACAGTCATATTTCTGGGCTTCTGAAAGAAGCGATTTCAGATTACTTATGGTCGAATCTTTGTCCTGAATCTGGGATTTTAACTGATTAATTTCAAAAAATTCTCTAAATTCTGGAAGTTCCAGATTACTACACTGTGTTTTTGCATAAAGCATTTCATTCTTATGTTGTATTTCAATTTGCAAAGAGATACAGTGTTTTTCAAGAATTGAAAATTTGTTTGAAAGCTCATCATATACCCTTTTTTCAATCATGTTACTTGAATTAGATTCAGACAAAACAAAGATTGATTTCATATTGTTATGTTCAAGGTAAGAGTCATGTACCTTTTTGTGAGAATTAGTGTGATCAGATAAGTGTACCTTGTTGATTGATACCTTTTCTGACTCTGAGAATTTGAGATCAGTGTTGTTCTCTTCATCCTTTTCCATCACAACTGAGATTCTGCAATCAGTGTCTTCTGCTGGTTCAACTGGAATGAAGCATGACACGTCATCATTGTTCCATGGACACTCTTGACACTCATTCGATTCCTTCAGCTTGTTATTCTCTTTTGCAGCTTCCTCGATGTATGTTTCCATATTACTCATAAGTTGAATAAATGAGTTTCTGAACTCATGAATTTCCATTCCCGTGTGCTTCTTGAAAGACATTCCAGTCATGATATTATCAAAATCTGAGGAGTATTCTTCCCGGGTAAGTGGCTGAAATTGGTTGAAGATGGTTTGGAGAGCAGCATGAGAATCATCAGTTGAGAGCTTTTCTTTGGTAATTTGAAACCTCAGTCGTTCTAGGTTAAGCAAGACAGTTCTTGTTAAAGTGGGAAAATCCTGACGAAGGACGGCACAACTTGTTCGATCCATGGTTGTGGATAAGAGTAATTTGAGAAGCTGACTGAGATGTTGAAACGGCTCACTGGTGCATTCCACATTCTTAGCATCATCTGAAGACATTAAGAGTGACTTATTTGAGTTGTTCTGATTGATCGATACTGAATCATTAAGTGTGTGGCTTTCAGATAGGCATTCTGTTTCACTATTCTGGGCTGTGTCATAGAGAGCAAGTACTTTGGTGATTAAAGGATCCGTGATGACTGACATTGTGTTATTATGAATTACTCCCCAAGTCTCTAGAGAATTAGAATCAACTCGCTACCAACAAAATAGCACTAATCCCAAGTCGCTAGAAGATACTACACCAAGTCGCCAACACTTAATTCGCTACCACGCCAAGTCGCTAGAGTTCCAAGTCGCTAGCCAGATGTAAGTCGCTAGGTAGTAACTCGCTAACGCTCAAGTCGCTAGCAAAATTTCGGCAGCAATTCGCTACTCAAGTCGCTAACGATGCAAGTCGCTAAAGAGCAACTCGCTACAGACCAAGTCACTACCACCAAGTCGCTACCCGTAGTGGAGAGTCCACTACTTGTACTTTAACTCGCTAGATCTAACTCGCTAGGTTTAACACTGTAACTCGCTACAATTTTGTAAAGCAAGTCGCTACGAAGAAAATTATCCGTGAACTAAGTCGCTAGCATGAAAAACCATATAAACATCACTTTTCAATCCAAAAATAACCCAACCAAGATGATTCAAGCTTACCAAATGAAAACCTAAACACTTGTGATGATTCTAAACATAAAAGTACTAACAAAATTCAAACTTTAACACAAGAAATCAACCAAATGATGCAAAAACCACTAAACTTTTTCAAACTCAAAAACCACCTAAAAACCACTAGAAATCCAAAGATGTGCAAGATATGATCTAACCATGGCTCTTGATACCAATTGTAACATATTGGATTTCACATACACATCATAACATTAACACAATGAGCACATAGATGGTTTTAGAGAGAGAAAGAGTGGGACATTCTAGTGAGAGAAACTTGTGGAATATTAGATTACCAAAGAACATCCAACCCTCTACCTTGCAAGGTAGAGGGTATTTATAGGTTACAAACTAAACGACCTCCTAACGGCCTGTGGATCAGGGATACAGTGGGTAAAGACCCGTCCTTCCTCCACGGTGTTGCACTAAACTATTTTAAGCTACTGACTAACTAAATAACTACATAAATACGTAACTAATGATAAGTCTACGAGCTAACTTATGCTAGATAATAGTTGGGGTGACCGACTCTTCAATACTGGAATTTTCAAATTCCTAACAGTCTCATTTAATGTATGCAAGTTCTTCCTCTCAATCTCATTATATTTTAGTGCACGCTCATAGTCACTAACTTCAACTATCATTGCATCAAATTCCTTTTCCATTCCCTTGATATCAGTTTCTATCCCCTTTTTAAGACTCTCAAAGTGATCTTTTAGATGTTTAAAGAAAGGCATGACCTCAGTTAAATAAAATTCTTTCATTTTCTCAAAACCCCTTTCTCCTTCCGTTATACCAGTGGGTGTGATTCTTTTCTTGCAAGTTTTCTCAAAATCAACAAATAGTTGAAATATAACATATTGGCTAATTAAGGTCTTGCTTTTAGTGGAAATTGTTCTAGGAACAAGATGCATTGGTGTATTATGAGGATACACAGTCGCTCTAGGCATTTTCCAAAGGGGAGGGTTTGTTTCAACAATTTTTTCAGCTTTCTGCTTATCTAAATCCGTTTTCCAGAAAACTTGTTCGGGAGTCAGCAATGTCTGAGGCTTAAACATGTTCAAGGAAATCCAGTTTTCCTTCTTGTAATCATGGGGTGTGATCTTTATTTTCTTCTCTCTACATTTAGGATCATCTAATTTCTGGTTCATCTTTTCCCTAGTGACTTCATCTGATTTCTTATCTTCCTCAGTGCACTCAACGCAACTAGGTTTCTGTCTAGGTTTAAGGATTTCATTGCCATCATAAAGAACCTTATGAGCATTTCTAGCCCTTTTAATGACCTCTGGATTTGGTTCCTTAACAAGGGGAATGCTATGCTTGTCGCTTAAGACCCTATGCTTAGTGATCATGTGAGCAGTCTGAATGGTGTTCCCTTGTATGTACAACTTGTTTTCAAGTTTGTTTTTCAAAGTTTTCAGATTAGAAAAATCTTTCAAGAGTTTTGATTCCTTTGCATTAAATTCTTGCTTAAGCATTTTCACATTTTCTTGAAGTTCTTGTTTTTGCTTAGCAGTTTTAGAAAGCTTTTCTTGCAAGGAATTTAACTCTTGTTTTAATACTTCTTCTCGAAAATTACTTTTTCTAATGATTGTACGCACTTGGTCATCCATTTCCTGCTCACGAGTGGTCAACTCAAATTTTGCACGTTGTTCATAAATAGCAACACGTTCTTTATAGGCATTTAGTTCAGAAATTACAGACTCATCAGGGGCACATGCAGTGTATTCATCAAAAATATAGTCATTGTTGACTGCAGGAGATGCATCACTTGGTACAACTTCACTTTCACTTTGTTTCACATATTGATCATATGGGACAACATTGATATTACCCATATTTTCAATATTTGATTCAATAGTTTCAGTTGATAGTATTTTGTCATGCATCTTTTGCACATCAGCATCATCGTATAGTTTTAGTACCTCTGAGATGAGTTTGTCTTTGGATGGGCCAGCTTGTGGAGAAGAAGAGACCTTGGGAGAAACCATTGGATAAATGCTAGCCATAAAATTTGTGTGTGCCGTAGGTCCATCATCCACATCAGAGTCGTATGCATCACAATCAGCGACTTGAAAGGCATTCTGATGATTGTGACCTATCTCCTGAATAGGCTACTCATCCACATCTGCATCATAGGTCTTGGCATTGCCCTCAGCTAGAAACAACAATTCCTCTTCATCCAAAGCAGCACCATTGTCCTGAGCTTGTACAAGCAACATCTTATCTCTGAAGTAATCAACATTCTGTGGACGCTTTGGAGATGTGCAGTTTCTTGCAATGTGTCCCTCACCACCACAGTTATAACATTTGATCGGCTTAGCTTGACCTTGGTTACCATTCCTTCCTCGATTCTGGTTACCAGCATAACCTCTACCAGCACCACCTCTTCCCTGATCATACTGTCTTTCCTGAACTGGTTGCACCATGATCCTTCCATCTTTGACAGTAGCTTGATTGTGTGGGTTAGATGCTGTTCTGAGGTTGTTGTTGGTTTGTGGGAGAGAATTCATGTTTTGACTAATCAGAAGAGCTAGTTGATTAATGAAGTTACCCACGTGTGCATCAGCATCAGCTTGTTTGAACATAGGATCAGGAATGAGTTTGTGATTACCATTACCCAAGGGTATGACTTGTGAAGCTTTGGTTGTGATTCCGATGTTTGAGTAGAAGGCAGTTGAGTCATTAGACGAGCTTGTCTCTCCCTGGTTGGTTTTGAACTGATTGAGAACCAATTTTTCAAACATAGCATGTCTCTCATTCTGAAGGAGGAAGGCATAGAGTTGCTCATAATTTGTATTCTTCAATCCTTTAGTGAGCTTCACAGAGGTGACAAACTTGTGCCATTCGGGATTCATGTTGTTCACAAATTTTGAGTTCAGCTGAATGTTGGGCATAATCATTCTGATGTTCCTCATGTCATTCACCAACTTATGAAATCTCACATAGTACTCATAGACACTCTCATCTGGCTTCATCTTGAAGTGTTCAAATTCGTCATAGAGTTGTGATTCTCTGTCTTCCATAGTTAATTCTGAACCTGAGAGAAGCATCTTGACATTATCCCATACTGCCTTTGCATCGGTGTTGTGATTGATCAGCTTGTAGATGTCTTTAGGAAGACCTTGAAGAACAATGTTAGAAGCCCTGATATCTGCATCGAATCTCTTTTTCTCCTTATCATCAAGCTCATCATACATTTTAGGTCTGTCCATTCCGTAAATAGGAGTTCCATCTTCATTAGTGTCAAGTATATCTCTGGTCGTCTCAACTCGATACGGTCCTTCATCAATGGATTTGAGAATGTTGACACCATTTTCCTTTCCAAGGCAGTACAACCTGATTCGTTGAGCCCAAGAATCGTAGTCAGTTCTGTCAAGCATGGGTGGACGAGTATCTGAGCCAGCTGCTTGAACATCCTCGGCAACAGTGGAGATGATAGTAGGAACGTTGGTAGACATGTTAACAGATTATACGGGATTTTATAACTCTATGATTAAACCGGGAAATAGATTCTTTCACGGGATTTTACTAAATCAAGAGAAAACCGTAAACAATCACCCAAGTCGCTAACACCTAATTCGCTACACTCCCAAGTCGCTAAAGTCCCAAGTCGCTAGACAAATGCAAGTCGCTAAGTAGTAACTCGCTAAGCCTTAAGTCGCTAGCAAAATTTTGGCAGCAATTCGCTACTCAAGTCGCTAAAGATACAAGTCGCTAAATAGCAACTCGCTACAGACCAAGTCGCTACCTTTGGTGGAAAGTCCACTACTTGTACTGTAAGTCGCTAGTTCTAAGTCGCTAGGTCTAAAACAGTAACTCGCTACAAATTTGTAAAGCAAGTCGCTACGAAGAAAGAATTACGTGTGTTAAGTCGCTAGCAAGAAAAAACTCATAAACATCACTTTTTAATCCAAAAACAACCCAACCAAGATGATTCAAGCTTACCAAATGAAAACCTAAACACTTGTTATGATTCTAAACATAAAAGTACTAACAAAATCCAAGCATTAACACAAGAAATCAACCAAATGAAGCACAAACCACTAAACTTTTCAAACTCAAAAACCACCTAAAAACCACTAAGAATCGAAAGATGTGCGAGATATGATCTAACCATGGCTCTTGATACCAATTGTAAGATATTAGTTTTCACATACACATCAAACCATAACAACAAGGTGGCGAATAAGTGGAATTCTAGAGAAAGAAAGTTAGAGGTTTAGGGAACTTTAGTGAGAGAAAGAAAATTCTTATTATGAGCTCCAACTCTCTACCTTGGAAGGTAGAGAGTATATATAGTCTTACATAAAACGCCACACATCGGGCTGTGGATCAGGCATACAGTGGGTAAAGACCCGTCCGTCCTCCACGGTGTTACTTAACTAAATACTACTTAACTTAAAATAGCTACGACTATGAGCTTTCTAATGATTACATATACTTGAGGTGACCGACTCTTTAATACCTGGAATTTCTAATTCCTAACAGATTGTAAACAATGCTCTTCATTGATATTCTGGAAAACCGAAACATCACGAGAACCATGAAAAGGATAGGCTCTGAGGGGTTAACTAGGGGTATTGTGTACTGAAGATGAGTACATTGCAAGGGTGTGGGGTAATTACTCGACCGATGTGGAAGAAGTAATTATAATACAGGTTTCAAACAAGGGTTATCCTAATGCCTCTTATCATTTAGTTATGCCTAACTACACAAGTGTAGTCTCACTAGCGATCTCGGAATGCATCACAAAACAAATTCTAAAATCTATTATACTACCGGTACACTCTCTAAGCATTAAAGGTGAATGCTTTATTCCTAAAGATCTAGGGGTGAACCTCACATTTTTAGGGTGGAATTTGAGTGGTAAACGGTTTTTTGTGCTAGTCATATAACTTCTATCCATGAGACGCTTTATTAAGACTAAAGTTTTAGCTCGTACATGTCATAAAAAATTTTAAATTTGGTGCTAAAATTGCCCTAACAAATATTTCTCATAGTTTATTACACAAATGACCAAGGACAAGACAAATAATCAAGGATAAGCATAGTTTCTAAGTTCCCGTTTTATTCTCCCTCCCTACACTTAAACTGAACATTGTCCCCAATGTTCCCCGAAAGTATCAAAGTTATGATAAAGGAAGGTAAGTAAAAGAGAAAGAAACTAGTACTCCCCTGATTAGCTTGGTAGGATCCGTGTGAAGTTGTGGATAAGCATACTAATGGATTAAAACACTTGTCTTGATGTGTAAAATAGGGTTTGGGACCCTAAGATACTGTCCAAGTCGGACTACAAATGTTTAGGGTTTTTACTCCAAAAGTCTACCTCCTTAAATGCAAAAAAATCAAATTCTATATATAGATTTACACTTGCGATGGCGTCGCCCTATAGGTGGGACGCCGTCAGATCACCGTCATTAGGGTTTTCGTATTGGCCAAGTTATCAATAGGACGGCATCACCTTGTAGTTGTGACACCGTCAGGCTTCAGATGGGACGTCGTCTTAGTTCTAGATCTGGGCCGTCTGAGATGAAAGTCTGAGTGACGCCCTTCTTCAAAGCCTAACGTCGTCAGGTGTTATGAGCAAAAATTCCACTGAGCCGTCTGGTTCATTTTTTTTATCAAGTCTGTAGAGAGGGACCGCGTCGCCCTTTGATTGGGACACTGTCAGGTTCAGTTTCAGCAGCTTGAGTGGCTTCGATCTTAACTTTGCCATTTTCTTCATGTATTCACTCCTTTTTGTCTAAATAAGCATCATTCCAGCATTTTGCTTCCAAGAGACCTAAAAAGTGAAAGGAACGAAATTAAGCAGTAACGGATATAAAAGTGGTCGATTAAGGGCTTAAATGACCCCTTAAAAGTGTACGTTTTAAATCCTTATCACGTCAAAACACATCATGACGGCGTCAGAGACTCAAAGTGAGGACGTCACAACAGCAACTTGCAAAGGACGAAACCCTAAGACGGTGAGCTGACGGCATCACAATCATAAAGTGACGCCGTCAAAGTTGTAATACTATATATATTTTCGCATATTTTCCATTATTTTTATAACACATTGGAGAGGCAAAACCCTAGACGAATTTCACATCTTTTGTGAAGGTTTTTCAGCCACTTTGGCTCATGTTTAATTGAAGTTAAGTAATCCCTCTTTAATCATTCAATATATCTATGTGTTGTTTGATTATATGCTTTTCTTTTCTTCACTTTAACATGCTAGGCTATATTTATTAGTGTTTGCTTAGATCTAATGAAACCTAGTTATTAATTATTGATTGTCGTCTCTTGTTTAATTGGTTGCCTCACGTTAGGGTAAGAAAACTAGCTTAATTCTTATATGTAACTAGCTTGTCCATCTTATTAAATACAAACCTAGAGTGCACTAGTGGTTTTTCTCGTTGTGTTTATTACGTGAATTGCGGCTTGTAGATCCTAGGAGACTTAAGACTTTAATCTTCTTAGGGGAGATAGAGTTAGGGCATTTGGGACCTCCCTACGACTAGTAATAAGGAATACAATGCTCCAATTAAAACAATGACGTGACAGTTAGACCAATCAATAAGAGATAAATAGGGAGTAAAGAAATCTAAGTAAACACATTTTAATATCATAAGAGTTACCACTAATTTAATTTTCTTGTACGTAGTTTAATTTTAGTTTATTTAGTTTTGTTTTAACTAGTTAGTAGTTAAAACGCCCGTTTTCAAACCCTGAGACTTTAAATTTGCTTTCTAAAAAAATATAAAAATACAAAAAGACTCATCTCTCACCTTTAGACCTATCTCGACATACACTTCGGCCTTCGCAACACTATTCACTTAGAGAATGATCAATCCCTCGTGTCCGACCTATACTACTCTACAACGATTAGGTACACTGCCTAGGAGAATTGTAAAACTTTTGTGGTTTTGCAAAACTCCGCTATCAATTTCCTCAAAAGTTTTAAGAACTTGGTCTCTTTTCTCAAGTTACTCACTAGGTGATATATAAGATCATGTTTTCATTATTTCATCCCACCATCTTAATTAATCCAAATCAGTAAAATTATATTTCTTCATGTAAAAATATAGTCGCGGATTTGGTGGATTCGCGTTCTCCATAGTGGTGAACGGAAGAGTCAATGGAAAAATTTTATGAACAAAAGCACAAAGAAAAGATAGACTACGAGAAAGCTACAAAATAAAAAAAACAAAAAAAAACTCACTTGATAGGAATATAGCGAGAATCGAAACCTAGACTATTCCCCGACAACGACACCAAAAACTTGATGCGGATGGTTGCAAACACACTATGTTTTACAGTCCTCCTAGGAAAAATACATATCCATTGTAGTGTGGTATAAGTAAGACACGGGGGATTGATCGTTCTTTAAGGGACTAGTGAGGTAGGCTCGAAGTGTATAACGAATTAAGTCTAAAGGTTGAAAGAAGAATATTTTTAGTTTTTTTTTTTTATTATTTTATTAGAATGTAATTAAAATATCGAGTTTTTTAGGAGGTGGTTTTAACTAATCAAACTACTACTAAACTAAATGCAATAAAAGTAAATTAAGGATCTACAAGGTAAGTGAAACGTATCTACCTAGGATACATTACTCTCTAACTTTGGTCTAATTAATCTATTGAATTGTCATGTCCTTGTCTAATGAATGTGGCTGAATTCCTTATTTCATATCGAGGGTTGGTCACTCCTTAACTCCTATGAATTCCGTCTAAATGGGCGGCGCCTAAGAATGCCTTAATCCCATCTTCCTCAATACAACTAAGAATTCACGTATTAAATACAATACTACAACTAATTCTTTAAGACAGAAGTAATTAGAATGATGCGTTTAGTTGACGTTCAAGCTAGTCTAATTTTACCCAGCCAGTTTTCCAACTCCTAACGCAACACACCATTTAACAAGATTCAATATAATAAACAAACACACAACTATATTTCATAAAATCTTAAATAAAGACTAGATGAATTAGCCAAGCATAATTAATGAAGAACAATCATAATAAAAATCACCAATAAGAATCAAATATATGATTAAGATAAGAATCAATAGACAAACCATGGATTACAAGATTTAGATGGGGGTGAATAAGACTCTCTAAGTTGCTGAAAACCACCTACCTAAACCCTAGAATCGGACTTAGGGTTTTGGACTTATAAAAAATGAGTTTATGAGGTTCTATTTATAAGCGGTTTTTTGGTCGGTTCGAGGTGACGAAGTTAGCTCCAAAGTGTGATAGCGTCATGATACTTTTTCACCAAGTTCTAGATCTTCTTGTCCCGGTCGCGTGGCCTTTTGAATCACCTAAATCCAAGTTCGTATGTAGAAGTTATGGCCAAAATAAGATCAGTTACTTCACGCGCAAATTATGATATTCCTAATCAGCTTGTGACGGTGTCACATTGAAGTTGTGACGCCGTCAGGCTTCATAATTTTGGTCTTGACTTCGTCAGTAGTAGGCCTTCTGCAAAGCTTGTATGGTCAGCACCCCTAGTTGACGGCGTCACGTTTTAGCTGTGACGCCGTCATGAGGCCTTCTCGTTACGGTTTCTCCGCTATTGTTGTTTTCTTCGTTTTTCCTTCCAATCAAGCTTGAATCATATCCTTTTCCAGCATTTGCATACTAAGTACCTAAAACTCAAATAGAAACAATTTAAGACAATAAATGATCAAAGGTGTACGGATTTAGAGGCTAAATGACCTTTTAAAAGCGTATGAAATTACACCTCATAACAATCAATGATGCTTAGTGGTATCCATATGGAGCATGATGGAGATATTTAGATGGAGTGGAGCATCAGGAAGATAGTAGATGGATCAAAATGATATAGTTTTTCGGATTAGTTATGGAGTGGATAAATACGACACACTTTTTGAAGAGATGTTAGGGAGATATTTTAGGTTGTCAAAACGGTGTAATTTTAGGCCTTTCCAAAATGGCAAAAGGGTTAAATTATACCACTACATAATATTTATCTAAAGACATGTGTTTACAGATTAAGTATGAAGGAAATAGTGGTGATAAAACAGATAAACTTTTAAATAATAAGGTGAACGAAAATGCAAATAAACATGTCTTTGCTCATACACCATATTTTTTTAACATTCAATATTTCGGTCGTTAATGGTTGTAATGTCTTATTTGTTTCACTGAATTGAGTTTCAGACTCTCAATCATAATAAATATTCATCAAAAACTTCATCACCATGAGTGGTCTAAACAATATACTCTGCGCTATTTTCCAATGGTTGTTACAGAAAACATGTTGTAGAATAAGTTTAACAATCTAACAATCACCAAAAACAGTTTTAACTAACACAAATACACTACACACTATCAAGACAAAAACCATAAAAGCACCAAGATTTTGTTATATACAAGTGAATTATATATATATAACATAAAAAAAGAAATACATAGTTTACATTTAACATACGATTATAAAGAGAACACAGTCACAACATATATTACTCCATTTTATAGGTACAAATGATTATACACTAAAAGTATCATGAACAGATCCAACGATCTGTAAATACAGCAGCTTCCGTAAACACTAGAAACTCTTTCTTTCTAATGTTGATTGGAAAAGCCATCCGCATTGAACGGAACTGACATGTACAACTCGATCTCCTTTGAGACATACATCTCTAATTCTTTGACTATTATGGGGCCCACCATTTACGATCCCATGTTTTGCTGGTGCTTGTAAGATGATAGGACACTAAACATGATATTTTAGATTTTAAGCAGTGGTTTTACAAACTACACAAACCATGACAGAATTAGCACGTGGAACGCGCCAGAAAACAACGATGAACTATTCAGGAATTTCCTTACCTTTAAAATGCCGTAATATTGTTTAATGGACTACAATTCATATCTGTAGGTAGGCCGTATCAATTCCCACCTTCAAATAAAAAACAAGTATGAACCAATGTGTGTATTAAATCTATTTCATTGTAATTCAGTTCTACAATGCCTAATGGACCATATTTTGGACAATAATCAACCCTAAAAATGTCTCTTCATTGTTCGGTGTTGACCACTTAGCTATTGCATAATTTATTGCAAATTGACCAATGACCGTAATCAAGACTTAACCCGCACAAATAGAAACATGAAGACTGACACCAAATATAATTGAAAACTAACTAAAAAGATACTGCTTACTTTATTATAGTGGCAATAGAATATCCTATGAGCATCTTTATAGCGTAGAATATAAATTCATGATGCAGCCAAAGACTCGTTTCAATGAACGATAATTTTCGGTATAATATGCATGCTCAAGATCATTCCTACTCATCCTCCACTGAGAGCCGAAAGCCTGTACATAGGATACTTCAAATTAGGAATCCATATACATACACAAAAAGAGTATATCAAATATATGAAAGGTTGAAGTATTACGAACTACTTTATCTAAAGCTATCAGGAAAAAATTACATGAGTTAAGTCATCTTGAACTTATTCATATACGTATAGGCACTATTTTACCCCAAAACGACATAGTATGACTGCCTTAAATAGGCACAATAACACTATAAGAAGCCTTTATATCGATCACTTCCATCCTCCTCAACCACACATTACTATCTCCAAATGACATATATATGTATGACTTCAGATACCATACTGGGTGCCAAAAGATAAAACTGAACAACATTAGAATACCGACCAATAATTCAAATAATTGACGTTCAAAATAAAAGACAAACATGTGTTTCATCCATTTTCTACGTGCAAACTAACCCAACCTGAAAACACAAATGCAAATATAAGAATGGATCCTTAATAAGTATTAAAACTCTAAAGAAACTCAATAAGATACGTTGAAGGATACAAAGCATAAAAGGTAATAAAGTCAGCATATTTAACCATCTGAACCCACTTTATACAACTACATGGCTTCATAAAATCGCTAAAAAAAGATTGTCTGAACACATTAGATCAAGAAAATCCATGTAACACAAAACATTATGCATAGCTTATAGCACAACAAATCATGACCACAACTTATAGCAACCATACTCACGACTACTAATTATATACAGTCTAAGCACTGCTTATAATAAATGGGCACAACTTATAGAATTTCAGACCATAGTTCATACATTGGTTCAAATATCATGATGGGTAAAAAAATGATTTAATTTTATGCCATCCATTTTTTGCCCGTTCAAATTCTCAACTTATCAAGCGACCAAATCATCAAGCCAAAGCAAAATATTATCGAAGTTACCTGCTTATACAACCGTAGTCTGCCAAAATCGTTTCCAAAAATGCTATAGACCAACATACTTGTATCTAAATGAACCGTATACTTTAAGCATAATCTCAAATAACATACCTCACCATTAATTACTAAAATAGAAAGAAAAATTATTTTCTATAATTTTAACAAAACATGCAGTAAAAGCTCAAATTTCTGCTCCATATGAGCGCAGCCCCTAACCTAAATGCAGTCAATAGAAAACCTTTAAACTTATTATTTTTTAACCTTTATATATGATAAAAAAGGAGAAGACCCCTTCCACCCCAAGATATAACGAAAAAGAATCTAATCTTTTAAAGATCATTAAGCCTAATGACGATGGTTATGATGAAATTGATGAGCACGATCATCGTGATTTAATGAAGATATGTTCACAAAAAACGAATCATGTTTCAAATTAAACTAAGGAAGCGAAATCGATGATGATGATTCTAAATGCATTTCAATCTTGAAAAGAAAAGGACCGGTTCCATTATCTAATAGCAGTTAATGAGGTGTAATTTTATATGCTTTTTAGGAGTCATTTAGCCTCTAAACTCGTATAGATTTGATCATATATTACCCTAATTTTCTTCTATTTTAGTTTTAGGTACTTGGGAGGAAAATGTTGGAAAAGTACAAGTTTGGGGCTAGATTGGACAAAGAACAAATAAAAACGACAAAGACCACGTGACTGGGTCACGTGACGATGTCACAAACACAACGTGACGCCCGTCACCTTGAAGTTGACGGTCCAGTGGCTGAAGACGACGTTAGAAAATGTTGATGACATTACAACTATAAAGTGACACCGTCACAACTAAGTCGGTGCAATATTGAAACCCTAAGTAGCGGCGAGCTGACGGTGTCACACCAATAAGTAACGTCGTCACAACCTAAAAACTATAAATATAAATGCATCATTTTCATCATTGGGTGTGCAACTTTAGAGGAACTTATACCACCGAACCATAGTCGAATTTAGCAGCTTTTTAGGCCTTTTTGGCCATTGAAGACCTCATGTATTATTGAGATAAATTATTTAATAAATCATTCAATCATGTCTATGTGTTATTGTTTGATTTGTTTACTAGCTTCTCTTTCTATTACTATGCTAGGCTAAATTGATTAGTATTTACTTAGGATTGCATGAAACCTAGTTATTAATTTCTTTGTTTGTCGTCTCTTGTTTAATGGTGTCCACGTTAGGAGTTGGAAAACTAGATAGTAAAAAATAGACTAGCTTGAACGTCTACTAAAACGTGTCCTATTAATAGTTATATCGTAGGTTATTAATTGTGAAAGGCATTTATTGCGTAGGTTAGTTATTGGGTGAGCTTGACGAATCAGACAGGCGTCGTTCACTTAGCCTAATCTATAGACGTGAGACTGACCAAACCACAACAAGAAATTAGGAATACTTCACATTCATTTGGCAAGGACGTAACAATTCGGCAACATAGTAAGAGATAACTAGAGAGTAATGGAATTCAAGGTAAATACGCTTTTACATGCTTTTCCTGATATAAGAAGTTCGCCACCACTTTACTTTTCTTGTCATTATTTTATTGAACTTTTTAGTTTTATAAGTAATTTAAAACCAACCTCTCCCAGACCTTGGATTTTTAATTTGTTTTAAATAAAATATAAAAATACAAAAAATAATCTCCCTTAACCTTTAGACTTAAATCAACATACACTTCGAACCTACCTCACTATTCCCCTAAAGAATGATCAATCCCCCAAGTCTTGCCTATACTACACTACAATGATTAGGTACTCTGCCTAGGAGGATTGTAAAACATTGATGTTTCAATCCGTCGCATCAGCAGTTCACATTCAGATGATGAAAAATCCAAAATCAATGATAAAATGGAAACATCGAAGTGTAAGACCATATTGGATATAAAATTGTTGCAGCGGAACTGCAGGGCTGTAAATGAACTAAACGTTCAGTGAATATTTCATGAACCGTTCGATAAAATTTTCGTTTATGTTCCTTTATTTATTAAATGAATGAACATGAACAATATTTTACGTTCATTTAGTTAAATGAACGAACATGAACAAAATTCACGTCCGTTCATTTATGTTCGTGAATGTCCTATTATGTGTTTATTGACATTCTTTTATGTTTATTTCTTTGTTTTTGTTCGTATATCATATCTTTTAATTAAATACTTTTAAAATTGGTTTGATTAAATAAACAATGCATAATAAAATATTATGCATAATTTAATAAAGCGTCTGTTTGTTTTTCTACATTCATTTATGTTCGATCTTTTATGTTCGTTTAGTGTCATAATGAACGAACATAAACGAACATGAATAACTTATTTTCTTAATAAACGAACATGAACAAGAAAATTCGCCCATTTAAGCATTCGTGTCAGTTTAATTGTCCGGTTAAAATTAAATGAACGAACATGAACAAGGCTCCATTCGTGTTCTTCTGGTTCATTTACAGCCCTAAGCGGAAGACTTATAAAATCACTTTTACACACTAGTTTAACTATCCCATGAATTCATATACACCATGAAGCTCTAGGAGAGAGTGATTGAGAGAAGTTTTAGAAAGGATACTAGGGTGGCAGAGAACCAATTCGGTTTTATGCTAGGTTACTCCTCGATCGAGGTAATACACCTTATTAGGGGCCTTATTGTGAGTATAGATAAAGACAAAGAGACTTGCACATGGCCTTCCTAGACCTGGAAAAGGCTTGTGATAGCGCTCTACAAGAGACTTGCACATGGCCTTCCTAGACCTGGAAAAGGCTTGTGATAGCACTCTACGAGAGCTGATTTGGAGGACCCTTATAGATAAAGGAACATCAAGGAGATACATAAAAGTTATTAAGGATATGTATGAGGGGGTGAAGACCCAGGTATGGTACACTATGGGATACATAAAGTTCTTCTAGTTGAAGTCGTACATCACCAGGGCTCAACTATTAGCCCATACCTCTTTGACTTGATCCTTGATGAGCTATCACAGGGATATAATCGAGCATCACTTGGTGCATGATATTCGCGGACGATATTGTCCTTGTTTC
Source organism: Chrysanthemum seticuspe (assembly GCA_019973895.1). Classification (NCBI taxonomy): domain Eukaryota; kingdom Viridiplantae; phylum Streptophyta; class Magnoliopsida; order Asterales; family Asteraceae; genus Chrysanthemum; species Chrysanthemum seticuspe. The sequence goes on from BPTQ01000005.1 coordinate 214,537,597, forward strand.
GGAATCAGCATAAGGGCTAAACAACTTACTAGAGCATTGGAGGGAGGCAGCAGAAGACAATGGTTTACGAGTAAGCTGAAAGAAGACTGAATATCTAAGATGCGAGTTTGGCAGGAATGAGATCTTCCACACTGAAGAAGTAGATATATGTATCAAAGACTAGATCCTACAACCAAAGGAGTCTTTTAGATATATAGGTTCTGTGTTACTGATGAGTGTCTAAATACTCATCATTTTTGTACAAAATAAACTGCAAAATCATCTGAAAACACTCAGAAACACATCAAAATGATGAAAATATCACAAATCAGTGTTTTATGTGTTTTAAATGCAAAAATATCAAAATCAGATGAAAAACGTATCAAATTTACAAAAATTGCAGTTTTAGTCCCCCAAGTTTCAAAAATTGTCAAAAACAGTCCCTGAGCACAAAATTTCAAAAGTAAAGTCACCAAAGGTCCTTTTAAAATCAAAAGTTGTCAAATTTAGTCCTTTGGTGAAAAATATAAAAAGTTTGAGAAAATTGCAAAAGTGGTCCTTCAAGTTTGAAATTTGGCAGAAATGGCCCCTGGAAAATTGCAAAATGGCAAGTTTGGTCCTTGTACTTTTGAAGATTGTCACTTTTAACCCTTGGATCAACTTTGATGAATTGACAGGTTTGGTCCTTGCAATTTTCAGAATTTACAAAATAGTCCTTGTATTAATCCATGTGCCTTTGGACCTTTGCACCATTTTGGACCCTTTCATAAGCCTTGGACCCCTGTCATTTATCCCATTTGACCCCCCCATTTTAATATTACCCTGGTCAGTCAAATAAGTCAAACAAACACCCCAAAACCCGCCCTTTTTCTGCTTTCTTCAACACCTAGCCCTGCAACACCCAACCAACCCATCCCCCCTCCTCACCTTTTCTCCTCCATGTCCCCTCATCCTCAACCACACTCCAAACTTCATTTAATGCACCCTCTCCCACACTCTACCCCTCCAACTGCTCAAATTCCTTTTTCCCGCCAAAATAAATGATTGGTCAAGATGAGCTCCAAGTGATCTAAGGGCTTAAAATACATGTGGGATTAGCTCAGAAAAGTCCAAGAAAGAGAGTTGGTGTATAAAAGATGAGGAAGAGAGAGAAGAGGGGAGTTAGTTAGTTTTTGAAGATTTTCTTTATGTCGTATTTTCTATAAAATGTCTTAGTTAGTCTAAACTATGTAATATTTTGTGTTAATGATTCAAACATAAGTTAATATAGCTTTGTAATCTGTTTTAAGAGTTAATTTCATGGTTTGGTTAAAATTTCATGTTTCATAGCTACTGTTGAACATTTCCATTTCAAATTCTTATGTATAAGCTTTAGTTAGCTTATTTATAAGCTCAAACAATCTTAGTTAAGCTAATTTTAGCTTTTGTTAAGCTTTAAAATCATTTTCAAGCAAGTTTGTGAAAAAGTCAATGAAAGTCAACTGGGACTCAAATTGGATTTAGTGATGATTATGGTTGTTGCAGAGGTGAATTTGGGTTGCATTGGATTAGTTTAGATCAGTTTTGGGTTTGGATTTGACCTGCATACAGCTGAACCTCATGTGAGTGAGTCTCTCCTTTTCAAAATTTCAAGTCAATTAGCATGTCATGGTTGTTTATGTATCTGTGGTTATACAATGTTAAAACCTGTTTCTTTAGTTGTAAGTAGGTTAGTTTAACTTATCTTGATCAGTGTTAGTAGTTAGTTAAGTATCCAGTTCAGTTTTGAGTTCACTTCAGTTTTAAAAGTGGTGTTTGGATGTGACTGAATATCTGTCTTCAAGGCTTTTGCAGAAGCAGGTTTCTATTGTTTCATACTTGTTTAGTCCTAATTGACTTATTTGAGTCTTGTTCTTGCACCCACATTAGCTCAAAGTCAATTTCTGTGTAAAACTCCTTTGGCAGCTTTACTGTTGAAATTTTAAGGAATCCAATTCTTGTTTTGTATTCCAAATACTTAGATTAAGCTAGCAGTAGGCTTATTACATCTATTAAGTCCATTTTCAGTTAATAAATCATGATCAAAGTTCATAGAAGTCAACTTTTCACATTTCTTCAAAAGTCAAAATAGCAAAAAACTTGTTTTGGGCTCAGTTAGCATGATTTTTCATGATCTCATCTTTGGGTCTTAACAAGTGAGACTTGGCATTCTTAAAAGCTCAACTGGTACCCTTACTTATCTATATTTTTGTGGATTTTTGTCATTTTTCTAAAAGCTTCAAACAAGCTCCTCTTTTTAGGTCTAACTCCCCTGTCCACTGATCTCAGCATATGCTGAGTTTTTCTCAGCTGATGCAAGCCCTTGCACAGGGCTCATCAGGGCTCACTTAGGTCTATAAATTGGTTTAAATACTCTCAACCAGGTCTTCTACAAGTTCCAGTTGGTGTTTTGCAGTTGCAGCTTATTTTTAGTGCTTAATTTCTTGCTTAAAGTTGCCCCCCTCACCACTGTTTTGAGCATATTAGCTCAATAAGCCATATCTGTTCAGCTAGCTTATCAGTGGTTAGAGCCTGTTGAAACTCATTGCATTTTGGTTAATTTAGCTTATTGTAGCTTCATTTTCAGTTTGGTAGCTTTTGGATCTCTTTTGCTTATCAAAGTGCTTATTCCATTAAGCACTTGCACATCAGTTGCAATTCCTCCCACACAAGCCCATGTTTTTCCATTTTTCTTAGCTTCCTAATATTGTTTTAGATTTTTCCTGAAATTTTCATATTTTTCTAAGTTGTTTTGCTATTTTTCTTGATTTTAATTAGTTTTTAAGCATTTTTAAATAACATTTAATACAATAAATTAAGAAAAAGTTCTAAAAAATAATTTTTCATTTTTATTAAGTTTAGATAAATGTAAAAAGCCTAAAAAGTATTTTTCCATATTTTTCTCCTTTTATTTGGTATTTTTAATAATTTAAATTAGTTTTAAATAGTTTTAAATTAATAATAAATACATATAAAGTCTAAAAAATATATTTTCAGTTTTAAAATTAGTTTTATCATATTTTAGATTTTTCCAAGTTATAATTTCATTTTTCTAGGTTAATTTTGTATTTTCTTATATTTTAGTGCATTTTAAATACTTAATAAATAGTTTTTAATTAATAATAATTAATTAATTAGTTATAAAAATAATTTTCCTTTTCTATAAATTTTCTTTTATCATTAGATTTGTAAAAATGTATTTTTCATATTTTTAGGATTTATATTGTGTAAGTTTCACGTTTTTATTTGTACGTTTACGTAATTTTTATTTAAACGTAAGTTTTAAGTTTTTAGGTTTTAAACGTTCATCACTTTAAATATAGTGATAGCGTTTATTTAATATTTTTTTTATCTTTTTAATTTTCTTAATTTGCATTTAAGTCGCTTTTATTTATAACCTTTTTCAGTAGTGTAATTATCCTATCTTAATCCTTTCTGATCGCTATCATTAGTGGTCATTCTATCATCTGATCATGTGTTTAACACACCATTGAGTCTCCGTGGGACATAACGACCCGGGAATTCATTATATTCCCTGATCTTCATTGTATTTGTGTCTGAGCTGTTTTAAGTCTGTTTAGACTTGACTGTTTGGCACGAATCAAATTTTGGCGCCGCTGCCGGGGAGGCTTTAGCGTGTGTTTAGCCTTTTTCAGATCCACTCTTGCACATAACCCATCCTTTGTAAAAATTTTTTGTAAAGTTTTCAAAAATCTCAAAAAGTTCATTAACACTTTTCCTAAAGTGTTAAAAACGCCAAAAATATTTTCATTCTTTGTTTTTATCGTCATGTTTTTCAAAAATACCAAAAATATTCCTCTTTACCCTCTTACCTTTTTGATTCTTCATTTCTTACCCTCTGATAAACTTTGATTCTTTCTATGTCTTATCCTCACCCTCTTGGTTGTCAATGGTGTGGTGGTCCTTATAATGGTGGCAATTGCCCCAGTTGTAGCATGGTGGAATCAGGAAACGGGTCTGTCTATAACCAAGATCCCTATTCCTACCATAACACGACTGATTTATTCCATCAGCTACCACACTGTGAGACTCAGCAGTTTTACTGTTGTGAGTACTGTGGTGGTTCTCATTCCAGTTCTGATTGTCAATCAGGAAACACGCTTGTCTATGAGCAGGTTCCTGATAACAATTATGACTACAACACATACCACTCACAGCCACATCAGTTCTACTGTTGTGAGTATTGTGGAGGTCCTCACTCTAGCTCGGATTGTCAAACAAGGAATCCATTTCCTTGTTACGATTACGACTCTTCGTATCAAGACCAACCTCCACAATACCAAATGATTCAAGCGACTCCTCAGGAAACTACGACAGATCTTCTACTGAAGACTCTGGAGTTATTAAAAGAACTTAAGGAGGAGTCGGCTATGTCCTCCCAAGATAATCCAAATGAAAAATCCATGGAAGTTTTGTTAGCCGAAGAGCGGGATGCTAAATTAGATTCCCAGATTTCCATTGAAAACACTATTAGGGAATCAATTAGAATACAAAAAGCATTCAAATCTAGCTCTCGATTCCGTTTCATTCCTGATGACGATGATGATGAAGATATCCTTGATATCTTACAATTTTATAACGGTTCATCAAGTTCATCAGTTGAAACTCCTTCCATGAAGAATCAGGGAGAAAAGACTATGATGGAATTACTAGCAGAAGAACAAATGTTAAGCATTAAACATATGTATGCTAGTCCATCTAATCTCCCTCAGTCTGTTGTTATCACACCTGATATTCCCACTCACTCTCTAAACATGGGGGATGAGCTTCTTAGCACTATTCCAGAAATGGAATCGTCTAGTGTTGAGGACCTTATCCCAATCCCGAGAGAGTCACAGGGAATTTCTGATCATCTGTGTGATATCCCTTTCCCTCTTGAGTGTTCAAATGACCATCTTGAGACTTTCTCTGATCTTAGTGACGATTGTGCTTCCTATGGAGACATCGAGTACGTTGAGGCATCACTTCCTTAATCTGATGCTGATTCCCTTTTTGAGGAGTTCTCCGGTGAACTCACTCACATCAATCCACTCTTTGATTTCGAAGCCGATCTGGGAGAGACTGAAAGTCTCATTGATAATGATCGTTCACTCACTTCTTATCCCAACAATCCAAATGAGAATGTTGATCACTTTGTTCCCGAAACATTCAAAGCTACTTTCACTAATCCTCTATTTGAATTCAACTCTGAATTCACTTCAATTTCTGAGAATCCAATCTTTGATACTCAGACTGAGGATAGTGATGAGCCCACAATGGAACAAGAGTTCACAAATTCACATCATGTGAATGATTCTCTTCATGAGGAGTTCGCCGGTGAACTCACTCATATCATATCTCCGCTGGAGTATGATTGCGTGGATGGCAAAAATCATGATCGGGGGGAGAGAATCTCAATTTGCATAGTTATGACAAATCTTCCCACCCTCCCCACCGAGATGCCTTCCAAACCAAAGAGCTCTACCAAGAAAATCCAAATAAGTGCAATTGCACTTAATCCCGAGGAAGAAGATCTAGTTATGATTGTTATCATGATCTTCCTTCTTTTCTTCACCTACTTGGTGACTTCCTCTCTTCTTCACTCCTTCGGGAGTGAGGACATTATCTTTGACCCCGGCATTTTCATGTACCATCTGTGAGCCGGGTCTGTCTTTCTCTTTATCTCATCGGTGTGGAACTTTCACGTACTTCAAATGTTTATCCAAACATCTTGAATGAAAGTCCGATGGAGATTGTTTCTTCCACTTTGCTTCCCCATGAACAAATGAATGCGGGGTCGAGTCAAGCTAGCGACTCGGAAATCAAAAACAGTAGCACTCACCATATGGGTTTTCACCCATAATTCTGTCTTCTTACCCCCTTTCTACCACCTAAGTGTGGGGGTGATGCCCCACATGTTATATATATATATATATATAAAAAAAAAAAAAAAAAAAAAAAAAAAAAATCTTTCTAAATAATGGCCGTAGTATTTCCCTTTTACGTTCTTTGTTTCGGCATAACCGCCGGTACTTTGAATATTGAGGGCAATATTCATTTCTAAGTGTGGGGGGGAATTCTCACGAATTTCATATATTATCTACTCAATTCCCCCGTTTTTGGCCAAAATTTTTTTTTGGAGTAAGTGTTCTACACTTACTCATTTGGTTATCAGTCCGCCATGTCTGTAAGACAAAAGGATTGGCTAATCCAGGAGCAAACGGCTCTTGGTAAAGATATATCAAATCCGTTTATATGGCTTGCAATTTGCCCAAAATTGTATGGTATTCAACTCACCATATCCTAAAAAGTGAAGAGTTGGCTAGCGCGCAAGATTATGGCTTGTGGTAAAGGCAGTGGAAAATCCATAATTGGTATTCAGCTCACCAAAGATAATATTGATAATTTATCTAAGAGTTGGCTAGTCCAGAAGGGTACGGCTTCTGGTAAAGACAAAATCAAATCCGTTGAAAGCTTGTGGTTTGCTCAAAATCACATGGTTATCGGTGTACCATGGTTCTTACTTGAACTGAAACATTTGGCTACTCCAGAAGTAATGGCTTTTGGTAAAGAGATTAAAATCCATTATGTTTTCTCAAATCATTGCTAGGGACTAGCAATATCTCAGTGTGGGGGATTGATGAGTGTCTAAATACTCATCATTTTTGTACAAAATAAACTGCAAAATCATCTGAAAACACTCAGAAACACATCAAAATGATGAAAATATCACAAATCAGTGTTTTATGTGTTTTAAATGCAAAAATATCAAAATCAGATGAAAAACGTATCAAATTTACAAAAATTGCAGTTTTAGTCCCCCAAGTTTCAAAAATTGTCAAAAACAGTCCCTGAGCACAAAATTTCAAAAGTAAAGTCACCAAAGGTCCTTTTAAAATCAAAAGTTGTCAAATTTAGTCCTTTGGTGAAAAATATAAAAAGTTTGAGAAAATTGCAAAAGTGGTCCTTCAAGTTTGAAATTTGGCAGAAATGGCCCCTGGAAAATTGCAAAATGGCAAGTTTGGTCCTTGTACTTTTGAAGATTGTCACTTTTAACCCTTGGATCAACTTTGATGAATTGACAGGTTTGGTCCTTGCAATTTTCAGAATTTACAAAATAGTCCTTGTATTAATCCATGTGCCTTTGGACCTTTGCACCATTTTGGACCCTTTCATAAGCCTTGGACCCCTGTCATTTATCCCATTTGACCCCCCCATTTTAATATTACCCTGGTCAGTCAAATAAGTCAAACAAACACCCCAAAACCCGCCCTTTTTCTGCTTTCTTCAACACCTAGCCCTGCAACACCCAACCAACCCATCCCCCCTCCTCACCTTTTCTCCTCCATGTCCCCTCATCCTCAACCACACTCCAAACTTCATTTAATGCACCCTCTCCCACACTCTACCCCTCCAACTGCTCAAATTCCTTTTTCCCGCCAAAATAAATGATTGGTCAAGATGAGCTCCAAGTGATCTAAGGGCTTAAAATACATGTGGGATTAGCTCAGAAAAGTCCAAGAAAGAGAGTTGGTGTATAAAAGATGAGGAAGAGAGAGAAGAGGGGAGTTAGTTAGTTTTTGAAGATTTTCTTTATGTCGTATTTTCTATAAAATGTCTTAGTTAGTCTAAACTATGTAATATTTTGTGTTAATGATTCAAACATAAGTTAATATAGCTTTGTAATCTGTTTTAAGAGTTAATTTCATGGTTTGGTTAAAATTTCATGTTTCATAGCTACTGTTGAACATTTCCATTTCAAATTCTTATGTATAAGCTTTAGTTAGCTTATTTATAAGCTCAAACAATCTTAGTTAAGCTAATTTTAGCTTTTGTTAAGCTTTAAAATCATTTTCAAGCAAGTTTGTGAAAAAGTCAACGAAAGTCAACTGGGACTCAAATTGGATTTAGTGATGATTATGGTTGTTGCAGAGGTGAATTTGGGTTGCATTGGATTAGTTTAGATCAGTTTTGGGTTTGGATTTGACCTGCATACAGCTGAACCTCATGTGAGTGAGTCTCTCCTTTTCAAAATTTCAAGTCAATTAGCATGTCATGGTTGTTTATGTATCTGTGGTTATACAATGTTAAAACCTGTTTCTTTAGTTGTAAGTAGGTTAGTTTAACTTATCTTGATCAGTGTTAGTAGTTAGTTAAGTATCCAGTTCAGTTTTGAGTTCACTTCAGTTTTAAAAGTGGTGTTTGGATGTGACTGAATATCTGTCTTCAAGGCTTTTGCAGAAGCAGGTTTCTATTGTTTCATACTTGTTTAGTCCTAATTGACTTATTTGAGTCTTGTTCTTGCACCCACATTAGCTCAAAGTCAATTTCTGTGTAAAACTCCTTTGGCAGCTTTACTGTAGAAATTTTAAGGAATCCAATTCTTGTTTTGTATTCCAAATACTTAGATTAAGCTAGCAGTAGGCTTATTACATCTATTAAGTCCATTTTCAGTTAATAAATCATGATCAAAGTTCATAGAAGTCAACTTTTCACATTTCTTCAAAAGTCAAAATAGCAAAAAACTTGTTTTGGGCTCAGTTAGCATGATTTTTCATGATCTCATCTTTGGGTCTTAACAAGTGAGACTTGGCATTCTTAAAAGCTCAACTGGTACCCTTACTTATCTATATTTTTGTGGATTTTTGTCATTTTTCTAAAAGCTTCAAACAAGCTCCTCTTTTTGGGTCTAACTCCCCTGTCCACTGATCTCAGCATATGCTGAGTTTTTCTCAGCTGATGCAAGCCCTTGCACAGGGCTCATCAGGGCTCACTTAGGTCTATAAATTGGTTTAAATACTCTCAACCAAAGGAGTCTTTTAGATATATAGGTTCTGTGTTACACAAGTCAGGAAGGGAAGACAATGATACCATTCGTATTAGAGCAGGATGATTGAAGTGGATGGCGGCCTCCGAAGTCCTTTTTAATAGGAAAGTCCCTCAAAAGATGAAAGGGAAATTTGATAGAGTGGCAATTAGACCAGCTTTGTTGTATGGGTCAGAGAGTTGTCCGATCACAAAGGCTCAATCTAATAAAGTGGAGGTGGAGGAGATGAGAATGTTGAGGTGGACATGTGATAAAAACTTGTTAAACATGGTTCCGATCGGATTTTTCAAAGCGGAACTTGAAGTGGAAACTATTATCAACAAAATGAAGGAAGGAATGTTGAGATAGTTTTGACATGTTAAAAGGAGACCACGATCTGCACCAGTTAGGAGGGTAGAAGCTTTGGTAGTGGACTGGTCGAGAGTAAGGGGTAGATCAAAACTTAGGTGGGAGGATAGATTGAAGCAGGACATGAAAGAACTTCTCTTAACTGAGGACATGACCTCTAATAGGAACACGTGGAGAGCTAGACTCATAATAGGAAGTTAAGGTCTTAGTCGGTCTCTGGTTCATGCTAGTTTTGCGTCTAGGTTCTTTAAGTGTCTTTGTTTAGGCCTTGTTTTCCATGATTGTTGGTTTGGCTTTTGGTTCCCCCTTGCCTATGTATTGTGTGTGTTCTTGTGTTCGTTTTCTGCTCTTTTGTTTTTACCATTTTTTCATTCTTTGATTATATGCTTTGCTTTCCTTGTGTTGCATGCTTATTTGCTCCTTCTATGCTTGCATTTGTATTGCTTTCATGTGTTGTTTATATTATTGTTTATGTTATCCTTATGCTATTTGCTTTGTTATGTTATATATTCTTTAGGGATAAGTGTTTCTAAATGTATCCAAGTTACCACGTTTTACTAAGTTGTGTATCAATCTATTAATCCTCCTAAACAATGCAATCTTTTTACTAATCATACTAACATGTGTATCGATTCAGTCTCCCGTCTATTTTTGCTGATGTGGCAAACTAGAAACGTTAACTTTGTTTTTTCCTACTTGACTCATGCCCAAGTGGCAGTCAAACATTGACCCCAACGGTTCATTTATCCCTTAATATAAAGAAACAAATATCACCCCCAAATCAGAAATGATAACGCTACACGCGTCGTTCGGGGTCAAGGAAACTTCCTTTTCTTCGAGCAAGTTTTATAACACCCTAGGCAGTGAACCTAATCGTTGTAGTGTAGTAATTAGGGTAAGCCACGGGTATTGATATCGTTCTCTAGGGGAATAGGAATGCTAGTAAGGAGTTACTACGCTAAGGTTAAGGTTGAGGAAGATTATTTTTTATCTTTTTATATTTTATGAAAATGGAAAGGTACGAATCTCGGGTATTGGATTTGGGGGTTTGGTATTTCTACCGATTACTCTACTATTATCTAATTATCTAAACTAAGGTTGTGGGAGTCTATGTCTAATTAATGTGTGCTCGTATGATAGTTTAAAGATGTGTTTACTTAGTTTGTATTACTCTCTAATTATCTCCTATTGATGGTTGAGTGTCACGTCTTATTCCTAGTTGCGTTGTGTGTCTAAAGTTGTAGGGTATGCGTTTCTCCCTAACTCTTTGAACTTACCAAAGGGTCTTGTCTACAAACCCACTAGGGATTATAAACTCCTACTCTAAGGCGCTCTTTGGATGGTTTAGCCTACAACTACTCAGGTAATTATATTCTAAGGTTCACAAAGATGAATCAAGCATTAAGTACACAACGAATGACCTATCGCATTACTAGATCATTAATCAACTAAGATAAGAAACAACCAATCAATATTCAATAATTAAGTTTCATACTTCCTAAGCAAACACACAAATAAATTAGCCGGACATGGAGAACATGCAAGCATACACACAAATAATCAAAGACATAATTGAATTAATGAAGTAAAGACTTATCTTGATGTAAGATAGGGTTTAAAACCCTAAAATATTGTACAAGACACCTTAGGTTCAGTTTTAGGTTTTTACTCCAAAGACTCTCCACCCAAAGACTGAAAAATTCGGATTATATATATAAGATTACAATTGCGACGGCGTCACCTTATGTTTAGTGACGCCGTCGTGTCGCCGTCATTAGGGTTTCGTCTTGGCCACGTTAACCTTGCGACGGCGTCACCTTATGTCCGTGACGCCGTCCTCTTCAGCTTCTGACATCGTCTGGATTGCATCTAGGCCATCTGAGTAGCGACGGCCTACTCTTTCACAACTAGACGCCGTCTCTTGAAAATACGAGTTTTGGGTTCTGGCCCGTCACAATAATTTTGGGACGGCGTCGCCAATAGCACCTGACGCCGTCGCCTTCTACTTTCAGCAACTGTGAGTGTCTCGATTTTGACTTTGGCCATTTTCTTCATATATTTGCGCCTTTTCGTCCAAATAAGTGTCATTCCAGCATTTTGCCTTCACGAGACCTAAAAAGTGAAAAGGAACGATATTAAGCAATAACGGATACAAAAGTGATCAAATAAGGACTTAAACGACCCCTCAAAATGGTACCTTTTAAAACCTTATCAAATATCCCTACACTTGTTATTTGCTTGTCCTCAAGCAAATGTGCTTTTAGCCAATTAATTTATAAGTTAGGGGTCATGAAGCATTAATTCAAAAACGGTCCACAACACATATAAGCCCCGCAAAAGTCATAACAAGCACGGAAATTACATACTAGCACCTCACATGGGGTGTTTGGATACTCACATCTCTCTCGGGTGTATATATGAAATATAACAAATAGGAAATGGAAGATAAACACTCATTAACCGGTCCTAGTACATAGATTACCATAGGCTTGAGAATAGATCAAACCTCCATCGCTTTGGCGTAAGCACCTAGGAAAGACTATCAAAGAGGTCTTTTAAAGGGTTGTAATGTTAGGCTTACGGTAGGGAATTAAGGGTTTGGTGGGATAGGCTATTTAGTGGTGGCAAGTCAAAAATCTTTATGTTAACTGCATATGAAGAATGGCGTTGCTAAGCCAAGACTCGACACTCTAAACTCTACATAACTGAAATAAATAAACATAAAATTAAAGATAGATGTAGGATGGTAGCCCGTTTTTTTTTTTTTTTTTTTTTTTTTTTTTTTTTTTTTTTTTTCACTCTATTTTTTTTCTTTTCTCTTTTTCTATTTTTTTTTTTTTTTTTTTTTTTTTTTTTTTTTTTTTTTCATACACTTTTACTCTACCATCCTCTATGATAACATCAAAATACTAGGGATTTACAGGCATATCCCTACACTTGAGTTTTTATTATTCTAACACTAATTTGACCCGAATTGAAAAGATCAAAACACTTGGGGTACATTATTACGCAAACAAAGGGAATTTGAATTTAACGTTCCCTTCCCGTCATTTCATAAACTTTAACTTTTCCCATGAATCCCAATCGTCCCAAAACTGTATACAAAGGATATGACTCGACTTAGCAACTTATGCAAGCAACTAGATAATTGAACTAAGGGTTTAGGGTGATAACAAACATTTGCACTAAAAGTGAGTGCATAAGGGTTAGGCTAAGGCGATTTGGGTGTATATTTGGGGGTGGGGTGTAAACAATGCTCTTCATTGATATTCCGGAAAAACCGAAACATCACGAGAACCGCGAAAAGGATAGGCTCTGAGGGGTTAACTAGGGGTATCGTGTACTAAAAATGAGTACAACGCAAAGGGTGTGGGGGAATTACTCAACCGATGTGGAAGAAGTAATTATATTACGGGTATCAAACAAGGGTTATCCTAATGCCTCTTATCATTTAGTTATTCCTAACTACACAAATGTAGTCTCACTTGCGATCTCGGAATGCATCACAAAACAAGTTCTAGAATCTAATATACTACCGGTTCACACTCTAAGCATTGAAGATGAATGCTTTAATTCCTACTAATCTAAGGTCGATCCTCACGTTTTGGTGGAATTTGGGTGGTAAAGGGTTTTGTGCTAGTCATGCAACTTCCTATCCATGAGACGTTTTTGTTAAGACTAATGGCCCACTCTTATATGTCATGAAAAATTTTAAATTTGGTGCCAAAATTACCCTGACCGACATTTTCTCATGCTTTATTACACAATCACAATTGGACAAAGCAAATAATCAAGGATAAGCATAGTTTCAAAGTTCCCGTTTTATTTTCCCTCCCTACACTTAAACTGAACATTGTCCCCAATGTTCCCCGAAAGTATCAAAGTTATGATAAAAGAAGGTAATTAAAAACGAAAGAAACTAGTACTCCCCTGATTAGCTCGGTAGGATCCGTGTAAAGTGGTGGTTAAATCCTTTTCAAGAAGAATTATTGCGTGAAAAGCTCCTTCCAATCTTATGTAACTTCTTCTTGACAAACTAAACCTGCACACTTGAAGAAAACAAACGAAACCTTCGCGTAAAATCGGCGGTAATAATATATATAAGACTCGATTTAAACTAGGATATAATGGTTGTGGAATGGATGTTTACATAATTTCTAAGAAAATTAAGACCTGGAAATTTCCAAAAATTTATAAGTAGCTCAGAAAACGAGAAAAAGTAATCTGATGTTTTTACTCCTTCCTGACGCCGTCAGGTTGCAATCCTGACGCCGTCAGGTTATCCTGACAAAAACTGGTCTGCGATTTTCTGGAAAAAATTCTGGAAAATTTACATCTTTAGATTCTGGAAAAATTTCTGCAAAAACATTCATTATGACTCGATACAAGCATTTGACTCGAACAAACAAACATATATATCTTTTAGTTAATTGTTATTCTCATGTTTACGTTTCTTTTGAAAACGTGTGTAATCATCCCTACACTTATCCCTTATGTAAAATACCTTTATATGTAATTAAGACGAGGTTAAAAACAAAATAAAGCATTTTTACAAATTTAAACATGAGGATAAACGATTAATAAAAGATATATGACACTAACAAGCAAACAATTAAGCATGGGTTGCCTCCCACGAAGCGCTTTTCTTTATTTAAGAGTCTTGTAGCTAGACTCATAGTCGTGCTCCTACGTTGCCTCACGCATCCTTAATGAGAATTCTATCATATTGACAAAATCTTAATCGACTCTATACCTAGGACCTAGAGCTAAGCAATCCTTATAATAATGCCTCCTTCTTTCCCACATGAATTTATAACCTTTTTTAACATCTTCCTTGCTTTTGTCCTCAAAAGCTTTGATGTTGTCTCGATCATAAATGGACAAGTGGCCATACTCAGTTGTTTTCCAAGGCATCCTATAGGTGATCTCATCGGTTCCTTCCTTGAACCTAACCGTTCCATCATGCTTGTTATGGCTCATTCTAGATGTTTCAACAAACGGTTTCCCTAGCACTACTTGGGATAAGCTATAGTCAATGACGTATCCTATATCTTCTAGGACCATAAAATCAACTAGGTAGGTGAAATTTCCTATAAAGACATGCACGTCCTTGACTCTTCCCACAAAGTTGCAAACTCCTCCCGGATACTTAGGGTCTCTCCTAATATTGAGTCGCTCATTCATAATATCATTGTAGACAGCAGATGACATCACATTGATGGGGGATTCCGTATCTATGTAAGCGTGGTCGACACTCCTATATCCGATCATACAAGGGATTTTTAGGTTCCAGAGATTTCCTCTCCTAATCTTTGGGCATATCCTAATGATAGGTGATCGTGGATTATCGATTATGTATTGATGGTATGCAACCTCTTCCTTAGTGGGGTAAAGATTGAAGTAAGCACTATTTTCCACATCCACGTTGTTGTTTATCATGCCATTTTCCGAATTACTGCTAATCATAGAGCCAACTATAGCAGCGCTGACTACTTTCTCAACAGCTTCCCTAATTGTACTATCGAATATTTTCTGCAAATCCTGAAGGTCGGTGTTTCTACTCACATATCGGCTTCGACGGTTGTGTTGGTTATTGGGTTGGGTTTTGAGTGACATTGAATTTTTTTGTGTTGGGTTATTAAGTGGTGGTTGGTTATCATTCTCCATGATGAAGAGTGATGGGTGTTACGAACAAAAGTCACGAAGAAGGGGGATAGACTATGAGAAAGCTAAAAAAAAAAATAAGAAAAAAAAAATTTACTTGATAGGAATCAAGCAAAGAAACCTAAACGATGTGGACTACTAACTAGCTATTCTATTCCCCGGCAGCGTCGCCAAAAACTTGATAACACTACACGCGTCGTTCGGGGTCAAGGAAACTTCCCTTTCTTCGAGCAAGTTTTATAACACCCTAGGCAGTGAACCTAATCGTTGTAGTGTAGTAATTAGGGTAAGCCACGGGTATTGATATCGTTCTTTAGGGGAATAGGAATGCTAGTAAGGAGTTACTACGCTAAGGTTAAGGTTGAGGAAGATTATTTTTTATCTTTTTATATTTTATGAAAATGGAAAGGTACGAATCTCGGGTATTGGATTTGGGGGTTTGGTATTTCTACCGATTACTCTACTATTATCTAATTATCTAAACTAAGGTTGTGGGAGTCTATGTCTAATTAATGTGTGCTCGTATGATAGTTTAAAGATGTGTTTACTTAGTTTGTATTACTCCTTAATTATCTCCTATTGATGGTTGAGTGTCACGTCTTATTCCTTGTTGCATTGTGTGTCTAAAGTTGTAGGGTATGCGTTTCTCCCTAACTCTTTGAACTTACCAAAGGGTCTTGTCTACAAACCCACTAGGGATTATAAACTCCTACTCTAAGGCGCTCTTTGGATGGTTTAGCCTACAACTACTCAGGTAATTATATTCTAAGGTTCACAAAGATGAATCAAGCATTAAGTACACAACGAATGACCTATCGCATTACTAGATCATTAATCAACTAAGATAAGAAACAACCAATCAATATTCAATAATTAAGTTTCATACTTCCTAAGCAAACACACAAATAAATTAGCCGGACATGGAGAACATGCAAGCATACACACAAATAATCAAAGACATAATTGAATTAATGAAGTAAAGACTTATCTTGATGTAAGATAGGGTTTAAAACCCTAAAATACTGTACAAGACACCTTAGGTTCGGTTTTAGGTCTTTACTCCAAAGACTCTCCACCCAAAGACTGAAAAATTCGGATTCTATATATAAGATTACAATTGCGACGGCGTCACCTTATGTTTAGTGACGCCGTCGTGTCGCCGTCATTAGGGTTTCGTCTTGGCCACGTTAACCTTGCAACGGCGTCACCTTATGTCCGTGACGCCGTCCTCTTCAGCTTCTGACGTCGTCTGGATTGCATCTAGGCCGTCTGAGTAGCGACGGCCTACTCTTTCACAACTAGACGCCGTCTCTTGAAAATACGAGTTTGGGTTCTGGCCCGTCACAATAATTTTGGGACGGCGTCGCCAATAGCACCTGACGCTGTCGCCTTCTACTTTCAGCAACTGTGAGTGTCTCGATTTTGACTTTGGCCATTTTCTTCATATACTTGCTCCTTTTCGTCCAAATAAGTGTCATTCCAGCATTTTGCCTTCACGAGACCTAAAAAGTGAAAAGGAACGATATTAAGCAATAACGGATACAAAAGTGATCAAATAAGGACTTAAACGACCCCTCAAAATGGTACCTTTTAAAACCTTATCAAGAAACCACCACCACAACGACGACAACCACCACCACCATGTCTTATGCAAAAGACACTCCTCGTGTAATAGGGCAATACGTTCGACCCTTTTGTGAATGTGGCCATCGATTGATAGTGAAAACGGCGTGGACACCAGAAAATCCAGGGAAAAGATTTATTGCTTGCCCCATTTATGTAAGCCCTAATTTTATAATTGGGAATTTTTTGATTGTGTTGTTTTCTTTACATCTGATTTTGTTTTTGATTTAATTATAGGATAAGAAAAGAAAGTGTGGTGTGTATCAGTTCTTTGATGAAGATTTACCAAGTGATTACTATACGCAGCTGCTATTGGATTTGCATGCTAGGGTGAGGAGAGGTAGTCAAACAGTAGAGATGCAAGAGCATATTGGTGTGCTAACTATGGAGAAAGCAAGGCTTGTGCAAGAGTTGACAGTGACAAAGTCAAAATTACAATTGTATGACAGAATCTCTGTCATTTTGGTGGGTATTTTGTTGGTTTTATGTCTTGTATTAGGTATGAGGATTGGGTAGGATAGTGTAGGATTGTCTAGGATTGTGGTAGTATAGTTTTTGTTGTAATGGTATTTGACTCAAGTTATTAGCAATGAAACAATTTGCAGATTTCTTATATTGATGTTGCAGTTTTGTTATATTGATTTTGCAGATTTCTTATGTTTTCAGTTTGCATGTCACATGTGTATGCACTTTAGAACGTAAAATTAGTAACTTAAAATTGACTTTAGAAAGTCAATCTACATTATTCAGTTCCTAGGTTACAAGAGTCTTATTATAGGCCATTAGAGGCATACATAAACCACCAAGTACAACTAGTTCAGTAGCTTTTGCCCTTGCCTTTTGAACCACTGCTTTTTCCCTTGCCTTTTGAAGCACTTGCAGACTCATCTGTTGGAATTTTGGCTTCAAATTGCTTGATACCAAAACGTTTACAAGTTTCGTTGTTTGGCAGACCTAAAACCTTTTTCCTAGCATCATAAGCTTGCCTTGCAAGCTGTTTTGGGGTTAACTCTTCAGGTTCAATCTTGATTGAGCTTGCAGCTTCATGATTTGGATAGCCCTCTGGAAAATAGTGAAACCATGATCCCTCTGAAGTGTCACTATCAAGTACTTGTGAGCATGAGGGTTTATAGCCTTGATCTTTTCCATAATTTTATTGAACTTTTGAGGATATGAAGCTTTAGAGGCTGCCCAAAACAGATTCCTAAACTCTAGTCCACTGAATTACTTCCTAAAGTTTTCATAAATATGCCTAGCATATTGCCTGTGCTCAGCATCAGGCATAACCTGTTTCACAGCCTCAATGAGTCCTTTATGTTGGTCAGACATAAGTGTAAGACCTTGGCCAGTTGGCATTTCTAAGTCATCTCCAAGAAGTTCTAAAAACCAAGCCCAATTGTCCTTGTTTTCTACGTTGACAACAGCCCAAGCTATAGGGTAAATATGGTTGTTCCCATCTCTTCCTATGGCAGTTAAAATCTCACCTTGATTAGGTCTCTTTAAGAAACAACCATCCAATGCAACAACCCTTCTACACCCAATTTTGAAACCTTCTTTTAATGTAGCTAAACAGACATAAAACCTATCAAAATAAGTCTTGTCATCTGTTACAGAAACTGCTAGTTTGACTGTGGACCCTAGGTTACTATCCAGTAATTCTTTGCCATATGATCTAAGCAGCCCATAATGTTGTTCTATAGTTTTCTCATACTAACTTAATGCCCAACTCTTTGCAGCTTTACATTGATTAGGACTGACACTACATTTATACTTTTTCATTACAAGATCAGCTATATCTACTAGCTTGATATCTGGATTCTTTATAATTTTATCACCAAACTGTTTTCCTATCCACTTATAGTCCACTAGTGACCCAAACTTGAAATTTCTCACACAATTATGTTCAGACTTTAAAGACATAATCTGAAATGTTTTTTCAGAGTTGATCCTAGCATATAATCTGAAACTACATTTTGGTACATTGATGAGTGCTTATTCACTCATCATTTTTGGTCAAATCTGAACTGCAAAACATCTAAAAACACTCCGAAATGCATCAAAATACTGGAAATATCTCAAAATTGTGTTTTATATGTTTCAGATGCAAATTTATTGAAAACAAACGAAAAACGAACAAAGTTTGCATAATTGGCAGTTTCAGTCCCCCGATTTTCAAAAATTGACAAAAATAGTCCCTGAGCACTTATTTTAAAAGAAAAGCCACCAAAGGTCCTTTTGAAATCATAAGTTGTCATAATTAGTCCTTTGGTGAAAAATTCAAGAGTTTTGAGAAATTACAAGTTTAGTCCCTCAAGTTTCAGATTTGGCAAGATTAGTCCTTGGTTTATTTGGGAGTGACAAGAATGGCCCTTGGATTGTAAATTCAGAATCTACATGTTTAGTCCATGGATTTTCAGTTTTGGCAAGCTTGGTCCCTTAACTACACAATGTATCAATATTAAATCCCAAGTCCAAGTAACTAATTAATCCTAAACCCATTTAACAACCCAAGCCCAATCCCCTTACCCAGTCCAATACCCGTTTACCCTAGCCCTACCCGGTCAAAGTATTAACACCCCACCTCCCCACCTTTCTTCTTCCCTGTCTTCCCGCCCAAACACAACACAGAACACAAGAAGAAAAAATAAAAAATAAAAAAATACCTCCCCTTTGTCCCTGTTTCTCATTTACCCAACACAACCCATCCCCAGACACTCAACCTCCAATCTAAACCTCTTACCCGGATAATCCCAATTCCCAAACCCACTTTCACTGCTACCCCTCTTCCCCAAATGCCACTGTGGCAATCCAAGCACATAAGACCCCATGGACGGCTGTGATATATCTAAATGGTACCTAACTCTATTGGATGGCCAAGATTGGATGAAGTAAGCACATGTGGAGCTTTGGCTGTTTTCCATCTCACAAGGAGTGAAGACTTGAAGACCTAGGATAAGTAGTATAAATAGATGTTGTATGCCAAGTTATAATGGCACCCCTAGTTTTTTAGAAAAAATTTCAGTTTAAGTTTTTTTTTTATTGTAATCTTTACTTTTATTTCAATGAAGAGTATGTTTTG
This sequence comes from Chrysanthemum seticuspe, assembly GCA_019973895.1. Classification (NCBI taxonomy): domain Eukaryota; kingdom Viridiplantae; phylum Streptophyta; class Magnoliopsida; order Asterales; family Asteraceae; genus Chrysanthemum; species Chrysanthemum seticuspe. The sequence continues at coordinate 214,557,135 of BPTQ01000005.1, forward strand.
AATCAATTTTTAATTGCTAGTTATTACTGTTTTAAGCTATTAGTTAAATATATTAACTTTCAGAAAAAAAAAAGAGAGAATTGGGGTCAAAATCTTTGAAAAAGGGGTGTTTGGTTGAAAGGGAAAACTGGGTCTTGAAACCATTTTGACCCAGTTTGACCACTTGAGTCAAACTCATCTTTAAGTATGATAGTTGGTTTTTACAAGTTGGAATTGATAGGGTGCTGATTGTAAGATTCAGGTAAAAATAAAAAGTGTTTTTCTGCTTTCTGAGACTGCACAGAACAGCAGCTTAAGCTGCTGTTTGTGGGCTAAGTTTGTAGCTTATTTTGTTTTCAAATGCTCCAAAAATTGTTTTTCTTAAGTCTTTGTAGTCCAAACTCAATGTTTTTGTAGCTTGTTTGCATATAGGATCATTTTAGCCTAGTTAGAATTGCATCTTGAAATCTGCCTTTGCAATTTATTTTTGGATTTGTCTCAGCATAAAACAGCCAAAAGTCACCTTTGTACAGCTTATTTATAAGCCGTACAGTGTCAATCTTGCCCTCCAGTTAGTTTATTTTGCATCTCTACTGTGCTAACTTCAAATCTTTGTAGCTTGTTCCTACTTGAAGCCATCTTTAGCAGCTTCAAAATAAGCTTAAAACAACCATAGCAGGCTGTTTTTAACCCTGCAGCACAACAGGTCACCATTCATTTTTTTTGCTTATCTTTGATAATTTTAGCTTTGTTAGTTAAGATTTTAACTTATTTAGGTAGAATAGATTTAGGATTTAAGTTTCAGCTTATTAGGTTCTCATTAGCACTTATCCATCGCTTACATCCCATTTTTAGAAGCTTAGGATTTTCTTAGTTAGAACTTTTGCCAACTGATTTCCCCTTAGATTTAATTGCTTTTCTTTTCAGTTGTTGTTGTCCTTTCAGCTTGGTATCGTTGTTTGATATGAGTTTTAGCTTGTTCCTTTTTCTTTAAACTGCTTATCCATAGATTATTTGTGCTCACAAAAGCTGTCCAAGGTGTTTGGTTGCATGAGAACTCAAGTGCAAAAGGTTGTCTAGTGAAGCTTTAGAAAACTATTTTGCTATAAGCTGTCATAAACAGCTTATTTATAAGGTTTCTTGAAAAAGGTTCTCACAAAAAGTATTTCTTTCAACTGACTTCTTAAATTGCAAAAAGAAAAATCAAAAAAAAAATGTTTGCAAAAAATCTGGCATAGCTGGGACTCGAACCCACGCCATCCAGTTCACACACAACACCTCTACCGTTTGCCCTTGGGACTTGTCTCATTCAACTAATGCAAAATCTAATACATAACCTCCCTTGGCAGTTTAGCTCATAAGGTATTTTTAGCTTATTTCTTGCTTATTTTCAATAGCACCACCCACCTTTTTCATTTTTCCTAGAATCAGTAATATCTAAAGTAGTTTTTGTGAATTTTTCAGATTTTTCAAAATTAGTTTAATATTTTAAATCATTTAATTAGAGTAAAATAGTTTTAAATTCGTAATAATTATTTTAAAAGTCAAAAAAATATCCGGCTTTTTCCAAAAATTATTTTTAGTCAAATAGATCGTAGAAAAATTAAATTCACACCCGTAGCCCTTAAATTGCAAAAAGTTTACGTTTATGGCTCGGGTTGTTTCCCGGTTTTTACGTTTTTACGTTTTAGCACCCTAGGACTTAGTGTAGCTTCGTTTTATCATTTCTTAGGCTTAGTAGTAGTTAGTTTGTAGTTTATTAGGGTTCCCTTTCCTTAATTACTTTCCCGTTAATTAATTTGTAGAAACGTAATTCAAATCAAACAAATCATTAAAAACCAATTCAAGTTCAAATCACGAAACTCAACGTATCCTTCCATTCACACCTCGTTGGGACACGACCCGGGAAATCACTTCTCCGGTATCACTTTTATCACACCCGTAAGGTTTGGTACGTTGACCTTTTTCCTAAAGGGTTAATTTGTCGAATTTTACGGTTAATTTGATATATTGATATTGTGTTTGTTTTCACCACTCACTTCACAACGAATCAAATTATGGCGCCGCTGCCGGGGAGGTGTGTTGCGACAATATCGTGAAGTTTTTGCGATTAGTGACTTGAAGAACCTTCCTCGTGAAGTTATTGTTTTTTATAAAAATACAAAAATACAAAAATATTTTTTCTTTTCTTTGTATATATATGTAAAAGATTAAAAATACAAAAAGATTTTTGCTTGTTGTTTTAAATAATATAGAAGACACAATCAATATAACATTCTCAACTGAGGTGTTATCATTATAAGTTCCCGAACTAAAGATTTAAAACTTGCCTTTGTGTCGCTCGTGTTTTGGTTTACTTTTATCGGTTTAACAAACTGTGTGAGGGGTATAAGGACGGCCTGACATTAAATTGTGGCTGAAAAGAGACGGGTTTTTAATAAGCTTCGCGCTGACCTACAAAGTCTCTCCGCTCCTTTGTGCGTTTTACTTATAGAAGTGATCATTTCACGTGGGATTATTGGTTTAAGTTCACTGTGTTTTGCCTCGGTCTTGTTTTTATTGAAAGTGTTGTTTTTGGAAGTGCATGCGCACTCGCTCGCAAGCTCGTAGACGTAACCGTAACCAAGCAAACGTACCCGAGATACGTACCGTCGAACAAATCACAATGACATATAACCTAGGGAACGGACCTCAAGTCCAACAACCTGGTCCACAAAATCAAGCTCCCGATCTCCGAACGATGGAGGAGCTTTGCCAACCCACGATGGATGGACGGGGCGGTCCAATTGCCCCGGTCAACATCGAGGCCACGGATTTTGGACTTAAGCATCACATGATTCAACAAGTCCAAAGTTTTTGCCAATTTCACGGATCACCGGGTGACGATGCCAACAAGCATCTCGACAAATTTCTCACCGTCACCCAAAGTATGAAGCAAAATGGGGTCACCGATGACGCCCTTCGCTTATACCTCTTTCCATATTCCTTGACGCTTCATGCCACCGCATGGTTTGATCGTCTTCCCAAGAACTTAATCCATAGTTTCGACGAAATGATCTCCAAATTCTTGGCGAAATATTTTCCACCGTCGATGGTGACGAAACTACGGAATGAAATCAGTAATTTTCGGCGGCATCCCGATGAGTCCTTATTTGAGGCATGGGAACGCTATAAGCTTTCGATTGATCGATGTCCGAACCGCAACATGTTGCTTGTCACCCAAATAGATACATTCTATAACGGGTTAACATTGAGACATCGTGACACAATCAATGCTGCTGCCGGTGGTACCTTTATGAAAAGGCGACCCGAAGAGTGTTATGATCTCATCGAAAACATGACTGCCCACCATAATTATTGGGATTCCTCAGCCGAGAGGAGTGAGTCAAGGAGATCTACCACCCTTCCATCTTCTGAATACACGACTCTAACCAAAAAGATTGAAGAAATATCCACTGCCGTACTTAAAATGAGTCAAAATAATAACAATCAACAAGTGAATGTCGTGAACAAAAGTTGTGAGACTTGTGGTGGTCCACACCCTTATTTTGAGTGTCCAGCCTCCTGTGGCTTCACTCAAGAGAGCGTATATGCCGCTTCTGGTTCCTACAATACGGGAGGTAATTCCTACCAACCGCAAGGAGACAGAAACCTTCTCAGCTATCGTTCTAACAATTTCCTTGGACCACCCGGGTTTAATCAAAATCAGAACAATTAAAATGTGCAAAATAGAAATAATCAGTTCAATCAAAATCAGAGTCAGAATCGGAATTTTCAAAATCAAAGTCAAGGTTTTCAAAATCAAGGAAATTTCAATCAAAACCGATTCCAAGCTCCTCAACAAAATATGCATGCCCAACCTCCTCAAGCTTCCATTGACATTGCTAATTACATCAAAAGCAATGAAGCTAAGATGGTGTCCATGCAAAATCAAATTACCACCTTGAAGAATGATTTCACTTCCGAGCTTAGAGCTACTAGTAACAAGATTGATCAATCTCAAAGCAAGATTGAAAGCATGTTTGCTAGTCTCATGAGTCAAAAGAATCAAGCTTCAACTTCGGGAGCTCTTCCGAGTAATACCATTCCCAACCCAAAAGGTGAATTGAATGCTATTGCTACCCGAAGTGGTAAATCTTATGAGGGACCCTCGATGCCTAATCCTTCTCCGGTGAGGGATGTGGAACGAGAAACCGAGGTATCAAAGGACAAGGTGCATAACTCAAGCCCACGAAGTACCGCACAAGTCCAACCTCCGGTGGTCTTACCTCCAATTCCGGAACCCGTTGTTCCGATGACCATTCCTAAGCCTTCACTTCCTTATCCTTCAAGGCTTAATGACCAAAAGCTCCGTGATAAAACTAGTCAACAAATGGAGAAGCTTATCCAAATCTTTCAAGATTTGCACTTCGAGATTAGTTTCGCGGACGCTCTTCTTCTAATGCCAAAGTTCGGTCCAACAATCAAAAATTTGTTGAATAACAAAGAAAAGATTTCCGAAATGGCTAAAACTTCTTTGAACGAGAATTGTTCGGCGGTTATCCTTAAAAAGCTTCCCGAAAAGTTAGGAGACCCCGGAAAATTTCTCATCCCATGTGATTTTCAAGGCATAGTTCAATGCTCCGCTTTGGCCGATCTTGGTGCTAGCATTAACTTGATGCCACACTCCATGTGGAAAAAGCTTTCATTACCTCCGCTTACACCTACATGTATGATCCTCGAGCTTGCGGACCGTACAAGTTCTCGTCCGCTAGGTATAGCCGAGGATGTATTTGTGAAAGTAGGCAAGTTTCATTTCCCCGCCGACTTTGTTGTTGTCGAATTTGATGCCGATCCCCGAGTACCCCTCATCCTTGGAAGGTGCTTCTTAAAAACGGGTCGGGCATTGATCGATGTTGATGAAGGGGAAATCACTTTGCGGGTAAACAACGAAGCCGTTACTTTCAATCTCAATCAAGTTACGAAATACTCCCCCAATTATGGAGACAATTCCGTCAACAAAATTGATGTCCTTGACATTGTGTCGGAGGAGTATTCTCAAGAAATTCTTGGATTATCGAGTGGCAATCCCACTTCGGTTGATCCCATCGTTGCTCTCTCTTCCCCTTCCCTCACTCCGTTCGAGGGAAGTGACTTTATTTTGGAAGAGATTGAAGCATACTTGGCTAGTGATTCTGTTCCATGGGAAATTGATCACGCTCCCATCGATATTGAGGGATATATACTTCTCATCGAGAAGATGCTCAATGATGATCCTTCATCACTCCCTCCTCAAAAACTTCATAAAGAGGAAATCAAAACAATTGAAAAATCTAATGATCCTCCCGAGGTCGAACTTAAGGACTTACCACCTCATCTCGAGTATGCATTTTTGGAGGGTGACAGTAAATCACCCGTCATCATTGCTAAAGACTTGAGTGAGGATGAAAATTCCGCTCTCATAAAGGTTTTGAAGTCACACAAGCGAGCCATTTCTTGGAACCTTTCCGACATCAATGGTATTGACCCGAGATTTTGTACACACAAAATTCTCATGGAAGATGACTTCAAACCGGCGGTTCAACACCAAAGAAGGGTGAATCCTAAAATTCATGAGGTTATCAAAGAGGAAGTCATAAAACTTCTCGATGCCGGATTGATTTACCCTATCTCGGATAGTCCTTGGGTGAGCCCCGTTCATTGTGTGCCCAAAAAAGGTGGCATCACCGTTGTTGAAAATGATGAAAACGAGTTGATTCCTACTCGATTGGTTACGGGATGGCGTGTTTGCATTGACTATCGAAAGTTAAATGAAGCCACCCGTAAAGACCACTTTCCATTACCCTTCATGGACCAAATGCTTGAGAGATTAGCGGGAAACGAATACTATTGTTTTCTCGATGGTTTCTCGGGTTACTTCCAAATTCCCATTGATCCACAAGATCAAGAAAAGACCAGATTCACGTGTCCTTATGGAACATTTGCTTACCGACGCATGCCTTTTGGCTTGTGTAATGCTCCCGGTACGTTCCAAAGGTGTATGATGGCCATTTTCCATGACATGATCGAAAAGACTATGGAGGTCTTTATGGATAATTTTTCGGTCTTTGGGGATTCTTTTCAAACATGTCTCTCCCATTTGGACAAGATGCTTGAACGTTGTGAAAACACAAATCTTTGTCTAAATTGGGAGAAATGTCACTTTATGGTTAAAGAGGGAATTGTCCTCGGCCATAAGATTTCTAAGAACGGGATTGAGGTTGACAAAGCTAAGGTTGATGTCATTGCAAAATTACCTCCTCCCACAACCGTCAAAGGAGTTAGAAGTTTCCTTGGTCATGCCGGATTCTATCGTCGTTTCATTCAAGACTTTTCAAAAATATCCCGGCCTATGACCCGACTTCTTGAAAAAGACACTCCTTTCATCTTCTCTAATGAGTGCATTGAAGCTTTTCAAACTCTTAAGAAGAAGCTCACTGAAGCACCAATTTTAGTTGCCCCCGATTGGGAATTACCATTTGAGCTTATGTGCGACGCAAGTGATTTCGCCATAGGTGCAGTATTGGGGCAACGAAAATCAAAACATTTCCAGCCTATACATTATGCTAGCAAAACTTTGACCGAAGCTCAAGCACATTACACTACGACGGAGAAAGAATTACTAGCCGTGGTGTATGCTTTCGAGAAGTTTCGGCCATACTTGATCTTGTCAAAAAGCATAGTGTATACGGATCACTCGGCTCTCAAATATCTCTTTGCTAAGCAAGATGCAAAGCCGAGATTGCTCCGATGGGTTCTCCTCCTACAAGAATTTGATATCATTATCCGTGATAAAAAAAGGAGCGGAGAACCTAGCGGCTGATCATCTCTCTCGTCTTGAAAATCCACATCAAGGTGTGCTCGAGAAAAAGGAAATAAATGAAACGTTTCCTCTAGAGACTCTTAATGTGGTATCTCATCATGAAAATTCGAGTACCCCATGGTTTGCCGACTTTGCAAACTATCATGCGGGTAACTTTGTTGTGAAAGGGATGTCGTCCCAACAAAAGAACAAATTTTTTAAAGATGTTAAGCATTATTTCTGGGACGACCCCTACTTGTTTAAGGTTTGTGCGGATCAAGTCATCCGACGGTGTGTTCATGGCCAAGAAGCCGATGAAATTCTCAAGGCTTGTCATAATGGACCCACGGGGGGACATCATGGCCCGAACTACACCGCTATTGGCCTACGATTTACAAAGATGCCCATGACCTCGTCAAATCTTGCGACTCTTGCCAACGTCATAGCAACATCTCTAAAAGAGATGAAATGCCTTAAAATGCCATTCAAGTGTGCGAAATCTTTGACGTATGGGGCATTGACTTTATGGGTCCATTCCCGTCTTCTCGAGGGAACAAGTATATACTCGTGGCGGTCGATTATTTGTCCAAATGGGTGGAAGCGAAAGCGCTCCCCACCAACGACGCCCGAGTAGTTGTGAAATTCTTGAAGTCTCTCTTTACCCGTTTCGGAACTCCCCGTGCCATCATTAGTGATCGCGGTACGCACTTTTGCAACGACCAATTCGCAAAAGTCATGCTTAAGTACGGTGTCACTCACCGTCTCTCTACCGCGTATCACCCACAAACTAGTGGGCAAGTGGAAGTTTCGAATCGTGGCTTGAAAAGAATCTTGGAGAGGACCGTAGGTGAAAACCGAGCCTCTTGGTCGGACAAACTTGAAGATGCACTTTGGGCCTTCCGTACCGCTTACAAAACACCCATCGGGTGTACTCCTTACAAGCTTGTGTATGGAAAGGCGTGTCATCTCCCGATCGAGCTCGAGCACAAAGCCTATTGGGCCTTGAAGCATGTAAATTTTGACCTTAAGTCTGCGGGTGATCACCGGAAAGTTCAACTCAATGAATTAAATGAACTCCGTGATCAAGCTTACGAGAACTAGTTGATTTATAAAGAAAAGACAAAGAAGATCCACGACTCAAAGATTAAGAACCGCGTTTTCAACGTAGGTGACCGAGTCCTTCTTTTCAATTCTAGATTGAAAATCTTCTCGGGGAAGCTTAAGACCCGTTGGACCGGTCCATTCACCGTTGCCAAAGTTTTTCCATATGGCACCGTCGAGTTATCTCAAACCGACGGACCAAACTTCAAGGTGAATGGACATAGATTGAAACATTATTTTGGAGGGGACATACCATCCATGGTTGTCCCGGATCTACAAACTTTCCCCATGAACAAATGAATGCGGGGATCGAGTCAAGCTAGCGACTCAAGAATCAAAAACAGTAGCACACTATATGGGTTTTCACCCGTATTTCTGACTTCTTTCTACTTTCTACCACCCTAGTGTGGGGGAGTTGCCCCCCGCTGTTGTATATAAAGTTTTCTAAAAAAAAAAAAAAAAAAAAAAAAAAAAAAAAAAAAAAAAAAATTCAAATAATGGCCGTAGTATTTCCCTTTTACGTTCTATGTTTCGGCATAACAGCCGGTACTTTGAATATTGAGGGCAATATTCATTTCTAATGTGGGGGGGGGGAATTCTCACGAATTTTATCATATGTATTACCACCCTATTCCCCCATTTTTGGCCAAATTTTTTTTTTTGGAGTAAGTGTTTTGCACTTACTCAGATTACGGTTATCAGTCCGCCATGTCTAATAAACAAAAGGATTGGCTAATCCAGGAGCAAACGGCTCTTGGTAAAGATATTTCAAATCCGTTGACGGCTTGCAATTTTCCCAAAATTGTATGGTGTTCAGCTCACCATATCTTTAATTAGTGAAGAGTTGGCTAGCCCGCAAGTTTATGGCTTGTGGTAAAGGCAGTTGTAAAACCATAATTGGTAATCGACTCACCAAAGATATTTTATCTAAGAGTTGGCTAGTCCAGAAGCAAACGGCTTCTGGTAAAGACAAATCAAAACCGTTGAAAGCTGGTGATTTGCTCAAAATCATATGGTTATCAGTGTACCATAGTTCTTACTTGAACTAAAACATTTGGCTACTCCAGAAGTAATGGCTTTTGGTAAAGAGATTCAAATCCATTAAGTTTTCTCAAAAGATTGCTAGGGACTAGCAATGGTTCAGTGTGGAGGATTTGATGAGTGCTTATTCACTCATCATTTTTGGTCAAATCTGAACTGCAAAACATCTAAAAACACTCCGAAATGCATCAAAATACTGGAAATATCTCAAAATTGTGTTTTATATGTTTCAGATGCAAATTTATTGAAAACAAACGAAAAACGAACAAAGTTTGCATAATTGGCAGTTTCAGTCCCCCGATTTTCAAAAATTGACAAAAATAGTCCCTGAGCACTTATTTTAAAAGAAAAGCCACCAAAGGTCCTTTTGAAATCATAAGTTGTCATAATTAGTCCTTTGGTGAAAAATTCAAGAGTTTTGAGAAATTACAAGTTTAGTCCCTCAAGTTTCAGATTTGGCAAGATTAGTCCTTGGTTTATTTGGGAGTGACAAGAATGGCCCTTGGATTGTAAATTCAGAATCTACATGTTTAGTCCATGGATTTTCAGTTTTGGCAAGCTTGGTCCCTTAACTACACAATGTATCAATATTAAATCCCAAGTCCAAGTAACTAATTAATCCTAAACCCATTTAACAACCCAAGCCCAATCCCCTTACCCAGTCCAATACCCGTTTACCCTAGCCCTACCCGGTCAAAGTATTAACACCCCACCTCCCCACCTTTCTTCTTCCCTATCTTCCCGCCCAAACACAACACAGAACACAAGAAGAAAAAATAAAAAATAAAAAAATACCTCCCCTTTGTCCCTGTTTCTCATTTACCCAACACAACCCATCCCCAGACACTCAACCTCCAATCTAAACCTCTTACCCGGATAATCCCAATTCCCAAACCCACTTTCACTGCTACCCCTCTTCCCCAAATGCCACTGTGGCAATCCAAGCACATAAGACCCCATGGACGGCTGTGATATATCTAAATGGTACCTAACTCTATTGGATGGCCAAGATTGGATGAAGTAAGCACATGTGGAGCTTTGGCTGTTTTCCATCTCACAAGGAGTGAAGACTTGAAGACCTAGGATAAGTAGTATAAATAGATGTTGTATGCCAAGTTATAATGGCACCCCTAGTTTTTTAGAAAAAATTTCAGTTTAAGTTTTTTTTTATTGTAATCTTTACTTTTATTTCAATGAAGAGTATGTTTTGAATCAATTTTTAATTGCTAGTTATTACTGTTTTAAGCTATTAGTTAAATATATTAACTTTCAGAAAAAAAAAGAGAGAATTGGGGTCAAAAGCTTTGAAAAAGGGGTGTTTGGTTGAAAGGGAAAACTGGGTCTTGAAACCATTTTGACCCAGTTTGACCACTTGAGTCAAACTCATCTTTAAGTATGATAGTTGGTTTTTACAAGTTGGAATTGATAGGGTGCTGATTGTAAGATTCAGGTAAAAATAAAAAGTGTTTTTCTGCTTTCTGAGACTGCACAGAACAGCAGCTTAAGCTGCTGTTCGTGGGCTAAGTTTGTAGCTTATTTTGTTTTCAAATGTTCCAAAAATTGTTTTTCTTAAGTCTTTGTAGTCCAAACTCAATGTGTTTGTAGCTTGTTTGCATATAGGATCATTTTAGCCTAGTTAGAATTGCATCTTGAAATCTGCCTTTGCAATTTATTTTTGGATTTGTCTCAGCATAAAACAGCCAAAAGTCACCTTTGTACAGCTTATTTATAAGCCGTACAGTGTCAATCTTGCCCTCCAGTTAGTTTATTTTGCATCTCTACTGTGCTAACTTCAAATCTTTGTAGCTTGTTCCTACTTGAAGCCATCTTTAGCAGCTTCAAAATAAGCTTAAAACAACCATAGCAGGCTGTTTTTAACCCTGCAGCACAACAGGTCACCATTCATTTTTTTGCTTATCTTTGATAATTTTAGCTTTGTTAGTTAAGATTTTAACATATTTAGGTAGAATAGATTTAGGATTTAAGTTTCAGCTTATTAGGTTCTCATTAGCACTTATCCATCGCTTACATCCCATTTTTAGAAGCTTAGGATTTTCTTAGTTAGAACTTTTGCCAACTGATTTCCCCTTAGATTTAATTGCTTTTCTTTTCAGTTGTTGTTGTCCTTTCAGCTTGGTATCGTTGTTTGATATGAGTTTTAGCTTGTTCCTTTTTCTTTAAACTGCTTATCCATAGATTATTTGTGCTCACAAAAGCTGTCCAAGGTGTTTGGTTGCATGAGAACTCAAGTGCAAAAGGTTGTCTAGTGAAGCTTTAGAAAACTATTTTGCTATAAGCTGTCATAAACAGCTTATTTATAAGGTTTCTTGAAAAAGGTTCTCACAAAAAGTATTTCTTTCAACTGACTTCTTAAATTGCAAAAAGAAAAATAAAAAAAAAAATGTTTGCAAAAAAACTGGCATAGCTGGGACTCGAACCCACGCCATCCAGTTCACACACAACACCTCTACCGTTTGCCCTTGGGACTTGTCTCATTCAACTAATGCAAAATCTAATACATAACCTCCCTTGGCAGTTTAGCTCATAAGGTATTTTTAGCTTATTTCTTGCTTATTTTCAATAGCACCACCCACCTTTTTCATTTTTCCTAGAATCAGTAATATCTAAAGTAGTTTTTGTGAATTTTTCAGATTTTTCAAAATTAGTTTAATATTTTTAATCATTTAATTAGAGTAAAATAGTTTTAAATTCGTAATAATTATTTTAAAAGTCAAAAAATATCCGGCTTTTTCCAAAAATTATTTTTAGTCAAATAGATCGTAGAAAAATTAAATTCACACCCGTAGCCCTTAAATTGCAAAAAGTTTACGTTTATGGCTCGGGTTGTTTCCCGGTTTTTACGTTTTTACGTTTTAGCACCCTAGGACTTAGTGTAGCTTCGTTTTATCATTTCTTAGGCTTAGTAGTAGTTAGTTTGTAGTTTATTAGGGTTCCCTTTCCTTAATTACTTTCCCGTTAATTAATTTGTAGAAACGTAATTCAAATCAAACAAATCATTAAAAACCAATTCAAGTTCAAATCACGAAACTCAACGTATCCTTCCATTCACACCTCGTTGGGACACGACCCGGGAAATCACTTCTCCGGTATCACTTTTATCACACCCGTATGGTTTGGTACGTTGACCTTTTTCCTAAAGGGTTAATTTGTCGAATTTTACGGTTAATTTGATATATTGATATTGTGTTTGTTTTCACCACTCACTTCACAACGAATCATACATCTTCAGGTATTTCACAAGGATACCTGAATTGCTTCCTTTGTTTGCCTAAATCAGGATCCTTAAGGTTTTGTGGTCTTTGGCCACAAACAACAATTACCTTATCTGATGCACTCCTCTCATACCAAATTGAATATCCATTGGCCAAAGCATAGTATGTTAAGCATTCCTTCAATTGTGCAGCACTCTCAAAATTTTTCCCAAGCTGTTACATGAACACAATTCAAATCAATGAATCTATTACCCAAGCTTTTGACCAAACTGTTACAAGAACATAAAAAAAAAACATTCATTACCTCTGGAAGCTGTGACCTCCAATGTGTGCTAGGATCATATGTAGGATATTTATCTACCACATCTTCAGCACCAACAAATGGGTCTTGCAAATCAGAATCATCACCATCACCCTTCAACTTTCTCAATAAATCTCCTATGAACTCATCATGCTCAATCAAGACTTCATTTTTGTTTGAAATTGCAGCCCTACTACTACTTGCAGAACCAAAACCAGCAATGTCTGGAATTGGTGTTGGTTTTCTCTTAGTTCTGTTTGCTTTCCTAGTTCTAAGCTCTATGAGCTCTTCTTCACCAGCACTTAGATAGTCAATGGACTTCTGAGAGTAATCACTATCATCACTGTCACTATCACTATTTCTATCACTATCTCCATCACTACCTTTATCTTTATCACTTTCAACCACCATTATGCCTTTACCCTTATTAACCACACCCCCTTGTTCAGCATCCTCCTCAGCCCACCTCTCTATTTCTTCAACTGTAAACGTATTGCAGTACCTCTTAACAGGTGTTCCTCTTTTCTTAGAGGTTCCATCACTAGTTGCACTAGGGTCAGGTTCAGCTAAATACTGTGACAAATCAATGGCACAATGGTCCAAGTATACCTCTATTCCACCATGCAACTTTGAGAGGTCATACATGTGTATCAGGTCATAGTCATTACCTACTTTCACTAAACCCTTCTCTAGATCATGTTCTGGGATTCTATAGTATACATCAAATAAGTGGGCACAATTTGTTCTCTCAACTACCATGCTCTTAAATTCTTCAAATTTTAGCCTACCAACATATATGTTACCCATTGTTCCACTGTCATACCTTAGTGGTTCGTGCAGGAAAATCCCATCAAACCAAACATCCAACTCTACACCATCAGGCCCAGGAATAGTCATTCTAAAAGAAACAAAATACAAAATTAGGGTTAAACCCTAAACTGTAATTGTAATAAATTAACAATTCGTAAATTGGAATTAACAAAACACATACCTTAATACTTTAATTGCATTCAAATTATGATTCTGGAAAAGTTGTGTGTGTAATGTGTTAGGAATTAGGGTTTACTCATGATTCTGGAAAAGTTGTGTGTGATTTGGCGATTATTGTGAGTGTAATGTGTGTTTTTGGCGGTAAATATGCCGCCCGTTGGGGTCAATGTTTGACTGCCACTTGGGCATGAGTCAAGTAGGAAAAAACAAAGTTAACGTTTCTAGTTTGCCACATCAGCAAAAATAGACGGGAGACTTAATAGATACACATGTTAGTATGATTAGTAAAAAGATTGCATTGTTTAGGAGGATTAATAGATTGATACACAACTTAGTAAAACGTGGTAACTTGGATACATTTAGAAACATTTATCCCTATTCTTTATTTGTTCTCCTTTTCTTGTGTCGCTTTATGATCTCTCTTTCTTGATCACTTTCACCATCTCTATTACACTTGCGGGAGGTAATCTTTGAAGCAGTCTCCCTACTCTTAGGTTTACCCTAAAGTAGGGTTATGATATGTCTACACTCTATCTCCGCAATACCTTGTGCATACGGGATTGGGTATTGTTGTTGTTGTTTATACTGAACGTTCGTTCGTATTCTAAAGTCAATGAAAAAAGGATGACAATGATGTAGTTTGACAGTGAAGATGATGACCATGAGTTAATGATACAGTGTACTGATGAAGATGACGCAAATTGATGATGTAGGTGATTACAAGGATGCGTAAAATATGGTTACGGTAGTAAATTGGTAGTAAAAAGTTAAAAGTCTGTTATAACGACCACATGTACTCTAGCTAATGGTTTATTTAAAGAGCAAATTTCCTAGTTTACATCCGTGTCAGAAAAGTTAAGGCATCAACATCACATCGCCAACAAAAATCAGACAATATAAATTCTTAGGGATGAACGATGCAAATCTTTTTTCATTATTTGCTAATGTGGTTCTAACATGAGAGGTATTTTAGTCTTTTTGCTTTTAACAGTGATGTATTTTGCAGTTTACTCTAATTATTATTATTATTATTATTATTATTATTATTATTATTATTATTATTATTATTATTATTATTATTATTATTATTATTATTGTTATTTTAATTTTAATTTTTATTGTTATTAATTTTGTTATTAATATTATTTTATTTTATTTTTTACTTTCATTAATATTATTATATTTTTTAATTTATAACGTTTTATTATTTAGTCTTCTATCATTATTTATTATTATTATTATTATTATTATTATTATTATTATTATTATTATTATTATTATTATTATTATTATTAAATTTTTATATTATTATTATTATTATTATTATTGTTATTATTAATATTTTTTTTGTTGAAACCCATTTTTCTTCTTTCTTAACTTAACACCCTTTATTCTTTTTCAAATAAAAAACGCACACAAACTATTTTTTTTAAAAATCATACTTATTGATGAATTTAATAAAAAGTGGTATGGTTGTATTTTTTGTTTGAAGAATTTGAAGAAAGGAGGTTTAAGATATACAAGATGAGAAGTGTGTTTTAATAATAATAATATTACGTAATAATTAAAATTGATAATAATAATAATAATAATAATAATAATTATAATAAAAATCATTTATTATAATTTTTTATTATAATAAAGATTATTATTACAATAAAATAGTAATAAAGATAATAATCATAAAAATAAATAATTATAATTAAAATAAAGATATTAAAATTTAAAAGTAATAATAATAATTATAAAATAAATAAATAATAAAATAATAATAATAAATTAAATTTAAAATAATTAAAATAATGTAATCATAGTAATAAAAATAAAATAATGTCAATGATAAAATGAATATTAATAATAATAATAATAATTAAAATTAGAAAATAATAATTCAAAATGTGTGAATTGGCAGGAAGACCCTGACTCCGTGTGTCTTTTGGCACCAACCAATATTCACTCTACAAGAAATAGCTCCGACAACTCTTCTGATCCTGTGAAACATCAGTTGAAGTGAGCAAGAGCTAATACTTGAACCTTTAACCTTTATCCACAAAATCTCTCTCATAAACCCAAAGGAACACCAAGATTTCTTACATTAGACCATTTAATTTGTTAACAGAAACTATGAAATAAATAACAATTTAAATTTTCGTCTTTGTCAAGGTTACCTGATTGAATATTTTCTAATCAAGAAAATTACATTATAATACAACATATTCGCATATGTTTACTTATTTAGAAAAGAGTAAATTTCAAATATATTCTCATTGTTTGTCAAATTTTATAGTTTATATCATATCAAAAAGGTTGAAACATCTACATCTCTCCGTCAATAAACGTTAATAGCCTGTTACAAGCAAAACGACGAAAATACCCCTAATGTTAATGTTAGAACATTAAAACCCCGTGAGTAATACTTTATTAGTTACCAATATTTATATATTACAAACGTGACCTAATCATAACCCTAATGGACCCTAAGCCCACAGACCGGGCTTAGGCCAACTAGCTTATTCTATAATCTAATACTCCGTAGTAGTCCGAATGGGGAAATCGCGAATGCTCGGTCTGGAGTAGTAAACTAGACAAGAAAAAAAAATCAACATAATAAAAACGTAACTTTAATCGACTCGTAACAAAACCGTACCAACGGTCGACTTCAGTTGACTGATACCAACGGTTGACTAGTAACAAAAGCATACCAACGGTCGACTTTAGAGACCAGTACCAACGGTCAACTTTAGTCGACTGGTAACAAAGCCGTACGAACAATCGACTAACAAACAAACAATTAAACAACTATAATTCTTTTTTTTTTTTTTTTTTTTTTTTTTTTTTTTTCAACAATAAAACAGAAACATAAAGATAAATCCTCAATAAAGATTCTTAATCCTTAAAAAACTCATTAAACCATGACATCAGTACCTCATCGAAATTATTCTTCTTCTTTGTCGTATTAATATTAACAACCATCACTTTGAGAAAAGATTCTGAAGATCGTCAATGACTTTAAGAGAAGCCTCCTGAGTATCCAATCCCTTGGCAACTTCTTCATGTTCTTCTTCTCCACATTGGATTTTGATTCTCCATTGGTTCCTTGCATCTTGTTTGCGCTTGGTTGGGATTTTTGAAACCCCAAAACTGTTGAAGACTTAGATCTGGAAAGGGTTTTCAGGATAAAGATTTGTACGGTAGAAAGTAAGATTTTTTTTTTCTTTTGTTTCGATAATTGAGGGGTTAGGGTTTGACGAGTGGTTTAGGGGAGGTGTCTCAACTTAGCCACCTTAGTTCTATTTATAGATTACAAACGTAACCTAATCGTAACCTTATTGGACCATAAGCCCACAGAACGGGTTTGGGCCAACAAGCTTATTCTATCATCTAATAGTTAAAACCATGTTAACAGATAACCGGAAAAAAAATTGTATTGTTCGCACCTAGAAATTTATATTTTCTAACGTTCATTGACAGAGGGATATAAATGTCTTAACTTTTTTGACGTGATGTAAACTGTGAAATTTGACAAACCATGATAATGAATTTTGAAGTTTACTTTTTTTAAATAAGTAAGCATATGCCAAAATGTTGTATTATAATGTAATTTTCTTGATTAGGAAAATATTCAATCAGGTAATTTTGACAAAGACAAAAATTTAAATCGTTATTTATTTCATAGTTTCTATTAACAAATTAAATGGCCTAATGTCAGAAACTAACAATTTTTTTGGATTTAAACTTCACTATATGTATACACATGAGAGTTAAATATTTGTCACTGTTAAATAATTAAAGTGAACGGTGTAATTGATGTATAGCGTGCCGGCAATTATTTTGCCTAACGGCACTGCAATGTCATACTTAAGGATGTCAATCGGGCGGGAAATGTCAGGGATTATATTATTATTATTATTATTATTATTATTATTATTATTATTATTATTATTATTATTATTATTATTATTATATAAAACATAACTTTATTAGGTAACTAAAGAGCGTTTTATTATTATTATTATTATTATTATTATTATTATTATTATTATTATTATTATTATTATTATTATTATTATTATATAAAACATAACTTTATTAGAAAATCAAAAGATTTACAAGAAATTGGTGGGAAGCCGAGACACTAGTTTGACTCCCACACCTTTCTGGATACAAAAACTTATTCTATGAAAAATAAAAGCCCCATTCTTGACATTATTTTAGTGGCTAACACCAATGGTCTTGATGCGTGAAAGTGTATCCAAAGCCTCCGCGTCAAGCTCCCAAAATGTCAAAAAAGCAAATGGTATGAACTTGTAACCGTT
Source organism: Chrysanthemum seticuspe (assembly GCA_019973895.1). Taxonomy (NCBI): domain Eukaryota; kingdom Viridiplantae; phylum Streptophyta; class Magnoliopsida; order Asterales; family Asteraceae; genus Chrysanthemum; species Chrysanthemum seticuspe. Next base: position 214,574,916 of record BPTQ01000005.1, read on the forward strand.
GTCTTCATATTTGGACACATATTTCTTCTTCTTCTTCTTCTCCACAACATTATGTAAGGCTACCCTCGAAGCCCACAAAGACGCATCAATACCAGCAAAGGGAGAGATTCCAGTCACATCCAAACATGCATCCTTACCCTGGGTCCAATTAAATAATAACAAGTCTGCATGATGTAACTCTTTCCCATCCCTTGAAAGAAACCCCATTGGAGCCTCTTTTCGCACCATGATCCCCACCTTGGAACATATATCAACAAGAATATCCCGTACCAGGTTATGCCTGAACTTCATACCCACTTCACTGGGACAGTGAACCGCATGATCTCTTTATTGTTCCATACGATGCACATTACAACTCGGACAATGACTACCTTCAGAAAACATATGTATAGTAAACCTATAACACAACACCGAACGGAACTGGCGATGGTTCATCCTCTGGCCCAACCCCTCAATGAGTATGGTGAAAAGAAAATCTTGTGAGTGAGTGAGATATTTTGGATGATATGTTATCGGACACAATGCACTTATAAAAATTATAAATGAAAAAGATGTTTTAGTTATTGTAGTGTTATTGGGTTTGTGCTGAAATAACGATCTAATAACATTCGTTGGTGCCAAAGTGCACCTACCTCTCTTACCTACACAATGTCCGTTTACTGGAAGAAAAAAAATATATGGTCCCCATATATCTATGATGACACGATGTCAAGTTTTTGAATTCCCCACTTTAATATTTCATCCTACGAAGTGGTCCATGTATGCATGATCTGGAGGATCATCACAGTTGTTCATGAGCTTACTTTAATACAATGCGTTTAATTATTTGAGCCAGTTTATATTCATAATAATTAATACTAAAAGATTAGATGTAGCAAAATTTCCCTTTAACTGCAACAAAGAATTAATCCATTACTTTAGCTGAACGGGGTAATTAACTATGCATACAAAATGATTTTACTAATTGTTGCATAAAACTATGTATCCACTGTTGTGTTATGAATAAGTGTACTCTTCTTAGACGTTAAAAGAATTATCATCCTTTTTAGATACTTAACTGATCACTAAACATCTCTAGACATAACGGTTCTCTGTTATATACATGATTTGACGGTTAAACAACCAGTGAGACACGACGGACCACTGGACCAATGAGGGAGAGTGACAACATAGATGGGCTCCTTAAATAGAAAACGGTTTACTTGATAAATAGATTCGTCTGCATTCAATTTCAGAAAACTGAAGCGACAATCACTCATGATATGTTCGTTTGCACAAGACCTGTACATACGGCATTCTTTAATTTGTCGTTGCTTTGATCGAGCAGCCACTGCTGACATTATTTATGTGTTTATTGTTATAACATGAGCTTAAAATATATTGGGAATAAAGTTCACACGTACAAGGTCTCTAGGGTATTTGACACTCCTCATGCTATATTTGGTATCGTCTCGAAAGTCAAAACACTCTTTGTCCATGATAAGCTCCGCCCTCTGGTCTAACTTTGACAATAGTGACATTATATACCATTCCACAATCTTTTACCAAATTCATAAAGGTTAAAAAATATGTAAACAATGTTAATATGGCGGTCGTAACATTGTAGTCTTGTAGAAGGGTTCATCATGTTTGTGCTAAGTTTTAGACTTTAGAGTAAACAATACAGCCATATATCCAAACTGTAAGCATTATGGAATGAAAATGATAATTATATATAATGTTTGTAAACATAGTTCTAGACAATGTGCTATGAGAATGAGCTGCCAAACATAATCTAATGAGAAAAAATGGTCAAATGGATAGTATTTTAATAAGTATATAAATTAATGCGAAAAAAGGTGGTCTATTCTGTCAACATGGCTGGATTTCGGTGATTATGCCATTACTTGGCTTTTAAGTTAAACCAAGGTGTCGTTTGTTTTTTCAGAGCTTTTACCTCTTCATTTGCAAATCATGTCTGCAAAAGAAGAGATGCATTTAAGCTCTTCATCTGCAAAAAGAAGACCGTTTGTTTTTTGTACTATTGAAGTACTTATTTCCTTTTTCTTCTTTTTCTTTTTCTTTTTTCTTTTTCACTAGTATTTTTTTTGCTATTGAAGTAATTTTTTTTTTTTCCTTTTTCTTTTTCACTAGTTTTTTGTGCTATTGAGTGCAAAACAAGCAATCGCTTAAAATACGAAGTATTAAAAACAATACATAATGGTTCAAAATATACCAATATCGACCGTTTTTTGTGTTATAAACCATTTTGTCATATGGGTCAAATGGATCATTGGTTTTCTTACGTTTTGGTATTTTTTTATGTTTTCGACTGTTTTTTACATTTTCGTCTGTTTTTTACGTCTTTGTCTGTTTTTTAAAGTTTTCGACCCCTTTTTTAAGTTTTGTTTGTTTTTATACGTATTTGTCTACTTTTACGTTTTCGCTGGTTATTTTACGTTTTAGTCCGTTTTCGTCCGTTTTTTATGTTTTCGTCTGTTTTTTACGTTTTCATCTCTTTTTTACGTTTTTGTCTATTTTTAACGTTTTCCACCATTTTTTTACATTTTCGTCTGTTTCTTTACTTTTTTTTACGTTTTCCTCAATTTTCTATGTTTTCGTCTGTTTTTAACGTCTTTGTCCGTTTTTTTACATTTTAGTTCTTTTTTCTTACGTTTTCGTCTGTTTTTTTTACGTTTTCATATTTTTTTACATTTTCGTTTGTTTTTTTACGTTTTCGTATCTTTTTACGTTTTCTTCCGTTTTTTACATTTTCGTCCGTTTTCTTACGTTTTCGTCCTTTGTTTACGTTTTCATGCGTTTTTATCTTTTTCTTACGTTTTCGTATGTTTTTTAAGTTTTCGACCGTTTTTTTACGTTTTCGTCTGTTTTTTTTATGTTTTCGTCTGTTTTCTTTCGTTTTCATCCGTTTTCGTCGGTTTTCTTACATTATCTTACGTTTGGTTAGGTAAGATAAAATAACGTACAAAAACCTTATAAAATTATATGAAAACGGACGAAAACGTAAAATAAACAGACGAAAATATAAAAAACGGATGAAAACGTAAGAAACGTAAAAAAAGGTAAAAACGGACGAAAACGGACAAAAACGTAAGAATACAGGTGAAAACGGACAAAAACATAAGCAAACGAACGTAAAAACCGACGAAAACGTAAAAAAACCGACGAAAACGTAAGAAAACGGACGAGAACATAAAAAAACGGACGAAAACGTAAAAAAACGGACAAAAACAGGTAAAAACGGACGAAAACGGACAAAAACGTAAGGAAACAGGTGAAAACGGACGAAAACGAAAGAAAACAGGTGAAAACGGACGAAAACGTAAGAAAATGGACGAAACGTAAGAAAACGGACGAAAACGTAAAAAAACGGACGAAAACGTAAGAAAACGGGCGAACACGTAAAAAAACGAACGAAAACGTAAAAAAATGGCGAAAACGTAAAAAATAGGTGAAAACGTAAAAAAAACCGGGGAAAACGTAAAAGAACGGACGAAAACGTAAAAAAATGGACGAAAACGTAAAAAGACAGACGAAACGTATAAGAGATGTAAGATATTGAGAAATGGATGTAGAGGTTGTGAAAGAAGAGGTAAGAAGTGAAAGATAATGTCTGAAATTTAGAAGATGAAAAAAGTGAAAAAAAACACTTATGTCTGCAAAAAAATAAACATAAACCTCTGCCCTCCTGCAGACAAAAGAAGTGAAAAGAGGAAAAAAGTGCTTATTGGGAAAAAACAAACGACACCTTGTCTCACAAATACAAATACGTGCGTGCGTGAGGTAAAGATGTGGCGGCAGCCTACTTTTAGAGCAGTCCCAACGGTAACGCCGTAACGGCGTTAAACGCAAAAAAACGGCGTTACCGGCGTTATTACCGTTGGGAGCTCGGCGTTAAAGAGGAAAAACGCAGCCGGCGTTGCTTTGGCAACGCACGTTAAAGGGGAGGCGCAAAAAAAAAAAAAAAAAAAAAAAATTTCAAAAAATTTACACTTTCTACCCTTAAAACGGCTACTAGCCGTTATTTTCAAAAAAAATTTTCAAAAACCACCCTAAACGGCTACTAGCCGTTATTTTCAAAAAAAAATTTCAAAAACCTTTTTTTACCACTATAAATACCCAATTAAAACACCATTTCTTTTCACACTTCCACTACTAAATCCTCTCCATTCTCTCAATCTTTCAACTTCGGTTAACTGCAAAAAAAAACAATGTCGGGAGGCAACGATGATACTTTCTACAATCTTCTTGCTAGTGGGTGGAATCCCTCAAACCCGGGTTCATCATCTAACCCGAACGCCGGTTCATCTTCAATCCCCAACCCACTAGGCTTATCGAGCCAAGAAATGTATCAACAACATCAAGCATTTCTGTATTGGCAACAACAAAACCAACAAAACACCTTAAACTCTAACTTTCAAAACCTACAATTCACACAACAATCACAACAATCACAAACTGAAACACATGATGTTGCTGACACACCCACGTCTCCTCCAAAAAAAGGAAAAGGTCGCATTAAGCGAAAATCAAAGAAATCCAAAGACCCCGAGCCCGAACCAGTTGATTCTGATGAAGGCGAAGTTGTTGTTCACTCACGTTGGACTCCAGCAGAGGAAGCATTACTTGCAAGATGTTACATAGCTGTTTCGGAGGATCCGAAAGTTGGAAAGTGCCAACCCAAGGATACGTTTTGGTATCGGGTGCGAAATGAGTTCAATAAAAACAACTTTCAACGGCGCAACAAGGACATGCTGTCAAGCAAGTGGAAAACTTTGAACGGCATATGCACAAAGTTCAACTCTCATTACAACCGTTCGAAACGTGATCAACGAAGCGGGGAAAGTGAGCTGGATGTGATGCAACGGGCAAAGCAATGGTATCGTGAGGAAACCAAGGGATCAGCTTTTGGCCTCGAAGACGCTTGGGAGGTTTTGCGTCATTATAAGAAATGGAACTCGCCGGAACCGGTCGATTTAACCGGCGAAGTCCCAAGCCAAACAAACGAGGATTTGTTTGGTCAAGATGAACAACCTCGGCCCATGGGAAAGAAACGTGCTAGTAAGAAACCAAGATCCGAGACTACAACAAGTACTGGGGGAACAAGCTCTGGAGGAACGAGCTCGTCAGCTTATTTCACCGAAACTATGGCAAACGAGTTTCGTATGAAACGAGAAGTCTCCGAAGCGGCGTATCGGGCCGCGCAGGAAAAAGATCTCACAATAACCCGGTTGGAAGAAATAAAGTTTTTGATGACGCCTACTGCGGGGCAAGATCCAATGGTCGTGCAGTGGATCAATGACGAAAAAGATCGAATCATCAAAAAATATAACTTGAAACCTCGTGAGTAGATCGTATTCTCGTCATTTCCTTTAATTTGTTGTAACGTTTTATTTCGTTGTATGGTTTTTTTTATTTCGTTGTATTTTTTTTTATTTCGTTGTATTTTTTTTTTTAGTTTCGTATTGTAATATGTTTTAAGTTTTAATGAAATGTTTGTTTTAGTTTAAAAAATGAAGTGTATGATTTAGTTTAGGGGTTGAAATTGAAAATATGAAATATTAGTGGTGTTATGGTATTATTGGGATGTTATTGTTGTGGGTGTTTTTTGGGGATGTTAATGTTAAATGGTAAAGCTGATGTGGCGCTGACGTGGACGGTGTTATTGGTGTTATGGTGTTATTGTTGGGAGTGCTCTTACTTTACATGTATTGTTTGATTGAAAGTGGGTTAAAGAGTCTAAGTTAAAAACTTAAAATAACTAGATTATCATGGTTGTGCTTTTCTTAATCACTCGTCCGGTATATAGAAATGTCAACACATGGTGATCTATATTAATAAAATAATATTACTATATGTCTAACACAACATAATATGTCTTGTTGTTTCATAATAAAAAAGTTAGCTTTATGAAATTTCAAACTTCGAATTTGAAATATGGTATATGTTTAATCGGGTTTTGGTGGTTAATTATGATATGGTATTCGGATTTTTAGCATCAATACTTTATGACTGACGTCGAATGCAGTTTCGCCCCCTCGGTTGGCGTTAGAGGTGTCCAAAAAAACAGATAAATCAAATGAAGCGAGGAACTGTACCGGTACCGTAATGAAACCAATCAATATATTAGAACCATGGTTCGGTTCTTGGTTTCTAAAATTCCAAATTTTTGGTTCTCAGGACAGCTCGGGTCGGAACCGTCCGTTTTTGGTACTTTCCCGAAAGAGCCGATTCTTTTGAAAATATAAAATTTTATAGGGTTTGTTTAGGAAATTGTGTACATGCATCATTAAAAAAAACCTAGCCCATTAGTAAAATGCTACAATAAAATCTAAAACCTAAGAACGACCTTATATTTTTTCTTCTTCCAAATAAACCCTTGCTATCAGTTTTAGTGTTGTACAATTATTAAATCATTCAAAGATTCAAATATCATCATCATCATTATTCATCAAGAAAGTAAGTTTTTTCTATACATCTTTTTCTTTTTTATTATGATCATAATTGATTAGATAGTGATACTATGTTACGATATGATGAGATCAAAAAATTATAAAGGGAAACAAGTGATGGAGCATTAAGCATTTTTGGAGGTTTGGAACCGAGAAGACTTGATATTCTCAACCCTGAGATGACGTGATACCTATCGTGGAACTTCAAGTAATCATTTGACAAGTGAGTGGGTTTCGTTGCTTGTTGATCTTGCTTATATATTTGACATTTCACGGGACTTACATGTGCAAGAGAGATTGGAAATGCAAACGAGTTAGGGATATAAATGTATTGGAATGTGCAAAGACGTGGTATCTCGTTCAGTTCTCAGGGTCACAAGAAGATGAGACATATTTAAGCAAATTATCCGAGTACGACCAGACGCGAGGTGGCCCTTTACCCGCCAATGAATTTATGTTGGCTTATGCGGCTAATATATCGTTGGTGTTGTCGAGGTTGTTTTTGTGTTAGCAAATTACATTGCCTTATAGAAATGGATAATTTCATATATATCTATTCTAAAAACCAAAATACTGTTAAGATTTAATGACCATCTAACTATTATACTACGAGTAACCGCAACTGAAAGATCCGTTTGATGTACATGAATTAACACATAAACACACATGTTTACTAACCTTTTAATTTTGCTCGGATGAACAACGAATGGATCTTGATCTTGTTCTTGAGTCTCATGAAAACCCTTAAGCAACTAAAGTAAGTTACCTCTATGGTTGCATACACAACACGTCATAGTGGAACACTTGAATGCTAGTTCTTGTTCACGATTAAAGCACTGAACACACACAGTTTTGCTTCTTGAATTGAACCACCAAAACCCTAAGGGTTTAGGGGTCTTGGACAATCGGTTTTCACAAGGAAAGAGGAGGAGAGTTTTTTGCTTTGATTTTAGGTTATGCAAGGGACACAAATAACTAACCAAGGGATTCATTATATAGCCTAAACCTAGCTTGGAGGCCAAGTTAAACTCCTCCCATTTCCTTTTTATCATTGCGATTGAGACACTACATGTTGCATTATTGGAAGCTAAAGAGAAAAATATATTCAAAGGGATCACCCTTGGGCAAAATAACACGTGTATCTCACACCTCCAATTTGCTGACGATGTTATCTTTGTATGTAATTGGTCCTCTTGGGAAGTTACAAACTTAATCCGTATTTTGAGATGCTTTCACCTAGCTTTGGGTTTAAAGGTGAATTTTGAAAAGAGTGGACTTTTTGGGGTTGGGGTTACCTTTGGATAAGTCAATGTTCTTGCTTCTTCATTGAAATGTAAGGCATATTCTCTTCCATTCATCTACTTAGGCTTGTCAGTTGGTGGTTATATGAAGAAAGTAAGGATTTGGGACCCGATCATTCAAAAATTTAAGAAAAAATTATCGTTATGGTCCTTGTGGAAAACTAGATCTCTATCAATTGGGGGACGTCTAACCTTGATAAATCGGTGCTTGGTGGATTAGACAATTATTATTTCTCACTTTTTAGACTCTTGCATCAGTTCTGAAGTCTCTTGAACAGATTCGAAGACGATGCTTTTGGGGAGTAACCGGAGATGCTAGAAAAATTCATTGGGTGGCCTGGGAAAACGTTCAAATTAATAAAAAGGTTGGTGGTTTAGGCATTGGAAGTCTTGAAGCCACCAACTTGGCCCTCTTATCAAAATGGTGGTGGAGTTTTCATACAGAGGTGAAAGTTTATGGGAAAATGTTATCAAAGATATTCATGGAGAGAAGGGTGGTCTAAATCAAACAGATGCGTCATCCATCAAAAAAGGAACACAGGGTCGAATCATAAGATGTAGATATTGGGCTTCTAAACATGGCTTATGTATCTCGTCTCTATTTAGATATAAGCTTGGTAATAGAGAAAAAAAATACGATTATGGAAAGACTTATGGTGTAGGTCACAACCTTTGTGTTGGGATATAAAAGACAAAGTACTGAAGAAAGTCAAAGTGCTGAAAAAAGTCAAAGTACTGCTTAATGAAAGTCAAAGTACTGCAAAGCTAAAGAACTGCTATATCGTTTATGGAAAGCTTTGTAATTCTAGAATATTCTAAGTTTAGTTTAGTATTACTTGTCGTACAAGGATTATAATTGTAAACCGACTAGGGTACTCCTTATGCCTATAAAAGGATCCCTAGATTGGCATTAGAGGTATGACTATTAGAAACGAATGCATACGCAATATTAGAGAATATTAGAGATCGACTTACATGCAAGTACGATATTAGAGATTATTAGGGTTGTTAGTGAATCTGTGTATCAAGCAGGTTCAAAGTATTAATAAAATCGTTGAAGTTTAAAGTTATTCTTCTTAGCTTTATTGAAGTAATTTCCACATACTTAGTAAAGTAATATCAGTGTTTCATTGTTAGTAACTTAGGATTTATCCGAGGTTGCTAAGCCCTTACAAGCTACATAGTTAGTTTGGTCAGAGTATATCGATCCAACAAGTGGTATCAGAGCTTGTGTGGAAACTCTGATTAAGAAGAAACCCTTAAAAACCAATTTAACTACAAACCCTAAAGATGTCAACTGAAGCTGCACCACCCCCATCCATAACCTCACTCAGAATACCTATCATCAAGAAGGGATAATATGATCTCTGGAGCATGAAGATGAGGCAGTACATTGCTATTACAGACCATGCACTGTGGAATGTAATTGTCAATGGTAATGAAGTTATTAAAGAACCTGTAGAAGTTCCTGGTCAGCCTAAACCACCTAAGCCTATCTTACCAGCAGCTACAGTAAGAAATCAAGAAAAGGCTCTCAACATACTATAGTCTGCTATTCCTGATGGTCACCGACTCAAGTTCCATGATGCTAAGGATGCAAAACAGCTATGGGCTGCTCTCAAGACAAGATTTGGAGGTAATGATGCTTCCAAAAAGATGCATAGAAATCTGTTGAAGCAACAGTTTGAAACATTCACTGTTGGTGAAAGAGAAGGTCTTGATGCTGCCTATGACAGATTCCAAAATCTCCTTAGTATGCTAGAGTTATACAAAGCAGAAGTCTCTGTTGAAGATGCAAACCTGAAGTTCTTAAGAAGTTTGCCATCCGTATGGCATGTGATTGCTACAATGATCAGAGGACAACCAGGTTTGGACACTGTGGACTTTGATGATCTTTACAACCACTTAAAGGTGTATGAGCATGAGATGAATGGCCAAACAAGTTCAAAATCTCACAGCATTGCTTTTGTGTCTTCTGAAAATAGAGGTAGTACTTCCACTAAAAGTACTGCTTATCCTGTTCAAAGTACTGTTGGTGATAAACAACAAATTTACACAACCATGACTACTCCCACCTCATCACCAACAAACACCATTGATTCGTCCCGAACCGTCAAGTTATCTCACACAAGCTAGCCACTTGTGAATGGATAACCGTAAGAAACTTAAAACAGTTCAGACACCAATGCAATGAAGATCAGGAGAGTATAGTGTTTCCCCGGGTCGTTATGTCCCAGCGAGCTATGCGATGAATCACCAAACGAATAGTGATCGAGAGATTTGAACGGGAAAGAGTTGATTATGAACAATTATAACTAAAGAGAAAGTATACAAACTACAAGGGCTTAAATGCAAATTAAAGAAAATTAAAAAGATAAAATATATTAAATAAACGCTATCACTATTTGCCAAATGATGTTTTTGATTTTTCTTTTATAAATTTAACTTTAAAAACTACGTTACGTACAAAAGAAAAATGTGAAACTGAAGCAATATTAATCCTAAAAATATAAAAATGATATTTTTACAATCCTAATGATAAGAGAAAATTTTTAGAAAAACAAAATTATTTTTAAAACTATTTATCTAATTATTATTAATTAAAAACTATTTTTAACTATTTTAATAATAGCCTAAAATACAAGAAAATATGAAATAAAGCTAGAAAAATAAAAATTTGACTTGGAAAAATCTAAAATAACAAAAGAGAATTTTCAAAACTATTTTTATATTTTTCTGAATATTTTTGTATTTTTTATGAATTAAAAACTATTTAAAACTACTTAAATTGCTTAAAAATACAAATTTAACTAAGAAAAAACTGGAAAAATATTTTTTTTGACTTTTTATATTTATCTTAACCTAAGAAAAATGAAAAATTATTTTTTTGAAACTTTTCTGAATTAATTGTATTAAATGCTAATTAAAAAGTACTAAAAATTGACTTAAATTAAGAAAAATAGCAAACTGACTTAGAAAAATCTGAAAAATTCAAGATAAGTCTAAAATAATATTATGAATTTATGAAAAATATAAAAACAGGGGCTTGTGTGTGGGATTAAGCAACTGCAATGCAAAGTGCTAGAGAATAAGCACTTAGAATAAGCAACTAGCCACAAATATGCACCAAACTGAAACAGAAGCTCTAATATGCTAAAATTACTCAAAAGTGACTTATTACAACTATCCTAACTCTCTGAATTGCAAGCTTAACAGATTTGATTGTTTGAACTTATGTGCTAAAAGCAGTTTCCACCCACCAATTTGCAGCTAGAAAATAAGCTACTCCATAAGCTGGGACTAGAAAACAGAAGTGAGAACCTCAACTAGACCTGGGTGACTATCTCTAAAACAAGAACCAGACTTGGGCAAGCTCTTATGAGCCTTGTGCAAGCCCTGCATAAAACCTGTGCACACTCAGTTAATACTGAGTGTGTACAGGGCACTTAAGCCCATATTCACAAGCCTTTTTGAAGCTTATAAAAAATTTGTAAAAATCTACAAAAATGGTAATAAGAAATTAGACCAGCTGAAGTTTTTAAAACCACAATTTCACCTGCTTTGACCCAGAAATGAAACAATTAAAAATCCTCTCAGTTGAGCTCAAAACTGGAATTTCATGTTTTTGACTTTTTTGACAGATTTGAAAAGTTGACTTATTTGAACTTTGAATCCAATTTGAGGACTGATGTTAATGTTAAATGATGAAATGAAGCTAATACAAGCTAAGCCTATGAATTCTAAACACAAAACAAGTGTTTGAATTTCCAAAATCACAACAGTTAAGTAATTAAGGCAGATTAAGATGGATTTGACTTTTGAGCTAATGCAGGTGCATATTAAGACAGAGATGAGTATATTTGAGCTACACAAGCTTAAAACAACAAGTTTCTACCACTGAGTAAACCTCAAAATCAGTTAATGCAGCTGATCCAAACACTCTTAATATCACTGATTTGCAAGAAAAACTGATCCAACTGCTAAACTAGCTTTAATATTTGATCAAACTGAGTCTAATAGACCTAAATACAACTAATTAAACAGGTATGAACTACTTATAACTACAAATACAAGTTATGCAGTGAAACTTTGAAAATCACTTACAAAAGGTCCCAGCCACAATGGCTTGCCACTGAACACAGGAACCACTATCCTATCTATATCAACCCAAATCATTATAATTCAACCCATTTCCATGCTCTGCAACAACCATATCCATTTCCATTTCAAATTTTGGCCCAGTTTGACTTTCTTTGACCAAAATCCAATTTTGCTTGAAACTTAAATGTAAGCTTATAAAAAGCTATAAGCAGCTTATATAAGCTTATTTTTACTTGGAAAGAAGCTATTTGAAGCTTGAATGTATGAGTTGGAAACTGAAATTTGCAACAGTGGCATAAAAATATGAAACTTAAATGAATTCTTGATTTAACACTTGAAATGAACTTATATTGATAAAATAACTTGAGTTCCAGTACATAGATACAAAAGATAACAATTTAAGACTTAATTTAAAGCATTGAGATTAAAACGACATAAAAGTAATTTTACAAAACTAAAGACTACTTCAACTCTCATTCTTCTGCTTCCTTTTATACTCCAAACTTCTTCTCTCTCCAATCTGAGCTAATCCCATCATAATTCTGGACCATTGGATAGCTTGATATATTCTTGGCCGTTTGATTGGTTTTTGGCGCCAAATTGTGATATAAGCCAGTTGGGGTTGAGATGGTGGTGGATAGGAAGCATTAAATGCTTTTTGTTATTTGGTGGAGGTGGGGGGAACATGGAGAGGTGATAGTGAGCTGGTAGGTTGGAATGGTTGGGATGATTTGTAGACAGGGGGGAGGGAAAGGAGGGAAAGGGTGGTTTGGTGTTTGACTGGTTTGACCATAGTTTGACCGGGGGTTAATATTAAAAGGAAGGGGTCAAATTGAGGGGGGTCGAAAGGCTTATGGCAGGGGGTCACAAGGGTTTGACAAGGTCCAAAGGTTTAAAGGTTTAATAATCAAGGACCTTTTGTGTAATTTCTGAAAAACAAGGGACCAAGGCTGCCATTTTATCAAAGTTGTTCCAAAGGACCAAAAGTGACAAGTTTCAATAGTGCAAGGACCAAAATGGACATTTTCAAATTTCCAAGGACTATTTTTGACAATTTTAAAACTTGGAGGACCAAACTTGAAATTTCTCAAAACTTTTGATATTTTTCACCAAAGGACTAATTTTGACAAGTTATGATTTTAAAAGGACCTTTGGTGATTTTTCTTTTGAAATTAAGCGCTCAAGGACTATTTCTGACAATTTTTGAAACTTGGGGGACTGAAACTGCCAATTATGCAAAATTAGCTCATTTTTCATCTGATTTTAAACATTTTGCATCTGAAACATATAAAATGCAATTTTGGAATATTTTCAGTATTTTGATGCATTTCTGAGCATTTTTAAACGTTTTGCAGTTCAGATTTGACCAAAAATGATGAGTATTCACACACTCATCAACCATCCATTCTGATGAAGTTTTATGCTCATTCTTCGCTCAGCAAGCCACTTTACCTATTACTTATGAAGAAGATTTGTCACAAATTGAAGAGGATGCTCTTGAAGAAATTGATATAAGGTGGCAAGTTGCTATGATCACTGCTAGGATCAAGAAGTTCATGAAGAAAACAGGAAGAGGCATTGACTTCAAACCCAAACAGGGTATAACGTTTGACAAGTCCAAGATTAAATGCTTTAATTGTCAAAGAACTGGACACTTTGCAAGAGAATGCAAGTTTGCTAAATATCAGGCAAATAGAATGATTGAGAAACCCAAGCTTGAACTAAAGGAAATTCCTATTACTGAAACAAAAGCTTTGGTTGCTCAAGAAAATCTATCAGAGGTTGACTGGAGTGCTGAATTTGATGATGAACCAGTAACCTACTCTATGGTCGCAGTGGAAGAGTTTGATTGGAGCACAGCTTTTGATGAGGAACCAGGATTTGCTGCTTCGGAATCAAGAGATGGTCTTGGAAGCTTTAATTGGAGCATGGAAAGTGAAGAAGAACCTATTCTGCTCGCTATGGTAGCTACTTCACCAAGTTCACCCACTATCTCTGAGGTATGCTCTAAGTGTAATGATTTTTATCAAAAAGTTCTTAAAGATTATGTAACTGACAGAGATAATTGTAGAAGGGCTAGGTCTGAGGTAGCTGGTTATCAAATAACTTTAGAGTCAATGGAAGCCAAAATAATAACTCATGAAAATAATGAAATGGCTTGGGCAGAAAAATATGAGCAACAGGATTATCAATTAAAATTAAGTGAATGGAAGTTAGGATGTAAGGTTTCTGAACTTGAAAAGATGTCTAAAAAAAGGGATGAATTGTTAGAAAAATTTGCTGCTTGGGGAGAATATGGCCTTTCACATGTTAGTTTTGTTGAAAAACAAAAAAGAGCACACATTAAAACTGGCCTAGGTTTTGGTATGGATTTTAGTAGCACAGAAGAGAACCCATCTAGTGATAAGGAACAACTTGATTCAGAGGAGATAACAAGTAGTGATGATGAACTCATTAGCTCAGAAGAGAACACATCTAGTAATGAGGAATCAATTAGTCAAACACCTCCTGAATTTAAGAAAGACAATCATGCAGTCCCTCATCCCACTGGTAGTTTTCAACCAACTAGGACAGATGTTTCTCATTTTGGAGTAGACAATTTAGAGTTTAGGAAAAAGCTTACTGATCAATCTAATTCTGGTCCATCTAGTTCTGAATCCCCAAATAATTCTGGTCCATCTAGTTCTGAATCCCCAAAAGAAACAGTTGAAAAGCATAAGGATGATAATGTTAAGAGTTCAGCAGTACCTTCAACTCAAAGTACTGCTAAATATTCATCAGTACCTTCAAGAAAAACTTTTCAAAATATTGCTAAACCTTTTTGGGATAGTTTTGGTCCTTCACCAAAAAGACAGGGTAGTTTTGGTCATAGCACTAAAGGAAGAAATTTTGGGAGTATGGGTCAAAACTTATGTTTTTTTTGTTATAGTCCTGATCATTTGATTAAGGACTGTGATTTTCACTCAAACCATTTTAGCAAATTCCCAAAGACTACATCTACCAACCATAAGCCAAGGGAGAATAAACTAGTTTGGAATCACTCACATAGGGTTAACCACAACAATTTCTCAAAAGACTATAGGTACCCTCACCAGAAAAGACCTTTTTCCAAACCACCAGTACCCTCAAACAACACTTTTCAAGGTATTGGTAAGTCACAAGTTTCACAAGAAGTACCTTCTCGAAGTACTGCTAGGTTTTCACCCAATCAAGGTACTGCTAGCACTTTTTGGAATGGAAGCCCTAGAAGATCCAATTACTATCAATCTAGAAGGCGTTACACCTCAAAAAGAGTATCTGGATCAAAGAAATCTACTCAAAAAGTTAAAACCAACTGGGTTAAGAAAGAAAGTACTGATGGGGAACAAACAGTACTTTCAGCAAGTAAGAGTGAAACATAAAATTTTGTTGAAAATAATAAAGAGCATTTTAATGAAAAAGACAGTTTTGTTAAAAAAACCAACACAAGTTTTGGAACAACCAAAGATAATTGATCATGTTTTCAAAGACAGTGGAAATTACATACTTAAAGAATTTAAGTATGTCACTCCACAAGGGGAACAAAAGTCAGTAATGGTTTGGGTTCCTAAAATTAACTAACTCTTTCATCTTTGTGCAGGGCAACCCAGAAGAGGAGCTTAAAGATCATTTAATTGTTGATAGTGGTTGCTCTGGAAGCATGACAGGAGACAAAGAGATTCTGTCAGATTTTAGATCTTATTTTGGAGGAAGAGTTGCATTTGGGAATGATCCTAGTGGAGGAAGAATTACTGGAAAAGGAACCATCAAGGCAGGAAGCATAGATTTTAAGAATGTTCGTTATGTAAAGGAGCTCAAGTTCAACCTTTTGTCAGTCTCTCAGATCTGTGACAAGAAGCACCCTGTGTTATTCACTGACACAGAATGTCTTATTCTTTCCCCTGCGTTCAAGCTTGTTGATGATAACTTGGTAATACTGAGAGTACCAAGAACCAATGATGTGTACAGTCTGGATATAAAGAGTCTTAAATCTTCTGAAAGAGCAACATGTTTAGTAGCAAAGGCAACACTTGAAGAAACACATCTGTGGCATAGAAGATTAGGCCATGTGAATTCAAGAATGTCAACAAGTTGGTTAAAGGAAATTTAGTTAGAAGTTTACCTTCCAAAACATACAAGAATGCTCATTCGTGTTTGGCGTGCAAGAAGGGTAAACAACACAAAGCATCATGCAAGAAGATTGAGGAAAGAACTATTAGAGAACCTTTAGAGTTGCTACACATGGATCTGTTTGGACATGTTTCTGTTGCAAGTCTAAACAAGAAGAAGTACTGTTTAGTTGTAACAAATGATTTTAGTAGATTTAGTTGGGTCTTTTTCTTGGGATTTAAAGATGAAACCTTTGATGTTATTCATGATCTTATAATTACCCTTGAAAACCAATTAAGACTCAAAGTAAAAGGTATTAGATGTGATAATGGGACTGAATTCAAGAACAAGTTTATGGATGAATTTTGTGCCAAGAAAGGAATTAAGAGGGAGTTTAGCATTGCTAGAACTTCACAGCAGAATGGTGTTGCAGAGAGAAAGAACAGAACCTTGATAGAAGCAGCCAAAACAATGCTTGCAGATTCCCTATTACCTATTCAATTTTGGGCTGAAGCTGTAAGTACTGCTTGCTATGTGTTGAATAGAGTATTAGTCACTAAACCTCAGATGAAGACACCTTTTGAGTTGCTTATGGGAAACAAACCCAACATACGTTTTATGAAACCTTTTGGATGTCCTCTGACTATTTTCAATACTATTGATGCTTTGGGAAAATTTGATGGCAAGTCAGATGAAGGATACTTATTGGGTTATTGTACCAATAGCAAAAGATTTAGAGTGTACAACAAGGTTACCAAAAAGGTTCAAGATTGTCTTCATGTTGAATTTTTAGAAGATCAAGAAAATCAAAAAGGTAAAGGTCCTGATTGGATGTTTGATCTTGATGTTTTGACTCCTTCTATGAACTATGTTCCTGTTAGAGATGAGAATCAAGTTGTTCACAAAGAAAAAGATTTACAGTACATTGTTCATGGAGTCAATATTAGACCTGATGCTGTTCCTGATGAAGAACCTATAACTGTTGAGAAGGAGAAAAGTACTGATGAACCAAAATCCACTTTGTCTGCTGAAGATCAAGCAATTCAAGATGAGCTTAATAGGATGCTTTTTCAAGAAACAATAGCACAATCTTATGAGGATGAAAAAAGAAGAGCTTATGAAGAAGCAAAGAAAAAGGGAAAGTCTACAGATTTCCCTCACAGTACTTTAGATCACAGTACTTAGGATCAAAGTACTGTTGCACCAATTGACAGTACTTCGGATGATTTGAATGATCCTACCATGCCTGGATTAGAAGACACTGATGATGAGTTTGAAGATGAAGGTATTTTCTCAAATTCCAATGAAGGAGCTGATTTCACAAATTTGGATGATGATTTTGAAGTTCCACAGACTCCTACATTAAGAATTCATAAAGATCATCCTGCTGATCAAATCATTGGACCCTCTAATTCTAGGGTGCTCACAAGAACCAAAGCTAAAGGTTTATCTAAACTACATAATGCTTTACTTAGCTTTGTGTATAAACAAAACAGGATGAATCATAAGGATCAACAAACGTGTTTATTCACTTGTTTTATCTCTCAAGAAGAACCCAAGAATTTAGCTCAAGCATTAACTAAAGAGAGTTGGGTTGAAGCCATGCAAGAAGATGGGTGTTCAGAGTCAAGAGAGATGAACGAGGGAATGTCATCAAGAACAAAGCAAGATTAGTTGCACAAGGATATAGACAAGAAGAAGGAGTGGACTATGATGAAGTGTTTGCTCCTGTAGCAAGGATTGAAGCCATTAGATTATTCTTGGCTTTTTCATCTTATATGGGCTTTCCTGTTTATCAAATGGATGTCAAGAGTGTCTTTCTTTATGGCAAGATTATAGAGGAAGTATATGTCAAACAACCTCCTGGTTTTGAGGATCTTGCACATCCAAACAAAGTCTACAAAGTTGTTAAGGCTCTGTATGGTCTTCATCAAGCACCTAGAGCTTGGTATGAAAGACTCTCCACTTTCTTATTGCAACATGGTTACAGGAGAGGAGCAATTGATAAGACTTTGTTTATCAAGAGAGACAAGAAGGATATCATGCTTGTTCAAGTTTATGTAGATGATATTATTTTTGGAGCTACCAAACAGTCTATGGTGAAAGAATTTGAAAAGCTCATTGATGTGCCCGGTTGGTGCAAGTTTTAAATTTATAAAAGGTGAATTACCAATTTTACCAATAACACATACGAGCAAGTATACTCGTCCGTTATAGCAAGATTATGAAGGTAAGTCGGGATCGTTCGCAGGGATTTGAGTGAATCAGAGCACAAGTTTGAATTAACGGAGTCTATCAAAAACATATAACAAAGCAAATAGATATAATGAAATTCAGATGATTAAAAACTACACTTGCTTAAACTAGTATCATATCATAAATTAATGTGATTGTATTAACTACTTAACATGTTGGTTGTGATAATTAGTTGAAAACTAATCTATTGTTCTTACAAGTTAAACCTTCGTCAAGATTTTAGTTTATAAAAACAAGCATTAAGTTTAACCAATCAATTCAAGATCAATTCAAGTTTCATAAGTCTACTTTCATAAACTTAAACACAAAAACATCCACTTGTTCATCAAATTGCTTAAGAAATGGTCAATACAAAAGGTACCCGATCATAGACAAAAGGCTACAATTAATTTTCAACAACTAATCTTACGACCATTTAGATGTTTCCAACCAATCCAATTTGATAATCAAAAAGCGTTTCTATTACAACCACACCTTAGTTCCTTTGTATAATCAAGAATAATGGGTAAAAACAATCATCCATAGACAAAATGATTATGACTAGTTGAATAATACGAAGTTCTTTCGACCCCAACGATAGTTACCAATTAGCCAAACTTGATTAACAAATGTCACTATGAAACTTTAGCACAATTGGATCTTAGAATCAACTTGAAATTGAATTAAAACATGTTAACACAATCACTAACTAATCATATAATAATCAACATCATTTAAGCAAGTGTATAAAGAAACTAGCCACTCATAGCAAACATGAACATAAACTCATAACTTTGATCATTAGAAAACATGATTAAAAGTCTTACAATGCTTGGAATAAGATTACAAATGATGAAGTAATGATTCCCAAAGGATCGTGGTGGACTTCTTAATGTTTTGGCTTCCAAGGGTGGAACTTCTGGAACTCCAAACTTCTCTGGATTTCTAAGGACGAATTTCAGGAGGTTAAGGCTTGGTTTGATGAGTAGAGAGCTTTGTAATTGAAGTGTGTCTAATATGCTCACAATTAGCCTCTATTTATACTAATTCCAAGGCCTAGGGTGTTAAATGCTTGACTTGGCCTCCAAGGAGTAAGGAAGGGACTAGAATACACCAAGAGAAGGACCTAGAATCGTTTGGATGCAAAGGGGAAGCTTAGTGATGAAGATTTGACAACTGCAGCTTTTCCAACCGGATCGGTCATACTACCAACCGATTCGGTTGGTCTTCAATAATAACACACCGACCGATCCGGTTGCGGGTTGCGACCGATCGGTCGGTTATGGCAAAAACATTTATTCCGACCAAATGCCAACCGATCCGGTTGAAGGTGTAACCGGATCCGGTTGGATCTTCTGAAATATGAAACTTGATCTTTCTCTCTTCACTCTGACTTGTAGAACTTGGTTCTTCAATCACTAGGGTCTTCAAAGGTACTTGGAATTTAGCTTTACTGAGACGGGAATCTTCGATTAACTGCATATTTCCACATTTTCCTCCATTTCCCTGCACTTGGTTATAAATACTAGACAAACATCTCTAGATACGATTGAGTGCTAAAATCACACAAATATAACCAAATAACAGATATAAAAGTACACACAATGCTACTAAAAACATGCACAATCTGAGTGTTATCAAATTCCCCCACACTTAAACTTTGCTTGCCCTCAAGCAAATCTAGGACAAACATCCACTGGGACAAGATCGTGATTATGAAAAATGTGATGCAAATCAACCAAGTATAAATACGAGAGAAGATTCATCAATTATGCTTATAAAGGTGAAACATCAAGATGTTTGACAATATCCAACGATTTTCTTGCATGATAAACATTTCAAAACACCTCACGAAAAATAATGGAATATAATTCACTCAATCACTCATTTTAGTGGAGTAACAAGATAAATCACACTCATTGCTCAGTCATGATTAGATTATTACCATAAGCTTGTACAAGAAACAAAACTCCACCGACGTGGCGTGAGCACCAAGTAAAAACATCTAAAGAGGGCTTTTATTCGGGTTATAATGATAGGCTAAGGGTTAAGGGTATGGATAAGGCATGGGAATGTTTAATGAAATTGGTGTTAAAATAAAAATGAAATCAAGTCTAATACCCGTGCTGCTAGCTACCAAACATTCCACGAACCAAATAAATGATTATAGCTTTGCTTTCTTCTTTTTCACTTTCCACAGCTTTTTGCTTTGCCATGTCAATTATTCTACGACCATAGCACATTGGCTATTATTTCCATACTTTCAACACAACTTTTTTTTTTTTTTTTTTTTTTTTTTAAACTCATAAAGTCATAACGCATGGCTCAATCAATCACAAAGGAGGTGGTACTCATAATCATTTGAACAATCTTCACTTTCCATGAAACTAGCAACCAACCGTTAGACATTGATAAGGGGTAGGCTAAGGTTTAAAGTGTAAAATATTTTTGTATTTTCTGGGTGAAGCAAAAATAAAAGGGATGGCTCAGAAGGTGTAACTAGGGGTATCTAGTGCTAAAAATGAGCACTACAAATGGGTCCATGTAAGGGTGGTTAACTAACCGATGTGGTTAGCTAATATATCATTAAATGTAAAAATGGAAGGCCATTTGGGTTAAATCCTAAGGTGCCTCTTTATCACACGAATTCACTTATATCGCACGAATGCAATCTCACTGCAGTCTAGTAATGATTTACAAGCACAAGTTCTAGAATAAATAAAATCACCGGCACACTCATAAAAAGTTCTAAGCATAAAAGATGTATGCTATATATGAAATAGGCTTAAATCCTCACAATTTAGTGGAAAGGGTATAATATGTGCTAGCAAATGTTTATCGATCCCAGAATGGATTGCAATAGTAATTAGAACACATCTCGAAGTTTCAAATATTACCAGTTTTTACCAGTGGAATGATCCAGTTATTCTAATAGATAATCCTAAAAGTGTGAAAACAACTAGATCACAAGGGCAAACAAAATTTTAAATTTAAGCATGAAAACTCTAATTTTCCTATTCACCCCCCCCATACTTAAGTTAGACATTGTCCTCAATGAAAAACGAACTTCAAAGTATAGAAATAGGGAAAATAGAGATGAAACCAGATATGTCAACGAGTTTATCAGCTTAAAATTCTTTCTTCATTCCTGGCGTCCACTAGAGAAATCATCACCTGCACACAATCTTATAAACAAACAAAAGGTTTTATTAAAAGGGTGGCACCCCCCCACACTTAAGTTCAACCAAAGGTTAAGACTTTGGGGAGTGACCACAGAAAATCAAATCTGAAACACACGGGTTGCCTCCCGAAAAGCGCTTGTTTTATTACTGAGTCATCAGCCTGACTCGATTCTTCCCGAATTTATTCAGCTGCAAGGGCAGCTTTGAACATTTTATAGAGTTCGGGGATGTACATGAATTCTTCACCAGTATCTTCAATATCGTTCCAGACGAATTCAGCAATTGGTTTCCATGGGACAGTTTGTGGAATTCTTCCAGGAAATGGTGCTACAAAAGTGATAGTTTCGAATTCATTTTCATGGTGTCTCCAGGACACTGCCGTAACTGAAACTTCATTCGTTTGCTCCTTATCGTAGTATAACTTGATTCGGTGTCCATTAACAATGAAACTTCCACCTTGTTTGTCATAGAGTTCGACATACCCAGATGGATATCCATGTTTAACGACATATGGTCCAAACCATTTTGGTTGTAACTTAGGAGCTTTGAATTTGAATTTCATGTTAAAAAGCAGAAATTTATCTCCGGCTTTGAATTCTTTTCGAATTCGTAGCTTTTTATCATGATAGGCTTTTGTTCTGGCTTTATACAGTTTGGAGTTTTCATAAGCTTGGAGTCTTAATTCATCGAGTTCGTGTAATTGCAGAAATCTTTTCTCTCCAGCTATTTTGAGATCGGTGTTACATTGTCTGAGCGCCCAATAAGCACGATGTTCAACTTCGAACGGCAATTGACAAGTCTTCCCATACAGGAGTCTGTAAGGAGTTGTACCAATTGGTGTTTTATAAGCCGTACGAAATGCCCACAGAGCATCATCAAGTTTCCTTGCCCATAAAGACGGATTGTCTTTTACGGTTTTTTCCAGTATTCTTTTGAGAGCTCTGTTGGTATTTTCGACTTGTCCACTAGTTTGTGGATGATAAGCAGTCGCAAATCGATGATGAACTCCATATCTTTTCATGGTTTTTTCCATTTGTTGATTGCAGAAATGAGTTCCACGATCGCTTATGAGTGCTTTGGGAATTCCATAACGAGCGAAAAGCTTTTTGAGAAAATTAACGACGACACGAGCATCGTTTGTTGGTAAAGCTTCAGCTTCTGCCCATTTGGACACGTAATCTATAGCAACGAGAATGTATTCGAATTTGTGGGATTTAGGGAAAGGTCCCATGAAATCTATTCCCCAAATATCGAATATTTCACACACTTGAATGCTTATTAACGGCATTTCATCCCTTCGAGAGAGATTGGTGGTTCTTTGACAAGCGTCACAGTTTTGAACAAGTGTATGTGCTTCTTTGAATATTGTTGGCCAATAGAATCCAGCATCAAAAACTTTCTTAGCTGTGGTGGAAGGACCATAATGTCCCCCAGTTGGGCCATGGTGACATTCGTCAAGAATTTTACGAGATTCGGAACCAAAAATACATCTTCGGATCATCCCATCGGGACACATTTTGAAAAGATATGGTTCTTCCCAAAAATAGTATTTAAGTTCTGAAAAGAATTTGCTTCTTTGAGCATGAGTTAGTCCTTTTCTGAGAATTCCTCCGGCGAGGTAGTTTGCAAAGTCAGCAAACCAAGGATCGTCATTTCCGTCGATGGTCATGAGAGTTTCATCGGGAAAATAATCATCGATTTCTTCTTCTTTCAACTCCTCAAGATTAGGATTTTCGAGACGAGATAAGTGATCAGCAGCAAGATTCTCTGCTCCTTTCTTGTCTTTGATTTCGATGTCAAATTCTTGGAGTAACAAAATCCATCGAATAAGGCGTGGTTTAGCGTCTTGCTTGTTGAATAGATATTTGAGTGCTGAATGATCGGTAAAAACGACTGTTTTTTAGAGCACAAGATATGATCGGAATTTGTCAAAGGCAAAAACGATAGCTAGTAATTCCTTTTCGGTGACGGTATAATTTTGCTGGGCACTATTCAGTGTCTTGCTGGCAAAATATATAGGCCGAAAGTGTTTCCCTTCGCGTTGTCCTAAGACAGCTCCAACAGCAAAATCGCTTGCGTCGCACATAAGTTCGAAAGGTAGTGACCAATTAGGTGAAACCATGATCGGAGCACTAGTAAGTTGAGATTTCAGTGATTCGAAAGCTTTTATGCAATCAGCATCGAAGTCAAAGATATATTCTTTCTCAAGAAGTTTTGTCATTGGACGAGATATTTTGGAAAAATCTTTGATGAATCTGCGGTAAAAACCAGCATGTCCTAAAAAACTTCTAACGGCTTTGACGTTGGTTGGTGGTGGAAGTTTTGAGATGACAACGACCTTTGCTTTGTCGACTTCCATTCCGGCACTAGAGATTTTGTGGCCAAGCACAATTCCTTCGGTTACCATAAAGTGGCATTTCTCCCAGTTGAGAACAAGATGTGCAGCTTCGCATCTTTCAAGCATTTTATCGAGATTAGAAAGGCAAGCTTCGAATAATTCTCCAAAGACTGAAAAATCATCCATGAAAACTTCCATGGAGGTTTCTAGCATGTCTTGGAAGATGGCGATCATACACCTCTGAAAAGTTGCGGGTGCATTACAAAGACCAAAAGGCATACGCCGATATGCGTAGGTTCCAAAAGGACAAGTAAAGGTGGTCTTTTCTTGATCGTTAGGATCGATGGGAATTTGGAAATATCCTGAAAATCCGTCGAGGAAACAAAAGAATTTATTTCCCGCTAGTCTTTCAAGTATTTGATCCATGAATGGGAGTGGAAAATGATCCTTTCTGGTGGCTTTGTTTAACTTACGATAGTCAATACAAACTCGCCAACCGGTGACTGTTCTAGTTGGAACTAGCTCATTTCGCTCATTAGTTACAACCGTCATTCCTCCTTTCTTTGGAACACAGTGAACAGGGCTTACCCAAGGACTATCCTCAATTGGGTAAATGATTCCAGCATCAAGAAGTTTAATGATTTCCTTTTTAACAACTTCTTTCATGTTGGGATTGAGTCTACGTTGACGTTCTACCACAGGCTTAATCCCTTCTTCGAAATTGATTTTGTGTTTGCAAAAATTAGGACTAATTCCTGGGATATCAGATGTTTTCCAAGCAAAAGCTTGTTTGTGATTTTTGAGTACGGATTCTAAACTTTCTTTCTCATCATCCTCGAGCAATGAAGATATGACTACTGGAAGAAGTGAGTTCTCCTCCAGATAAGCATATTCAAGATGATTTGGGAGAGGTTTGAGTTCGAGATCCGTGGGTGGTTCTTCGATAGAGGATTTTATTCGCATTTTTTCATTGAAAGTGATTTCCTCAAAATTTTCTTCCTCTTCCTCTAATTCTTCTTCTTCTGAGTTATCTTCTTCAAATTCTACTTTCATGAAATCATCAAACTCTTTGTCAAAATCTGTTTCATTGATTTTTTCAGAAGTAGTCATGAATGGATCGGATTCGTTAAGTAATGCATCTAATTCCTCATCAGTGACTTCATCAATAACATCGACGTTAAAACAAGTGTCATCACTGGAATGTGGGTAGCGCATTGCTTTATCGATAAGAAAAGTGATTCGATCTTCCCCAACTCCAAGGTTGAGTTCTTTTCCTTTAACTTTGATGATTGCGTCGGCGGTGTTTAGG
Organism: Chrysanthemum seticuspe; assembly: GCA_019973895.1. Classification (NCBI taxonomy): domain Eukaryota; kingdom Viridiplantae; phylum Streptophyta; class Magnoliopsida; order Asterales; family Asteraceae; genus Chrysanthemum; species Chrysanthemum seticuspe. The sequence goes on from BPTQ01000005.1 coordinate 214,599,962, forward strand.
AAAGGTCTTCCTAAAATGAGTGGGACTTTACTATCTTCTTCCATTTCCAAAATTACAAAGTCCACGGGAAAAATGAATTTACCGACTTGAACAAGCATATTCTCAGCAATTCCCACAGGATATTGATAGGAATGATTTGCCAATCGAATGCTCATTTTTGTTGGCTTCAGGATGTTGTTGCACAACTTGGAATAGAGTGAATAAGGCATCAAATTGATACTTGCGCCAAGATCGGCTAAAGCATCACATTTAACGTTATTCCCGAAAGTACATGGAATAAGAAAGCTCCCAGGATCTCCGAGCTTTGGTGGAATTTTGTTTTGAACTATGGCTGAGCATTCTTCGTTAAGAAAAGTTGCTGATATTTGCTCAAGCTTGCTTTTGTTATTAAGAAGTTCTTTCAAGAATTTCCCGTAATTGGGCATTCCGGCTATAACATCAACGAGAGGAACATTGAGTCTAACCTCTTTGATTATTTCGATAAACTTCTTATAACGCTCTTCCATCTTTTCTTTCTTTAGGCGTTGAGGGTAAGGAATTTTCGGTGTATACGCCTTGACTGGTGGAATGTCTTTCTTTTTGGTGGTTTGAATTGTGTTTGGTTCTTCGTTTTCATCCTCACTATCAACGGTGACAGGAGTATTAGGATTAGGTGGTGGATCGTACGAGAGACCACTTCTTGTGAAAACAGCATTGATATGTTCATTTCGTGTTTGGGGTGGACGGTACGTCTTATCATTTGATGGTTTTGGATTGGATTGAGTGTTACTTGGCAATGAACCAGATGGTCTAGAAGAATGTTGGTCAGAAAGTCTGCCAAGCTTGTTTTCAAGATCTTGGATAGATGCTTGATGATTTTTCTGTCCTTGCTCAACTTTGGCTTTAAGATTGAAAAATTGATTTTTGATAAAATCATTCGCGGATTTTTGACCAGCCACGAATTCTCTCATGGTTTTTTCGAATTCAGTTTCTTCTGTCTTTTTGTCGGAAGTTTGGTGTGGTGGATCGTCAGTTCGTGGTTGAGAATCACGGTTGTCATCCCTTGGTCGGCGATCTTGCCAATTTCCAGAATTTCGACCATAATAATTACTACGATATCCTCCTCCACGGTATCCTCCTTGAACGTAATTTGCTTCTCCTTCTTCTGGTCCACCCATAGGTTTATCGTCGCACTCGGACGATGGGTGATTTCCTCCACAATTGTTGCATCCATCTCGCATTTCCTTCATTTCATCTTTGATATCCTTATATTGCGAGTTGATTTGTGAGGTTAACGCTTCCATCTTCTCCATGAGTTTTGAGGTATCGGTGTTTTCGACAAAAGCAACGGTTTTTCGGAGAGGTTTGGTTTTGGAATCTTTGGACCAATCAAGTTTGAGAAGTACTCGATCTTCGAGCAATTGATGTGCATCGTTGGGAGTTTTATAGAGAAAAATTCCTCCAGCATCAAGGATGCCTTGAGAGATTTCATCCAGTCCATGGTAAAAGATTTGGATAATGGTTCCTTTTGATAATCCATGTCCATGACAACTACGAAGCAAATCTTTCATTCGAAGCCAAGCTTCGACAAGTGATTCGTTTGAGTTTTGGTTGAAAGCACGAATTTCTCCCATTAATCGATCAAACATGGCAGGTGGAAAGAATCGGCTCACAAAAGCTTGCCTCATCTCCTCTCAAGTATTGATGATTCCTGGGGTTAATTCATTGTACCATACTTTAGCATCTCCGGCGAGTGATGATGGGAAAAGTTTGAGTTTAATGGCATTGACATCGGTGTCGCCATAACGAAACATTCCGCAAATTTCGATGAATTCGGCAATGTGCTTATGCGGATCGGCCCGCGCACGGCCATCGAATTGTCGGTCTTTGATCATAGAAAGGTGATGTCCCTTCACGGTGAAGTTGTCACCAAGGTTAATAGCAACAATAGCACTCTCGGGTGTTGGTGCTACGGTTCGGTTTGTTCCCCACATAGGTTGATCGTCCGCCATGGGAAAAGGTAAATTGGTGAAAGGATTGTAAACAACTTTGGCTTCAATGAGGTTATCAAATGGTGGGTTTGGTACTCTTGGTACACGGTTTTCCAATGGTATGAAACGTGTTCTCCTTCTTCTTCGAATCAAACGTTCTGGGTTGGTAAGAGGTGTAATTGGTTCTATTCCCGCTGCTCGAGTGTTCATACAATGTCCTAGAGAATCCAGGCAATATCTAAACACACGGACAAACAACGAAAACAGTTTTTATGGAACAGAGGAAGGTAACCGGATCGGTTGCGGGAAGCGACCGATCGGTTAGACCTGTTGAGTGATGGGTAAACTTGTAACCGATTCGGTTGAGGGGCAACCGGATCCGGTTAAGGTTTCTGTGAAAAAAAAAATTTAAAAATCGGCTGAAGGAAATTCAAGAACTTGTTGAAACACAATCAAATCCCCAGCAGCGGCGCCAAAAACTTGATGTGCCCGGTTGGTGCAAGTTTTAAATTTATAAAAGGTGAATTACCAATTTTACCAATAACACATACGAGCAAGTATACTCGTCCGTTATAGCAAGATTATGAAGGTAAGTCGGGATCGTTCGCAGGGATTTGAGTGAATCAGAGCACAAGTTTGAATTAACGGAGTCTATCAAAAACATATAACAAAGCAAATAGATATAATGAAATTCAGATGATTAAAAACTACACTTGCTTAAACTAGTATCATATCATAAATTAATGTGATTGTATTAACTACTTAACATGTTGGTTGTGATAATTAGTTGAAAACTAATCTATTGTTCTTACAAGTTAAACCTTCGTCAAGATTTTAGTTTATAAAAACAAGCATTAAGTTTAACCAATCAATTCAAGATCAATTCAAGTTTCATAAGTCTACTTTCATAAACTTAAACACAAAAACATCCACTTGTTCATCAAATTGCTTAAGAAATGGTCAATACAAAAGGTACCCGATCATAGACAAAAGGCTACAATTAATTTTCAACAACTAATCTTACGACCATTTAGATGTTTCCAACCAATCCAATTTGATAATCAAAAAGCGTTTCTATTACAACCACACCTTAGTTCCTTTGTATAATCAAGAATAATGGGTAAAAACAATCATCCATAGACAAAATGATTATGACTAGTTGAATAATACGAAGTTCTTTCGACCCCAACGATAGTTACCAATTAGCCAAACTTGATTAACAAATGTCACTATGAAACTTTAGCACAATTGGATCTTAGAATCAACTTGAAATTGAATTAAAACATGTTAACACAATCACTAACTAATCATATAATAATCAACATCATTTAAGCAAGTGTATAAAGAAACTAGCCACTCATAGCAAACATGAACATAAACTCATAACTTTGATCATTAGAAAACATGATTAAAAGTCTTACAATGCTTGGAATAAGATTACAAATGATGAAGTAATGATTCCCAAAGGATCGTGGTGGACTTCTTAATGTTTTGGCTTCCAAGGGTGGAACTTCTGGAACTCCAAACTTCTCTGGATTTCTAAGGACGAATTTCAGGAGGTTAAGGCTTGGTTTGATGAGTAGAGAGCTTTGTAATTGAAGTGTGTCTAATATGCTCACAATTAGCCTCTATTTATACTAATTCCAAGGCCTAGGGTGTTAAATGCTTGACTTGGCCTCCAAGGAGTAAGGAAGGGACTAGAATACACCAAGAGAAGGACCTAGAATCGTTTGGATGCAAAGGGGAAGCTTAGTGATGAAGATTTGACAACTGCAGCTTTTCCAACCGGATCGGTCATACTACCAACCGATTCGGTTGGTCTTCAATAATAACACACCGACCGATCCGGTTGCGGGTTGCGACCGATCGGTCGGTTATGGCAAAAACATTTATTCCGACCAAATGCCAACCGATCCGGTTGAAGGTGTAACCGGATCCGGTTGGATCTTCTGAAATATGAAACTTGATCTTTCTCTCTTCACTCTGACTTGTAGAACTTGGTTCTTCAATCACTAGGGTCTTCAAAGGTACTTGGAATTTAGCTTTACTGAGACGGGAATCTTCGATTAACTGCATATTTCCACATTTTCCTCCATTTCCCTGCACTTGGTTATAAATACTAGACAAACATCACTAGATACGATTGAGTGCTAAAATCACACAAATATAACCAAATAACAGATATAAAAGTACACAAAATGCTACTAAAAACATGCACAATCTGAGTGTTATCACTCATGCAACAAGAATTTCAAATGAGTTCCATGGGTGAATTAACTTTCTTTTTGGGGCTTCAAGTTAAACAATCAAAGGCTGGAATTTTCATTAGTCAAGACAAGAATGTCACTGACATTCTTAAGAAGTTTAACTTCGATGCTATGAAGCCTGTCACCACACCCATTAAAGCTATCAAATCATTGGGAAAAGATGAAGATGGACAAGCTGTAGATGTCAAGCTTTATAGATCAATGATTGGCTGTCTTATGTACTTAACTGCATCTAGACCTGATATCATGTTTGCTGTCTATTTATGTGCAAGATATTAAGCCTCACCTAAGGTCTCTCATATGAATGCAGTCAAGAGAATTTTTAGTTATTTGAAGCAACAACCTAAGTTAGGGTTGTGGTATCCAAAGGATTCACCTTTTCACTTGGAAGCTTTTTCAGACAGTGATTATGCAGGTGATAATTATGATAGAAGATCAACCACTGGAGGATGCCAATATCTTGGAAGAAGATTAGTTTCTTGGCAATGTAAGAAACAAACCATTGCAGCAACATCATCCACTGAAGCAGAATATGTTGCTGCTGCAAGCTGTTGTGGACAAGTACTGTGGATGCAGAATCAACTCTTGGATTATGGGTTCAATTTTAAGAATAATCCTATCAACATTGACAATGAGAGTACAATTTGCATTGTGAAGAATCCTGTTTATCATTCCAAGACCAAGCATATTCAGATTAGGCATCACTTTATTCGAGATTGTTATGAGTATAGGCTCATTAATGTTGTCAAGGTCCACACAGATGACAATGTAGCTGATCTACTCACAAATGGATTTGATGTTTCAAGATTCAATCATTTAGTGGTGAGTATTGGTATAATTAACTATTAAGCTACAATTAAGGGGAGGACTTATTAGTTAGTTAGATAGTTCTATGCATTGTTTGAGGGGAGGCAATACAATGCTCTTTGATGTTTTCGCCATTGTGAAGAAGAGGATGGAAAAGTACTGCTTATCTGAAAGTACTGCTGTGAAAGTACTGCTTTGGAAAGTACTGCTTACGTGGAAAGCACTGCTAGTCTTGTCAACGTACTGTTTCAACGGTCAAAAGATGGGGTAAAATTCAAACAACGGTAACTGTATTAATTGGGCTGTGATTTTTTAAATATTACCTATACATAAGTACCCTCCGATTTTCCCTCTCATCTTTATACTTATCAATCTTTTCCTTATTTTTCTCTTATTCACATTCACTGTTCATCGAACCCATTTTTCTTATAACAACATTCAATGGCGAATCGAAACACAGTTAGTAAGCATAATATGGTGGCTAATTTAGTTAAAACACCATCCAATGTTCCGTTTCATGACATAATTGATTTCCTCACTGGATCATCAATCAATTATGCTCTTTTGGTCGAACCTGATGTTATTGAACCCTAGATTCAACAGTTTTGGGAAACTGCTAGATCTCATATGGAAGATGATGAATCCTACATTCAGGCTAAGGTTGCTGGGAAGATAGTTAGAGTAAGTGAAGCTTCCATTCGAGAAGATTTATTGTTCAATGATGAAGAAGGAGCCATTCGTTTTGACAAACAAGTTCTTTGGGATACATTAAGGGATATTGGGTATGAAGGGTCACTCATTGAAACAACTTTTAAGAAACCCTTATTCAGTCCACCATGGAAGTATCTTGTTCATGTATTGCTGCATTGCTTAAGTCCTAAGAGTACTTCATGGGAACAATTTGGTTCCAATATAGCCTCTGCTTTAGTAGGATTAGCTACTAATCACATATTTAACTTTTCCAGAATGATTTTAGATGGTATGCTCTCTCACATCTCCAATGGTTCACCATTTCTCATGTACCAACGATTTGTTCAATTATTCTTGAACAAATAGCTTAAGGATGAACCTAAACCTTCTAGCCTACTACCAGTTGTTGTATTTCAACCAAAGGTATTCACCTTCATGGCTAAAAAGAGTGACAAATTTTCTGGAAGGGCTACACCTTTAACAGCTCATATGATGGAGATAGTGCAAGCAGTTAGAGAAGAAGCTGCTGAAAGTGAAGATCATGAGCCTTCTGTTTCAAGGGAAGGTACTGCTTCTCCACGTACTGCTTCACCACAAGGTACGGCTTCTCAACAAAATATTGCTCATGGTGATTCAGAACCAGAGGTAAACCCACCATCCTCTCCCAATGATTATACTTCCACAGATAGGTCTCAAACATCTGGAGGAGATGAGGGAGACATGGCTACTAAGGGTAAGGTTTTGAATAATTATGCTTTGACAAGGGAACTTTTGAGATTGAAGAATGATTTTGAAGCTCAAGTTGCACATCTTATGAAGTTGACTAACAAATTTAGACGATTGAAGAAATTTGTATGGCCATTAGTTCAACATCACAGATTATGGGTCAAATCTTAGAAGAAGAAAGGAAACACGTTTACGCAGGCTTCAAAGGCCAAGAAGGTTCACAAGCAATCTTCATTCCAATTGGGAAGGAATTTGGAGCAAGAGAATTTGAATGAAGATGCTGACCCTCATGCATATACAGATGCTGAACCTTATAAAGATGCTGAACTTCAAAGTACTGAGCCTCAAGGTACTGATGCTCAAGTTAATATTCAAAGTACTGAGCCTACTGAGCCTCAAAGTACTGGTGTACAAAGTACTGATGATCAAGGTGCTGCTCTTCAAGGAACATATAGAAAAGAGCTCATTACACCAAGGACCCTAAATTTTGAAGAAGAAGATGGTCCTTCAATAGTTTTACATGAAGAAGAAGTTGGTCCTTCTAGTCCAATTAAGCAAAAGGAGCATACTGCTAGTGATGATGAAACTGTTGCTCAGATATTGCAAAACATGTCAAGACCAAGAGGAATTAGTATTCCAGGTGCTGAACAATCACAACCTCAAGTCTTGCAAGCTTCTCAAACTGTTTTAGATCCTAAAGATAAAGGAAAAGGTAAACTGATAGAAACAAAGAAGAAGAAAAAGCTTACTTTGGCAGAATTAAGAGCTATTGAAGTGGCTAAGAATGAAGAAGCTGCTAGGAAGCTACAAGCTCAATTGGATGCTGAAGTTGCTATACCAGAAAAGCGAGCTGTTATACCACAAAGACCACCTAGTATTGCTAAGGAAAGGAATGCTATGATGGCCTATCTGAAGGGTAGAGGATATACACGTCTGAATAAATTGAAATACACAGAGATGAAAGACTTGTATGATGCTGTTAGAGAAGCTTATCAAAAGGAAGTGGATGGTATTATTCCTTTTGATGATGAAAAGAAGAATGAGGATGCAAGAAAAAGAAGCTTAAAGAGGTAAAGAACAACTGAAGATGAACAGCCATCAAAGAAGATAGAATTGAGAACATATACAGCTGATGAGCTGAGGAATTATCTTAGAGTTGTAGATTTTGAGCATCCTAAGTCCAAAGATGCTGTAGTAAAGAAGTCTAAGATGTCTACATTTGAAGTTGTAGAATCAAAGGATGGAGACTATCTGATGTTCCATAGAGAAGATGAAAGTTTTAGAGTATTTAATCTGCTATGGGATATATTACACATGATAGATAGAGAGGATCTGTTTCACCTATATCAACTAGTGCAAGAGTATTTTGAGCATATTCCATCAACTGGAGTTGGCTTAGTCTTGCTGGGAGATCTGATAACTATCTGGGAGACAGAAGAGACAAGCACTGATGAAATCTGGCAAAACCAAGAAGTTTGGGAGATTATTAGCTGGAGATTTTTTGAAGAATCAGGAGTGCATGTTTTAGAGTTAGAAGATGGGACCATGATTCATATGTTAGCAGAAAGAAGATATCCACTTACAACAGATTTTATGAGAAGAATGCTATATCATGGTATGGAAGTTTAAGAGGAGAATGAAACAGCTCTTATGGTCATCGAATTGTTTATCAAATGGACAACTATGGTTGATGATGATGCATAAATACTGGTATGATTCATAATTGTATAAATTTTTGAAAAATCAGTACTTTATTCAAAGTACTGCTGGACAAACAATACTTTATTCAAAGTACTGCTTGCAGCACAAATCCAGTAAAAGGATTTTTAATAGAAAATAAGCAAACTTTTGTTAAGTGCAAAATATTTTGAAACAAAAGTTAATAGCAACAAATGGTTTTTGAGATGGTTACAAAAAAAGGTTATCAGTCCACCATGTCTAACAAAAGGACTGGCTAATCCATGAGCAAACGGCTCTGGTTAAGATATCTCAAATCCGTTGATGGTTGACAACTTGCCAATAAGTTGTATGGTAATCAACTCACCATATCTGAAATAGTAAAGAGTTGGCTAGCCCACAAGAAAAATGGCTTGTGGTAAAGGCTATGGAAAAACCATTTATATGGTAATTAGTTCACCATGGTTGCAAGAACTAACTAGTAGAAAAGGGTACGGCTTTTGTTAAAGACTTAACAAATCCGTTGATAGCTGATGATTTGCTAAAAATCATATGGTTATCAATGTACCATGGTTTTACACACCTAAACATTGGCTACTCCAGAGTTAATGGCTTTGGTAAAGAGACATCAAAATCCATTAAATTTTCAATGATTCACCTCTCACAGGAGTTTACACACCTGGAAGTGATGAGAATAGACTGAAACTTTATGATCTGATGTACAATTTGCCATATGTTGCTGAGTAGCTGAAAAGATGAAGATTGCTGATAATTGCTGAAAAGGATTGCTTATAAAGACTACTTTGATGATGATAATACAAGCACATAAAGTACAAGACAAATCTGAAGATAAAACACAATTTTTCCTTGAAGACAAAGATGTTAAAGATACAGATACAAAGGAACTTGAAATCAAGCAATTATAATTCAAGTTAGGGGAGGATTGTTGGTATATAAAAGACAAAGTACTGAAGAAAGTCAAAGTGCTGAAGAAAGTCAAAGTACTGCTTAATCAAAGTCAAAGTACTGCTCAACATCAAAGTACTGCAAAGCTAAAGAACTATTATATCGTTTATAGAAAGCTTTGTAATCCTAGAATATTCTAAGTTTAGTTTAGTATTACTTGTCGTACAAGGATTATAATTGTAAACCGACTAGGGTACTCCTTATGCCTATAAAAGGATCCCTAGATTGGCATTAGAGGTACGGCTATTAGAAACGAATGCATACGCAATATTAGAGAATATTAGAGATCGAATTACATGCAAGTACGATATTAGAGATTATTAGGGTTGTTAGTGAATCTGTGTATCAAGCAGGTTCAAAGTATTAATAAAATCATTGAAGTTTAAAGTTATTCTTTGTTAGGAATTGGAATTTCTATAGTGAAGTATCGGTCACCCCTAATGTAATCTAGCTTAAGTTAGCTCGTAGACATATCATTTAGTGTGTTATTTTTTAGTTGTTATTAGCGTAGCTTAGACTAGTGCAACACCGTGGAGGAAGGACGGGTCTTTACCCATTGTATGCCTGATCCACAGCCCGTAGGAGGGCGTGTCTCTTTGTATAAATAGCCCTCTCCTCACAAGGGGGAGGGTTGGATGTTCATTTGGAATCTAACCTTCCATGAGTTTCTCTTTATAGAATATCCCACTTTCTCTCTCTAAACCATCTAAATTATACGCCTATTTGATCTTGTAGTTTAGTGTGTTTATGAAATCCAATATATTACAAATGGTATCAAGAGCCATGGTTTGATCATCTCTTACATATCCTTGGATTTCTAGTGGTTTTTAGATGGTTTTTGAGTTTGAAAAAGTTTAGTGGTTTTTGCATCATTTAGCTCATTTCTAGTGTTAAAGTTTGAATTTTGGGTGTACTTTTGTGTTTAGAATCATTGTATGTGCTTGGGTTTTGATTTGGTAATCTTGAATCACTGTGGTTGAGCTTGTTTTGGATTGAAAAGTGTGTTTTTGAAGTTTTTCTTGGTAGTGACTTGGTTCTCGTAGTGAATTTCATCATAGCAACTTGCTTCAGAAAAAGGTAGCGAGTTGTAGTGCTTTTTGGTAGCGACTTGGTCCAAGCGACTTGTCTATTGAGACAAGCCGACAAATAGTACGACTTAGTGGATTCTCCACTACGGCTAGCGACTTGGTGAAGGTAGCGACTTGCTTTCAATTTTGTTAGCGACTTGTACTTAAGATTCTTAGCAACTTGGTGTTAGCGACTTGGACCTTAGCGAGTTGCTCTTTAGCGACTTGACTGCTTAGCGACTTGGTGCTTAGCGACTTGCTGTCAAAATACTTAGCGACTTGGTACTTAGCGACTTGTCTTCATAACTCTTAGCGACTTGGTGTTATGGTTCTTGGCGAGTTGATTTGTTAGCGACTTGTCCATATTACAATTTGGTGAATTGATGCAAGTTACTTATATCTAATATCCATTAACACAATGTCTTACATCACTGATCCTGTAATCACCAAAGTGCTTGAACTCTATGATACCTCACAGAATAATGAAACAGGCTGCTACTCAGAATGTTCTACCTTGGATGATTAAGCAACTCATAATCAAAACACTTCACAATCTGAGTCAAATTCTAATGAGTCACTCTTGATATTGACAAATGATGCAACGCAAATGGAATGCAACATTGAGCCCTTTCAACTACTTCATCAGCACCTCAAACTACTTTTATCTACAGCTATGGATCAAACAAGCAGTGCTCTCCTTCGTCAGGACTTACCCACCTTGACAAGAACTGTGCTACTTAACTTAGAACAACTGAGGTTTCAAATTTCTAAAAAGAAGTTCTCAACTGATGATTCTAATGCAGCTCTTCAAGTAATCTTCGATCAATTTCAACCATTTATCCGGGGGGAATATTCCTCAGATTTTGATCATGACATGACTGGAATTTCATTCAAGAAACACACTGAATGGAAATCCATGAGTTCAGAAACACCTTTATTCAACTTATGGGTAATATGGAAATATACATTAAGGAAGCTGCTCAAGAGAATGATAAGTTGAATGAATTGAATGGGTGTCAAGTTAAGTTATGTGAAGGTTGTGATATGTCGAGCAATGGATCAGTCGAACAAATGGATGATGCCGAATGCAGAATTTCAGTTGCAATAAAGGAGGATGAAGCCAACTGTAATGATCTCAAAGACTCAGACTCAGAAAAGGTTGAAACAACTTACATGACAACTCTTGGTATTCATGTGGCGAATACCGATGACATCTCTTCAAATGAACAGGTTTCATGCGATGAGGTACCCTTAACTGATCAACATAATTCATGCGTTAATGTACCTGATCTACTTGATCCTAACTCTGAACATAATACTGTTAAATCTGTCTTGGTTGAGCCTGAATCTAAAACGTTTAAAACTAATGACATTATTAAAAAAAGGGTTTATGATGAACTTTCAAACAAATACTCAATTCTTGAAAAACATTGGATTTTCTTGGAAATTGCAATACAACAAAAGGAAGAAAGCTTTTATGCTGAAAAATCTTGCATTAATCAGGAATTTCCAGAATTTCGAGAATTTTTTGAAATTAACCACTTAAAAACCCAGATTCAGGAGAAAGACTCAACCATATGCAATCTGAAATTACAACTCTCAGATGTGCATAAGTGTGATTGTCATGAGATGAGTGATACATTTAAATCTCGAAATGCTGAACTGGATCTATGTGTGTCCAATCTATTAAGGGAAAATGAGTCCTTAAGAAAGAACTTAGAGGAGACCAAGTCCAAGTTGATTGATCAAACTAACACCTTATTGACAGACATTGATGCCCTCAAAGCCCAAATTCAGGATAAGAGCTTTACTATTGTTGCACTAAAAAATGAACTTAGGAAATCTATTGGTAATAGGGTGAACACTAAGTTTGCAAAACCATCAACCTTGGGAAAGCCAATTGTTTAAAACAAATCTAAACATACTGTAGTTAGGCAGCCAAATGCTTTTAGAACTGAAAGATTTAAACCTTCGAAATCTAAGCTTGCCTCCCAAGTTGGTGCGAATACTGTTTTGTCAAAACCAGTCACTTCACTATCTCATTCCGATAAGATGAATAACAAACCCCAGCTTAATGTTCAAATTCCTAAGATCATGAATTCTAGGAGGTCATCTAGTTCTCTTAAGAAGCATCAAATAGCTGATCAATCCCCTAAGAAACAAACTAATGACAAATGGACAAATTGTCAAAACAAGGAAGTGTTCACACACAAATGTACTAGCAATTGTTTCAAATGGATCCCCACTGGTAGATTATTTAAGTTTTCAGGATCCAAACGGACATACATCCCTAGATCTTACCTTAAGTGGATTCCCACAGGAAAACTCTTCAAAAACATTGAACCTAAAGGGATGTCTAGTAATGACTCTCCTATATCACACTTTGCAGCATCCAACTGTGAGGTCACTCAGGTCACTAACTCATCTATTTGCAATACTACATGTGCCTCTAGTGCAAAGTGTTCTCAGTCTTTCTCAGGTACAATGCTCAATTCAATCAGGAACATCATGACTTGGTTTCCATCAGAAATGAATATTGCTCACTCTGGAATTGTTGCTTGCCAGAATTGATGTATCTCATGCTTTGACTCCTATTCGACTTGAATCAGGACTCGCTCTTATAAATCTGTGTACAAATCAGTTTTTTTTTTAAATTAAAAAAAATTAAAAAAAAATGTTTTTAAATCATTCTTTAATTCATAATTTAATTCGTTTACCACAAACTGATAAAAGATATATCCCTTGTCATCGATAACATCTACGGTCCAAGAAATGTCATTCAATAATGACACGGGATCATAGATGAAGTTCGAACAAATGATATATTCTTGTTTTATAACGGGTGGGTTAAATTCAATCAATGTTCATTGGTGACATTGATTGAGGGGGAGAATTTTTCAAGTAATCTCGTTTATATCTGCACCAGTGTTGGTTATGTATTGTGCTCAGATGCATGTCTTTGTCTTATCTTGCTTTCGTGGTGACCTCTGTGTTGATTGCTTATTTGTTTCATGGTGTCCATTGTGTTAGTTTGCTTATCTTATTATGCTATCTGTGTTTGTTTGCAATCTGATAAGTTCATGGACTGAAAGTGTCTATAATACATAATATGATAAGATAGTGACTTGCTTTTGAAATAATAGATAACAACTTACCTTTAACAAAGTTAGCAACTTGGCATGTTAATTTTGGGTTAGCAACTTGTTATGTAAAGCCTTAGCAACTTGGCATGTTAAATTTGAGGTTAGCGACTTGCTATGTAAAGTCTTAGCGACTTGTTAATACACTTTGCTAGCGAGTTACTAAACGTTCACAAAACTACAGGGACTGAAAGTGACAACTTGGTATTCTTGTTTAAACCCTTCCCTATACCCTAGCGACTTACCGTTTACTCTTCATTATTTAAAAAAAAATAATCTAAAAGTTTTTGTGTGTTTTTCTTTCTCTCGTGACGAATCTCGCTTAGCGACTTGATTTTGGGTACATGTTCTACCTATCCTTTGCCATTCATTCATATGATATACACGCAATATCTAACTCCGTTCCTTTCAACAGATTTTACTTGGGTTGTTTGATCTTCAAAATCTTATCCCATTCATTTAGGTTTGTTAAAGGATTCAAATACTGAAACATATGTTCATGAATGAATGGTTCTTGTGCAGATTGGTTCACTTGGATTGAAGTTGTATATATTGTCATATATTGTATTGAGGGTTTATGAGATTCGTTAATTTCATTGTATGTGGGTTACGTTGCTTGTGTTGTTGTGATTGTTTGATGTTATGTGTTGCATCTTAGTGAGATTGCAGGATTTAAATAGTTGCATTTGATAAATTGTGTATGGTGTTAGTCGTTAGTTTTGAAACATTCTTGGTAGCGACTTACAGTGTTCCTCATAGAGAGTTGGTTTGGCTTTTATAACTTGTTCTTGATAGCGACTTACATGTGTTCTTCATAGCGAGTTGGTATGTGTGTTCTTGGTAGCGACTTACCTCATTAATTCGTAGCGACTTATCATTATCACTGTTGGTAGCGACTTGTATTTACAAGTTTGCAACTTAGTCAATCACATAGCGACTTGGCCCTGTCATTTTTGATAGCGACTTGTCTTTACAAGTTAGCGACTTGCTGGTTCAATTTTCAAGTGGCGACTTAGTTTATTAAATTATTTCAAGGTGACTTGCTATTATAATTTCATGTTAGCGACTTGATTCAGGATTTCCTGTAGCGACTTGTATTGACAATATACTTTTAGCGACTTGCTATAACATTTTTGTTTGAGCAATTTGTATTTGGTTTCTCTTGTAGCAACTTAGTATGACAACTTGTTTTAAACAACCTGTTATAACATTTACATAATAGTATATTGTCTCATGAAATTATCTCATAGCAACTGTGTTTTTAAATAATTTGATTAAAAAACAACTGGTCTCTCGAAAACTGTGTCAAAAGGAGCTTTTACCTTGAAAACTTTCTTATGCCACTCAATCTATTTCAAATCTGTTTATGGGAACTCAGTCATATTTACTTGTTGTTGTGTCTATGTCATGAAGTTGCATTCAATGTTGCTTAACTAACCATATCTAAACTAACATGCTCTCAATCATTGTTGTTGTATGTGTATATCTTTAGATCTTCAATGGCTAACACAACCTCATCTGAGAACATTACATCTTCTGCTCCACCCAAAGTCCTTTCAGACAACGAAATCTTTCCTGAAGATAAATGGGCAGAGATAGGAAAAAGTAACTGTTATGTAGGTATGGAAAAATTTCAACAAAATCCAATCCTCAGAGTGTCAATTGATATCCTTAAAAACACAAACTTCTTCAGTGCTCTAACCAAATAATGCACAATTCTCACCATTTACCTACAAAAATTTTGGAACACCATTGAATGGGACAAAATCAAGGCTCAATATACCAGCAAGCTGGATGATAAGGAATTTGTGATCAATTCAGACATTCTCAGCAAGGCCTTAGGAATCACACCCTGCAACCCCACCATACGATCTAAACCTCCACCTAGTGCGGAAGAGCTAATTGTCTTTCTGATTGGTTTGGGCTATCAAGTTGGCATATCAAGGGCTTCTGACATCATCACCGGACACATGTATCAACCCTGGAGAGCAATGACAACAGTTCTCAACTTATGCTTATCCGGAAAAACATCAGGCTTCGATAAAGTGAGGATTCCCATCTTGCAAATCCTATGGGGTATCGTCAATGGGGTGAATGTTAATGTCTCGGAACGTATCTGGGAAGAATTCTCGTTGTCAATGAACACATTTATCTCTGATAGAACGAACTTTCAGAATAAAGCTCAAGGTCGAAAGAAAGTAAACAAACTTGTGATTCCTAGCGTTAGATTTTCGAAGCTTGTCATCCAGTTCTTGCAACAGACTCACAACTTCAACCCTAGGAGTGAATCTGCCCTACATAATGCTAAGGATGAATTTGTTCTCGGCAACCTCAAATATATTGCTAAAGGTGTTGATAAAGAGATCTTTGGACTGCCAATTCCTGATATTCTTCTCACTGATGATATTAAGAAGACGGATCACTTCAAACTGTACAAGAAAAGGGCTTCCAGATCCAGTGTTAATGTTGATATCTCTCCCACTCCACCACAACCCAAAACGGCTAAGTCTGCTTCTGTTTCAAAGACTTTAAAGACTTCATATGCTGCCCTTCAAAAAAGGAGACGTGAAAGGTCACAACCTACTGACACCACAACCCAGAAGCAGAAAAGAAAGAAGAAGGAAGTGGAAAAAGGAAACGTTGAGGAAACTGAGGTTTCGAGGGGTAATACAAGTTTGATTGACGAAGATGATGTTGCTCTGCAACTGGGTATCAAGCAAAGCCTAGAAAGTCAGAATGTGAGAGCACCAGTTGGAGGTGTCGTGTTAAGAGAACATGAACTTGAGCCACGCCATACAACTCCAATTACACAAGACAAAGGGAAAGGGATTGCTGGTGTAGATGACGAACAAGCCGCTCACATGCTTCTGACCATCTCCTCTTCACCATCAAGAACTACCACTCAAGAACAATCTGGATTGGAAAAGGAGGTATCTGAAGCACAAGAAGAAACTCCTGCATCAAGTGATACCCAGTGTGATCAAAATGTTGATGAAAAGTTGCAGAAAGACTCACAGGAGAACCTTGAGTCAAGATCTGATGAGACCATGCATTTGGATGAACCAAATCTGTCAATTGATTCTCTATCCTCATTGAAGAATCTAGATACATACTACTCTTTCGGTGATCAGTTTATAAATGACAAACCCTCAGACACCGAG
Source organism: Chrysanthemum seticuspe (assembly GCA_019973895.1). Taxonomy (NCBI): domain Eukaryota; kingdom Viridiplantae; phylum Streptophyta; class Magnoliopsida; order Asterales; family Asteraceae; genus Chrysanthemum; species Chrysanthemum seticuspe. The sequence continues at coordinate 214,616,433 of BPTQ01000005.1, forward strand.
ACTATGAAGCAAAGTAACGAGAAAGAGGAAGTAGAATCCATGTACACCGTCAACATACAGCAAGACACTTCAACCATCCCGCCTATGTCAGCACCACCTCATTCAACCGTACTTCCAACACCCAAACCCGCTAATGATCCATCAAATGTTGTCACCATCAGTGAAACCATCACTCCTCCTGCTTCTCCACCTCCTGCTTCACCGCCTCCAGTCAAAACTACTGAACAATTACTCGAGGAGGCTTTGTCACGTATTGCAACTATTGAGAAGCATTTTCCCATCGCCGTCAATAATCTTGATAGTAGTGTCAAAAAGCTGGAGGATATTAACCTTAATGAGATTGTTACAAAGGCAATAGAAGCTGATATTAAAGATGCGGTTGAATGGGCAATGAAGACTCCATTAATTCAGCGATTCAAAGACTTGCCAATCTCTGATATGAGATCAGCTCTCTCTGAAAGAATGTATGAGCAGGAGAGCATTTGGACGATACGCATAAGAAACTATACGAAGCACTCGAGGAATCGATGAGACTTGACAATTATCAACAGTTTGTGGAGGATATACGAGAAAGGGAAGATAAGAAGAAAATAAAGACTGTTCTAGAGAAATCAACAGATAAGTCAGGAGGTCCCAAGCCACCAACACCTCCTCCACCTCCAACTGGAGGAGCTGGAACTTCTGGGGCTGGAGGAACTTCTAATACAACCTCTGCACCTCCACCACTACCACCATCATCACCACCAAAACCTTCCAATCAATCTAGTCCATCCGGAGATCAGGGAACTTAGAAGAAATATGCTGCTTGGACCACCTTTGACTCAAGATTCACATCAACATCTTTTTCTATCCCAGAAACTCAAGTACTTCATGAAGAATCGTATGTCTTGGCAGATTTTGAATCTGGTGACGATGATGCATCCACCAACCATATCCCCAAGCCATCGAAAGATGATTGGTTTGATGCATACGTGTCAGGTGAACGCTCTAACCCATCTAGAGTTGCACCTTCAAAAGACACAATTCAAAGTTTCCTCACCAAAGAGAGACCTCATACTCCAGAACCTTCATGGTCCATCCCAGAGACTGACACGATGATCCCTGACAACAACTGGGCCTCAACAATTTCCACTAACTATGAAACCCCAGATGAAGACTCTCTCCTTTAGGTCACTGGAGATATGGGCAGCTTCATTAAGTGGTTTTGTGAACAGAAGGGAATCTCGTCCATCACTCCAAAGGATCTTGAAGGATAAGCTTTTAAAATTGTCAAGGTTTTTCACTCAGATGCCAATCAGCTCCAATATCATATGGAAGAGTGCTACAAGATGCTAAGTGATCAAGTCAGTGAGCAGATTAGTTGGTTCAATGTGAACAAGCCTCTTCCTCTCGGTGGTGAACCTTGACAAATGACCATTCAGTCTGAATTCTTCTTCAACCGTGACCTGGACTATCTATGTGCTCGCTCTACTGAAAGAAGACCAGCTGTATCGATTTCGAAGATGAAAGCTGCTGCTTACACTGATCAGGATCTTGAACAGATGGTTCCTGATCAATTCTGGGCTGACAAAGAACAAAAGTATGACATTGTCGCTTCTTATGGTATTTCTCATTGGTGGTACAAAAAGAAAAACTTCTACATTGAGAGACATGGAGCTGATAAAAGACGCAAAGCTGTTAGATCCAAGCTTCGCATTCTGAGTGTCATCAGCATAGAGATCTTCTCAATCTATGGCTATGATTACTTGAAGAAGATTGTTCTACGAAGAGCAGACTTGAAAGAGCATGTTATTGAAGAGAACGACTTCAAACACTTGATGCCAAATGACTTTGAAGATCTCTACCTTCTGAACCTACAAGGACACCTTAACCATCTTTCGGTTTGTGAGAAGAAGGCTCTCTCGGCTGCTGTCAACCTTTGGATCAGGGGCTTAGTCATTCGAAAAAGGGTTGAGGATTTTCAGCTAGGAATGGAAAGCTACCAGACCCGGGTCAACCTTACAAGTCCACAATGGAACGCCTCAGGACATGAATTTCGTCACGAATATAGAGTTCTTGACACCCCTAGAGCCGTCATCTTCACCGACAGATACGGGACTCGCATGCTAATGAGACTGTGCGAGCTCTACAAATTCAGTGATGGTACTCTCAAAATGGTCGAAGAAGAATTAAACTCTAGAGTGAATGAAATCAAAGTTGATCTGAAGCCATGGAACAAAACAAAATTCTGGACTGATGAGGACTTGAAGAGGTGTGAAGATTTCATTGCTGCAATCAGGCGAAGACTTAAGACTCGAACGATCTTCCGCAGCCTTGAAAGTTTTTTCGGTGGTAGACTTCGTGAAGGTCATTACAAACAGCTTCAAAGAACTGAATGAAGACATCTTCTGGAAGTAGTTTATGTTTTGTATTCTTTAATGTGTAAAATGTGGTGTACAAACCATGAACAACTATAATGCATGTAATAGTGTTAGGTTATGTATTGTGGTTTCCCTTTGTGTCTAAAAAGGGAACTTTAGTGTTGTCCACTTCAGATCATATAAAACTGGACACATTTTTCTCCAACAAATGTTTTGTTTCATACATATTTAAATCACTTGAGATCCAAAATCTCAAAGGATTTGAAATTTTTGATCGGGGGAAAAAATGTGATATAAATATGAAAGATGATAAAAGATGACCATTTTTGTCTCAAAGTGCATACTGCTCTCTAATATGTGCTAAACTATTTTCGAATCTCGAAGCATATATTAAGGGGGAGCATTTCAAAACTAATTCAAATCTTCAAGGTACAAAGATTTCCATGTTTTTAAATAAGGTACCTTGATTGTGTGATAAATGGTTTCTAAATGTTTGGTAATCGTGGTAGTACTTCAAAGAACTCTTTCCTCTATGTGATAAAATGATTTCAAATATTCTACGCACATATTGAGGGGGAGAATTTACCAAGAAAATCAAATGGCTTTTTCTATGAAAATTGTGATCAAAGAAAATATTTCAAAGTCCTCTTTCCTCCATGTGCTAAACAATTTCTAAATCATATGTGTTAGATATTGGATTTCATAAACACATAACAAACAATAATATGGTCGAATTATTTAGAGGTTTTAGAGAGAGAAAGTGGGAGCCTTTCTAGAGAGAGAAAGTGAAAGAAAACATAGAAGGTTAGATTAAGATGAATGAAAGGTCCAACCCTCTACCTTGGGAGGTAGAGGGTATAAATAGTTACAAACATAACGACCTCCTATTACTAGAGTTTATTTCGAGCTTCTAGTAGTTCTACACCTAGTCAAGTTTCTGGAGGTGATTTTCATGTTTAGTTACGCCTGAAACTTCTTAGCGATGTTTTCGTGTTTCTAACAACTTTACTTCTTAACTTCAGATGCTCGAGTTCTTGTTTCTGTTCTTATCTTACGATCCTAAGCTTTACATATTGTACCCCACTGGAGGGAATCCCCCTCTAACAATCCTTAATCTTTTAAGGTATCACTTCTCAGCCAGTGGGGATTATAATAGATCGTATTCAATCGAGCATCTGTATAGCAATAAATGCAATAAATCATCAAATAAATAATCAAACATCGCATCATATCGAATCACGTTGTGGCACCTCCTTCCTGCCCAGAAATGGGTGACATATGGACTAGGTGTCCGGCTATCCTCCAGCAATACAAACATTGATAAATATGGGAGATGGAGGGTTCCATCTCCCAACCTGGAAAGTAAGTAGAATTAGATTGGAAGATACAAAAGAAAGTGAAAGAGAGAGATCTTTCCGAGGGTGAAAGAGAGAGATTTTGGAGATTTATTAAGCTGGTATAATAACAAACAATACACAAATACTTTAGGTTATAGATTGTGTATACTAAATCTTTAACAAATCGTGTACCTCCTTTCTCCTGAAACTTTATAAAAGAAACTAGTGTTAAAAGTATCTTTTTCGGTAAACTAAAAGAACCATTTAAGAGGGGGAGTTATACACGCATCTTATAAACTTTAGTAAAATAGTGTATCTCCTTTCTCAAGAAACTTCATGATGGTGCTAATGGTTTGTAAATCTTTGGTAAATAGTGTGTTAGTTCCATGGAATAAATTTTTGTACCTTTAGAAACATGGAACTTCTAAACTTAATCAAAACTTTACGAGGGGGAATTATATACGAAGCTCTAAGCTTTTATCAAATCGTGTATAATCTCTCGTCATACGTGAAACTCTGTTTTTACCAGTAGAAAATAGTAGAAAGTATAAATATAGTGTAAAAAAGGGGGCTAGTTTTTAAAGTTTAGGAAACTCTAAAACCTAGAGTTCACTAAATTTA
>BPTQ01000005.1:214628325-214701686 GCA_019973895.1 Chrysanthemum seticuspe
CATAAATTGACAGTTCATTATTTCTTGTTATAATAGCATCAATGTCTTGTGTATTCATGACTAAATTACTTTTCTCATTCAAGACAGAAATATGTTTCTTCAGATTGTAAATGGTTGACTCTTTGTCTTGAAGCTGAGCTTTCAAAGTGTTAATTTCAAAAAGTTCACGGAATTCAGGAAGTTCCGGTTTTTTACATGGTTTGTTAAGTTGAAAACTTTCTTCTTTACTCTGAATCGCGATTTCAAGTGAAATGCAATATTTTTCAAGATTTGAGAATTTGTTTGAAAGTTCATCAAAAGCCTTCTTATCAACCAAATCTTTTGTTTTGAAACACTTAATCTCAGACTCAGCCTCAGTAACAGAACATTTATGAAAGACATGTTCAACATTATGATCAGTTTGTTTAAGTGCTTTAGCAGATGCACTATGTTGAACAGTAAAGGGTACCTCATTACATGACACCTGCTCAATTTCTGGTCTGTTATCTGCATCCACAACATGTGTAACGAGAGTCACTGGACCGCTGGATGTGTCAAGCTTATCAATATCTGAGCCTCTGTATTCAGTGCCAACTGATCCATCATCTGGTGTTTTACCCGACTCATCATTATATGTTGACTCTGACATTCTGCATTCAACAACACCCGATTCTTTAACAGATACATTACCCAACTTATCACAACTATTTCTCAACTGCACTTGACACTCATTCACGTTTTCATCTTTTTGTGTAACTTCCTCAATGTACTTCTCCACATTATCCATGAGTTGTATGAATGTCTCAATGAACACGCTAATTTCCATTCCAGTGTGTTTCTTGAAAGAGACTTCAGTCATTTCATCATCAAAATCTGAGGAATATTCCCCCCGGATAAATGGCTGAAATTGATCGAAGATTACTTGAAGAGCTGCATTAGATTCATCAGTTGAGAACTTCTCTTTAGTAATTTGAAACCTCAGTTGTTCTAAGTTTAGTAGCACAGTTCTTGTCAAGATGGGAAAATCCTGACGAAGGAGAGCACTGCTTGTTCGATCCATAGTTGTAGATAAAAGTAGTTTGAGGTGAAGATAAAGTAGTTGAAAGGGCTCAATGTTACATTTCTTTAGCATGGCATTTTGTAGCATTGACTGGTGCATTTCAGTCCTTTCAAAGTCTGAACCCGGAGATATCACATCCTCATTGATTGATTCAATCATCTTTAATCGTTCAGTGTAGCATCCATTATCATTATTATCCACAGCATCATACAATTTAAGCACTTCTGAAATCACTGGGTCAGTAGAGTAAGACATGATGTGGTAGAATGCACGGGATTTTACAAGTCTATGATTTAAACCGAGAAATAGAATCTTTCGCGGGATTTTACTAAAATCAAGACTAAACCGTTAAGCAATGACGAATGGAATGATAGACAATTGTGTGTTAGGATTAGCAGAGATGTTGTTTGGTTGTGATTCGGATTGGTTTAAGCCCGTTTTTCCTGAGAAATTTAGGTCTAAAAACTTAAAAACCTCAATAACTTCTATTCGGAGCGGATTTAGACCTCGAAGGTTGACCCGAATGAACTTTAGTTGATTCGGCATGCCATTCTCCTCGTTCTCACGGTCGTTTTGATGGGTAGAACGCTGAAAACGGAGTTACGGTTCAAAAGTTATGGCCGTTTGAAGTTTTGACGGGAAAAATCAACCAAGTCGCTACGAATTCTTGAACCAAGTCGCTAAGCACCTAATTCGCCACCACGCTAAGTCGCTAGAGTTCCAAGTCGCTAGCCAGATGTAAGTCGCTAAGTGGTAACTCGCTAACACTTAAGTCGCTAGCAAAATTTCAGCAGCAATTCGCTACTCAAGTCGCTAACAATGCAAGTCGCTAAAGAGCAACTCGCTACAGACCAAGTCGCTACCACCAAGTCGCTACCCGTAGTGGAGAGTCCACTACTTGTACTTTAACTCGCTAGGTCTAACTCGCTAGGTTTAAAGCTGTAACTCGCTACAATTTTGTGAAGCAAGTCGCTAGGAAGAATATACTCCGTGAGCTAAGTCGCTAACTTGAAAAACCATATAAACATCACTTTTTAATCCAAAAACAACCCAACCAAGATGATTCACGCTTACCAAATGAAAACCTAAACACTTGTGATGATTCTAAACATAAAAGTACCAACAAAATTCAAACTTTAACACAAGAAATCAACCAAATGATGCAAAAACCACTAAACTTTTTCAAACTCAAAAACCACCTAAAAACCACTATAATTCCAAAGATGTGCAAGATATGATCTAACCATGGCTCTTGATACCAATTGTTAGATATTGGATTTCATAAACACATAACAAACAATAATATGGTCGAATTATTTAGAGGTTTTAGAGAGAGAAAGTGGGAGCCTTTCTAGAGAGAGAAAGTGAAAGAAAACATAGAAGGTTAGATTAAGATGAATGAAAGGTCCAACCCTCTACCTTGGGAGGTAGAGGGTATAAATAGTTACAAACATAACGACCTCCTATCGGCCTGTGGATCAGGTATACAGTGGGTAAAGACCCGTCCTTCCTCCACGGTGTTGCACTAAGCTATACTACGCTACAAACTAATAAATAAACTACTAAATAACGTAAATAACGATATGTCTACGAGCTAACTTATGCTAGATAATATTAGGGGTGACCGACTCTTCACTATGGAATTTTCTAATTCCTAACAATATGCACATATTGAGGGGGGGGGGTTTCTAAATGATCAAAATAATTAAGGTACAAAATGCTTTGATTTCGTATCACAAGTACCTTGATTGTTTTTCCAAATGATTTTTCAATTGGTTTTATGGAAGAATGAACTGTACCAAAAGACCGACCATGTTTCTTTATGTATGGAGTTATAAGGATGGTGAGGTTAGGTATTCGTTCCCATGATCCACCAGAATCGGAGGGATCTACTCAGGGATAATCCACTAGATAGTGTAGAAGTCCTTAGGTATGATGAAAAAAGGAGAAAAGTGAGAAATGGGAAGAGTGCGGACTGAGATAGAGCTAGAACTGGAATAAACCCAACAAGGTTCTAGTAATGAAGTCTTGGTAAGCACTGAAGGGGTTGAAGAATGAAAAAGAATTGAATGAGAAAAGGGTGAAAAGAAATAGCCCTCCAATAACATCCTTAGGGCAGAAACCGGGTTCAATTCATATGCTACTGGTGGTTACCAAGGTAACATCGGTATTGAAGACAAGACGTCATGGACCCAGTGACGCACTGCACTACAAATTCCCAAGCTACTCAAGTTCCTCTTGAAAGGACTTGTTTCAGTCTCACGGGGAACTGACATTGTCTATCGACATTCTCTTAGAGTTTGTTGATATTGAAGAAGGAGACCCTCTCCCTAGTCTCCGGCATAGGAACCTAATATGCACAATTGAGTCTAGAGCCACGAGATAATCTATAAATCTCTTTAGGACACTGTCATTGAAGACTCTCTGTTTCACACAATGTGGAAAGAGAGATTATATCTTATGAGTCCTACGCATTATCCTTGTGGTATTGCCAGAACATCTGAGTGATATGCAAACATATTCACAATGAAGATGGAAAGCCTTCTGGAGCCAACATCAAACAAGCTCCTGGTGGGTGGCATGTGAGATCTATCCAATAGATCAACCATGTGACAACTGAACAGAAACAATGGGGCGATTCAATCTTTTCAATCAATCCTGGTTCAGGTTATGGATTGACGGATACCTTTGAAAAAACCGGTCATTGTGCTTTAAAATCCTTTTCCTTAGCACATCGACTGGGTACTAATATTTCAAATTAAAAGGTGTTTATGATTGATAATTGATTTTCTTTAAAACCTTCGTTGTATTGCAAAAACAATTTCTATTGAGCGGTACACGATTGTTTATCAAATCTCTTTTCATCAATCAGTGAATCTCAATTCGCTGGTTCACTCACTCCGTGTTGTCTTCTTTGAGACGTTCCGGTTTGAGAACAGCTAGACTAGCTGCGAAACCCTGTCAAGGAAATTCTTCAGAATTATATCTGATCACAGGTAGTACTTGTACTGATCAACGGGGAACCGTAGGCCGTGTACCTCAATTCAACAAAAGTGATCAAAGACACTTTTGTGCACTTTATTGCTAACTGCTGTATGCAGGTACGCCCGACATTTGCAGCTGATCAGAATGAAGCGGTCAATCCATAGCCGCATGCTCACACTACACATTCATCTCTAAAGAAAACATGATAAGTGCATCAATGACTCTGATATTTTCACTCCATGCTTCTGCTACGCTGCTGCCAATATCATGAATCAACGAAAGCTTCAGCTACTCTGATAAAAAGTAATCATGATCCAAAATGTAAGCATGTCGGTCCAAATGTCTCAACAACATATGCTGGCAACACAACAATGGGTGATACCGAGATTAGCTATGGCTGATGATCTCTATTAAAGCTCAAAGGTCATCGAAGTAGATCAGCTCTATAACCTCCACGAAATATTCATTATTGTTGAACCATGATGAAATCACCACGGAAGCACAATGTTTGATTACTTTGAAGTATTAAAGTCTACGAGCTCAAGACTGAAGAATTAATAGACTGCTAGGATGCAAATTGTAATTCATGGGGTGACCTCCCATAGGGGGAGATTGTTAGGAATTGGAAATTCTATAGTGAAGTATCGGTCACCCCTAATGTAATCTAGCTTAAGTTAGCTCGTAGACATATCGTTTAGTGTGTTATTTATTAGTTTTTATTAGCGTAGCTTAGACTAGTGCAACACCGTGGAGGAAGGATGGGTGTTTACCCATTGTATGCCTGATCCACAGCCCGTAGGAAGGCGTGTCTCTTTGTATAAATAGCCCTCTCCTCACAAGGGAGAGGGTTGGATGTTCATTTGGAATCTAACCTTCCATGAGTTTCTCTTTATAGAATATCCCACTTTCTCTCTCTAAACCATCTAAATTATACGCCTATTTGATCTTGTAGTTTAGTGTGTTTATGAAATCCAATATATTACATTCTTCTTAGCTTTATTGAAGTAGTTTCCGCATACTTAGTAAAGTAATATCAGTGTTTCATTGTTAGTAACTTAGGATTTATCCGAGGTTGCTAAGCCCTTACAAGCTATATAGTTAGTTTGGTCAGAGTATATCGATCCAACACTTTGCAAGTAAGGTTTCCGAGATTATTTGCTTTAGAAGAAATCAAAGAGTGTCGAGTGAACAACATTGCTCAACATATCCTTTATGGTCAAATAGACATGATTAATTGGAGACGTCCACCTAGAGGAGGCCGGGAAGAGGAGGAGCTGAGTAACCTTCAGTCAGAGCTTGAAGTTGTTGAGTTTTCTAATCAGGTTGATTGCCTTCAATGGTCGTTAACTGATTCAACAATCTACACTGTCAAGTCGCTTAAAAGAGCCTTAGATAATATTATTCTTCCATCTAATGGTGATGAATTTACATGGAATAAACTTATCCCTATAAAAGTTAACATCCTTTTTTGGCAGGTTTGGCTCAACAGGATTCCTATGAGACTTAATGTTCAAAACAAAGGTATCATTTGCCCCTCCGTCATGTGTCCTTTATGTGATCTCGAGGCTGAGGATATAAACCATTTATTCTACCAATGCTCGTTTGCCAACACTTTGTGGTCTGAAGTTATGGAATGGTGGGGTCTTATTTTCCCCAAGATTTATCAATGGAATCCATATGGTTCTCTGTTTCCGCTGTAAGACTACAAGGACTGGTGGCCACTGTGTTTTATGTCATGTTTCATAGCGTCATATGGCTAATGTGGTCATATAGAAATGATAAGTTTTTTGACAGTCTAGATACTTCTCATGCTTTTCCATTCGTTATCTTTTGTAAGCTCCAAGATGTGGTTTTTAATTGGGTTGTTAGTAGGAGTAAGAAACTTAGCCTTGTATGGTTAGATTGGTTGTTTAAACCTCAAATAGCTTGCACACGTTTTTTTAGGTGATGCTCATTTGATGTGTATTTGCTCCTAGCCTCTTGCTGGGTAAACATTCTTAGTTTTGTTTATATATAAATATATTTCTTCGCCGTCCAAAAAAAAAGTTAGTTAAATCGTCTAACAGTTTAACTAATGACCCATTAGTCATTTCGTGAACTAATAATTTATATAACTAATATATCTACTATGAATACATGAATTACATTAATAAAAACGTTCCCTCGGTGTATACTATGTACCCCCAATAGGCTCACGTATTTCTAGTCGTGTAAGTACCGATTACGACTTGAGCACTACGAATAACTCTACTTGCGAATGTAATAATCGCAATACTTATACAAGCAATGGTAAGCGTCTAGCAACATGCCATTGCTCTAAGAAAATACCTGAGTGCGGTTTTGTAAAATGTCTCAGTCTAAATGGCTTATAATTAAACATCCTTTTATTTAAGATACTTGTTAAACTATGGATATGGATCAAAGTCATTCCATAATGTTTAATCTATTCTGGTTCTTGTTATAGATATTAGTGAAGATCGTCAAATTTAAAAAAGAATCATCTTGACTTACTTTAAGAATGGCCATGCAAATATCCGATCAATTCAAAGAGGGCCCCAGTAGTATCTAGCTCCAGAAAACACGTGGAGGGACAAATTCTATTTTGACTGCACGTGTCATTCATGTGCTTCACATCACTTCTGAAAATAGCCATTATAACTATCTTATTTCAGGACAACTTTTAACTATATCAACAAAATGATGTTCACACATGCAAGACCTACTTGCATCTCAAGTCTAAGGACAAGTAATACAACCACTTGCGAGATTCACCCAATGACGCCGATCCATAAAGTGAATTCTTGTAGGTTTGGGTAGTCCAATATCCATAGCATGTGGATAACATTTGAGTTTGGCGGACACATCCTTTAAATTCATTAACAATGAATATTACCAATCGCTCATATTTGTCTTAATTCAACAATACTCCCGTATTGTTAATTGAGATGTAAGCGTTTTACGTAAAACTTGTAAAAAAATTGTGTAGACTTGTAAAACATGCTTAAATAAGTCATATGACACATGTTTGGCGTAGACTAAACTTAGTCTAATATCGGTTTATGTTAAATGTCATTTTCCGGTTTACGCGATTTAACCTAATGGTTATAAGTAAAAGTAAATATTTAAACGTTCAAAGTAAATTGTTTTGAGTTTATGGTTGAGTAATGTCCTAAAAAATATGAGTTTTTACAGTCTACCCCATTAAAGGAATTCCATCTCGGAATTCAGTTTGTGTGCCATAGTGGTGTCGGTGAAGAGGTGTGGGTACTTGCGGCGAATCTGGTCTTCTCGTTCCCAAGTGCACTCAAGAACTCTTTGAGAATTCCATCAAACCTTGACGATCAGAATTCGACTTTGTTTCAACCGCTTAACATCTCGGTCCATGATTTCCACTGGTTCTTCAACAAAGTTCAGCTTGTCATCAAGCTGAATCTCTTCTAGCGGAATGACGAGTGACTCATCCGATAGGCACTTCTTCAGGTTGGAAATGTGAAATGTATTGTGGAAACTACTGAGCTCTGTCAGAAGCTCGAGTCGGCCAGCCACTGGATCGACTTCGTCAAAATATTGAATGGCCCATTATTCTTCGGGTTCAGCTTCCCTCATTTTTTGAACCGTATCACGCCTTTCCAAGGCTAGACTTTCAACATAACCATGTCTTCAACTTGAATTTCCAAGGGTTTACACCTTAAATCAGTGTAACTCTTCTAATGATCTTGTGCGGCCTGCAGCCTATTGACTTAGAGCGCTGCTTCTAAGCCCTGATGCGTACTAATGATTAATGTAATTGGAATAACCAAGGAAGCGTACTAATAGCCGAAGGAAGTAGATGTCAATTCAATGGAAGAAATGATAGTCACAAGAAGTAAATAACAAATGAAAGAACTAATGAATCATAAAAATAGTAACGAGATCCTGCTGTGTATAGTATTTTAGGAGCAAAGACTGCTTAAAGGGATAGATTAAATATATGTATGAACTAGGGAGAAAAACGCTATCGATTAATGCAAATGAAAGGATCAATGAATAAAAATAGTGGATAATAATTAGATGTCAAGAACATTCATACTAGCATGAAGAAAGAATGCTTGAAAGGAAGGTTAGTTATTTGTACGAACAAAGAAGCAAACCGTTAAGAATCAATGCAAACAAAAGGATCAATGAATCAAAACAACAATGCATAGATTTAGATGTCAAGATCATTTGAACTAATATGAGCAAAGAATGCTCGAGAAAAATATTTGATATTCATACGAACGAAGAAGCAAACAAAATGATGTGTAAGATAAAGCCCAATGACCGAAATCAACGCAAATTGAAGAATCGTAAATCATCACAATAGTAATGAGAAGAAATCAACACAAATAATCGATGTAATCGAGAGAACCAACGAATCTAACCAGATGCCAAAAGAGGCAAATACTGAAAGATAGAACTCTAAATGAGGACATACAATAAGCATCACATATGGTAAATGAGAATAAATGAGGACCAACAATAAACAAGAAAGACAATATGCATCACGAATGCTAAATGAAAATAAATGAGAACAAAAAATAAATGAGAAAGACAATAAGCATCACGAATGCTGACTGAGAAAGAAAATATATACGTATCACTCTGGTCCAACGAGGCTGTAGGTTGGCCACCACGGCTCGTTTCTACTGGCGTGTAATGTCTCTCATGATGTGCCATGTGTGTCACAAGGAATGTGTTGGAATCACTCCTAAACATTAATTCAAGTGTTAGTGATTCATATGTAATAGTTAACTTAATATGGCTTTTATGTTAGTAATCATGCCAAGGCTTATGTAGAAAGCCCATGAGCCTTGGCCCAAGTCCAATAAGGAAAGGAAGGGACTAGGAGTGTTGCCCTAGCTCCCTCTCCTATAAATAGTCTTGTAATACCCTCACTTGAGGGTTGGTTGTTCAATTTATCTTTCACTTGCACTCTACGCGTAACCTTTCTATACTTATACGTGTGTGTGTGTTTGGTTACTTGTTCATCCGATCTATCCTCTTATCTATTTCTTCTATTGATGCTTGTGTTACTAATATGGTGACCTAACAGTGGTATCATTCGCCAAATAGTTGGGTGAATCGTTTTTGTTGCTTTTGTGAGTTTCGGTCTTACGCGTAACAACGGTTGATACTTTGGTTCGCTTAAAAACTTATTTTTTACACTTTCAATCCAAGATTCTTGTACTTTCAACGTTTTAAGGTGTTAAAATAACTGTTTTTGGCAAAAAGTTTCAAACTTTTCGTGTGGATCATGGTTTTTAAGCTTGGTTTTTTACGTGGGTTAAGTTCTACGCATAACTATTTTATAAGCTTTGGATCATCAAGTTTCACACTTTTGTGTTATTTTGGTGATATTGAAGCTATTTCATCACAAAAATCTGGTTTAGAAACATCTTTGGGAAAAAATCATTTTTGGTGGAGTTCTACGCATAATGAAACCCTAAAACTACACGTAACTTTTCCGTGGTTTGATCTTCAGTTTCGTGGATTAGTCAGTGTTTTTCTTGCTTGGATAAGCCTGAAAACACTTCGACTTTGGATATTTTTTGCACTGTGATAGTGTAAAAGATCTTTTGGATAAAACCCTAAATTTACGCATAAGCTTAAGCTTACGCGTAGAACCCATTACGCATAAGATTCATCTTACGCCTAAGCTTTGTCTTACGCATAAGGTAATCCTACGCTTAAGTTTTCTACGCCTAACTTTCTGTTTACGCATAACTTTAGTGTTTTCTCATTTCTTACGCGTAAGCTAATCCTACGCGTAACTATTACTGTTACGCGTATCTTTGGTGTTTTTACGCATAAGTGTTACTTTGCTTTTCTGTGATTTCTACGCCTAAGGATACTTCATCAACAACGGTTCATTCGACTACAAAGATCCATTTAACAACACAAGTTTCAACATGTCACAACCACCATACTCTAGCTATTTTCCTTACACTTATAATCAACATCAATAACAACAACTATGTCCACAACATCAACAACAAATTTATCAACAACAATTTAATCAACAACATACTCCACAACTTGCAGCAATTCCACAACCTCAAATGGTTCAACCACCACCAAGTCTTCAAGTACAACCTTACACAAACTTCTACAATCAACATCCATCCAGGAATACTATGAAGGAACCGACATGGTTTGGCAAGATGTGTGAAGCATTAAGTAGCCAACAATCAATTCATGAAGCTGGCTCACTTGATAGACCTCCAATGCTCACTCCCAGTAATTATGATCAATGGGTGATAAGGTTCTTTAGGTTTTGTGATCTAAAGAAGCCACATGGAAAGTTCTTAAAGAAGGTAATTATGGAAGGTCCATTTCAGATGCCTACTGTTATTACACCCGCAGATCCAGATGCCAATCCACCAAGAGATGCTGTCACCAACATTGCAACTATCTCCGACCTCACTGGTGATGAACTTCTACACTTTGAAGCCGATGAACTAGCAATGCAATACATCCTTTTAGGACTACCCAATCCAATCCTTCGAAGTGTTGATGCTCAAAAGACTGCAAAAGCAATGTGGGAACATATTCATCTTCTTATGCAAGGCACTACACTCAATCATGAAGATATGGAATCCAAAATCTACTTGGCTTATGAACACTTCATGATTGAACCAGGAGAGACGTTAGAGTCATATCATCATCGCTTTTCAGACATCATTAATGATTTGGACAAACACAACATCATCATGCCTCGAATTGTTGTCAACACTAAGTTCCTAAGTAGTCTTGGTCCGGAATGGGAGAAGTATGTCATTTTTCTCCGTCAAGCTAAGAATATTCATCATGCTACATACGGATTGTTGTACGACTATTTGAAGCCTCACCAAAAAGAAGTTGAAAAAGAAAGGACTATCCGTGGACTCCCGACTTCACAGACAATTCCTGATAATCAACAACTTGATTTGTGGGCTCAAACTAATCTTCCTCCTCAAACAACTCCTCAACCCACTCCTCAACCAACGGCAACCATCACACCATATGATCAGTCACAGCAACAACCTCAACAAAATCAATTGGTTCCATACAACAACAACAATGCTCAAGCACTTTACAGTGAAGCTGATGAGGACTCTACTGCTTTTGATGAATTGCAACAAGGATTTGTTATGATTGCTAAAGCCTTCGGTCTGTATACAAACAAATCCAACAATCGCATTCGTTCCTCATCAAACACAAGGAATCAGGCTGTTGTGAACAATGGACGAGTTGAAGTTAAGAACCGTGGTTATGGTCGTCAGATGGGAGGTGGTCAAGGGTTTAATGCTATGGGACGGAATAACATGGGTGCTCCGCAACAACAAAGGGCTCCATTGGTTGAACAGGGGAATGCTCATAATGGAGTTAATGGTCTTCGTTGTTATAACTGCAATGAAAAGGGTCATCTGGCTAATTCATGTCCTAAGCCGAGGACAAGAGGCAATGCTTATCACAAAGAGGCATTGCTCTTGGCTCTTAAGGATGAAGCTGGTGGAACTCTTACAAACAAGGAACAGAGCTTTATGGCAGATGCAGATTCTGATGATGATATGGAGGACTTGCAAGCTAATGCAGCAGTGATGTTGATGGCACAAATGCAAGCTCTACACATGAGTGATACAGGCCCAGTGTATGACACTGATGGCTTGTCTCAGGTACCGGAACAAAATATACTTATCACTGATCTGCTATCTCCGCCAATTTCTCCATCCGACAAGGATCAGAGTGTTCAACATGAGCAATCCACATCTCATTCCGATGATTATCAAATAGATCCCGTAGTTATATTTGATGATCAAGATGACCTAATGGTTAATATTGATAATCAAGTTGACTCCGTGATTATATTTGAGGATCTAAATAATGATCATGTTGAGACTCACGTTGAACAAAATGAGCTTCGGTCTAATAGAGAAATTGAGCTCCTAACCTTAATTAAAGACCAACATTCTCGTTTGGAAATTTGCAACAAATTAAAAGAAAAAAATGCACTGTTAATTAGGGATAATGAATGCTTAATTCGACAACTCAATTTTTTTTTAAACTCAAGAAAAACGAGAAGAAGGTTTTGAAGTCGCATTTGCTAAATCTCATCAAAACAAAAAATCATTAGAACGACAGATACGTGATCTAGCCGCTTCCAAGAATGCTTTGTTGTCTCAGATAGAACAACTGAAACATGAACATAAAAAACAACTTAACGCTCTTAATTTGGAAACTCAAAAAGCCAAGGCTGAGTTGTTAACTTGTCAAAAACAGTTCACTGAGTACAAACAGTATTCCACGAAACGAATAGATAACTATCTTGAAGAAATTGTCGAGTTACAAACCAAAATCAAAGAGTTTCGAAATGTTGTTTACAAACATGGTGAGTCAATCACAACTATTCAAAAGTTTACTTTTAAACCTAATCCAAATGGATATGGACCAATTCTTGCTGATTACAAACCTAAGTTTTCAAACAGAGCATTCAAACCAAATCCTGATGTTTACAGTGCAGAACATAGAATTGATGATTCAATTATGACTGTTGTTGAATATAATCGTATGGAGGAATTAGATGCAGATGACGAGAGTCAGTCAAAAATGGAAAATGTCGTTTATAACAAACCATTTAACTATTCAAAAGCCGTAACTTTTGTCGCACAACAAGATACTTCCAACAAACCTTTTGTTATCATACCAGTTTCTGAAGTTAGTCCCAAACACAATGGTGCACAAATTAATAGTCCTTTACCTTCACTTAGTGAAGTTAAAACAAAAGCCGAAAGTTGTCGCGTTATAAAATACTTTGACACTTTCTTATCTGACCTCAAAATTTTGGAACGTGAGATTGAATTTCATTCTGAAATAAAAGTTGAACATTTTCAATCGCCAATGACGCGAGAACATAGAGACATTGTTTAGAAAATACTTTTACCCCATGTAAAAAATTTGAAAACTTGTGCACTATATTGGGAAAGGGACTTTCACAAGGAACTAGGTCTCATGAAAACAATTTTCGAGAAAACAGAAACATCGATTTCAAATACTAAACGTAAAAAGAAATTGTTAAGAAAAGATGTTGATCGACTCTTGGAAGATGTTATCTGTGCTGATATCAATAATCTTGTTCTATTACAATCTGTTGTATATGCATCTCATCATATCTCTATTGATTCTGTTGATTCTGTTGATATCATTATGAATACCGATAATGTGCATCAGATCGAGTCTTTAAAAGTTGAAAATGAACGACTATTAAATGAACTTTCAAATTCAAAACGTCGTCTTCAATGGTGTCAAAAAGATTGTCAAAATCGTGAACTTGCTTTGCAAAACAAAATCCAACAGTTGCAATCAAAAACGTTTCATCCTAAAATTGAGCAACTGGATGATCAAAACGTGTCTTTGAAATGTCAAATCTCAAAATATGAACAAGAACTTGAAAAAGTTAAAAAGGAATATGGTGTCATATTTGATTTACTCAAACAGACTCGTAATGAAGCATCAAACGAACTTGATCACTATCTTGCACACACTAAAGAAGTCATGAATTTTTATGGAAATCTTCGTTCTGAAAATCAAGATTTGGTGCACACTATCATTAAGTTAAGGGAAATGTTAGGAAAGTATGAACATGTTCAGCCTAGCATCATTAAGAGAATTGCACCTGTAACACTTAGCAAACATGAACCTAGATTGCCTACTGACAAAACACAAGATACTAATGTGCTTCCCTCTACTGAAACAAGACTAGTTGTCTCTTTTCCAAACGTCTGCACTTCACAGCCTAGGAGCAATACAAGGAAGAATAGGAAGTTGCGACCTAAGAAAAGATCAATAAAGAATGCTGAAGTAGAAGAACACCATAGGACTTTGAATAAGACTCAAGTTACACCCACTTTAGATATTGCGTCTGACAAATGTAATGGAAAAAGTGTTGTAACGAATGCTAAACCTTTAAGTACTTTTGATATTCAGTCTGATGCTTCTTGTGTTATTTGTCGTAAAAGTATGCTTTCTGATTGTCATGAAAAATGTGTTGCTAGAGCTATCTTGTCTCGTTTACGGAATCCTAAGAATCGGAATACCTCTAGGACCACTAATGCTTCTAAGTCTGTGCTTGGTAGACCGCCCTCCTTAGATTCTAAGAAACGCATTGATGTCCCTGTAGTTCCAGTATCACCTCCAAAGAATGTAGTACCACCTAGTGCATTCACTAAGACTAAAGCTAAGACTAGTTGGAGATGGCAGAAATGGATACATAATACACTAGGATTTAAATAGATGCCTAAAATCATTGATGTGTGTATTTCTACTATAACTGCTGAGGAACCCTCTAACTCATCGGGTTCCACATCTACCTCTATTCCATCTGTGTCGTCTGTGTGTAATGCAGGTGATACAGATCATCCTTTGGATTGTTGATAGCGGATGTTCCCAACACATGACAGGCAATCTTAAACTGTTATCAAACTTTGTTGCAAAGTTCATTGGCACTGTCAGATTTGGGAATGATCACTTCGCAGCTATAATGGGCTACGGAGATTATATCAATGGCAATATCGAAATTAGCAGGGTTTATTATGTGGAAGGCCTTGGTCACAATCTTTTTTCAGTCGGTCAATTCTGTGATGGAGATTTGGAAGTTGCTTTTAGGGAGAAAACTTGTTTCATTCGTGATCTACAAGGAAACGATCTAATGTCTGGCTCTCGCAATTCTAGTCTATACACAATCTCTATGCAAGACATGGTTGCTTCATCTCCCATCTGTCTACTTTCAAAAGCAACATCAACAAAATCCTGGCTATGGCACCGTCGTCTCTCACATTTAAACTTTCAAACCATCACCAACCTTGCTCGACACAAACTTGTTGAAGGTCTCCCTAGATTCCAATATTCCAAAGATCACCTATGCTCAGCTTATGAACAAGGGAAAAGCACTCGTGCTCATTTTCCTTCAAAGGTGGAACACAGCTCTCAACATGTGCTTCATCTTCTTCACATGGATTTGTGTGGCCCGATGCGCGTACAAACGATTAATGGCAAACGCTACATCTTAGTAATTGTCGATGACTACTCACGATGGACTTGGGTCTACTTTCTTCGAAGTAAAGATCAAGCTCCACAGATGATCATCACCTTTCTCACGAAAATTCAAGTTCAGCTCCGGAACACCGTCCGCCAAATCAGAACAGACAAAGGAACTGAATTTGTTAACCAAACTCTTCGAGAATTTTATGAGAAAGTGGGAATTGAGCATTAGACATCTATTGCACGTACACCAGAACAAAATGGAGTTGTTGAAAGACGAAACCATACGTTAGTGGAAGCTGCAAGAACAATGTTAATCAATGCTAAACTTCCAGATTACTTGTGGGCATAAGCTGTATCAACTGCATGCTATACTCAAAATCGTTCAATGATTACAAAACGCCACAACAAAACACCTTTTGAGCTTATCCACAACCATAAACCGAATCTAAAACACTTTCATGTATTTGGATCCCTTTGCTACCCAAATAATGATCGTGATGACTTTGGAAAGCTCAAAGCCAAAGCTGAAATTGGAGTCTTTATAGGATATTGTGAAAATTCTAAGGGTTTTCGGATCTGGAATCGTCGTACAAAGCAGGTTATGGAAACGATTCATGCTAATTTTGATGAACTTACAGAAATGGCTTCTGAGCATAACAGCTTAGAACCCGGTCACAACCGTTTAAACTTCCCTCAAACCCCATCATCAGCTGAACCAAGCCCCCAGCTTACTCGTCAACAAATGGAAAAGCTATTTGCTCCGCTGTTTAGTGATGACATTGATGAACGTGCTACAGGTGTATCCGTTGTTTCCGCTGCTCAACCTGATCATACTATTATACCTGATACACCTGTTACAACAACTACTGTTGACGAAGCACCACCAGTTGAATCTACAACAACAGTTGAACAAACTGCTTCCAACGACGCTGAATCAGCTGCTGATGTTCTTAATGAAGTACCCCCCACCCGCAGATTTTGATCCAAATGTGTTCTTTAACCCGTTTGCCAATGAAACTGCTACACCTGATGTCGCGGAATCATCAACAAACCATTTGAATCCTCAAAATCTGAACAATGTATATCAGCATCAACCCTCTACACATCGTTGGACAAAAGACCATCCTCTTGAGAACATTATTGGCAACCCGAATCAACCAGTCGTTACGAGACAACGTCTTCACACAGATGGTGAACATTGCATTTATGCTCTCACTGTCTGCCAATCTGAGCCATAGAACATTAAAGACGCAATGACAAAAGACAACTGGATTGAATCCATGCAAGAAGAACTCAACCAATTCAAACGTCTTGAAGTATGTGAACTGGTTGAAAGACCAACAGGGGTCTACGTCATTGGTCTCAAATGGATTTGGAAAAACAAATTGGATGCTGAAGGAAATGTAATCAGAAACAAGTCATGTCTGGTGGCTAAAGGTTATAGACAGGAAGAGGGTATTGACTTTGAAGAATCGTTCGCTCCGGTTGCTCGTCTTGAGGCTGTTTGGATCTTTCTCGCGTTCGCAGCTCATATGAATATAACGGTCTTTCAGATGGACGTCAAAACTGCTTTTCTGAATGGTCAACTGAAAGAAACAGTATATGTCAACCAGCCAGAAGGATTCGTTGATCCCGAGTTCCTGAACCATGTCTATAAACTGACCAAAGCTCTGTATGGTCTCAAACAAGCTCCTCGGGCATGGTACGATAAGTTATCATCCTTCCTCATTGCCAATAAATTCACCAAAGGTTCGGTCGATCCCACACTTTTCATACAATATCACGGGGCTCACATCTTAATCATTCAAATCTATGTGGATGACATCATTTTTGGGTCAACACATTTTCTTGATGGGTGAACTCACATTCTTTCTAGGAATCCAAGTTCATCAATCACCCCGTGGTATTTTCTTGAGTCAGTCCAAATATGCCCTTGAACTGTTAAACAAATTTGGAATGCAAAACTGTGACACCTATGCCACACCAATGGCTCATACCAAGAAGCTAGACGCTGATTTACATGGGAAATTGGTGGACCCTACCAAATACCATAGTATTATTGGGTCTCTCATGTATCTAACAGCTAGCAGGCCTGATATTGTTTTTGATGTATATCTTTGCTCCCGTTATCAGTCGAGACCAACTGAAACCCACCTCTCTGAGGCTAAAAGAATCCTCCGATACATCAAGGGAACCATTAACTTGGGGATCTGGTATCCGAAGGATTCTGGTTTTGAACTAATAGCTTTTTCAGACGCTGATCACGCAGGATGCTTAGACTCACGGAAAAGTACTTCAGGAGCATTACAATTTCTTGGTGATAAACTGGTGTCATGGCAATCGAAGAAGCAGGATTGTACATCGATGTCCTCAACCGAAGCAGAATATGTAGCCATGTCGGCGTGTTGTGCTCAAGTCATTTGGATGAGAACACAACTCAAGGACTATGGTTACGTATTTGACAGAATCCCGATGTACTGCGACAATCGGAGTGCTATTGCAATCTCGTGCAATTCAGTTCAACATTCGAAATCAAAGCACATCGATCTTCGATATCATTTCATCAAGGACCACGTGGAACAGGATACTGTTGAATTATACTTTGTGGGTACAGATCTTCTCACCAAAGCCTTATCTCCTGCTAGGTTTAATGAGTTGGTCCACCGGATTGGTATGCGGTGTTTGACTCAAGAGGAACTGGATGAACTCTTAAAACATTCTTAAAAACCAGTCACACCAAAACCTCTTTTGTAAATATTTTTTAAAAACAAAATACAAAATTATAAAATCAGTTAAAACAACAAAAATATTCTTCTATCTATATTTCTGTTAACATTGCAAGTACAATTCTTCCGTCAACACTCAAATCTTTCAAAATTCAGTATTTTTTTCGATCAAGTGTTGAGGGGGAGAAAGCTAATATTCTTCAGTTTAATAAAACCTTGTACTTGCATGTTACCGTATCCCGGTTGTTTCTTTAAATAATGGTGGTCACTTTTTTGGTTTACTGACACTCCTCGGACTAAAATTTATAAAATTTCATTATTTCTTAAGTCGAGGGGGAGTGTCGTCAAATTTCTTTCCAAAATATCATTCGTTTGGTAACCAAAATGGAAGTTAAAGGCATTGATTGTAAATGGTAAAGGTGGAGAGACTAAAAATGTCAAAAGCTTAAAGTTATTTTTAATAAAACTACCTACCTAACATTTACTCTTCACATTTATTATTCCACCAACCATAATCTACGCATAAAAATCAACCTTCAAATCCGGTTACTTGATCATCAATTTGTAAGTGTTCTTGTGTTCTTAACATGATTACAAACAAGGGTTTTTAATCATTTTAAAAACCAACGGTTAGATTGTTAGATATGAGTGATTTTGTGTTCTACGCATAAGCGTATGAACACATAATCAATGGTGTGTGTTTGTGGTGAAAAAGATAGTGTCAAAACGTTTATATATCATCATTGAAACTATTTTGATCATAAAAAAACACCAGATACACGAATTGAGTGATTTTGAAAACTATGGTTCATGTGTATATTTTGGGTGTTTCAAATGAGAATGTTTTTGGTTAAAAAGATAGTTGAGTGATGTTGTTCTTATGGTGAATTGATGATATCTAGGCTCAGAACCAACCCAGAAACACTAATTGATCTTTAATTAGAAACTAGGGTTTAAGTTCATACGCATTTGGGTATTTTTGATTCACATAAATTCTGATGTTAAAACTTGGATAGAACTACTCATAAGGCTTCTTAGACCTCCCAGAATCATTTTGGTGCAATTTCTATGGCTAGATTACTTACTCGTAAAAATTGAACCTTAGGGTTTAGGCTTACGCATAAGTGTTCTTACGCGTAACTGTTAAATGTGTATTCATGCTATGATCTGATGGTGAATGAATGTATGTGTTAATATTGGTGATATGATGATCTTATTTCAGGTTTGGTACTCGTTAAAATTCAGAATCAAGGTTGTTTGACATCTACGCATAAGGATCACCTTACGCGTAGCATGTTATGCGTAAGAGAAATCTTACGCGTAATTATTACGCGTAAGGTTCTACATAAGGGACTACGCGTATCCTGTGAAGGATATGCGTAAACAGTGACCTCTACGCATATGGTTGACTCTTACGAGTAAGCCTTACGCGTAAGGTTTATATACGCTTACGCGTAAGCTCTACGCATAAGGTCCCCTTTTCCTATGCGTAAGTCTAGAACCTACGCATAAGCTTGCATTTACGCGTATATCACTCCTGTTTACGCATAGCCTTTTCTACGCCTAAGCCTTGCTTAACCTTAATTATGAATTTTTACGCGTGCAAACTTGTAAATAATTAAATCATAACGCCACGAAACCAATAAGGTCACTAATAAGCTTAAACGTTTAATAAGTTGTGAAAAGTAAGTGAAAACATGGACTTTAAAACTTAAAGTTAATCAACTCACGAAACTTATCACGACGTCATTGAACTATTGGACAAACAAGTGACATTGGACTCGTAATAATCATCGACATATCACATTCTATATTTAGACAATAAAACCATCTATTGACTAACATAATGTATTTCGATATGTTGGTTCTTTTGGCTAAATATCTTTCAGATCACGACATGGATGCTCAAATGCAGAATGTGGAAGCACCAAATGTTCTCACCGTTGCTGATATCTTCCCTCGTGGTTATCCGATGAAGATAGGAAAGAACAACCTTCGTGTTGATTTTGATACTCTCACCTGATCAGAGTCTTCTTGCTTAATCGTTGTGGATATTCTGAAGAATCATCCCTATCAGAACATGCTCACAAACTCTGCTACAGTGCCTGAGATCTACATTCATCAGTTCTGGAATACAATGCAAAATATTGATTCGCTCCCGAACCGTCAAGTTTAATCACACAAGCTAACCACTTGTGAATGGCTAACCGTAATAAACTTAAAACTGCTCAGAAACCAATGCAATGAAGATCTGGAGAATATAGTGGATTCCCGGGTCGTTAAGTCCCACGGAGACTCAATGGTGTTTCAAAACTTTCAGTTGATAGAATGATCACTAAGGATAGTGATCAGTAAATATTTTGATGAATAACTACACTACTGATTGCTTGGAATGAATTTGGATACAGAATTGATAAGCACAACAATCAGATAAAACAAACGTAAATACGTACGTTTATAAACTACGTAAACGTACAAAATAAAAAGTGAGTTAAAAGAAATAAAAGACCTACAAATATGAAAATGACATTTTTGGAATCCTAAAAATAAAAGAAAATTATTAGAAAAAGAAAATTATTTTTACAACTATTTATTTAATTATTATTAATTAAAAACTATTTCTAACTATTTAATAATACTCTAAAATAAAAGAAAATATGAAATAAGGCTAGAAAAATAAAATTATGATTTAGAAAAATCTAAAATATTATAAAACTTATTTTAAAATTGAAAATATATTTTTTACACTTTTTATCTATTTATTACTAATTAATTATTATTTAAAATACACTTAAATACAAGAAAATATAAAATTAACCTGGAAAAATAAAATTTTAACTTAGAAAAATCTAGAATATTATAAAACTAATTTTAAAACTGAAAAGATATTTTTTATGCTTTTTAATTATTTATTACTAATTATTTAATACTTTTAACTATTTAAAATTATAATAAATACTAAATAAACAGAGAAAATTATGAAACTTTTACTAAAAATGACTTAAAGTGACAGAAAACTAAGAAAATTATTAAAACAAGAAGTGCTTTATAATAAGCTGAAAAGAAAAATCAAAAAGCTAATTAATATTAAATAAACGCTATCACTATATTCAAAATGATGTTTTGGTTATTTTTTATTTTTGAAAACTATTATACTACTAATTATAAGCTACTTTAATGAAAAAAAAAATTTTTACAAACTAAAAATAAGCTGATTAAGAGCTTAAAAGCTCAACAGTTTTGAGTATGAGCTTATATTGAAGATTTAAGCTCAAACAAGCTTACAAATTGGAACCAAAGCTGAAATAAGCTATAAACAAGCTAATGCTACTTATATTAAGCTAGAAAACACAAATAAGCACACTGAAAAGCTCTAATAAGCTAATAAGCACAAATACTAAACTTAAAAACCAAACAGACCTGTGGAGTTTTTCAAGGTCAAAATAAGCTAAGGGCAAAAGCTCCTAAGCTCAAAACAAAGGCTGAGTCAACAAGCTGGCTAGGTGGGCTTCCCAAAAAGCCAAAGCTTACATTGTGGGGACAACTGGAGAGCTTATAAAGAGCTTGTGAAAAAGGGTCCAGTTCACTGCTCAGCTTAAGCTGAGTCAGTATCAACTGATAAATGGGACAAAAAAGAATCTAAGTGCAGCCCTATCTAATAAGCTAGAAAGTAGAATATAAGCACTGGAACCTTGAAATGGCTAGGTAAGCTTTCCAAAAAGCCAAGGTTCAAAGCTTGGCTCCCACTGATAAGCTCCGTGTGAGCTTGTGAAAGTGGCTAGCTCAACTGTGCACAGAGCACATTTTCAGACAAGGGTCCAAAAGAAGCTAGGAAATAAGCTATTAAAAAGCTGAACTAGAAAATATAAAAAATACTATGACAGAGATAAGCAGTTGAATATTGAGATACCAAGAGCTCAAATCTTGAAAACTACTATTAAGTCCTGTATAAAAGTTTCTAGTTTATTCAAAAACGACCAAAATGAAATTTTGACTTTTTATCTTACACTAATATGTTGACTAAGATGAACTTTAAATCAATACTACTAACTGATTATGTTGTATTAACCTAAATTATGATGAAATTAAGCTAAGTTACCATATTTTAAGCAACTATGATGAGTTTTACCTTTAAAATCTTAACAATTAACTAGTAAGAAGAGATTAAAAGTATTTTTGACTTTCTCTCAAACAAGGACTGGTTTTTCTTGTTGAAATGAGATATTAGGACCAAGTGTGACAGGAAACAAACACAAGCAACAATTCAAACAACCTCTAACACAGTAAACACAATGAATCCAAACACCTTTTAACTTGACTGCTTTTGTGAATTTCAAAAGATTACACAGATTAAGACCATTCAGCTGATTGCAGAACTTATATTATCATTTAATTGGACTAAAGGAACATTAAACAATAACAATAACAACATATAACTAAGAATTTACACTTATGCTAATTTAACTGTTAAAATGAGATTTTTGGTAACTACAAGTTAAAAGGAACAAGCAACTATTTTTAATGGTTAATTATACGTAACTATAACTAATGAACAATAAAACACAAAGATTTAAGCTTATGAACAACTCAAACAGTGAAATGCCAAAAATGAGCAAAAGGCTTACAAGTGGCTTCCAAGCTCAAAACTGAGAACCAAGGACTGAAACAACTTCCTATAGCTTCCCAAGAAGCACTAAACCAAGGCCATCCACAATCAACCCTGCTCCAGCTTTTTGATCACCTTCACCATAGATTTTTGATTTTTCACTAATTTATTTGTATTTTTGGTGATTTTTGGTTTTTTCTTCTAAACTGAATTTTAAAGTATCTAATAGCTTTAATAAGCTATCTAGGAGCTTATGTGGGCTTACTCAGTCCTTAATAACAACCACCTAACAACATTCAAATATTTTTGAGAATTTGAACTTTAAAAATGCATAAACTGAAATTAAAACTTAACACTGAAATTGATTATCACAAAAGTTTTATTATACACTGAATACTTGAAATACAAAGCTTAAAAGCTTAAAGCTACACTGGAATTTAAAAGTAAACTAAAAACGACTAAAGAAAACTAAATTATTCTAGATATGTTACTACATTGCTTCCCCTCTCTTTATAATGATCTTTATGACTCTTGTCGACATCTCGGAGACTTTCCCACCTCTTTCCAGCCATTGGATCCTCAAAAATCATCATATCCATCCAAGTGTAATTTTTGGCGCCAAAAGTCTCTAGCAGGTTTTAACCATTAATGAGATTTTGGGATATTGTGAAGGTGGAGGGGGGTTGGTATACAAGTGGTGAGACAGGTGTAAAGGGTGGATAGAGCAAATCAAGGAAACCACCATGGTATCTGGATTTTGGCGCGACAATGAGGTAAGGGATGCACAGTGCCTGGTTTTTGACTTTCTTTGACCGCGTTTTATTAGTAAAGGGGGGGTCACAATTGGTTATGACTGGGATCAAAATGTTATTTGACTGGCTCAAGGAGGGTTCAAGGTCCAAGGTTCAAGGTCCAAGTGGTGGGTTGGGCTAAGGTTGGGTCAGCTGGACTTGGGTTTGGGTATTAAAAGGGGTCCGGTTTGGATGCTTATTAATACAAGGACCAATTTTGCATTTTTCTGAAAATTGAAGGACCAAAACTGCCATTTTTCCAAAGTTATATTAAGGACCAATTCTGCCAAACTTTAATAGTACAAGGATAATATTTGATAATTTTCCATTTTAAAATATCCAAGGACTAATTTTGCCATTTTTCAAACTTGAGGGACCTTTTCTGCCATCTGACCAAAGATTCATTCAAGGACCATTTTTGACAACTTAGAATAATTCAGGGACCTTGAATGATATTTTTCTTTATTTTGATTTACCAGGGACTATTTTTGACAACTTTTGAAACTTGGGGAACTAAAACTGCCAATTTTGCAAACTTGATACGTTTTTCATCTGATTTTGATATTTTTGCATTTAAAACACATAAAACACTTGTTTGTGATATTTTCATCATTTTGATGCATTTCTGAGTGTTTTCAGATGTTTTTGCACTTTAGATGGTACAAAAATGATGAGTATTTAGACACTCATCAATCCCCCACACTGAGATATTGCTAGTCCCTAGCAATGTTTTAAAACTTTAATGGATTTTAAAGAACTCTTTACCAAAAGCCATCACTTCTGGAGTAGCCAATTGTTTCAGTTCAAGTAAGAACTTTGGTACAATGATAACCAAATGATTTTGAGCAAATCATAAGCTGTAAACGGATTTGATTTGTCTTTACCAGAAGCCGTTTGCTTCTGGACTAGCCAACTCTTAGATAAATTATCAGTATTATCTTTGGTGAGCCGATTACCAATTATGGTTTTTCCACTGCCTTTACCACAAGCCATAAACTTGCGGGCTAGCCAACTCTTTACTTTTTAGGATATGGTGAGCTGAACACCATACAATTTTGGGCAAATTGCAAGCCATAAACGGATTTGATATATCTTTACCAAGAGCCGTTTGCTCCTGGATTAGCCAATCCTTATGTGGGTTAGACATGGCAGACTGATTACCATATGTTGAGTAAGTGAAAAACACTTACTCCAAAAAAAAATTTTGGCCAAAAATGGGGGAATTGGGTGGATAATACATATGATAAAATTCGTGAGAATTCCCCCCCACACTTAGAAATGAATATTGCCCTCAATATTCAAAGTACCGGCGGTTATGCCGAAACAAAGAACGTAAAAGGGAAATACTACGGCCATTATTTTGAATTTTTTTTTTTTTATATATATAGCGGGGGGCAACTCCCCCACACTAGGGTGGTAGAACAGAGAAAGAAGACAGAAATATGGGTGAAAACCCATATGGTGTGCTACTGTTTTTGATTCCCGAGTCGCTAGCTTGACTCGATCCCCGCATTCATTGGTTCATGGGGAAAGTAACGTGGAAAACCAATCTCGATCGGACTTTCGTTCATAGTGTATATGAACATCAGAAAGTTCCACACCGACGAGATACAACCGGTATTTTTAATAGTAGAAACTATAAAGGATGATACCGGGGTCAAAGATGGTATCCTCATTCCTGAAAGGAGAAAAGGGAAAGAGCAACCACACCATTTGTGAAGAATGGAATAAATATGTGCATCACAATGCATGTCCATTCCTCATCAGTAAGAAGCAAATCACCATTTTTGACATTTTTAAGCTTAAACTTGAAGCATTTATGGTGATTGTCAATAAGATGTCCGGGAGGGAGGGTTGGAGACGATTCTTCGTTTAATAAACTTTCAAGAAAAAGGATGTCCCCCTCTGAATCCAAGTAATTATCATCAACCCCTGTTGGAATTGACTCATCACTTAGAAAGGAATCGACTTCATTCCAAAAATTGTCATCTTCCTCATCCGGAGTGAGAGAAGAAATGGAATAGTCGGAAAAAATTAGGTCAAGAGATGAAATGGATGATGGATCATTTGAAGAGAATTTAGTTTCATCCACAGAGTTAAAAAACTCAATACGATAAACTGATTCCGGAGGTGGGACA
The DNA here is from genome assembly GCA_019973895.1 of Chrysanthemum seticuspe. Classification (NCBI taxonomy): domain Eukaryota; kingdom Viridiplantae; phylum Streptophyta; class Magnoliopsida; order Asterales; family Asteraceae; genus Chrysanthemum; species Chrysanthemum seticuspe. The sequence goes on from BPTQ01000005.1 coordinate 214,653,648, forward strand.
AGTGGTGTGCTCTTAGAGCTAGCAATTTCCACTACTTCCGATAAAGTCTCCGATTCTAGATCATCATCATCAAGAACACTCTTGAATTCCTTGGTACAACTTTCAAACCATTTGTTTGAACCAGGGTTGATTTTCATAGCTTTTAGCTCAGCACGTTTTTGGTGACTCCTCTTAACCGTGAAATTTGAGAGAGTTGCATTGATTCTTTCAGATTTTTGATCAATTGTGGCAACACTATGTTTGGATAGAGGTTTGGAGTTCTGGTTGATATTAAACGTGAGTTCTTCGTTATCAACCCGTATAGTCAACTCTTCAGCAAATACATCAATTAAAGCACGACTCGTTCTCAAGAAAGCTCTCCCTAAGATGAGGGGAACTCTAGGATCTGCATCAAAGTCTACTACAACAAAGTCAGTCGGAAAATGAAACTTCCCTACTTTTACCACGACATCCTCGGCTATTCCAAGTGGACAAGTTATTGTACAGTCCGCTAGCTCGAGTGTCATACAAGTAGGAGTAAGTTCAGGAAGAGGCAGTTTCTTCCATACTGAGAGTGGCATGAGGTTAATGCTAGTGCCAAGATCGGCCAAGGCGGAGCATTGAACCATCCCCAAGAAATCACACGGGATTAAAAACTTGCCGGGGTCTTCAAGCTTTTTGGGAAGCTTCTTGAGAAGGACCGCCGAGCATTGCTCATTGAGAGGGGTTTTAGCCATTTCAGATAACTTATCTTTGTTGCTCAGTAAGCCTTTAAGCGTGGATGCAAATTTGGGCATTAGAACGAGAGCATCAACGAAGCTTATATCAAAGTGCAGTTCATTGAAAATTTGGAAAATTTTTTCCATTTGCTCTTTGGTTTTGTCTTTGAGCTTCTCATCATGCAATCTTGATGGGTAAGGAAGTTGACTAGACTTTTGAGCCGGGATGGAAGTCATTTTTGGCTCAGAATTTGTCTTAGGAACTTCGGGTTCCGGACTTAATGCTTGGACTACCGAAGGTGGGACGTGTGCGGTACTTCGTGGGCTTGAGAAATGCACCTTGTCCGTTGTATCCTTGGTAACTTGACTCATTGCTCCTGGTGGAGGAGGCATTGGAGTCGAAGGTCCATTGTGTGTCTTAGGTTCACTTTCTACTACCTTCGGGAGAGAAGAAGAAGAGGTAGTAGGAATAGCGGGTCCATTGTATGAAACACCACTTCTGGTTGTGATCGCCTTAGCATCGCCCCTCGGGTTAGCGATCGTGTTGCTCGGAAGTTTTCCTGAGCCCGAGGGTTGATCATTTAAAGACTTCTTAAGATCAGCGATCTGACTGACCAACAACCTGTTCATTTCATCTTGGGATTTCATGAATTGCTTCAATAGCTCATCAGATGATGAGCCAGTTGGAACAATAGCTTGAGTTTGATTAGGAAAATTCTGGCCTTTAAGGTTCGGATTAGGGCCTTGATTTTGAAAATTTCCTTGATTAGGATTCATATTCCCATGAAATTGATTCCCTCGATTGAAATTGTTTTGATTAAGGTTTCCTTGATGTTGGAAACCTTGATTTGGTCCAGGATAGAAATTACCTTGGTTTTGATAACCTTGGTTCATTCTAGGTTGGTTCTGATTCCGGTTTTGCATGCTAGGATTCTGGTTAAAACCGGGTGGTGCCTGATAAGTGTTAGCACGGTAGTTTGGTTCATTTTGAGGACGGAATTGATTACCTCCCTGAGGTGAAGTACCGGCTATAGCATTGGCTTCAAACGGACTACCATCGGTGGCAGTACAGTTGTAGTATGCATGAGGGCCACCACAAGTAACACAAACCTCGACTTTCTTCACTTCACCATGCGATGGTGTCTGTGTGAAAGTGGCTTTCTTTTGGTTAGCAAGAACCAAAGCCTGAACAATATCCGTGAGTTTGTCAATCTTAGCATCGGTGCTAGATGTACTCACGGGAGATGAAGTAGAAGGTCCAGCATTAGACTGAGATTGATATGTCTTTGCTCGGAAAGGTCGGACCTGGGACTTGTTTTCAATGATTTGCAAGGCTTCTTTTGTGGTCTTGCTCAGGAAATTACCTCCCGCGGAGGCATTTAAAGAGTCTTGATTAGTCTGGTTTAGACCATTGTAGAAAGTATCCATTTGCATTAACTCGGTAAAACCATGATGCGGACACTTGCGAAGCAACTCTTTGTAACGATCCCATGCCTCACCGAATGATTCATCAAATCTTTGAGAAAATTTCATTATCTCATTCTTAAGACTTGTAGTTCGGGATGGAGGATAGAATTCGTTAACGAACTTGGTGACTAGATCTTCCCATGTCTCAATGGAACGAGGGGGTTGTTTCTCAAGCCAATTCCGGGCTTGTCCCTCTAGAGAAAATGGGAACAGAAGAAGCTTAATTGCTTCATGTGGGACATTTTTGTATTTGATGGTAGATTGATAAGGTTTTAAAAGGTACCATTTTGAGGGGTCGTTTAAGTCCTTATTTGATCACTTGTGTATCCGTTATTGCTTAATATCGTTCCTTTTCACTTTTTAGGTCTCGTGAAGGCAAAATGCTGGAATGGCACTTATTTGGGCGAAAAGGCGCAAATATATGAAGAAAATGGCCAAAGTCAAAATCGAGACACTCACAGTTGCTGAAAGTAGAAGGCGACGGCGTCAGGTGCTATTGGCGACGCCGTCCCAAAATTATTGTGACGGGCCAGAACCCAAAACTCGTATTTTCAAGAGACGGCGTCTAGTTGTGAAAGAGTAGGCCGTCGCTACTCAGACGGCCTAGATGCAATCCAGACGACGTCAGAAGTTGAAGAAGACAGCGTCACGGACTTAAGGTGACGTCGTCGCAAGGTTAACGTGGCCAAGACGAAACCCTAATGACGGCGACACGACGGCGTCACTAAACATAAGGTGACGCCGTCGCAATTGTAATCTTATATATAGAATCCGAATTTTTCAGTCTTTGTGTGGAAAGTCTTTGGAGTAAAAACCTAAAACCGAACCTAAGGTGTCTTGTACAGTATTTTAGGGTTTTAAACCCTATCTTACATCAAGATAAGTCTTTACTTCATTAATTCAATTATGTCTTTGATTATTTGTGTGTATGCTTGCATGTTCTCCATGTCCGGCTAATTTATTTGTGTGTTTGCTTAGGAAGTATGAAACTTAATTATTGAATATTGATTGGTTGTTTCTTATCTTAGTTGATTAATGATCTAGTAATGTGATAGGTCATTCGTTATGTACTTAATGCTTGATTCATCTTTGTGAACCTTAGAATATAATTACCTGAGTAGTTGTAGGCTAAACCATCCAAAGAGCGCCTTAGAGTAGGAGTTTATAATCCCTAGTGGGTTTGTAGACGAGACCCTTTGGTAAGTTCAAAGAGTTAGGGAGAAACGCATACCCTACAACTTTAGACACACAACGCAACTAGGAATAAGACGTGACACTCAACCATCAATAGGAGATAATTAAGGAGTAATACAAACTAAGTAAACACATCTTTAAACTATCATACGAGCACACATTAATTAGACATAGACTCCCACAACCTTAGTTTAGATAATTAGATAATAGTAGAGTAATCGGTAGAAATACCAACCCCCCAAATCCAATACCCGAGATTCGTACCTTTCCATTTCATAAAATATAAAAAGATAAAAAATAATCTTCCTCAACCTTAACCTTAGCGTAGTAACTCCTTACTAGCATTCCTATTCCCCTAGAGAACGATATCAATACCCGTGGCTTATCCTAATTACTACACTACAACGATTAGGTTCACTGCCTAGGGTGTTATAAAACTTGCTCGAAGAAAAGGAAGTTTCCTTGACCCCGAACGACGCGTGTAGCGTTATCAAGTTTTTGGCGCCGCTGCCGGGGAATAGAATAGCTAGTTAGTAGTCCACCTCGTTTAGGTTCTTTGCTTGATTCCTATCAAGTAAATTTTTTTCTCAATTTTTAGCTTTCTCTTAGTCTATCCCCCTTCTTCGTAACCTTTGTTCGTAACCCCATCACTTTTCATCATGGAAGGTGATAACCCACTACCATTCATCAACATACCACCAAATGACCCACCAAGAGCCCGTACTCTTGGTGAATACTCGAGACCAAGCCACCTAGGCTATAGGAACACCATTGAGCTTCCCGACCAAGCCCAAACTACGGCCCTGCGATCCGACACCATCCGGTTGGTGCAAAACGGATGTGCATTCCATGGACTTCGTTCCGAAGATCCTAATCAGCATCTTAGGGATTTCCTCAAAATCGTCGATTCCATCGACCTTGATGCTACTACTCGGGAGACCACGCGCTTGCGTCTCTTCCAATTCTCTCTACGGGACCAAGCTAGTAATTGGCTTGAGCGACTTCCCGCCGGCTCCATCTCAAGTTGGGATGATCTTACTTCTCGCTTCCTTGCTCAATTTCTCCCACCCGGGAGAACCACTAAGCTTAGGAATGACATCTTGATGTTCCAACAACGTCAAGGTGAATCTCTCTACGAAGCATGGACCCGATTCAAGGACTTACTTCATAAAGTCCCTCATCACGGCATTGATCTTTGGCTACAAGTCCAAATCTTTTATGATCGTGTCAACTTCCCCACTAAGCGATCCATAGACCAAGCGGCCGGTGGAAAACTTAGTGATCTCACCGCAGAAGAATCATGGGAAATAATAGAGGACCTCGCCCTCTAAGACAACGAAAGTTGGGATGACCCCCGTGAGCTACCCAAAACCGTCAAGGCAATCTCCTTGCCTCCTCCCGACCGTAGGATGATCGAACTTGAAGATCAAGTTAAATTCCTCATGAGTTCCTACGAAAATCCTAAGTCTTCACACCATGTGAACAAAGCTTCTTCCTCGTGCGAGCCGTTTTGTGATCCTCATAACACGCGCACTAGCACCCGATCCCCCGAACACGCTTCTGTTGACTACGCATCCTCGCGTATTAATGGAGCGGGAGGAAGATTCCCTACAACACCCGGACCTAGGAATTTCAGTGAAACCCGTGAAGCATGGAAAAACAAGCCCGACTTCTATTGGGGACAAACCAAAGAATTCACTTCTAATGATTTCTCATGGCCCCCACCTAACGGTCCTAACCAACAAAACATCGAAGGGATGTTGCAAAACCTAGTTGCATCCCAAGAAACCCAAATGGCTAAGCTCTCGGACCGCTTTAACAATCAACAAGCCGAGATGGATAGGAAAATAGACAACCTTTTGAAAGCCATAGCTAATAGTGATAAGAAGGTTAGTGCTATCTCAACTCCCGAACCTTCAGGCATAGAGATTAAGGATCCAAGCAAGCTAAAGCATGTCCAATTCGTCAATGCCATCGCCTTAGTTGAACCTGATGAAACAAATGACGAAGAGGACTATACACTTGCGGATGAGGAAATACCCGAGGAAGTAGATGAAGTAGACATTGACTATTTCAACAAATTTCCTACGGAAGAAGAACTATCTCGCCACCCTCACTTAGTGCGTGACCTCCGTCACATGTATGTTAGGAAAAGTCCTCGAATCAAGTTCGGGAACCCTTGGAATCTTAACATACCATGTGTCATAGGACACCTTTTTGTGGCAAAAGCTTACATTGATCGCAAGTCCCCAATCAACATAATGACTAGCACCTACTACAATTGGATATTGAAGAAGCCTATTCCAACTAGGCAAGACCCCAATGATCCTAATGTTAGTTGCAATTTTCTTGGTAGAGTTAAGGGATTGCCCGTTTATGTAGGTAGTTTCACGTTTCCTACGGACTTCATAATTGTGGATGATATTAGCACGGCCATAGACCCTAGTTTGTCCCATGTTATTCTAGGAGAACCTTTCATAGAAAGCACCGGGATGACCTATGAGCCCTCGTTAGGAGTAGTGCGATTCAAGAATGAGACCGATGACATAGCTTACCAAATGCCGTTTAAGATTGAGAAGTTTTCATCACTCTCTAATGATGAAAAGGAACTTAAACTGTCGGTCTATTATAGGAATGATGAGGATAGGGAAAAAGGTGTTGATTATGTTATGGCTAAGATTTTCGGATTCTATAAGGATTGCTTGAGCCTAGGACCGGAATATAGAACCAATTGGGGAGAGGATGAACTCTTAAAGAAGTGCATGTTAGGGCACTTCTACAACATGGAATCCCCCATTAGAGACCATCAAGAGGGCGGTAATGAGAAAACATAGGAGCACGACTATGAGTCTAGCTACAAGACTCTTAAATAAAGAAAAGCGCTTCGTGGGAGGCAACCCATGTTTAATTGTTTGCTTGTTAGTGTCATATATCTTTTATTAATTGTTTATCCTCATGTTTAAATTTGTGAAAATGCTTTATTTTGTTTTTAACCTCGTCTTAATTACATATAAAGGTATTTTACAAAAGGGATAAGTGTAGGGAGGATTACACACGTTTTCAAAAGAAACGTAAACATGAGAATAACAATTAACTAAAAGATATATATGTTTGTTTGTTCGAGTCAAATGCTTGTATCGAGTCATAATGAATGTTTTTGTAGAAATTTTTCCAGAATCTAAAGATGTAAATTTTCCAGAATTTTTTTCCAGAAAATCGCAGACCAGTTTTTGTCAGGATAACCTGACGGCGTCAGGATTGCAACCTGACGGCGTCAGGAAGGAGTAAAAACATCAGATTACTTTTTCTCGTTTTCTGAGCTACTTATAAATTTTTGGAATTTTCTAGGTCTTAATTTTCTTAGAAATTCTGTAAACATCCATTCCACAAGCATTATATCCTAGTTTAAATCGAGTCTTATATATATTATTACCGCTGATTTTACGCGAAGGTTTCGTTTATTTTCTTCAAGTGTGCAGGTTTAGTTTGTCAAGAAGAAGTTACATAAGATTGGAAGGAGCTTTTCACGCAATAATTCTTCTTGAAAAGGATTTAACCACCACTTTACACGGATCCTACCGAGCTAATCAGGGAGTATTAGTTTCTTTCGTTAGTAATTACCTTCTTTTATCATAACTTTGATACTTTCAGGGAACATTGGGGACAATGTTCAGTTTAAGTGTAGGGAGGGAAAATAAAACGGGAACTTTGAAACTATGCTTATCCTTGATTATTTGCTTTGTCCAATTGTGATTATGTAATAAACCATGAGAAAATGTCGGTCAGGGTAATTTTGGCACCAAATTTAAAATTTTTTCATGACATATAAGAGTGGGCCATTAGTCTTAACAAAAGCGTCTCATGGATAGGAAGTTGCATGACTAGCACAAAACCCTTTACCACCCAAATTCCACCAAAATGTGAGGATCGCCCTTAGATTAGTAGGAATTAAAGCATTCATCTTCAATGCTTAGTGTGTGAACCGGTAGTATATTAGATTCTAGAACTTGTTTTGTGATGCATTCCGAGATCGCAAGTGAGGCTACACTTGTGTAGTTAGGAATAACTAAATGATAAGAGGCATTAGGATAACCCTTGTTTGATACCTGTAATATAATTACTTCTTCCACTTCGGTTGAGTAATTCCCCCACACCCTTTGCGTTTTACTCATTTTTAGTACACGATACCCCTAGTTAACCCCTCAGAGCCTATCATTTTCGCGGTTCTCGTGATGTTTCGGTTTTTCCGGAATATCAATGAAGAGCATTGTTTACACCCCACCCCCAAATATACACCCAAATCGCCTTAGCCTACCCCTTATGCACTCACTTTTAGTGCAAATGTTTGTTATCACCCTAAACCCTTAGTTCAATTATCTAGTTGCTTGCATAAGTTGCTAAGTCGAGTCATATCCTTTGTATACAATTTTGGGACGATTGGGATTCATGGGAAAAGTTAAAGTTTATGAAATGACGGGAAGGGAACGTTAAATTCAAATTCCCTTTGTTTTGCATGTAAATCCCTAGTATTTTGATGTTATCATAGAGGATGGTAGAGTAAAAGTGTATGGAAAAAAAAAAAAAAAAAAAAAAAAAAAAAAAAAAAAAAATCGAAAAAAAATAGAAAAAGAGAAAAGAAAAAAAAATAGAGTGAAAAAAAAAACATACGGGCTACCATCCTACATTTATCTTTAAATTTATGTTTATTTATTTCAGTTATCTAGAGTTTAGAGTGTCGAGTCTTGGCTTAGCAACGCCATTCTTCATATGCAGTTAACATAAAGATTTTTGACTTGCCACCACTAAATAGCCTATCCCACCAAACCCTTATTTCCCTACCGTAAGCCTAACATTACAACCCTTTAAAAGACCTCTTTGATAGTCTTTCCTAGGTGCTTACGCCAAAGCGATGGAGGTTTGATCTATTCTCAAGCCTATGGTAATCTGTGTACTAGGACCGGTTAATGAGTGTTTATCTTCCATTTCCTATTTGTTATATTTCATATATACACCCGAGAGAGATGTGAGTATCCAAACACTCCATGTGAGGTGCTAGTATGTAATTTCCGTGCTTGTTATGACTTTTGCGGGGCTTATATGTGTTGTGGACCGTTTTGAATTAATGCTTCATGACCCCTAACTTATAAATTAATTGGCTAAAAGCACATTTGCTTGAGGACAAGCAAATAACAAGTGTAGGGATATTTGATAAGGTTTTAAAAGGTACCATTTTGAGGGGTCGTTTAAGTCCTTATTTGATCACTTTTGTATCCGTTATTGCTTAATATCGTTCCTTTTCACTTTTTAGGTCTCGTGAAGGCAAAATGCTGGAATGGCACTTATTTGGACGAAAAGGCGCAAATATATGAAGAAAATGGCCAAAGTCAAAATCGAGACACTCACAGTTGCTGAAAGTAGAAGGCGACGGCGTCAGGTGCTATTGGCGACGCCGTCCCAAAATTATTGTGACGGGCCAGAACCCAAAACTCGTATTTTCAAGAGACGGCGTCTAGTTGTGAAAGAGTAGGTCGTCGCTACTCAGACGGCCTAGATGCAATCCAGACGACGTTAGAAGCTGAAGAAGACGGCGTCACGGACTTAAGGTGACGCCGTCGCAAGGTTAACGTGGCCAAGACGAAACCCTAATGACGGCGACACGACGGCGTCACTAAACATAAGGTGACGCCGTCGCAATTGTAATCTTATATATAGAATCCGAATTTTTCAGTCTTTGTGTGGAGAGTCTTTGGAGTAAAAACCTAAAACCGAACCTAAGGTGTCTTGTACAGTATTTTAGGGTTTTAAACCCTATCTTACATCAAGATAAGTCTTTACTTCATTAATTCAATTATGTCTTTGATTATTTGTGTGTATGCTTGCATGTTCTCCATGTCCGGCTAATTTATTTGTGTGTTTGCTTAGGAAGTATGAAACTTAATTATTGAATATTGATTGGTTGTTTCTTATCTTAGTTGATTAATGATCTAGTAATGCGATAGGTCATTCGTTGTGTACTTAATGCTTGATTCATCTTTGTGAACCTTAGAATATAATTACCTGAGTAGTTGTAGGCTAAACCATCCAAAGAGCGCCTTAGAGTAGGAGTTTATAATCCCTAGTGGGTTTATAGACGAGACCCTTTGGTAAGTTCAAAGAGTTAGGGAGAAACGCATACCCTACAACTTTAGACACACAACGCAACTAGGAATAAGACGTGACACTCAACCATCAATAGGAGATAATTAAGGAGTAATACAAACTAAGTAAACACATCTTTAAACTATCATACGAGCACACATTAATTAGACATAGACTCCCACAACCTTAGTTTAGATAATTAGATAATAGTAGTGTAATCGGTAGAAATACCAACCCCCCAAATCCAATACCCGAGATTCGTACCTTTCCATTTCATAAAATATAAAAAGATAAAAAATAATCTTCCTCAACCTTAACCTTAGCGTAGTAACTCCTTACTAGCATTCCTATTCCCCTAGAGAACGATATCAATACCCGTGGCTTACCCTAATTACTACACTACAACGATTAGGTTCACTGCCTAGGGTGTTATAAAACTTACTCGAAGAAAAGGAAGTTTCCTTGACCCCGAACGACGCGTGTAGCGTTATCATAGATGCAATCTTGTTAAACCATCGAATGTGTGCATGAGGATCATCCCGCTCAAAACCATAGAATTGGCTTTGGGTTACAAGATTAAGCAACCCGGTTTTGAGCTCAAAGGTATCAGCCACGATGGCTGGGACAACAATAGCATCTCCGTAACCCTCGATGGGTGCTTGGAGAAGCTCATTCATAGGCTTATCTTTCTGCCATTACGACAGGGGGTGGTGGTGGTAGACGTTCCTCTGTCACGGCTGAAGGAGCAGAACGTCCTCTACGTCTACGAGGAATATTTGCAAGCTCAGAAAGTGGACTTGTAGAACTGGAAGAACGAGTGCGCATGCACTAAGTATAAAAATCAGTTTTCAAAACAAATGCGAGGCAAAACGACAAGTGAACTTAACCAATAATCACAAATGAAATGGCTTCTTTGAAAAAGGTACACCAAATCACAAGGACACAAAGGCAAGTTTTAAATCTGTTGTTCGGGAACTTATTATGGCCACACCCCCAGTTAGTAGGTGTACTGCCTTGATTTGCGGTGGTTGATTTTTATGTATTTAAGTACCACTGAAAAGACGTAGGTATGGATTTGTGCTGAGGGTTTAAAAATTTTTGGACAATATTTTTGGTATCGTCTCGTTTATCCAAATCGTATCTCTTTAAGAATCACCTTAAAAGAAACACAAGCTAGAAAACGTTACGATTGTTTTGTTGTTTTATATTATTTTGGTGTTGTTAACACTTTAGGAAAATTGTTAATGAACTTTTTGGATTATGATAACTTTACAAAAAAATTTTTTTACAAAAGATGGTATATGTGCAAGAATGGATCTGAAAAAGGTTTAACACACGCTAAAGCCTCCCCGGCAGCGGCGCCAAAATTTGATTCGCTCCCGAACCGTCAAGTTTAATCACACAAGCTAACCACTTGTGAATGGCTAACCGTAATAAACTTAAAACTGCTCAGAAACCAATGCAATGAAGATCTGGAGAATATAGTGGATTCCCGGGTCGTTAAGTCCCACGGAGACTCAATGGTGTTTCAAAACTTTCAGTTGATAGAATGATCACTAAGGATAGTGATCAGTAAATATTTTGATGAATAACTACACTACTGATTGCTTGGAATGAATTTGGATACAGAATTGATAAGCACAACAATCAGATAAAACAAACGTAAATACGTACGTTTATAAACTACGTAAACGTACAAAATAAAAAGTGAGTTAAAAGAAATAAAAGACCTACAAATATGAAAATGACATTTTTGGAATCCTAAAAATAAAAGAAAATTATTAGAAAAAGAAAATTATTTTTACAACTATTTATTTAATTATTATTAATTAAAAACTATTTCTAACTATTTAATAATACTCTAAAATAAAAGAAAATATGAAATAAGGCTAGAAAAATAAAATTATGATTTAGAAAAATATAAAATAATATAAAACTTATTTTAAAATTAAAAATATATTTTTTACACTTTTTATCTATTTATTACTAATTAATTATTATTTAAAATACACTTAAATACAAGAAAATATAAAATTAACCTGGAAAAATAAAATTTTAACTTAGAAAAATCTAGAATATTATAAAACTAATTTTAAAATTGAAAAGATATTTTTTATGCTTTTTAATTATTTATTACTAATTATTTAATACTTTTAACTATTTAAAATTATAATAAATACTAAATAAACAGAGAAAATTATGAAACTTTTACTAAAAATGACTTAAAGTGACAGAAAACTAAGAAAATTATAAAAACAAGAAGTGCTTTATAATAAGCTGAAAAGAAAAATCAAAAAGCTAATTAATATTAAATAAACGCTATCACTATATTTAAAATGATGTTTTTGTGATTTTTTATTTTTGAAAACTATTATACTACTGATTATAAGCTACTTTAATGAAAACAAAATTTTTACAAACTAAAAATAAGCTGATTAAGAGCTTAAAAGCTCAACAGTTTTGAGTATGAGCTTATATTGAAGATTTAAGCTCAAACAAGCTTACAAATTGGAACCAAAGCTGAAATAAGCTATAAACAAGCTAATGCTACTTATATTAAGCTAGAAAACACAAATAAGCACACTGAAAAGCTCTAATAAGCTAATAAGCACAAACACTAAACTTACAAACCAAACAGACCTGTAGAGTTTTTCAAGGTCAAAATAAGCTAAGGGCAAAAGCTCCTAAGCTCAAAACAAAGGCTGAGTCAACAAGCTGGCTAGGTGGGCTTCCCAAAAAGCCAAAGCTTACATTGTCGGGACAACTGGAGAGCTTATAAAGAGCTTGTGAAAAAGGGTCCAGTTCACTGCTCAGCTTAAGCTGAGTCAGTATCAACTGATAAATGGGACAAAAAAGAATCTAAGTGCAGCCCTATCTAATAAGCTAGAAAGTAGAATATAAGCACTGGAACCTTGAAATGGCTAGGTAATCTTTCCAAAAAGCCAAGGTTCAAAGCTTGGCTCCCACTGATAAGCTCTGTGTGAGCTTGTGAAAGTGGCTAGCTCAACTGTGCACAGAGCACATTTTCAGACAAGGGTCCAAAAGAAGCTAGGAAATAAGCTATTAAAAACCTGAACTAGAAAATATAAAAAATACTATGACAGAGATAAGCAGTTGAATATTGAGATACCAAGAGCTCAAATCTTGAAAACTACTATTAAGTCCTGTATAAAAGTTTCTAGTTTATTCAAAAACGACCAAAATGAAATTTTAACTTTTTATCTTACACTAATATGTTGACTAAGATGAACTTTAAATCAATACTACTAACTGATTATGTTGTATTAACCTAAATTATGATGAAATTAAGCTAAGTTACCATATTTTAAGCAACTATGATGAGTTTTACCTTTAAAATCTTAACAGTTAACTAGTAAGAAGAGATTAAAAGTATTTTTGACTTTCTCTCAAACAAGGACTGGTTTTTCTTGTTGAAATGAGATATTAGGACCAAGTGTGACAGGAAACAAACACAAGCAACAATTCAAACAACCTCTAACACAGTAAACACAATGAATCCAAACACCTTTTAACTTGACTGCTTTTGTGAATTTCAAAAGATTACACAGATTAAGACCATTCAGCTGATTGCAGAACTTATATTATCATTTAATTGGACTAAAGGAACATTAAACAATAACAATAACAACATATAACTAAGAATTTACACTTATGCTAATTTAACTGTTAAAATGAGATTTTTGGTAACTACAAGTTAAAAGGAACAAGCAACTATTTTTAATGGTTAATTATACTTAACTATAACTAATGAACAATAAAACACAAAGATTTAAGCTTATGAACAACTCAAACAGTGAAATGCCAAAAATGAGCAAAAGGCTTACAAGTGGCTTCCAAGCTCAAAACTGAGAACCAAGGACTGAAACAACTTCCTATAGCTTCCCAAGAAGCACTAAACCAAGGCCATCCACAATCAACCCTGCTCCAGCTTTTTGATCACCTTCACCATAGATTTTTGATTTTTCACTAATTTATTTGTATTTTTGGTGATTTTTGGTTTTTTCTTCTAAACTGAATTTTAAAGTATCTAATAGCTTTAATAAGCTATCTAGGAGCTTATGTGGGCTTACTCAGTCCTTAATAACAACCACCTAACAACATTCAAATATTTTTGAGAATTTGAACTTTAAAAATGCATAAACTGAAATTAAAACTTAACACTGAAATTGATTATCACAAAAGTTTTATTATACACTGAATACTTGAAATACAAAGCTTAAAAGCTTAAAGCTACACTGGAATTTAAAATTAAGTTAAAAACGACTAAAGAAAACTAAATTATTCTAGATATGTTACTACATTGCTTCCCCTCTCTTTATAATGATCTTTATGACTCTTGTCGACATCTCTGAGACTTTCCCACCTCTTTTCAGCCATTGGATCCTCAAAAATCATCATATCCATCCAAGTGTAATTTTTGGCGCCAAAAGTCTCTAGCAGGTTTTAACCATTAATGAGATTTTGGGATATTGTGAAGGTGGAGGGGGGTTGGTATACAAGTGGTGAGACAGGTGTAAAGGGTGGATAGAGCAAATCAAGGAAACCACCATGGTATCTGGATTTTGGCGCGACAATGAGGTAAGGGATGCACAGTGCCTGGTTTTTGACTTTCTTTGACCGCGTTTTATTAGTAAAGGGGGGAGGGTCACAATTGGTTATGACTGGGATCAAAATGTTATTTGACTGGCTCAAGGAGGGTTCAAGGTCCAAGGTTCAAGGTCCAAGTGGTGGGTTGGGCTAAGGTTGGGCCAGCTGGACTTGGGTTTGGGTATTAAAAGGGGTCCGGTTTGGATGCTTATTAATACAAGGACCAATTTTGCATTTTTCTGAAAATTGAAGGACCAAAACTGCCATTTTTCCAAAGTTATAATAAGGACCAATTCTGCCAAACTTTAATAGTACAAGGATAATATTTGATAATTTTCCATTTTAAAATATCCAAGGACTAATTTTGCCATTTTTCAAACTTGAGGGACCTTTTTTGCCATTTGACCAAAGATTCATTCAAGGACCATTTTTGACAACTTAGAATAATTCAGGGACCTTGAATGATATTTTTCTTTATTTTGATTTACCAGGGACTTTTTTTGACAACTTTTGAAACCTGGGGAACTAAAACTGCCAATTTTGCAAACTTGATACGTTTTTCATCTGATTTTGATATTTTTGCATTTAAAACACATAAAACACTTGTTTGTGATATTTTCATCATTTTGATGCATTTCTGAGTGTTTTCAGATGTTTTTGCAGTTTAGATGGTACAAAAATGATGAGTATTTAGACACTCATCAAATATCAAAGGACAAAATGTTGTGACGGTGACGCTCAATAACAAACAAGTCACTATCACACCTGCAGACTTAAGAGCTGTCCTCCTCATCCCTGTCATCGAACCAACCGAATACAATGACGCACCAACTGAAGAGACTGTTCTGCAATTCATGATCGACATTGGTTATGACGAAGCTACAGGAGTAATCACAAAACATTCACACGTGGATCTTAAGAATATTCCTCAGCCATGGAGAACCCTCTACATCATCATCACCAAATCAATTTCTGGACGTGATAGTGGTTACGAGCATCCCAAGCTCGTGGAACTGCAGATCTTTTGGGCTTTGGTCAACATGAAACACATTTAAGTTGAAGCTCTAATATAGGACGACATGATGTCTTTCCTCAAAAAGCTTGGCTCCAAGATTCCATATATCAGATATACCAAATTGTTGATCCAAAAAGCACTTGGGTATAATCCTGATATCCCCAAGAGACTCAATGACCCCAATAATCACGACATGTTGTATGAACCTACTCTAACAGTCAGATTTAAGGAATCAACAACAAAGAAACAAGGTGCTGTGTTGCCAGATCACCTTCTCTCTGATGAAATCAAATAGCTTTACTCATACAAAAGGTATCTGGAAGCAGTTGATGAAGGCAAAGTTGGTTTTCTCGATGACAAGTCTTCTGGCACACCTATTAGGAAAACCAGAAGAGGCAGTGCATGAAGTGTTGCAAGCACTGAGAGTCAACGAAAGTTCCCTAAGAGGAAACCTCCACTCAAAAGGAAAGTTCCATCTAAGGAAGCTGTTCCTATTCCCATTCCCAAGTCTGAACCGCAAAGAAAGCTAGTCAATGAAGACTCAAAAAACACTGATACGGATGAAGAAGTTTTCTACTCTGAAACTCCAAACGTTGAAACTGAGAAAGTAGCAAAACCTCCAAGTCCCAAAGGTGACAAGGGAAAGACTCCTGTGCTTGAGCAAGAAGAAGAAGAAAGTTATGATGAAGAGCAACTTGACAAAGATTACAGGAAAAAGGTGAAAAATTTGAGACTCCAACACGTTGCTGAACAATTCAAACAGCAACAAATTCGTGGCCCTGGAGGGTCAAATGGTGCACTAACTACACCAGATCCTGATACGGTTAATCAACCCGATAAGGGAACTGGTACCACCACCCACGATCCACAACAACAGGGACTGGAGGATACCATCACCTATGATTTTGAAGAACCAGAAAAGGAAAAGTATGAGAAAGAAAAGACTGATGAAGAGGCTGCAGCTCATGCCAAAGCAGAGGAAGAGGCCAGGATTTAGGCTGAAGAAAAGGCTAAAACTACAAAGGATGACGAAGTAAACTATGATGATTATTTTCTCAACAGTCCAACTCATTCCAAGGAGAAAACTTCTGAACCTCCTCATGACTCTTCATCATCAGATTCATCCTCTCACTCTTCACCACCACCATCCAGAAGATCAACAAAATCCACATCCAAATCTGTAAAGAAGCCAACGGACTCTTGGACTTCTCGGGCAAAGACAAGGATCGTTAAAGCTATCAAGCAGGTCAAGAAGAAAGACGTGCTTTACAGAAAGCTGAATTTTCTCGCTGACCAGGTTTAGTATCTTCATGACGAGAATGACAAGATGTCAGCTGAAAGGGAGTACATCCAGAAGTTCATGCAACGTGATCCTCAAGGGGAAATGAACGAGATGATCAAAGGTTACACTCACAAGTTCCTTCTTGACATCGTTCCTGGTATGACAAGAGAAATGTACACCAAACAACTTTATCCGAATCTATTGCATTTGGCCAAGAAAACTATGAGATCAACACCTATGCAAGTAAACATCAATCCAGTTGATCCCATAATATTCTCAGATGTTGAATTGGTTTCCAGGCTGGTATCTCAAATGTCTAAACGATCTGCAACATTTGCTTCTTACGAAAGTAAATTGTTTGAAGCATTGTTGGAATACCAACTCAAATCAGCATGCAGAGAAGAAGCTCAAAGGCCTAAACGTCCAAGAGACGATGAAGACAAGGATAAGGATAAAGATAACGAACCCAAACGTTCAAAGAAGTCTGGTGAACCATCATCTATGCCACCACCACCCCGCAGGACTTCACCATCAAGACGATCTCCTCCTCGCTCTTCTACTGACACACCTCAGGACTCTGAGTTACCACCCCAGACTGAGAAAACCGGTGATCACTTCGAGTATACTGGTGGTGACGATGAGGAAGTCCCTGAGCTCTAACAACAACCCACCTCTCCAGCTTCAACAAAGAAACCATCATCCTCATCAAAGCCAAGGAAGAAGAAAAAGGCGCCTAAGGCTGATGTCGTCTCATGGCTAGACGAAGATGACACCGAGTTTGAATGGTTTTCTAAACTTGTTGATGCCACTCCCGCTCTACCTGATGATCCAGATATGGTAGAAGGTCGTACGTTGGAGCATGCTAAGCTACTGCAAGAAAAGTTCCGTGTGAAGAAGATGACGAAATCAGAGTTGAAACGAATCAAGAATGAAGCATTTCAACTACTCCAAGACAGCTCAGAAAGTGCTATTGAATTTGAATATCACCTTGATAATATAGCACGAGCCATGTCTAACAACATTGATTGGCTCAACCCAGAAGCAAACATCGACTTCACCAAAAGAGAAAACCCTCCATACTACACCGACTGGTCTAAACCTCTACCAACAATTGGCCAACCAGATCAACCTAGGATTCCATTTCGCTATTTCTTCAACAAAGATTTGGAATTTCTTCTACACGGTAGCGATGGTACAAAGAAATACGCTACATCACTTACATTTCCGTTCCCGATAGCCATATACTCCAACTGCATAGCCGTCGAAGTAAAGGCTACCCACATGTTTTCCAACAACATAGAACAGTATGACACTGATGCAATGTACGGGATTCATCATTGGCCAGAACGCCGACGAATCTACTACAAGAGCTGCCAGGTTCAAAAGTCTCAACATGATGTGTTCAGTGATAAAGGGATCGTGGCTGTTAAGCATGTCACCCTTTCGTCTAAATGGGATTACACCTTTCTCAAGACTATCGTGGTCAAAAGACAAGATGAAAGGGACTATGAATTCTGTGAAGCGGACTTTCAGAACTTGTCTCTTAACGACATTGAAGATCTGTATCTTGCTAAAGTACAGGGAAGAATGAGACATTTCTCGACTGAAATTCAACGTGAATACATCAAGTCCTTACTCATCTTTATCAAAAGCATAGTGATCCAAGAACGTGTAGAAGATTTACAACTTGCTGTTGAATCCTATCAGACTCGTGTCAACTTCACCAAACCTCAGCTAGAAATACCTGACATCAACCAGCTCTCACAATACACTCTCATCAGCAAACCATTCGGAGTAGTTTACCGCAGCGAACTACATCGCAACTGCTTGATGGCGTGTAGAGATCTTCACAAGTTTGGGGATCACACATTGAAGATGGTGAGGGACGGTTTGGCTTATAGATTGAAGGAGATACATGAAGGAATTGGTTCTCCAAAGCGATGGAATTCTAAGGATAGACGGGATATGAAGAGGATCATCACCCTAATTGATGAAAGGTTGTACAGAAGGGACCAGTTCAGAACTCTGGGGAGCTCTGTAGGTGGTCGTCCCAGGATTACTCTCACCGGCTATCAACGCCCTGATCGCATTCCTGGAAAGATTGATGGACTTCCTGGTACCCCTTAAACTGCTTCTATTTCATATTATTTTGGATGTGTGATTTTATATTGACTATGGCTTGTGCACACATAACAGTGTACAACCCGTTCTTGTATTGAAAGGACCATGTGGTACGCTTCAGTGCCACAATCCTTATAAAAGGAGTGAAAGCTTCTTACTTTTGAGTAAAACTTATCAAACCTTTCATCTTTCAAAGGTTTTGCTCAAAAGAACAAGTACTTCCCCTTATGATTTTCAAAACCTCAACCATTTATATCACTTGTTGAGGGGGAGTATTTGACTTAAAAACTTTGTTCACAAATTGTTCTTTGTGCAATATTCCCACAAAACTCAAAATGGTCATATTTATTCTCAACATTTCTTCAAAAATAACATTTATATGCCATTTTTGAGGGGGAGAAAATTATGTGATAAGAAATATGTTGTGTTTTGCTATTGAATCGTCGTGTGAAAAGACTTAACCCATGAATTGACGGGAACGGAACAGTCATACATTGAAAAGATTTGTCTTCCAAGACTTATCCAAGTAAATTGTACCTATTCGAGAAACTCTTGATAGACATGAACTTTGACGGGTTTGACAACCTTTCAGGGTTGTCCACATCTTCAAGGAAGTTATTAGAGCTAGTTGTCACCTAAAAGCTGACAATGTATCTCTTTAACTATGCAACGTAATCGTGTCTCGCAAGGGATTGTCTATCTTGAGTCAATCAATTCAATAAATGTGCGCTCTTTCTTCATTGTGCAGATTTTTGTCAAAACTCTTAAGCACATGTGAAGGGGGAGTATTTCTGAAAATCTAAAACTCTTGAAGTGTTCAAACATGTTTTTCATTCACAAACACTTCGAGAGATTTTCATGAAAATGGTTTTATGGCAATGGAGTTATAAGGTGATTAAGGTTAGGAATAACCGTCCTATGATCCGCCAGAGCCGGAGGGATCTACCCAAGGACACTACCAATAGTTAGTATTAGAAGTCCTTAGGTATGATTATAAAAAGGAGAAAATGAGAATCGGAGAAAGAAGGAGTTGAAGAATTAAAAAGAAATGCAAAGAAAAGGGTGAAAAGAAATAGCCCTCCAAATTATTCAACTTAGAGCAGACACCGGGTTCAATTCATATGCTACTGGTTGTCACTTAGTGACACCGGTATTGAAGATTAAAAGTCGTCATGGACCCAGTGACGCATGCACTAAAACTTCTTAGCCACTCAAGTTTCTCCCAAAAGAAGCTTGCTTCATTCTCACAGGGAACCCTACGTAAACTATCGGCTTCCTCTTAGAGATTGCTGGTATTGAAGAAGGAGACCCTCTCCCTAGTCTCCGCTCAGGAAAAACCAAAGTGCACTATTGAGTCTAGAGCCACGAGATTCATCAAAAGATCTCTTAGGTACACTTGACATTTCATCACTTGTTGTTCAACAATAAGAACAACAGTGGTACGTTATCGAGTCCTTCACAGATCTTAGCAATCTGTCGAGAACATGTATGAGAGGTTCACATCTGTGATCCTTAATGATTGAATGGAAACTCCTGCCAGGGTCAACATCAAGCAGCCCTGACAGCATGTCGCTTCGGTAACTCCCCATGGATTAGGCTTAGTGGTCTCAAACGGTCTACATTCGTAAGGTGATGCTTCGGTGTACCTCAGCGACTCATCTGAACCGTAGGTGTACTTCGGTACATCGCGTTATCTCACTTGTGGGACTCCGGTTCAAGAACGGCCTTTGTGAGAATTAGAGTTGTGTTTTCACACTATGCTGTTAACACTCTCGAAGTTCAAACTTGTAAGTGCCGGAATCTGCTTATTACTAACCTTTCCTATGTTTACTTCTTATGGAAGCTCTGGAGCGGACTGATCGTGCAGATTCTCCACATGCTCATACCAACAACATCACTTATGAAAGTTCTCTCATAATCAAAGGCAACACAAAGTCAGGATGATTCTTCATCAACAAAGAATATACAAAGTTTAAAGACTTAATGAACTTCATCAACTGTAATCCAACGTTAAAGAGTGTGAGAGCATGTTGGAGAAAGACGTGGAGACACTGGAGCAGCGAAGCAGATCTAATGCAGATTACCACAACATACTATCACTGTCAAAGAACAAAGAACTAAAGAACAAAGAAAATGAAGACGTCAAAGCAGAATACTTCAAAAGAAACAATTTCTCTACACTGGGGAGATTGTTCGAATCAAGACACCTCTTCTCACAAGAAAAAAGAATGTCAGAAGACGTCAAAGCTACTATAACATCAGCACCTACAACGTTTATCACTCATTCATTCATCACTAACACTTAGGGGGAGATTGTTGGAATCACTCCTAAACATTAATTCAAGTGTTAGTGATTCATATGTAATAGTTAGCTTAATATGGCTTTTATGTTAGTAATCATGCCAAGGCTTATGTAGAAAGCCCATGAGCCTTGGCCCAAGTCCAATAAGGAAAGGAAGGGACTAGGAGTGTTGCCCTAGCTCCCTCTCCTATAAATAGTCTTGTAATACCCTCACTTGAGGGTTGGTTGTTCAATTTATCTTTCACTTGCACTCTACGCGTAACCTTTCTATACTTATACGTGTGTGTGTGTTTGGTTACTTGTTCATCCGATCTATCCTCTTCTCTATTTCTTCTATTGATGCTTGTGTTACTAATATGGTGACCTAACATAATGGGTTATGTGGTGAATGGGCTCTCTTATGATAGACTCTGGTCGGGTGTGAGGAGTAGGTGTAATTGTGGCTCTCCTCCTCGTCTTCTGAGAGGTCTTCTTTGGGTGAGTGATCTTCTGGTTTGGGTTCAATTTCCATAGCCTCATCCTCGAACGGCTCCGTCTCACTGTCGGACATCAGTATGTAGGTCGGTGAAGTGGGTGTTAGAGTAATGGCCGACAAGTTTTTCAACTTGTCCTCGAGATCGAAAAATAGTATTATGTAAGGGTAAACATTGATGTCGAGCTCTGGCGTTACCTTCCTGGCGGCGTGCTTCTTCAAAACCATAAGAAGTGAAGAAGAATGAGACGTTATATAGCCGTGTTTCGAAAGTAGGTGTTCCAAGGCAGCAAGTTACGAGGTGGAAGGCTAAAGTCATGCTCTAATCAACCAGTATGTTTTTAGGCTGTGGATTATGAAGCGACGTAGGTGTTCCAAAAGTATGGTCTTCAAAAACTATGGGACGAGTGTTCAAACTTGTCTTTAGAGACGGATAGTAAGATAATCAAGGGGATCAATAGGTTGTGACAAATTTTATATAAAATGATATTATGTAAGGTCATGAAAAGTTTTAGAGGTCATGGTATCACTCACAATATATTGGGAAAGTTTTAGGGACCATTAAAATGAACAAGTGTGTATACAGTTTAGTGATTCAGTGCGCGAAATTAAACAGAATATTTGTCATGAAATTTCTATAGTCTAGTCCTAATAATGTAACCTAGTTCTCTATAGCATTAGTTCTGATACCAATCTGTCATAACCCCAAAATGTCGTAGCGGAATGGTTACCGAGGGCGTGTCTTCATAGCATAAAGACAAGAATATAAAGAACGACCTCTTTATGAGCCATTTTGGAAAGGTACATCATTTGATAAATTTAAAACAAAATAAGTTTTCAATACAATTATTCTCAAGTTCCACAACAATATGAAAAGGGTTTCTGGAAAAACACAGTCAAATGATGATAAAAGTCCATGTAGTAAAAGCTTCATGATTGTGACCGCCATGTATGCTAGACCAAGCAAACCTTAAGCACCTGAGAAATACATGCTAAAGATGTCAACAATAATGTTGGTAAGTTCCGTGTAAATGTAAATGTCAAGTGCGGAGCACAAGATTTCTGTGTTTGACCATTGTAATAAATACAATGTCATAGAAAAAGTGTTACTGTTGCTCTAAGCTCATGACCCTGAAGCTTTAACTGTTTTGTATGCAATTTGCACAAATATATGATTGCCTATGTATGTGTCTAGCCAAAAACCCAATGTTCCTAAATGATATGCGTCTGTTTTCCAAGTTTTTGTGATCAACACGGAGGGAGGTGTCAACCCAATAGATTTATTTACAACATTCGTGGTTACGAGTAATTAACGGTTCATGATAGATGGGGACCTCATGGCTAATGTGGTAACTTAGGCAATATGTAAATGTTTTATGCACTTGTGTCCGTATGTAAAAGAAAACAAAGTATTCTCACCCCGCGTATTTCAAAATATGTATAAATATGTAAAAGCGGGGCTATGAAACTCACCTCGAGAAATCAAAGTATTTGAAAAAGTATAACATAGAGTAACGATGGGAATACTAAACGCGATCTAGAATAATAAGTCGTTTTAGGAAAAATGCAGCATGTACTTGTAGTGAGGTTTTGTGACTCAAAATTTAGTAAAACGCAAGTTTCACCTTTTAATATTAAGTTTTTAAAAGTGTCCAAAAATGAGTTTTGCTCAAATTTAGAGTGTCATAACTTCTTCGTGGCTTATTGGTTTGGGTCGTTTCGAATTCCAGTATCAAGTATGCCGCAAGGGCTATAAAACGTTCTACTATCACTCTTAATGAATCTAAGTCTAAGATCCTTGAAAACAGGCCCGAAAGTGGTCACTTGCGTTTTTAAACACTTAAAACCCTAGAAAACAAAGTGTTACTTATGAGTTTAACCCGACATCAAGTGAACGTATCTAGTTTATTTTAAGCTCGGTTTTCTTCGTTAAAATCTCTAAACGTAGATGAAGATGTCTACTTTCATTATTTCAAAGTATCGGCTCCTGAAAATAAGTTTTAGACATAGATTTATACAAAAACATTTCTGGATCTGCTGTTACACATTTGCAGAAAATTTTTGTCTTAATTGGACTATTTCTTACTCGTTTTTGATAGAAATAATTTGGTTCAAAAATCTAAGTTCATCTTTTTTCAGTCTACTTTCCAAAAATATAAGCCACTCGTCTTAGTTCTTCATCAATTATTTTATAAAGTCAAAAGTACACAAGTATGTCAAAGCTGTGAAAAATCAAAAACTATAACCTAACTTGTCGGGGCCGTATCTCCTTCGTTACTTAACGTCACGACTCTACCCAACTTGCAACGTTTAAGTTAGAGTCTCGTGTACAAAAGTCTTAACTAGCTCGACTAACCAAAATGCCCTTAAGAGCCTGTTATATACGAATTAAATATAGTTTCTTGTCGGCTTTGACTAACAACTTCGTATCATTAATTAAAAATACTAAATCCGCTATAAAAATTACGAAATTCGACGCGGATCATCCTAGAAATATATTTAAGTATGTGTAAAATGGCTTGACTCGGAAAAATGTTTAAAATAGGTTTCTATGTTGATGTTTACAACTAAAAATCTTGGACAGATTCATGTTTTCTAATCTTAACTTTATTTCAATTTTTCCAACACAACAAGTATACATAGGTGATATAATTGAACATGTTATGCTATATAAATGTGAAATAAGTATGTAAATGAGTTATAGAGGCTTACAATATGTTGGTGGATGATTAGTGCAGAAGAACCCAAAAGAACTTATGAAGAAACCCAAAATTAACACTCGAAAACCCTAACTTTCCAAGCTAACTCTTAAACCAACACGTAAACAATATTATACTAAGTTCTCTATTCTTGTTTTCTGCCCTCAAGGCTTCCGTTTGATAGAGAGAAAAAAAAAGGGGGAATGAGTTTTTGTTTTAGTTGTGGTGAAATGAATGTGTTAGGTACCACGTTATTTATAGAGGTATTTTTGGTAAACATTAGATCTTATTTCTTGTTCAACTAAACAAATAAGGACTTTGTGTGTCTTTAGGGTTTGGTCTTGGTCTTCAGCCGTGTAATGGGTAGAAAAGAGGGAGGAATCAAAGTTTATTGAATGTATAAAAGTCACAAGATGATCTAGGGTTCAAGTCTTAGCATAAATAAGTATGTATGTAGTTTTCAAGAACAAAAGAGGATGTTGGGGTTTCCTTGTATAGGGGGGTGGTTTAATAAGAGGTAAAAAGGGGGGAAATTTTGAATTTTTATGTTTAAAAATGTGTATTTAAGTGTAAGTAAGTATTATTAGGAAGGTGGTGCTGCATAATGCATGCATGCATGAATGTAAATGTGAAACGTAAGCGTTTTACAGAAAACTTGTAAAACCAAGTGTGTAGACTTATAAAACATGCTTATATAAGTCATATGACACATGTTTGGCATAGAATAAACTTAGTATAATTCCGGTTTACGTTAAATGTCGCTTTCTAGTTTACGCGATTTAACCTAACGGTTATATGTAAAAGTAAATATTTAAACGTGCAAAGTAAATTGTTTTGAGTTTATGGTTGAGTAATGTCCTGAAAAATATGACTTTTTACAGTAATAAAGTAGCTAGCTTATTGTCTTGACACATTTCTAAAAGGGCCACATTCATCAGTATGTGTGAGTCCAAGAAGTTATTTAGCTCTTTCCATTTTATGCGGAAAAGGCTTACGTGCCATCTTGCCAGATACACAAGAAACACATTTATGAAGAGACTCAGAGTCAGTTGGTCTTAATAGCCCATCATGTTGCATCTTTTCAATGCGTTTCTTGTTAATATGTCGAAGATGACAGCGCCACAAGAAAGTAGAGTCCAAGTTATGCTTGGATCTTTTATTGCTAACATTATAAATAGACTACTGTTTGAAACACACCCATGAATATCAATTTAAAAAATACCATCACTAGGAATAGCATTATAATAAAAAATTATTATCCTTAGAAACTAAAATTCCATAATCATTAAAACATTGAACAAATCCATTAACTTTCAAACGATAAACTAAAATAACACTTCTAGCACTAGAAGGTGTGTAATGACAATTGTCTAACACAATACATAAAACATTAGGAAGAATTAAATCAAAACTTCATATAGCTTCAACCATTGCATGATTTCCATTTTCCACGTACAGGTTCAAGGCTCCATGTTTCAGCTTCCTGCTTCCCTAAGCCCCTGAGCTGTATTACATATGTGAGTACCACAAACAGTGTCATAAACCAAGGATTTATTAGGAAAAGAGTAGAGTTATATAACGAAGATACTTGATGTACTAGCATCACTAGTTTTTTTCTTCTTCTTTATCAACTCAACTAGGGTGGGTAGGACAGTTCCTCCTCCAATGACCCACTTCACCACAAAGATGGCAGATCCCGTCCTTTTCAGGGTGATTCTTCTTTGATGGTGAGGGAATATTTGGTTTAGGGGCATAAGCTAACTTATCCTTGACTTTAACATGACCCTTGCCTTGATGCGATTTCTTGTTCTTATTATTTTTTTGAATCTTGCCTCCTCTGATCGCAAGGACAGCAAAAGCTGTAGCAGACTTCTTTGGAAGCCATTTCTCATGTAGCTTGAGCATAACATGCAACTCAGCTATTGTCTTCCCCATGCTATGCATACTGCAATTTTGCACAAATCCTTTATAGTCCTTGGAAAGAAAAGTAAGGATCAAGCTCACTCCAAGGGGTAAGGACATGGGGTTGCCAAGGTGTTCCAGTTGGTCTAGATAGCCTTTCATATTTAGGACTTAAAAGCTAACAGATTGACCTTCTTCTTTCTTGCAAGCGTGGAATACTTTCACAATTTCAAGAAGCTCCTGTTCAGCTAGCTGGGAAAACATAGTTTTCAGCTCCGTAAGCATGTCATATACATTGAAGTCCTCCAGGTTATTTTTAAGCTCTTCAGTCATGCTAGCAAACATAAGATAAGCAATTACTGTTGTGCATCTACCCATTGATATATACAACAATAGCGCAACTGGAACCACAATAGAAGGAGGCATAGGGGTAGGAGTATGGGGTATAGGCTGTTCCAAATAGACTAACATTTTCTCTAATTTAAGGACAATCCTTAGGTTGCGATACCAGTCGAGAAAGTTAGGACCAGAAAGTTTTTATCTTTCAAGAATCGACCTGAAAATCAAGTTGTTCATGGTTTGAACATGTGTTTCATCTACAAATAAAACAAATTTCAGCAATTTAGTATTTTTGATAATTAATTCTTTTAAAAATGAAGTACCCGTATTTTTAAATATAAATAAATAATTAACTAAAAGATTAAGATCCTACTTGAACTCCCACTCATCACAATAGTTTAACTAATAGTAACTTGTGGATTCAAAAGGTAAGCGGCAGGCGATAATTACATTGCTAGTACAACTCTTAGACGTTATAAGATTCATGGCACTAGAGAACGATCTACTAGTGTCATGTGGAATGTTTTGTCTCATCCTATACCTCGGGTCGAAGGTCTGACCAACCATACTCGATTACGTCATCAAAGGCAAGAACATATGAAAATTAACATAGGTCTAACTTATAGAGAAAATTCACCTTGGGTTGCAGATTGCCTACGACAATCATAGAGTAAAAACAACTACAAGTGTCCTTGCGCAATTGAACGAAAAATACTTCAATTTTAAAATGGGTATAAAAGTTTTGATAAAAACATATATCAAAAAGTGAACGAAGAAGCATGCATACATCTTCGTAGCACACGTTAAGAAACAACTTTTGTTAACTTTTAAGGTGCATATTTTATCACGGGAAAAATTAAAGGATAACCAAATCCTAGATTGTACTCCCTTTAAGGTTATAAAAATCCAAGTTCTTCCCATCATTAGCTCATATGCAAAAGCATGTAGTGTATCGGTAAAATATTAAAGGTTATTCAACCTTAGACCATTTGCTTAAACCAATGTACTTGCATGTGTTTCGCGTGAGGAAATTACAGTGTAAACCTACCCAATGCGTTAACACGTTTGCAAGACATTTGTTGAAACAAAATTTGGTCATTAATAAAATTAGTTCAAAAACTTTAAGTCTATACTTAAAGCTTTATTAAACGTATGTACTTGCATGGTTTCGCGGGAGCAAATTACTGTGCAAACCAAACCCATTGCATTTAACCGTTGCAAGACATTAGTTTAATTAAATCATATTTTGATATCTTTTCAAAAAAAATCATAATAAAATAAGTCATGATGAATACAGTATAATGCAAATAAACAAACAAAAAGGGTAGAAATAGAAGACACGCTTTTATAATGCGATAAAACAAAAAAATAAAACTTGCTGATTACAGTTTTTTATTCACTTTAAATAAGGATCCCACTTGATTTTAGAATAATCTAAAACAATTACTATACATACATCAAATAATTTGATTCCAGAAGCCTTATGCAAAAGTATAAAAATACTTAGCATGCTGATAAGGAATTTTTATTCACTTCAGGCCCCGACCAGATAAGGTAGGAGTCTTCCCCAACCTTATCAATAAGCTACAAAGTTGTAGCCTACTGATTCGTGGATCTACCATATAAATTTCAAGATCTAAGTCATTACAGAGTGACGGGAGTTAATTGTTTAGTGTGGCAAGGTCAAGCAATAAGCAAACAAAAATAAATCACACAAGTGTTTTAAATTAGATTATTCATCGATTTAGTCCGTTTAACCAATTACCAATTAATAATATGTTTAATACGAGAGGTTTGCTTATAATCCATGACAAGTATGTATGTAGTTGTCATGAATTTCAATAAAAACAATTAATACAACAAAAAAGCCAAAAGACCGAAAAATTTGTAACACGCAAAAAATCTTGTTTTATACACGTAAACCCATGACCTAGGGTTTTCAAAAACTGATTTATGACATACACAGGGTTGATTTTAAATTGTAAAATATGCCGCTGCATAAAAATATGATCAAGAAAACATTTCTGGATCTGCTGTTACACATTTGCAGAAAATTTTTGTCTTAATTGGACTATTTCTTACTCGTTTTTGATAGAAATCATTTGGTTCAAAAATCTAAGTTCATCTTTTTTCAGCCTACTTTCCAAAAATATAAGTCACTCGTCTTAGTTCTTCATCAATTATTTTATAAAGTCAAAAGTACACAAGTATGTCAAAGCTGTGAAAAATCAAAAACTATAACCTAACTTGTCGGGGCCGTATCTCCTTCGTTACTTAACGTCACGACTCTACCCAACTTGCTACGTTTAAGTTAGAGTCTCGTGTACAAAAGTCTTAACTAGCTCGACTAACCAAAATGCCCTTAAGAGCCTGTTATATACGAATTAAATATAGTTTCTTGTCGGCTTTGACTAACAACTTCGTATCATTAATTAAAAATACTAAATCCGCTATAAAAATTACGAAATTCGACGCGGATCATCCTAGAAATATATTTAAGTATGTGTAAAATGGCTTGACTCGGAAAAATGTTTAAAATAGGTTTCTATGTTGATGTTTACAACTAAAAATCTTGGACAGATTCATGTTTTCTAATCTTAACTTTATTTCAATTTTTCCAACACAACAAGTATACATAGGTGATATAATTGAACATGTTATGCTATATAAATGTGAAATAAGTATGTAAATGAGTTATAGAGGCTTACAATATGTTGGTGGATGATTAGTGCAGAAGAACCCAAAAGAACTTATGAAGAAACCCAAAATTAACACTCGAAAACCCTAACTTTCCAAGCTAACTCTTAAACCAACACGTAAACAATATTATACTAAGTTCTCTATTCTTGTTTTCTGCCCTCAAGGCTTCCGTTTGATAGAGAGAGAAAAAAAGGGGGAATGAGTTTTTGTTTTAGTTGTGGTGAAATGAATGTGTTAGGTACCACGTTATTTATAGAGGTATTTTTGGTAAACATTAGATCTTATTTCTTGTTCAACTAAACAAATAAGGACTTTGTGTGTCTTTAGGGTTTGGTCTTGGTCTTCAGCCCTGTAATGGGTAGAAAAGAGGGAGGAATCAAAGTTTATTGAATGTATAAAAGTCACAAGATGATCTAGGGTTCAAGTCTTAGCATAAATAAGTATGTATGTAGTTTTCAAGAACAAAAGAGGATGTTGGGGTTTCCTTGTATAGGGGGGTGGTTTTCTAGAGGTAAAAAGGGGGGAAATTTTGAATTTTTATGTTTAAAAATGTGTATTTAAGTGTAAGTAAGTATTATTAGGAAGGTGGTGCTGCATAATGCATGCATGCATGAATGTAAATGTGAAACGTAAGAGTTTTACAGAAAACTTGTAAAACCAAGTGTGTAGACTTATAAAACATGCTTATATAAGTCATATGACACATGTTTGGCATAGAATAAACTTAGTATAATTCCGGTTTACGTTAAATGTCGCTTTCTAGTTTACGCGATTTAACCTAACGGTTATATGTAAAAGTAAATATTTAAACGTGCAAAGTAAATTGTTTTGAGTTTATGGTTGAGTAATGTCCTGAAAAATATGACTTTTTACAGTAATAAAGTAGCTAGATTATTGTCTTGACACATTTCTAAAAGGGCCACATTCATCAGTATGTGTGAGTCCAAGAAGTTATTTAGCTCTTTCCATTTTATGCGGAAAAGGCTTACGTGCCATCTTGCCAGATACACAAGAAACACATTTATGAAGAGACTCAGAGTCAGTTGGTCTTAATAGCCCATCATGTTGCATCTTTTCAATGCGTTTCTTGTTAATATGTCGAAGATGACAGCGCCACAAGAAAGTAGAGTCCAAGTTATGCTTGGATCTTTTATTGCTAACATTATAAATAGACTACTGTTTGAAACACAACCATGAATATCAATTTAAAAAATACCATCACTAGGAATAGCATTATAATAAAAAATTATTATCCTTAGAAACTAAAATTCCATAATCATTAAAACATTGAACAAATCCATTAACTTTCAAACGATAAACTGAAATAACACTTCTAGCACTAGAAGGTGTGTAATGACAATTGTCTAACACAATACATAAAACATTAGGAAGAATTAAATCAAAACTTCATATAGCTTCAACCATTGCATGATTTCCATTTTCCACGTACAGGTTCAAGGCTCCATGTTTCAGCTTCCTGCTTCCCTAAGCCCCTGAGCTGTATTACATATGTGAGTACCACAACCAGTGTCATAAACCAAGGATTTATTAGGAAAAGAGTAGAGTTATATAACGAAGATACTTGATGTACTAGCGTCACTAGTTTTTTTCTTCTTCTTTATCAACTCAACTAGGGTGGGTAGGACAGTTCCTCCTCCAATGACCCACTTCACCACAAAGATGGCAGATCCCGTCCTTTTCAGGGTGATTCTTCTTTGATGGTGAGGGAATATTTGGTTTAGGGGCATAAGCTAACTTATCCTTGAATTTAACATGACCCTTGCCTTGATGCGATTTCTTGTTCTTATTATTTTTTTGGATCTTGCCTCATCTGATCGCAAGGACAGCAAAAGCTGTAGCAGACTTCTTTGGAAGCCATTTCTCATGTAGCTTGAGCATAACATGCAACTCAGCTATTGTCTTCCCCATGCTATGCATACTGCAATTTTGCACAAATCCTTTATAGTCCTTGGAAAGAAAAGTAAGGATCAAGCTCACTCCAAGGGGTAAGGACATGGGGTTGCCAAGGTGTTCCAGTTGGTCTAGATAGCCTTTCATATTTAGGACTTAAAAGCTAACAGATTGACCTTCTTCTTTCTTGCAAGCGTGGAATACTTTCACAATTTCAAGAAGCTCCTGTTCAGCTAGCTGGGAAAACATAGTTTTCAGCTCCGTAAGCATGTCATATACATTGAAGTCCTCCAGGTTATTTTTAAGCTCTTCAGTCATGCTAGCAAACATAAGATAAGCAATTACTGTTGTGCATCTACCCATTGATATATACAACAATAGCGCAACTGGAACCACAATAGAAGGAGGCATAGGGGTAGGAGTATGGGGTATAGGCTGTTCCAAATAGACTAACATTTTCTCTAATTTAAGGACAATCCTTAGGTTGCGATACCAGTCGAGAAAGTTAGGACCAGAAAGTTTTTATCTTTCAAGAATCGACCTGAAAATCAAGTTGTTCATGGTTTGAACATGTGTTTCATCTACAAATAAAACAAATTTCAGAAATTTAGTATTTTTGATAATTAATTCTTTTAAAAATGAAGTACCCGTATTTTTAAATATAAATAGTTAATTAACTAAAAGATTAAGATCCTACTTGAACTCCCACTCATCACAATAGTTTAACTAATAGTAACTTGTGGATTCAAAAGGTAAGCGGCAGGCGATAATTACATTGCTAGTACAACTCTTAGACGTTATAAGATTCATGGCACTAGAGAACGATCTACTAGTGTCATGTGGAATGTTTTGTCTCATCCTATACCTCGGGTCGAAGGTCTGACCAACCATACTCGATTACGTCATCAAAGGCAAGAACATATGAAAATTAACATAGGTCTAACTTATAGAGAAAATTCACCTTGGGTTGCAGATTGCCTACGACAATCATAGAGTAAAAACAACTACAAGTGTCCTTGCGCAATTGAACGAAAAATACTTCAATTTTAAAATGGGTATAAAAGTTTTGATAAAAACATATATCAAAAAGTGAACGAAGAAGCATGCATACATCTTCGTAGCACACGTTAAGAAACAACTTTTGTTAACTTTTAAGGTGCATATTTTATCACGGGAAAAATTAAAGAATAACCAAATCCTAGATTGTACTCCCTTAAAGGTTATAAAAATCCAAGTTCTTCCCATCATTAGCTCATATGCAAAAGCATGTAGTGTATCGGTAAAATATTAAAGGTTATTCAACCTTAGACCATTTGCTTAAACCAATGTACTTGCATGTGTTTCGCGTGAGCAAATTACAGTGTAAACCTACCCAATGCGTTAACACGTTTGCAAGACATTTGTTGAAACAAAATTCGGTCATTAATAAAATTAGTTCAAAAACTTTAAGTCTATACTTAAAGCTTTATTAAACGTATGTACTTGCATGGTTTCGCGGGAGCAAATTACTGTGCAAACCAAACCCATTGCATTTAACCGTTGCAAGACATTAGTTTAATTAAATCATATTTTGATATCTTTTCAAAAAAAATCATAATAAAATAAGTCATGATGAATACAGTATAATGCAAATAAACAAACAAAAAAGGTAGAAATAGAAGACACGCTTATATAATGCGATAAAACAAAAAAATAAAACTTGCTGATTACAGTTTTTTGTTCACTTTAAATAAGGATCCCACTTGATTTTAGAATAATCTAAAACAATTACTATACATACATCAAATAATTTGATTCCAGAAGCCTTATGCAAAAGTATAAAAATACTTAGCATGCTGATAAGGAATTTTTATTCACTTCAAGCCCCGACCAGATAAGGTAGGAGTCTTCCCCAACCTTATCAATAAGCTACAAAGTTGTAGCCTACTGATTCGTGGATCTACCATATAAATTTCAAGATCTAAGTCATTACAGAGTGACGGGAGTTAATTCTTTAGTGCGGCAAGGTCAAGCAATAAGCAAACAAAAATAAATCACACAAGTGTTTTAAATTAGATTATTCATCGATTTAGTCCGTTTAACCAATTACCAATTAATAATATGTTTAATACAAGAGGTTTGCTTATAATCCATGACAAGTATGTATGTAGTTGTCATGAATTTCAATAAAAACAATTAATACAACTAAAAAGACAAAAGACCGAAAAATTTGTAACACGCAAAAAATCTTGTTTTATACACGTAAACCCATGACCTAGGGTTTTCAAAAACTGATTTATGACATACACAGGGTTGATTTTAAATTGTAAAATATGCCGCTGCATAAAAATAAGATCAAGAAAACGCGAAAAACAAACGTTTTTAGGCAATGGCGGAGCTTGACGTTTCAATGTGGGAGGGCGAAAACACAATTTTTATGTTGTAAGAGGGCCTAAGTTTAAAATAAATTTTTTACCATATCAAAATCAATAGAAAATGCACAAAGTGATAAATTTGTGGGAGGGCCACAACTCCCTTTTGTCCCAACAAAGCTCTCACCATGTTTTAAGTCAATTTTACGTTTTTTAGTGTAACCCATAACATCAAACGACGACTCATGATGCCACTGTTGGGATTTAATGACCTTATAACTGTTATACTACGAGTAACGTAGTGAAAAGAACGTCTCATAGGGATCCGTTTGATGTACATGAATTAACACATAATTAAACACGCATGTTTACTAACCTCTTGGTTTTGCTCGGATGAACAACGAATGGATCTTGATCGTGTTCTTCAGTCTCATGAAACCCTTAAGCAACTAAAGTAAGTTGCATCTATGGTTTCCTACACAACGTGTCACAATGGAACGCTTGCATACTAGTTCTTGTTCACGGTTAAATCACGAAACACACACGGTTTTTTTTTTTCTTTAATTGAATCGCCGAAACCCTAAGGGTTTAGGGGTCTTGGATGATTGAATTTCACAAGGAAAGGGGATGAGAGTTTTTGCTTTGAGTTTGGGTTACGCAAGGGACACAAATAATGAATCAAGAAATTCATTATATAGCCTAAACCTAGCTTGAAGTTCAAGTCAAACTCTAACTCCTCACCCCTCACCATTCGGCCGACTTCACAAACCCCCCCTCCCCCAATATTTCATGTTTTTGGGGTTTGTACACAAATTAACAAGTCCTTTACTTGTTAATTAAAAGTCTATTAGTTAGTTAAATCGTCTAACGGCTTAACTAACGACAGTTAGTCATTTCTTGAACTATTAACTAATATAATTAAACTATATGCCATAAATACATTAATTACATTAATAAAAACGTTCCTCGGTGTACACGTGTGTACCCCGATAGTTTCACGTATTTCTAGCCGTATAAGTACCAATTACGACTTGAGCACTACCAATAAATACCACGTACATTTAAAATACAAGTTTTTTAATACATGATATGTTTTTGGTAAATATAACATTTTGATATTTAGATTAGATATAAAAAGAGACAATTACATATATACCCATTAAAACTTACATATTTGCATATATACTAAAAATATGTTTAATTTGCATTGTACATTATGATTGAAAACTTGTATTTTAAAAAAATATGCAAATATTTAAGTTTTAGTGTGTATATACAATTCTCCCTATAAATAAAGTTGGCTATTTGATGAAAGTCCTCCCCGTTAGGGGTGGCAATTCGGGTCAGGTTCGGGTTGACAGGTTGGCGGATCAGAAAACCCTAACCCAAACCTGACCCATTGAAATCAGCGGGTCAGCTATGTCAACCCTAACCTGTTTACGCATAACCCGAACCTAACCCGTTTAACCCGTATATATACTTGGGTTGGCGGGTTAAATAGGTTACACAAGTTGAATAGGTTAAATGGGTATCGTGTTGACCCATATAACCCATTTTATATACAAAAGTTGGCACATTAAACGAGTTAAATAGACTAAATAGGTTTGCGGGTCGATCGTTTAACCCGTATAATAAAATATAAATAATTTTTAATTTATGAAAAAAAATTTAAACGGGTTGGCGGGTCTACCCACTTAATGTATTCCAAACCCGAACATGACCTGTTTAATAAACAGGTTAGATAGGTCGACCCAAAATCTTTTTAGACTCAACCCAAAGCTATTGTATTTCGTGTCGATTTTAGGTCAGGTTTCATATCGGGTCGAAATTGCCACCCATTCTCCCCCTAACACAATATTTTCAAAGTGATGCGTTTTTCTATTTGGGCCCGATTGGTTAAATGTAATGCTTGCTGGGCTTTTTTTTATTTATTTATTTTTTTTAACTACAACTTCAGGCCTTATTGGCTTATGGCTAATTAATGTGTCCACGTGAATGCTTAACATATGTACACTAGAAAACTAGTTTTAAGTAACGACTTAGAAGAGGGGATACCGTAACATGCCGTTTTGGTGTTGTTTGTGTCAAATCAACGTCATTTTAGCATTTTACATTCACACACCAGAAATACCCCTCTATCATAATTTGAGCCGTTTGCATACCATTTGCTAGTTTTTGGGCCTCATCACACCGCAATAAAAACACAAACTCGACAACAAAACTTAATTAAAAAAATGAACTAGTATGAAGTAACGACTTAGAGGAAGGAATACCGTAACATGTCGTTTGTGTCAAATCAACGCCATCTTAACATTGCACATTTCACATTCACACACAAAAAACACCCTATGGTTTGAGCCGTTTGCAAGCCATTTGCTAGTTTTTGGGCCCCATCACACCCCAATAAAAATACAAACTCAACAACAAAACTTAATTAAAAAAAATAAAATAAAAAATAAAACGCATATGAGTTCAGTCACTTGGCAAATGACACAAAAGTAAGGTGGTGTCGTAACATACAAAATGGCATGTCATTTCCCTCCCTCTTATACTTGTTAAAACTAAAATTAATGCGCAAGGTGTGTTAATGGATCATGGATGCAGGCAAGTTGAATACGCTATCGCCCCTGGTTCATAATTACATTAAGAAGATAAGAGATAAGAAATGCGGAGTAAGAGATAAAGATAATAATAACGTACATTTATTTCTCGATAAAAAAGTATGTAGCGTTATCCAGGTAATAAAGGAAAAAACTCATGAACCAAGTTGATATAGATCATCATCCTGTAAGTTATAATAATTTTATTATTTCCAGGTATAGTAAAACGATGCTTAAGATGCCAGCTTCTTTTCGTGCTCGGCTTAGTGATCGTTTGTAACCAAATTGGCTAGTCACTTGCTAGCATTTTTCATAGCATTGTACTCTTATAGTCTTATCTATGTAAAAGAATAGTAAGAAAACGAAAGAAGTATCGTATCATATCATATCTACGTACTCTTTTCTAACAGGTACTAGCAAATTTTATAACCGCATAACTTGTATGAAATAAATTATTTTGTAAAAGATAAGATGACAGTTCAACTTGTATAAAACTTTACTATTGTGTGTTAAAATATTTTTTTAAGCATGTGAAAGGACTATTTAAAGCAATTATAAGGCCAGCAGAACAAACCCAAAGATTAATAATAGCCATGGTAGGAAGAAACATTCTTCACATGAAAAATGGTAATGGAGAATTTAGCTACGCCAGCAATTCGTATGTTCAGGTATCTCTTTCACTTACTTAACGTCTATGTCGATCAGTATTACATTATCGCATATGTTATGATATAAGTGTATTCTGTACAAATGAGCTCGTAGCTTTTGAATATAACACGGTATATATCTTATCTCTTTAGGAAACTGGCATACGAAAAACGTTACATATTTTGGAGCATACAATAAGGGGTATTGCTTATCACGATGTTGTCTCGGGCCAATGTTTTAAAATAGCAGACTTGGGATGTTCTTCAAGCAAAAACACATTATTGGTCGCATCTAGCGTTATTGATATAGTCATTGAGATATGCAAAGAAAATAATTGTAAACCACCACAATTTCAAGTATGCTTAAATGACCTCTTTGAAAATGATTTCAATAATCTTTTCAAAATGTTACCGGAATTTTACGCATCACTTAAAAAGGAGAAGGGAGAAAATATGAGCCATTGTTTTGTTTCAGCCGTTCCTGGTTCCTTTTATGGCAGACTATTTCCAGATCAAAGTATGCACTTTGTTCACTCCTCTTATAGTCTACATTGGCTTTCTCAGGTTACTATTACATTTATCTTATTAGCTTATATCTTGAATATTTATATAGCATAGACTATTTTTGTTAACTACAGTCTTTGCTTTAATAGGTACCCAAAGGCCTTGGAAACAACAAATTAAATATATATATGGCGAAAACAAGTCACCAAGATGTTTTTCGGGCATATGCAAAACAATTCTATAAAGACTTCACAATGTTTTTACAAATGCGTGCTAAGGAAATAGTACGTGGTGGACGCATGGTTTTAACAATTGTTGGTCGGAGTATTGTTGATCCAACTAGTGATGATTGTTGCAGTTTCTGGGAGCTACTAGCGCAAGCACTTCTCGACTTGGTTAAAGAGGTATAAGATTCAAATACAACCAAAGAATACGTATTATTTTACGTAGATAGATATGTATCGTTATCTAGGTAATAAAGGGAAAAACTCATGAACCAAGTTGATATAGATCATCATCCTGTAAGTAATAATTATATTATTTCCAGGTATAGTAAATCGATGCTTAAGATGCCAGCTTCTTTTCGTGCTCGGCTTAGTGATCGTTTGTAACCAAATTGGCTAGTCACTTGCTAGCATTTTTCATAGCATTGTTGTTAACGAGATCCGAAATTACATAATAGGTACACCAAATAATAACAACCCGAAAATAATACTAAGAAAACGAAAGAAGTATCGTATCATATCATATCCATCTACTTTTTTTTTTTTTTTTTTTTTTTTTTTTTTTTCCTTCCATATTTGACCATTTATATATACTTTAATTACTAACAAATACCGCAGGGGCTTGTCCAGGAATCAGATATCAATTCTTTCAATATTCCAATCTATACCCCATGCAAGGAAGAACTAAGAAATGTTATTCAAAACGAGGGATCATTTTCTCTAGATAACTTAAATATTTTCGAACTTAATTGGGATCCAAATGAAACAGATTACACGAGCACATATGATCTTGACAAGCTTAGCCAAGGCCACGGGATAAACACAGCAAAGATGATGAGAGGAATTACAGAGCCATTGCTGACTTCTAATTTTGGAGGTTTCATAATTGAGAGGCTATTTAAAATGCATGGGAAGCATGTGGCCAAACATCTATCCAAGAAGAAAACAAGGCACATTAACATCGTCATTTCATTGACCAAAAGATGAACAAACAATTAAGGTTCCCAGTTTCCCACCCCATTTCAGTAGTTTGAGAATGTGGTGTCATTTTATGCAGATTTAGTTATGGTAAAGAATTATTATGAAATAATAATAAGATTTTGTCCATCAGAGCGACACTGTATGTGGCATGTGCGACATGCATTACAAAAGAGTCACCTGTGGCAAGAGATATTGAAGTTATGGAAATGCAGACGGGGTTAAGGAGACACAAGTTTTGGGATGTGCAAATTAAAGGTGTTCGTGGTGTTGTCAGTCTCATTAAGTTGTCAAGGGTGATAAGAAGAGGAAATGCACTTACGCAAAGTCTTCGAGTAAGACCATATGTGAGTGGTGCTTAACCTGTCAGTCAATCTTTGTTTTGGCCAGTGCAGTTGCCGGAGTTGTATCTTTGCATTGGTATGCTTATTTGAAAAATTATAGGAAAATTATGTTTTTGGTTTTAATGAAAAAGTTGTACGTATTTAACAACAACTGATAAATGTATCGAATAAGCCATTGATGGATGTTATTGTTGGGTTTTCACAGGTTAAATTTGATGAACAATAAATGTTTTACATAAAATATTCGACACTATATCTTGCGGTGGTTGTGGCTTTATATAGCCAACCAACCGACACCATCCAACGGACACAATGTTTGACACGACATAACTGTATTTAACAGTTATAAACTTTCTATCTTGACACTTTTGGTCCTAACTATAAAATACACATACTACTTTAACTTTCTAATTTGACCCATTTAACCCAAAGTTTAGGTTAACTATCAATACTCCCCCTTAAACTAAACATTGGTTTAAGGCAGGTCTTCAACTTGCTTTTATCTTGCTCTTCACAGCAGCGTTGGTTCATCGTCGCTTTGATAAATGAGATGTGCTTCTTGCTTCTTGTCTTTATCCTTCCATTTGGTGCATTCGTATGCAAAGTGACCAAGTTCACCACATTCATAGCATCTCATTTCTTTCTTGTGTTGTTCTCGACTTGTACCTTTTCCACGTTCTCTTTTTCTTTACTAAAGTTTCTTCCTCGACCTCTACCACGGCCTTGATTACTTGAACTTGCCATTAGAAGTTTGCTTTGGTAATCTCCTTGCGGTTCATCTTGACTCTTGAGGCGTTCTTCATAAGTTATTATTCTTCCCATTGCTTCTTCAAATGACATTTCATCAACTTCCGAATATTGCTCGATGGATGCCACAATTGGTAGAAACTTCTTTGGCACTGAGTTCAACAACTTTCTTACTAGTATTTTGTCTTTAAGATTAGAACCAAGACTTTTACACTTGCCTCTTATGCTTCCCAATTTTCCCGCAAAGTCATTCACGGTTTCGTTGGTCTTCATTTTTAAGTTCTCCAATTCGCTTCTTAAAGTTTGTAGACGTGCTTTCTGAACTCGGTCTGCTCCAATATAACGTACTTTAATTGATTCCCATACTTCCTTCGCAGTCTCGTACTGTGCAACTTGCATTAGAATATCTTCCGGAAATGTTGTGAGGATCATTACTTTTGTTGTATGCATCTTTCTTTCATCTACTTTTTCTGCATCTTCAAGCGTTTCCCAAAGTCCATAGGCCTTTAAGATTGTTTCCATCATAATTGCCCATGTGGTGTAGTTTGATTCGTTCATTTTTGGACATTGAAGTGCTATACTTCCTTGTTCTCGAACTGATGCTCTACTTGATGCGTTATCATGCTTGTCACCTTCTACCATGCTTTCTTACTTGCGTACTTTCTTACTTGCTTTGAAACACCGAGGTTTCTCTTAATGGTCGAAACACTGCGGTTTCTTTTACTGGTGAAACGCTAAGGTTTCTCTTACTGGTGAAAATCTAAGGTTTCTGAAAACAATAGGTTTTCTCTTACTTACTTTGAAACGTTAAAGTTTCACTTACTTACTTACTTTGGAAACACTAGAGTTTTTTTAAAACGATAGGTTTCTTCTTACTTCTTACTATGTGAACCACAATGGTTCGGTTTCTTACTTCTTACTAGTTTTGTATTTTTCTAATTCAAAAATAACTTATTTTGTCTCCCTAAATTGAAAAATATACAAAACTTAATCTTACTTTTGAAAAAAAAACAAAATACAACACCCCACTCTTAAATATAAATTATAAAATTTAATTAAGACTAAAACTTATATACAGAGTATAAAAGATATGAAAATTTTGATATAAAAAACTTACGGGGTGTGTTTTTTTTGCTTATTCCCCCTTCAATCGATTGCTAGTTTGATTAGGGTTCCTCCGATTAGGGTTCTTCCTTCTCGAATCGATTGCTGGTATGATTAGGTTTCCTCCGATTAGGGTTCTTCCTTCTCCGATCGATGCCTTCTCGATTTGGGTAACCACAATCGGTGTTTTTAATAAACCGGTTGTGTTTGTCTTTCTCCGATCAAACTCCGGTTACAATTGTTTATGTGTTCGAATCCTTCAACGAACAGGTATCCTTCTTCCTTACTTTCTTTCTTACTTGATTGATTCCCGGAATCAAATCTGCTTTCTTTTTTCTTTCGGTTGATTCTTGCTTTCAATCGGTCGCTACTTGCACTTGTTCTTCCCTGGATCGATTAAACTCTTGCTCTGATACCAATTGTTGGGTTTTCACA
Source organism: Chrysanthemum seticuspe (assembly GCA_019973895.1). Taxonomy (NCBI): domain Eukaryota; kingdom Viridiplantae; phylum Streptophyta; class Magnoliopsida; order Asterales; family Asteraceae; genus Chrysanthemum; species Chrysanthemum seticuspe. The sequence goes on from BPTQ01000005.1 coordinate 214,694,430, forward strand.
GGTTAAATTTGATGAACAATACTATGTTTGTATAAACTTGCTTTGAATTTACACATAAATGTTTTACATACAATATTCGACACCATATCTTGCGGTGGTTGTGGCTTTATATAGCCAACCAACCGACACCATCCAACAGACACAATGTTTGACACACGACATAACTGTATTTAACAGTTATAAACTTTCTATCTTGACACTTTTGGTCCTAACTATAAAATACACATACTACTTTAACTTTCTAATTTGACCCATTTAACCCAAAGTTTAGGTTAACTATCAATAGTTATGTTTATATCTAGTTATGGTTAAACGTGTCTAATTTTTTCTAAGAACAATGGGTATGCATAAATGATAGTATTATATACTACATTTGTTTGTCAAAAATGCACAAGTGATATAAACCTCCATAATACATGATTAATGTACTTCATTGGTTTGATACTACAACCACGTGAGATTATTATTTTCTTACAACATAGTACATTTGTCTAACATACACAAACTAGGTATTTAGTTTGTGTTCTAGTGTCTGACTAGTTGTTACTGAAAGTATTCGAATCTCCACCCTCTAGAAAGAGTTTAACTATCAGTATCATCAAACTTGTTTTAAATTCATCTTAATTAGTTGGTTCAACTTTATTTGATTATGAAGAAACAATCGGCAACCACGTAATATGAAATCAGCACAGGAATGGATATAATGGTGCCAAAGATGACCCTGGAAGAAAAGATTAAACAATGGTGAGAATACAATCTTCGTCACAATTAGGTTAAATATACACGAAGAAAAGAATTGAGGTCTAATCGATAAGAACATCAAATTCTAGTTGTGATAATTGATACTTGTGTTTGGACATGTCAAATAATTTATAAAACCAAAATACGAAACATACGCTGTGCTAAGGACACTTGTGTGGAGTTCATATTCCTTTGCAAACACGAAAGACGCAATGGCTTGAGGTAGCGCAGCCTGTGAACCAAAGTTATGTTATGTTGATTCGTATAACTAACTATGAGTAAAATGATAAAAGTAATGATGAAGATCAAATATTTTTTAAATTACCTGAATGATGGCGATACAAAGGACATCACCTCGCAAACCTACCATAAGAGAGCCAACAGCCATAGCAGCCGGTGCAACAACAAACCTCAAAAGCATTCCAAATGCAGTTAAGGTCGCACCACAATCAATTATTTTTGGTTGTAATGCCATAAATAGTCCTGAATCAATGTCGAAACTTAGAACATTCTTTAGGATATTTTTGTTACAAGTTTGTATGCATATAGAAAAGAAAGTAGACTTCAAACTTCACAAGCGAGCATCTAAATTCATACCAAGAATCATATATCCAATCCCTATTCATGTAAAGAAATTTAGAAGGAATAATAGACTAAAAATTCTCACCCATGCAAAACATGGCAACACCTGAACCACCTCTGGACATGATCAATATTGATCCTTGCATGATACTAGGCATCTTCAAATCCCACCTAAAGGCGATATTTTGCAAATTGTTTATTGCTCAAAATTCTTTTTCAATGATACCATGCGAACTAAATAAGGGTATATGAAATTATGAATAAAAAAGAAACTATATCTACATATTATGAAAATTAATAACTTACCTATTCGATATAAGTGACCACGTAAGCCCAAGAAGGCAAGCGTAAGCATTAGGGTTTTTAGCAAGCTTTAGTCCAACAATCTTTATTAAAATTGACAGAGATGGTCTTCTAGTTGTATCATCTTCAGTATTTCCTTCTAAATCTATTGCTGATTCACTAGGTGCGACTGCCAAATCAAGTGATTTGTTTACACTCTGGAACTCATACATCATCAATAAGAGTATAACCCAAACAGTGAATTGTAAAATTGAGGATTGTATTACAAGGTTCTCTCCGAAAGGTCCGTACATTGTTCCGATAAGGGGCACGCCTACAACAAGTGTGTTATTTAAACTAGACAAGGAAAAGCTTGTGATTGACCATGGATAGTTTCCTTTAGTAGTCAGCTTAGCCCATAAAGATATTACTACGAGGATTATGGCTTTGGATATTGCATCCGCGGCAAGGAAATGGAAGTTCATTTTGTATGGGTTGACTCGGGTTGTGAAGTCAAATGTGAAGAGAGGCATGATGAAGTAGCAATTCAGCTGATTTATTGCATCACAATGGTCAGGCTTGAACATGTGCCACCACTTAACCGAACCATAGCCTAACATTAATGCAACGTACAGCGGAAACATTGATGCTACTACCTTGTAAATGTCATCCAAACCTATCATTTTCAAACAGTTTGTGTTGGTTCTCCTCTTTGAGTTTTTTTTTATTGATGCAAAATGATTCAGTACGCTTGTTTATATATAATGCACTAACTTGTTTATATATAAAGCACTAACTTGTTTATAACTTGTTTATATATACATAATGATGACAAAGAATACACTAACTTAGATTGGTGATAGGAAAGAGCTTGAAGTTTACATAAACTTTTTATGATAAATTGATAATCCACTAACTATTTATTCTGAAACCCTTTGCTGGTTTTGAGTCCTCAGCTCTTACATCAGTGGGTAAAAGGTTAAAAATATTGCTAATCCACCAATACGTTTCCAAGTTTTCTTTCTCTCCCAGCTAGCTTCACTATTTCCAAAAAAGTTCACATTAGAATATTACTTTAAGTTTAAAAAAATATATTACTTGAGTCATGAAACCACTCACAACACTAAGCTCAAATTTAATATAAGCATGAAAACAGCTTAGTAGGCAGAAAATGAAGATATATCAACGAATGTGGAGGCATCAAAAGTACTTCCGGGTTCTGAGCTATTCTGTTTTGGGCTCATAGATTGGGTCTGCCATGAAAATTAATATTTATAAGTTTACCGAGTTTTTAGCAATGTTTTGAAACCTGGTTCAACCCAGCCGGTTAAACCATTTTTGGCGGAAAACGGGCCAATTTGAACCGGACGGTTCAACCGTTACTAAAGGCAATGTGATCTTAGTTTAAAACTTGTATTCTCGTTGAATTGTATGTATTTTGTATTGTAATATATGTTTTATAAACTTATTGTGTGATTGATATTGAAGTTTTCATATTTCATGTATGTTTGGTATTGAGTATTACATTTTTTATAGGTATTTGGTAAATCGAATAATTGTTTTATCGGAAAACCGGGTTGACCCAACAATTGAAGCGGTTGGACCAGTGACCCGGTGAGTTGCTCAACTAACCCGGTGTTTAAAACATTGGTTTTAGTATTAAGATTAATTTAATAATTTTTTAAAATAATAATACTAAAAATATAATAAACGTTTTTTTTTTTTTTTTTACTTTAGAATACATGTATTTGTTAAATTTAACTTTACAATTAATTCCTTAAAATTAGAGTTAAAGCTTAATATTTTTCTTTAAAGTTTAAGCTAGTTTTAGCTTTGATTGTAAATTCTATTAATCAACCAAAATATCTTAAGTCAATTAAAAATAAAAAAAATAAAAAAATAAAAAACTGTAAAGCCATGTGTATCTATTTATAATAAAAATATAACATGATTCAATTGTTACCTAACTTCAATTCAATTTAACTTTTATTAGCTAGTAGGAATGCTCAATTTTTTTACGTATGTAAAACTGAACTCTCCCATTTGTCCAAATATATTAGGAATAAAAATGATTTATTTAGAGTAATGTCCAAAATACATCACTGTGGTTTGCTCTTTGTCTCGCTTTACATCCCTAAACTTTTTTTTGGCACAAAACCATCTCTCCGTTAGTAAAGTTGGCACAAATACATCCCTCTGTTAGCAAATTCAGTTAATAAGGACTAACGGTGCAAATTTTTCTCCGTTATCTCCTAACGGAAGAGAAAATATTTGCACCGTTGTCCTTATTAACTGAATTTACTAACAGAGGGATGTATTTGTGTCAACTTTACTAACGGATGGATGGTTTTGTGCCAAAAAAAAGTTTAGGGATGTAAAGCGAGACAAATGGCAAACCACAGGGATGTATTTTGGACTTTACTCATTTATTTATAAACACTTGTATAGTGTAGGGACTAGATGCATTAGATTATCAAAGTAAGGGGGTGTTTCTTTTTTATGTTAATGAGTCTTAATGGGGAGATAATGGTGGGGCCACACATATAATATGTTTCTTTTTATGTTAAAGGGTCTATATGAGGAGAGGAAGTAAAGGGTGCTCCTCCTCATTAAGACTTATTAACAGAAAGGGGCCCACCCACTTAATCTAGAAAAAAAAAGAAACAAGCCCTAACTCTTTTATAGGAGATGGTTATATATATGAGGATAGTTATTTTACATACGAAACTTTTCTCACATACCAAGGGACTCATCTCTACCATCCATTTAAAAAGAAATCAATGGCTGAGATTAAAAAAAATTCATTATTTCACCTATTTTTTATAATTTAAATATCTCTTAAACCGTTAATCGTTAAGTGAAAATATTTACACCGTCGCGACGAGCATTTAATTATCTTTCTATAGACGGGCACTTTGATATACTTTCGAAAAAAGAAAAAAAATTCGTTTTTTTCACGTTTTTTAGTTTTTTTTTTTCGTTTTTTTACGTTACTGAAATTTGCATGAAAAAATCATATATGATAAAACACTAAATTGAATATCACATGTGATATTAGTGTTAAATCATATATAATATGTAATATCATATGTGATATTACACTAATATCACATGTGATATTACATATCATATATGATATTACACTAATATCACATGTGATAATATTACACTAATATCACATGTGATATTACATATCATATATGATATTACATATCATATATGATATTACACTAATATCACATGTGATATTCAAATTAGTGTTTTATCATATATGACTTTTTAATGCAAATTTCAGTAACGTAAAAAAACGAAAAAACTTAAAAAAAAACGTGAAAAATACGAAAAAAATTTTTTTTTGTCGAAAGTATATCAAAGTGCCTATCTATAAAAAGATAATTAAATGCTCGTCGCAATGAAAGATATTAATATTTGAAAAAAAAAAATGATGAAAGTGAGTTTTTTAAATTGTTTGGATTAATCTCATCTATTATATCAAATAAAAATGGATGGTGGAGATTGATCCCGTGGTATGTAAATAATCTTTTGTCCTCAAATGATCTTAAATCTATATATATATATATATATATATATATATATATATATATATATATATATTATATATATATATATATATCTATATATATATATATATCTATATATTATATATAACATGAGGCATGACACGTAGATTATTACACAAATGTCCTCCTCAATGCAATGTAATTCTTTTTAATGCCATGTAATCATTAGTTGTCCACCTAAGCATTTTTTTTAAACTTGATTAGCTATTATTTAATTTTCGGATTATATATCTCTATATTATATATAACAGGAGGCATTTGGCATTAATGCCACCTCAATGCCAAATAATCAAATTTCATGCCACATAAGCATATGTTGTCCAACTAAACAATTAATTGTTAATTTTCCGAAGTTTATTTTTTTTTTGGTAATTTTCAGAATTCTTTTAAAGATTTTTGAAAATATTTTATATAATAAAGGAATTACATCATTTCGGAGTGATTTTGTCAATTCATTCTTATTGAAAAAACAATTGGGCCAATAAGAGAGCACGATTTCGCCATGTAAGCAAAATCGTGTGATGTGATTGGTTAATAAAAGTCAAAATTAAATTGATTTTGGTCAAACTTCAATAAATTTGATGGAAAAATTTGGTTGATAAAAAAAACACATAAAAAAATAGGTGTCAAATTTGTAAAAACAAAAACTTAAAAAAAGAGGAGGCAATTAATAAAACTTTAGTAGTTGAATTTATAAAAATTATATAGAGTTAAGTGTAATATTATAAGCCTCCATATTTTTTAATAACTTTTGATTATAAACAAATACCCCCTTATACTTTATACCCTTTATAATTTATATCTTAAAAAATACAATGTATATGTTGTTTAAAATAACAACATATAAATTTGCATAAGATTATATGTATCAATTTTTTTACTACATACGCTCAATAATGACTCATTTATTTCATTTTTAAAAGTTTAACCTACGTGGACACGAGTTTACATTTTAAATACGGCTAAATTACTGAAAACGGGAATATAATTATCAAATTGTAAGCACGGGTTACTTTAATATAAAAATAAATATACGTGATTGTACATATAACAATGACTCATATAATTCTTATAAGGGTATCTAGAAAAAAAATTTAAAAAACTTTAAGGAGTATACTTTAACTTTATCAACGCTCATTATGTGCTATTAAACTTGCATCATCTGTACAACATAATATCAGTAGTGAAATTTAAATAACAACGTCAACATCTTTGTCAGCTAAATAAAATTAAATCTTGAGTTACCTAAAAGAAATATTTACGAAAATTTTACCAAATTCTTATGGATTTAATGCATAATGAAAAACTCATGCGTAAGTATTAGTTGTACTTATATCACAATTTTCATGAGCAAATTCTTATATGTGTATATACTGAACTAAAATGTTAAAATAAATTTGATTTATGTGTAAAATTCATGCGTGCACGAAACTTATAATTATATTGTGAAAACGTAGAAGGGGGGGGGGTGAATACGTTACCGTTTAAAAACGTTAGATCTTTAGTATCAAATCGTTTATGAAGCTTGTTATAATATGAAAGTATCAATTATTGTTTGTAACTAATATAAAGCATAGTAAACCAAGTTGTCACACAAGCATAAACATCAAACCACATCACAAGCAATTATAAAAGTAAAGAGATAAAGAAAGGAAAGTGCAAAACACTACACCAAACTACAAATACGAACACACTGTTGAACCAAATGATACGAAATATAATCAATGTTTGTTATTAACTATGAAAGTATAATATTGTTCGAAGTATTTGCTAAACTATGATTTCTAGATTGCAAAAATTTGCCATTGCATAAGTGGGGGGGGGGAAGATGCAAAAGTGTTATATTAATATTCAAAGCACGTGCGTACTTAAAATGTGTATTTAGTTTAAATAAAATTGTAAAATCAAGTCATATATGTGTATATTCTTAAACGAGTACTTTTAACACTATATTCATGTTGATTATGAATGCGTACTCAAAAAGTAATACGTAATTTAGGTATTCTTAAACCATTTTAAAAGCATTTATAAAGAAAATCCATTGAGTTCTAAATTAAAATAAATCGACTGT
>BPTQ01000005.1:214704837-214720317 GCA_019973895.1 Chrysanthemum seticuspe
CAATCTTTGTGCTTTTGTAGTGCAACTTCAAAGTCCGAGTGCTTTGTACTTTCAGTGGAGGTCTTTGAACTGATCCACATCTTTGATGATCTTTGAGCTTTCTTTGAGATCATCAGCCACAGCAAATCTCTCTGGATCATCCATAGTTGTGTTGCCATCATGTGAAGTTGTGACTTTTGGACCGACATGCTCACACTTTTGAATCATGACATCTTTCCATCAGAGTAGCGGAAGCCTTACTGGTTCTTGATATTTGCAGCAGCGAAGCAGAAGCATAGTATAACAATATCAGAACCAGGTTATGTAGATATGCAACAGTCATGATTTCTTCAAATAAGTATGGATGCTGTGAGCATGCGGCTTTGGATTGACTCCTCAATTCTGATCAGCTGCAATCGTCGGGGTGTACCTGCATACGACAGTTAGCAATAAAGCGCACGAAAGTGTCTTTGATCACTTTCGTTGAATTGAGGTACACGGCCCACGGTTCCCCGTTGATCAGTACAAGTACTGCCTGTGATCAGGTATAATTCCGAAGAATCTCCTTGACAGGGTTTCGCAGCTGTTCTAGCCGTTCTCAAACCGGAACGTCTCAAAGAAGACAACACGGAGTGAGTGAACCAGCAAATTGAGATTCACTGATTGATGAAAAATGATTTGAAAAACAATCGCGTATTGCTTGAAGAAAGAGTTTTGCAATACAACGAAGGTTTTATGAGAAAGATCAATTTTCAAACAAAATACTTTTTTCATTAGAAAATGAGTACACCTTCGACGTGCTAGTGAAAAGAAGAGATTCGCACATTGAACGGTTTTTCTAAAAGTATTTTTCAATCAGAGATATTTTTTTGAATTTTGAAAACATAAGTACACATTCGACGTGCTAGAGAAAAGAAGATTTGCACATCGAACGGTTTTTCCAAAAGTATTCGTCAATTCATTTCCTGGACCAAGGTTGATTCAAGATTGAATCTCCCCATCGTTTCTATCCAGTTGTCACAAGTTTGATCTTACAAGAAGATCTCACATGTCACCCACCAAGAGCTTGTTTGATGTAGGCTCTAGAGGGATTTCCATCTTCATTGTGAATATTTTTACATATCACTCGGATGTTCTGGCAATACCACAAGGATAATGCGTAGGACTCTTAATATATACTTAGTTTCCACATTGTGTGAAAAAGCAAGTCTTCAAGAATTTAGTGTCCTAACGAGATATTGTGGATGATCTCTTGGCTCTAGACTCAATAGTGCATTTTTTGGTTCCTTTGTTGGAGACTAGGGAGAGGGTCTCCTTCTTCAATATCAACAATCTCTAAGAGAAAGTCGATAGATTATGTAGGTTCCCCGTGAGAATGAAACAAGCCCTTTTAAGAGGAACTTGAGTGGTTTGGGAAGTTTAGTGCAGTGCATCACTGGGTCCATGATGTCTTGTCTTCAATACCAGTGTTACCTTAGTAACAACCAGTAGCATATGTATTGAACCCGGTTACTGCCCTAAGGTTGAATTGATGGAGGGCTATTTCTTTTCACCCTTTTTCACATTCAGTTCTTTTTCATTCTTCAACCCCTTCAGTGCTTACCGAGACTTCATAACTAGAACCTTGTTGGGTTTATTCCAGTACTAGCTCTGTCTCAGTCCGCACTCTTCCCGTATCTCACTTTTCTCCTTTTTTCAATATACCTAAGGACTCTACACTATCTAGTGGATTGTCCCTGGGTAGATCCCTCCGGTTCTGGCGGATCGTGGGAATGAATACCTAACCTAACCATCCTTATAACACCATGCATAAAGTAAATTGGTCGATCTTTTGGTACAGTTCATTCTTCCTTAAAACCAGTTGAAAAATCATTTGGAAAACCAATCAAGGTACTTGTGATACGAGATCAAAGCATTTTGTACCTTAATAGTTTTGATCATTTAGAAAACCTCCCCCTCAACATGTGCGTATGATTTAGAAATTGTTTAGCACAAGGAGGCAAGAGGACTTTGAAATATTTTCTTTGATCACAATTTTCATACGAAAAAGCCATTTGATTTTCATGGTAAAATTCTCCCCCTCATTATGTGCGTAGGATATTTGAAATCATTTTATCACATAGAGGCAAGAGTTCTTTTGAAGCACATTTACGATCACACAAGCCATTAAGAAACCATTTAAAACTCAATCAAGGTACTTTATGTTAAAACATAAAAGCATTTGCACCTTGATAGTTTCTTTTCTTTAAAAATGCTCCCCCTCAATATATGCTTCGAGATTCGAAAGCTTTTAGCACATATGAGAGAGCAGCGTGCACAATTAAATCAAAACGATCACCTTTTATCAAATTTCATCATTAAATCACAAATTCTCCCCCGATCAAAAATATCAAACCCTTTGAGATTTTGGATCCCAAGTGATTTAATAATGTTTATAAAAAATGGGAGAAAATGTTGCCTTGTTTAAATACTCATCTGGTCTTTGGATAAATCCTCCTCCTCAACATGTGCATTGTGTATTTGAAATCGTTTGGCACATGGAGGCAGGAGTGCCTTTAAAGGACTAAAGCCAATTCCATTTAAAACAGATTTGAGATTTAAAACACGATCTCTACCCCGATCAGAAATATCAAACCATTTGAGATTTGTGATCCCAACTGATTTAAATCATTTAGAAAAATTTGAGGAAAGACGTGGCAAGATTTAATTTTTGAAAAATGACAGATAAGGAACAGTTTTTTGACATTAAAGATTGTTAGTGTCAGGTATGATAGTTTTAAGAGACCTTTTAAGTAAAATAAAATAATTTCACAATCAAACAAGAACAGAAAAAATTTCATTTTGACAGATCTTTGAGTTTTAAAGAAAACCATACCATGACACAACATTAAATCTTTAGATCACCACTTTGTTTCGTACTGTGACAACCCGTACTTCCAGGTCATTTCTCGACACAATTTATGCCTCACAATTTCAACATTTATCGTAAACTTGGTTTACGTGTTTCAAATTCGCGTAACCTTTAAGGTTTAGCGGCGAATTCATGATCATATCATCACGTACATTTTATATGGACTAAGATTAGTCTACATTTCAATTGCATCATTTGCATCATGATAGTTCATTCATGACATTTCATTTCACATTAATCGCGTAATTTTTATATTAAATAAACGTTATCGCGTGAGTTATTATTTTGAATATTTAATCCATTAATTTCAAAAATGATCCCGATGTATTGTTATACTTACATTTAGTTATATAAACTATATTTTGACTTTACCTAGTGTTTAAAATTTATTTGGTACATAATTCGTTAAAGTTAAATTATTACGACGTTTTCTTAAAAATTATACGATAATTATTTTATCACTCAAATTTCACAAGGAATGTATTTTTACAATTTTTATAACATCATTATACTCTATTTTAATCTATTAAAACTTACTTGTACCAAAAATTTCCATTTACCTTTTTCATATACATTTTCCTACAATTATAACACTTCACTTACACATTTTTCTAACAATCATACATTATAAAAAAAAAATAATAATAATAATAATTGAGAGACAAAGATCCCCCAAAACCGGCCCAAGGGGGGGGGGGTGATTGCATTTATTGCTTGGTGACTTATTTCTACAAAACTAGATCTTTACTCCACACTTTTCATTCATTCATTGAACTCAATCATTCAAGGGTTAGTAAAAATTATTTTTCTCTCCTTGTTTTCTCTCTATAGAACCGGCCACTTCAAAGTTTTTGCAAGGGATCATCAAAATTTTCAAGCTCAAAGTTTAAACAATCTAGTTTATACTCTTTATAAGGTTTTGAAATGAAAACCAAGAGTGTTTAGGCTAAACCTTGTTACTTGCACCTCATCATATTCACTTGTAAGCATGTTTCTATCATTTTTCATGTTTCCTTTTTATTTCATATGAATCTTTTCATTTTTGGAGCAAACATGCAAGACATATGTGATTTATACCATTTTTACTTGATTTTTGGAGTTTTATATATATATTGTCATCCTATAATTATCCCCTTGGTATTCTTTGGTCTTGATGGTGATTAGGAACCCATGACACCCTAAGAAGGTGTATGGTAGGATTAGATTAGCTTTGGAGTTGATTTGAAGGGATTAGAATAGGTTTTGTCCGAGAAAAACTATTTTCGATAACTATAAATTATGTTCTGTCCTTGTTTCGATTTTCTAGAAAAACCGACAGTAGGCACGACTTTTTGGTCTTGATATTTAGAAAATATACTTTAAAACGAATCCGTGGCCGCTTGAACGGATAAAAACGGAGTTATAACGAAGAAGTTATGGATTTTACAAGTTTGACGACGAAATATATAATTTTCAGAAATTTCAGCATACTATTTTTCTTTTGTCCGAGTCAAAATCGAGCCTTAAGCTTCACAAATTATTTCGACTTATCAAAAATATATTAGTTTACTTCGATACGAAGCTAAGGACATATTATACGTAGAAAACAGATTTGAAACGACAAAGATATGCACGTTTTCATAAAATTTCCGTAACTATTATTTTCTGAAAAACTATATTATTTTTACGATACAAGTGTTACATTAGCTGTAACGACCATGTTTGAGGCTGTTTTTAACCATGATGTGAAACTTTTTGAAACGAAATGTCTTCTAGTAAAATCAAGTTCACCGGGCATATTTTTCAAAACGACAAGCCGTTTGTATAGCGGAGTTGTAGTAAATTATTTACGGATGTTCAAACTTGGCCGAAACTCATTTTTCTGCACAACAATTAGCCAAAACCACCATCTTTAACCCTTATTATCTTTATGTTCGAGACCTTTTGGACGAAAACTCCTGAACTGAAACTTCTAGATTTCGATACAAACTTTCCAAAACCGTCGAGTTCGTTCTCTAACGATCGACGTACACCATTTTACGACTAGTTTTCCAAAGCCATTTTTGTCACTTTTATGAAAATTCCGACGACATTGTTTTGCGACGAAAAGTGAAAATTTCACCATAAATCATTATAAAACCATTGTAGGATGACATTATGACGTAAATACTTGTAAAGTGATTTTTGATTGGTCAAGACGTCAAACGAGTATTTTTTCGACGATAAGTAATATTTTCAAAACTCGCAAATGGTATAAATAACATACGAAATGCATGCATAACATTACATTGCAACTCATGAAATATCATATCATTCGTAATAGGTCCCGGTTAAAGCATCACATTATACCTCGGTGTACTCACTTTTTCCATTATTCCAGTTTACCAAGTGAGTTTTCATAGCCCCGTTTTACATGCTTTTAATTATTTTCAAACCTACGGGGGAGAATACATTGCACAACATTTCTATTACGATACCAAGTATGTTAAATTCATTTACATTGCTTAAGTTACTGCATTTGCCAATTTGAAAGTCCCCATTCCAATTACCTGAACATGAACCGTTAATCTTTGAAGCGAGGATGAGTGGATAGATCTATCGAGGGTGACGCCTCCATCCGGGTTGGTGAATCCCAACTGCCATACGGATGCATTTCATTTTATAACATTACGGAGTTGTCTGGCAAACACTCTGCAGGGGCATACATTATGAATTGTCTAGTTTCGGTGTCATGGGCTTAAAGCAATTGTAACATTTTTTTTACGTGACATAATTGTCATGCCTGTAACATTTTTACGTGACATAATTGTCATGCCTGATATATATACTTGCGTAGTCGTATAATACATTTACATAAACCTATGATTTCTCACCAACATTATTGTTGACCGTTTTAGCAATGTATTTTCAGGTAACTGAGGCATTATCATCATGACATGGTTTAGGGACCTACATTTTGAGTCGCGGCGTCGACTTACATTATTGTACATTATGGCACTTTATTTCAAAAACATCGTTTGGATTTGTAACATAATTGTATTTCCGCAAACTTTGTAAACCTTTTGGGACCGATGTTGTACTCTGAATGTTTTCATGAAATATCCAACGATGTGTTTTTTTTAAACGACACTTTAGGTCGTTCAATATAACTGTGATTGTGGTGCTATGACAGTCAAGCCCCCAGGAATTCCATTCCGCTGCAAAACAGGTAAATTGGGGGTGTGACAGATTGGTACCAGAGCTACAGTTATAGAGAACTAGGTTGCATCATTGACCCTAGACTATAACTACATTATCATAGCATCTCATCATTTCATCATAAGTGCATGTTCACTTTGCATGCGGTTTTATACGCACATTTTACGAGTTATTTACTTTCATTTCGAACTCGATTGTCACATAGATGCCTTCAAATACCCATCCCATTATACTCACATCACTTTGACATGGAGAATGCCTTGTCAGTCCCTATCATAATTTTTTTAACATCAGTTGACTCAACACCGATAACATCAGATGATGACACTGAGACCTTTTAGGAGGACGAAGTTGCACCTACACCATCGCGATCACTATTGATTCACCGTAGGATCAGGACAATTTTTATCACTCAGTTGGGACAGATCATACTATTGGGTAGAAATTTTAGGCTTAGTCCTAATGAACCTATTTTCTTAACTCACCACAAGGATTCCATTATCATCATTGTCATTATTTTCATCATCATTATCATTTCGAGCACCATCCGTACCATCACATCTCATACACGATACTCATACACCTAAATTGCAGCTTGGGAAGCGTGCATGATTTGACACACCATTACCATTTACCACTAAGACTATAGACACTACACCACCTCATAGATTTGAGGACTGTGAGAGTTCTAGGGCTATTGTTGCTAGACCGCTTACTACTCCTACACTTGAAACACGATTAGACCACCAACAGGAACAGATAATAAGTACCTTTCTAGCTAATGTAATCTTTATCATTTATTATCTCTACGATCATCACCACCTTGTTTATTTCATTCCTTACTCCAATTGCCCAATTTTCCATCATTTCACGACGATACATCACTATATTACTAGGGGTTAGGCCAACTTTATTCTCGACCAATTAGTAGACTGTTATTACTCGATAAGGTTCTCTTATGTATCCTACAAACCATCCAACAAATTTTATTCCAAATTATAATATTTCATGAAAGTATTTCACTTGATTTTATTTCGAACTATTTTATCACCATCTTAGAAACATTGTTTCATAAAGTTTTAACACAAGTTGTTTTATTACCAACTTATCAATTGGTTTCAGTCATTTTATCAACTATTTAATATCCTCATGCGAAACGATTTTCATGTTACTCTGAAAAATCATCGAGCTATTATCTTACAAAACAAAACGTTGAATACCAACTATTTGTCCTACATTCCCTCTTATGAGATAATAAACTTCATCGTTATCTAACGCAAACTGCTTTCAACTATTTTACCGACCATTTCATCTTACTCCTGTACCATTAAACCAAAAATTTACGACCTTAATAATACTTTATAAACATTGACCTTACTGATACTTTGCAAACTATTTTCTCATAGTATGATAAACCGATTAATTTGCTATTATTTATTAAAACAACAAACAATTGCAATAGCAAGTTATAAACTATATTACAAAATTTTCCTGCAAGTAATATTACGGTCTTATAAACTATTTTACCCTTTTGGTGAGCTATTTTAGCCACTGTCTGATTTAAAATCATAAAACTTGGTACGCTTACCTCACAGACTATTCGCCTTTACTTTACTGACTATTATATTACCAACCTATAAACCATCTTGATATTAATTGAACTACGAAATCTTCTATTATTTGACAAATGATAAATTGTTTTCTTGTAAGCTATTTTACAAATCATTTCACGAGTTATGTTATAATTTGAATTGTGTCTTACCAAAATATTTCACTACCATTGTTAAGCCGTCTTCTATCACTATATAAGCTGTTTTAAAATCACCTTAACAAGTTGTTGCTTTAACACCAAGCCACAACTAAGATTTATTATTAAACTGTAAATGATAAAAATGTTTCTTTCCTACTCAATAAAGTGGTTTTACAAACCTTTTCATAAACTTTACTGTAATTTTCTTACAAACTATTTATTCTCGTTTGAAAGCAAAGTTTTATAATCAGATATATCGTGCATAAACATTTCTTTCTGTTAACACTCTATAGATGCTTACGCCATTTATCTCTCACTCAACCGATAAGTTAGGATTTGACGAGTGACCTTTTTAGGAAAGACTTCCTGTACCATCTGTGAGGAGGATTCCTCGATACAAGAAAACAATGAAAGGATTTTGGGATTACCAACAAGGACTAGAACTAAGTGGTAGGATGATTCAAAACTCAACAAAAATTTTAAGACATCACGAGACATTCCGAACCACTATTTTGAATTAGAATCCAAACTCTATCATTCCAATAGTACTAGCTAGACCGAGTTACGAGATTTAATACGAAGCGAATACCCATGAAGCAACACTATAGGGATATACCAAGTCTTCTAACTGAGGCTGTAGAACATTCTGTTAAACATGGCCTCAACAATATGTGAACTTCTCTACAATGAGTTTTCTTAAAGGAAAATTTTGGTTAAATTAAGGTTATCGATATAAGCTTCCCCTAAGGCATTGTGTTCTCTAGAAATTCCAAGTAACCTCATTTCCATATCAAGAGATGCCACAGGTTTGAACATGTCGGACAATCAATGACTCCCCATCTACAAGTGAAACCAGAACAAACATTCTTCGACATAGTATAAGCTGATATCTACTTTCTTGCTAACATGATAACAACATTAGTGATGAACTATTTTTGGAAGCACTCAATATCGGAACAAATCTTGAAAATCAACCACTAGACCACCTCACTTAAATATTTAAGGCGTGTGACTTTACAACATGGAGCATGGAAACACTTCGATAATCAAACAATAAACATTTTAGTCATAGAGACCAAGCACATTAGGCAAGTAATACTCAGGTCATGACATTCGATAGGATTAGAAACGCGAGGAATCACAACTGTTACCTATAATCTATTCTTTTCAATAAGGTCCTTTCCGACAGATTTAACATTTTGAAATCTAACACAAGACACGTGGTATCAATTCCAGTTGTACCTATTATAAGCTATTCGATTCACCTTAGACTGCTGACAGTCATTTCAGGATTTTCATGGAACCTACTAGGACATGATTTCCGTCTACTATCCTCAGCTCAATGGTTAGAGCGAGAGAGAAATTTCCACATTAGATAATATGCTCAAGCCAGTATGACTTTCTAGAAATGGTTAGGTAAATCATTCTCCATCGACAAGTTTCTTTGCAACAATAGTTAGCTCATAAACATATTGACTACACCATTTGAGGCACTGTAAGGTTGAAGTATCAATCACTTATTCAAGGATTAAATCAGGAAAGTCCAATTCATTAGTCCATAACTCATTCATGAAACAAACAAAGAAGTTATGCAAATCAAGAATCAGTTACAAGTAACAACCTATAGCTAGATAAGCTACATCGTTATACGATGCAAAATTTGGAGATATGTCCCATAAGCCGCAAACCATTAGAATCTCAAGTGGGCAACAAATTATGCACAAGGACCCGTCTTGGAAAGGCGTGGTACGATTTAGAAAAACACTGGACGAACCAATTCGACCCAAATATTCTCATCTATCGTACTTTATTTCCTTTCGATTCGATATCACTTACGAGAATTTTACTTCTTTTTACTTTATCGACCATTTTAACGACACGGTTTAAATCCTTGTAAGCATCGAGAGTTATAAAAACTAAACCGAACGTCACATCATCGTTCCTTAAATATACATAGCCTAGCTAACTATGTCTAATTCTGGAGGGGTCATGTTAGGTTGGGAGCGGTTATTTATAAATCTTAGTGCAAGCAAAATCTTCACATGTTTCAAAGTCAAAGTGTTACTTATGAGAGATTCATCCGATATTTTCTTTACTACGATGTTTTATATGCTCTCAATCATCGATAACCGTAACGACACTTCTCCATGTCTTTTCTCCTCGTTATTCATTATAAACTCAAAGATTCGATAGACTAACATGAACTGAATTCAGGGACTGAATTCCTTTTTGGATGGGCGAATGTGACAACCCGTACTTCCAGGTCATTTCTCGACACAATTTATGCCTCACAATTTCAACATTTATCGTAAACTTGGTTTACGTGTTTCAAATTCGCGTAACCTTTAAGGTTTAGCGGCGAATTCATGATCATATCATCACGTACATTTTATATGGACTAAGATTAGTCTACATTTCAATTGCATCATTTGCATCATGATAGTTCATTCATGACATTTCATTTCACATTAATCGCGTAATTTTTATATTAAATAAACGTTATCGCGTGAGTTATTATTTTGAATATTTAATCCATTAATTTCAAAAATGATCCCGATGTATTGTTATACTTACATTTAGTTATATAAACTATATTTTGACTTTACCTAGTGTTTAAAATTTATTTGGTACATAATTCGTTAAAGTTAAATTTATTTGACTTTACCTAGTGTTTAAAATTTTCTTAAAAATTATACGATAATTATTTTATCACTCAAATTTCACAAGGAATGTATTTTTACAATTTTTATAACATCATTATACTCTATTTTAATCTATTAAAACTTACTTGTACCAAAAATTTCCATTTACCTTTTTCTTATACATTTTCCTACAATTATAACACTTCACTTACACATTTTTCTAACAATCATACATTATAAAAAATAAAAATAAAAAAAAAATAATTGAGAGACAAAGATCCCCCAAAACCGGCCCAAGGGGGGGGGGGTGATTGCATTTATTGCTTGGTGACTTATTTCTACAAAACTAGATCTTTACTCCACACTTTTCATTCATTCATTGAACTCAATCATTCAAGGGTTAGTAAAAATTATTTTTCTCTCCTTGTTTTCTCTCCATAGAACCGGCCACTTCAAAGTTTTTGCAAGGGATCATCAAAATTTTCAAGCTCAAAGTTTAAACAATCTAGTTTATACTCTTTATAAGGTTTTGAAATGAAAACCAAGAGTGTTTAGGCTAAACCTTGTTACTTGCACCTCATCATATTCACTTGTAAGCATGTTTCTATCATTTTTCATGTTTCCTTTTTATTTCATATGAATCTTTTCATTTTTGGAGCAAACATGCAAGACATATGTGATTTATACCATTTTTACTTGATTTTTGGAGTTTTATATATATATTGTCATCCTATAATTATCCCCTTGGTATTCTTTGGTCTTGATGGTGATTAGGAACCCATGACACCCTAAGAAGGTGTATGGTAGGATTAGATTAGCTTTGGAGTTGATTTGAAGGGATTAGAATAGGTTTTGTCCGAGAAAAACTATTTTCGATAACTATAAATTATGTTCTGTCCTTGTTTCGATTTTCTGGAAAAACCGACAGTAGGCACGACTTTTTGGTCTTGATATTTAGAAAATATACTTTAAAACGAATCCGTGGCCGCTTGAACGGATAAAAACGGAGTTATAACGAAGAAGTTATGGATTTTACAAGTTTGACGACGAAATATATAATTTTCAGAAATTTCAGCATACTATTTTTCTTTTGTCCGAGTCAAAATCGAGCCTTAAGCTTCACAAATTATTTCGACTTATCAAAAATATATTAGTTTACTTCGATACGAAGCTAAGGACATATTATACGTAGAAAACAGATTTGAAACGACAAAGATATGCACGTTTTCATAAAATTTCCGTAACTATTATTTTCTGAAAAACTATATTATTTTTACGATACAAGTGTTACATTAGCTGTAACGACCATGTTTGAGGCTGTTTTTAACCATGATGTGAAACTTTTTGAAACGAAATGTCTTCTAGTAAAATCAAGTTCACCGGGCATATTTTTCAAAACGACAAGCCGTTTGTATAGCGGAGTTGTAGTAAATTATTTACGGATGTTCAAACTTGGCCGAAACTCATTTTTCTGCACAACAATTAGCCAAAACCACCATCTTTAACCCTTATTATCTTTATGTTCGAGACCTTTTGGACGAAAACTCCTGAACTGAAACTTCTAGATTTCGATACAAACTTTCCAAAACTGTCGAGTTCGTTCTCTAACGATCGACGTACACCATTTTACGACTAGTTTTCCAAAGCCATTTTTGTCACTTTTATGAAAATTCCGACGACATTGTTTTGCGACGAAAAGTGAAAATTTCACCATAAATCATTATAAAACCATTGTAGGATGACATTATGACGTAAATACTTGTAAAGTGATTTTTGATGGGTCAAGACGTCAAACGAGTATTTTTTCGACGATAAGTAATATTTTCAAAACTCGCAAATGGTATAAATAACATACGAAATGCATGCATAACATTACATTGCAACTCATGACATATCATATCATTCGTAATAGGTCCCGGTTAAAGCATCACATTATACCTCGGTGTACTCACTTTTGCCATTATTCCAGTTTACCAAGTGAGTTTTCATAGCCCCGTTTTACATGCTTTTAATTATTTTCAAACCTACGGGGGAGAATACATTGCACAACATTTCTATTACGATACCAAGTATGTTAAATTCATTTACATTGCTTAAGTTACTGCATTTGCCAATTTGAAAGTCCCCATTCCAATTACCTGAACATGAACCGTTAATCTTTGAAGCGAGGATGAGTGGATAGATCTATCGAGGGTGACGCCTCCATCCGGGTTGGTGAATCCCAACTGCCATACGGATGCATTTCATTTTATAACATTACGGAGTTGTCTGGCAAACACTCTGCAGGGGCATACATTATGAATTGTCTAGTTTCGGTGTCATGGGCTTAAAGCAATTGTAACATTTTTTTTACGTGACATAATTGTCATGCCTGTAACATTTTTACGTGACATAATTGTCATGCCTGATATATATACTTGCGTAGTCGTATAATACATTTACATAAACCTATGATTTCTCACCAACATTATTGTTGACCGTTTTAGCAATGTATTTTCAGGTAACTGAGGCATTATCATCATGACATGGTTTAGGGACCTACATTTTGAGTCGCGGCGTCGACTTACATTATTGTACATTATGGCACTTTATTTCAAAAACATCGTTTGGATTTGTAACATAATTGTATTTCCGCAAACTTTGTAAACCTTTTGGGACCGATGTTGTACTCTGAATGTTTTCATGAAATATCCAACGATGTGTTTTTTTTAAACGACACTTTAGGTCGTTCAATATAACTGTGATTGTGGTGCTATGACAGTCAAGCCCCCAGGAATTCCATTCCGCTGCAAAACAGGTAAATTGGGGGTGTGACACGTACAAACGGACTTCTGATGAAATATTGTTTGAAAATATTTTATTTTAAATCACTCTCCCCCTCAATCCATGACAGAAGTCAATAATTGAGTGACTTAGGTTTTGTTAAAAAGAAGTCCGGTAATTTTCAAAAATTAGTCCAAAATATTTTCAAAACTATATTTACTATTTTCAAAACAATTTAATTAAATTATTCAAAATTGTTTAACAATGGTATCCTGCACAAAGATACGTTAGGTGGCTGAGAAGCTTCTGTTGTTGTTGCTGTAGGGTTTGGAAGAAAAACCGTCTGCAGATGCAGTGAGACTTCTTCTTACGTTGCATTTTGAATGCCAACTGAGGTCCAATTAAGCTTCGTTTCTTCAATCACTTAGAAGAAAACCATCTGCTGATTCAGTGAGACCTCTTATGTTGCATTTATGCCAACTCTCCATAGAAGTCCAATAAAGCTCCGTTTCTTCATTTGTCAACCCAAGAAACAGTTACCCTTTCCTTTCGGCATCCAATCATCTTCATTAGTGGGATCCGGATCGGGAACATTCTTATATCCATGATATCTGCATACGTTAGTGAACACACACAGATATATGGTGGTCGACATCACCCAAACAACAATCGACTAATAAAAGTCAATGTAACATATCAATCAGATCATATAAATGTATGGGAATAATGTGTACATCAAACTCTAATCATCTAATCCTAGCAATCATATCCTAGGCACCTAGTCCTTCAACATAGGTTAACATCATTTTTAATTAAGCATATTAGGATAATTAAGAAAGCCCGTTAGATGAAATAGATTTGAAAACATTATCCCCCTCAATCAATGACTCAATTTGTGAAAAGTTTAAAAGTGCTGAAGTCATTGATTGAGTTTTCAATTTTACAAAAACTCTGAATCTGATTGTTTTAAAAGCAACTCATTTACCACCATTTTTAAAAACACCAAATATTTTTCTGAAGAATTTTAGACGGAAAAACATTTGTGTAGGAACAGCAGTCCTTCGACATACTTTCCTTGTTATGTTTTAGGATAAGTGCACGAAATTTGTGAAAAACATTTAAGCGTAGCATTTTCCTTCCTTTTAAGAGCTGGTTGCTATCTGAAGTGACAGCAAGCCATAGTTTTAAGCTCGGGTTACAGTCTGAAATAACTGTAAGCCATTTTTTGAAGTCCGGGTTACAGTCTGAAATAACTGTAAGCCATATTTTGAGACATGTTTAGAAAGAAATATTTACACCTCCTGCTCGAACTTCATCTAAAGTCCCGTGCCATTATTGAATGACATTTCTAAGACCGTAGATGTTATCGATATCAGAAGACATGTCTTGATAAAACAATATTTTTGGTTTTTTTTTTTAAGTTTTCTGATTTTTTATGGATTTTTGTAGGTTTTGTATTTTTCTATTTTGTTTTGATGGTTTTATATTTTTCTATTTTCTTTTTGTTGGTTTTATATTTTTGTATTTTGTTTTCTGATAAATATATACAAGGATAGAGTAGATGATATAGTATAAGAAGATGATGATACGAGTACCGAGATGAGGATATCAAGCAGCCCCGTTGTAGAAGATATAAGTCATCATCTCTTAAACATTCACCACCAAAGCAAATCGAGGCTCCAGAATAGAAGACAAAACATGAGCCTTTGAGAAAGAGAGACTTTGGCAGCTTCCCCCCAAACTGAAAATCCATTAGATGAGCAGATTCGAAGCTCTATTTCAAGCTTGCTTTAGCCAGGTGCACAAGAAAGCACACCATTATCATAAATCCCGCTGCTCCATTTAAGAACGATAATCGAGGAATATTGGGGCTTACCTCTAGGAGCTAATAGCAAGAATTTACCTCGTCGCCCTAAATACTATTACCACACGAAAGAACACGTGGACCGATTTCGTTCGAACTTTATCTCGAAGCTTAGACGAGTAGATTACCTAAAAGTCAAACCCCCCTTCGACGGTTTCAGAGAGAAAGAGTTTCCGAGTACAAAACAGAAGATAAGACCTCGGAGCTAAACGAAACCACCACTTACAAATTCTCTACTACTGAATATAGAAGATGTTGCCCCGACGAACTATAGGAGTAGAGCCATGAGCATAGTAGTAGAAGAATATGATATAGTAGATGAGATAGGAACATATATAAATAGTCTTTTGTTTTATGTTTTTATATTTTGGTTGTTTTTCTTTTATCTTTTTAT
>BPTQ01000005.1:214722897-214746212 GCA_019973895.1 Chrysanthemum seticuspe
CTTATATCCATGATATCTGCATACGCTAGTGAACACACACAGATATATGGTGGTCGACATCACCCAAACAGCAATCGACTAATAAAAGTCAATGTAACATATCAATCAGATCATATAAATGTATGGGAATAATGTGTACATCAAACTCTAATCATCTAATCCTAGCAATCATATCCTAGGCACCTAGTCCTTCAACATAGGTTAACATCATTTTTAATTAAGCATATTAGGATAATTAAGAAAGCCCGTTAGATGAAATAGATTTGAAAACATTATCCCCCTCAATCAATGACTCAATTTGTGAAAAGTTTAAAAGTGCTGAAGTCATTGATTGAGTTTGCAGATTTAATAAAAACTCTGAAACTGATTGTTGTTAAAGCAACTCATTTTACCACCATTTTTGGAAAACAACAAATATTTTTCTGAAGAATTTTAGACGGAAAAACATTTGTGTAGGAACAGCAGTCCTTCGACATACTTTCCTCAAAGTGTTTTTAGGATAAGTGCATGATATTTTTGAAAATATGTTTAGTGCAGCACTTTCCTTCTTTTGAAGAGCGGGTTGCTATCAGAAATAATAGCAAGCCATAGTTTTAAGCACGGGTTACAGTCTGAAATAACTGTAAGCCATTATTGAAGCGCGTGCTACAGTCTGAAATAACTGTAAGCCATAATTTGATGCGCGGGTTACAGTCTGAAATAACTGTAAGCCATTTTTGAAGCCCGGGTTACAGTCTGAAGTAACTGTAAGCCATGTTTTTTTTTTGACATGTTTAGAAAAGAATATTTACACCTCCTGCTCGAACTTCATCTAAAGTCCCGTGCCATTATTGAATGACATTTCTAAGACCGTAGATGTTATCGATACCAGAAGACATGTCTTGAGAAAAACATATTTTTGGTATTTTTGAAATTTTCTGATTTTTATGGTTTTTGAAAGTTTTATATTTTTCTATTTCTTTTTGTTGGTTTTATATTTTTGTATTTTGTTTTTCGAATAAATATTTACAAGGATAGAGAAGATGATATAGTTAAAAAAGAAGATGATGATACGAGTACCGAGATAAGGATATCGAGCAGCCCCGTTGTAGAAGATAGAAGTCATCATCCCTTAAACATTCACCACCAAAGCTTCCAGGGCTCCAGAATAGAAGATAGAACATGAACCATCTGAAAGTGAGACTTTGGCAGCTTCCCCCCAAACCGAAAATCCTTTAGCTGAGCAGATTCGAAGCTCTATTTCAAGCTTGCCTTAGCCAGGTGCACATAGAAGCACACCATTATCATAAATCCCGCTGCTCCTTTCAAGAATAATCACCGTGATTCTTCGTTTGAGGTTATATCATCAACAAACAGCAACGTATCATCCCACGTATAAATAATCTTCTCAAATTTCTTTTTCACTGAAGTCTGAAGCGATCCATTCCAAAAGGTGTCAAGAGACCACTTCCCCCACGTAGTTGAATTGATGCAGTCAGTCTCTTTGTATAATGCTCAAGAACTCTCCCAAATACACATCATGAGGGGAATGAAAACACCTTCCCATGTTCACATTTTTCTTCCCGAATGATCGTGTATGAAGCTCAAGAACCCGAAGTACACCAATACCCAAGAGCTCTCCCGAATACACATCATGAGGGGAATGAAAACACCTCCCCATGTTCACATTTTTTCTTCCCTGATGATCGTGTATGAAGCTCAAGTATCCGAAGTATACCAATACCCAAGGAAGGAATAACTGATAACATTGAAGAAGCAAGCCAAGTCATTGATTATCTCTGCGGATGACAATCTCTGCGGATGCCAACTCCGGAATAAGTGATTATATCTCTGAATCACTGATTAAGCCCTCAAGTGAAACAGCTGAGCGCCTCCAATGTACACAATTCTCTCTCCTCTGATGATTGTGATAACATCGAGATCATCACGCACTTGTGTACCTCTTTTATCTTCAGAAACTTTCTCTTACATCTCTTCCCCCACGTAGTTGGAACAAGAACACTAGAAGCTACTAGATACACTGAGTTTCTCTGCGGTCATGACATTTGTCTTCGCGGGATAACTTCAATCACTTAGAAGTATTAAGTTCATCATGTGTACTCGTTATGCTTTTATATGCTTGTCTCCTTCCCCCTTTGCTAGTTTAGACACTTCATAATCAGCAACATAGTATAAGCCCAAATACTTGAAATCTTTATGAGAAGAACACTTGAACTCTTGTGAGAATCAACATGCTGAAGACTCTCTCTGACTATTTTTATCAACCCTTATGTAGACAATTTGAAGTAACCACTGAAGAAGAAAACCCGCTATTCCATACTTGAAACTGAAGTCAACTTCCCCACATTTGTATCTTAAGCTTGCACCTAATGATGGAAGAACGGTGTAGAGAATTTATGCTTCAAGCAAATCTCTAAGTACTCACTACCCAAACAAAGTATGAGACATTAACACCTCTTGCGATTATCCACACCGTCATATGCGTGTGACACTGAGTAAAACTAAGTAACTCCTAATAGTGATAGTTAACCAGGTCTTCAACCATCCACCTCGACTACTGGTAACTAGAGGTGGCAATTTGTGCCCAAAATCAAAAAAATGGGCTAAATGGGTAAACTTTTAAAAGATTTGGGCACATTTGGACCCCCTTATTTTTTTGAAATGGGCATGTATTGCCCATTTAAAAGTTAAATGGGCATAACGGGCACATGTTTTTCTCGAACATTATATTGTTTTTAAAGAAAAACTTATATTTAATTTTTTAAATATAAATGAGGTGTTAAGTTCGAGAAATTTATATCGTCGTTTTGGGTCTTTTTAAAAGCGATTCGTATAACATGGTCCCGTTTGGCCCGTGCCCGTTTAGCCCGTGCCCGTTTAGCCCGCGCCCGTTTGGCCCATAGCCCGTTTGACCCGTAGCCCGTGCCCGCCCGGCCCGCCCGTTTTGCCACCTCTACTGGTAACTAGATAAACCAAGTCTTCAACTCAAATTCTTAAGCCCGAGCAAGTTATCAAATAAGAACACGCCTTTGTGAAAGTCAACTTCAATCTCAAATAAGTGATAAATGATTAACTCCGAAGTAATCAACTTGTGTCAAATGTCCAATACGTGAAATAGTCAATAACAACGTCTCGAGGAGTCCCTGCTAAAGAATATGAGCAAGTCTAATTGGGGATTGAATCTGGCATTTAAATCTCCCCCAATTAGTGCTCTCCCCTAAACCGACAATCTGTTTGATAGATGCCCAGATTAAGAAGAAGTCTTTAGATCGTTAAATGCAACTCGTCTTTAGTCTTCTAACATGTAGCAGAAAATGTAGAACATACTGTAGACTCGACCTTCTTCAAGATTGTTCAGTTGGGGAATAGATAGTTAACATCTTCAACTCACACCAAAAAGCATCCCACCAAAGAGCATCCCAATTAACTTACATCTTGCAAATCCGCTTAACTAAAATCCCTCCCAATCAAACAAGAACAGAAAGATGTTCATCAAGGAAATCAGCAATCAGGCCTCAACGAACACACAAGATGGTAACACCAAACTACCAATCACATCAAACAAGAACAGAGAGATTGTTCGGAATCATCATGTTGATGTATACGTGAAGCATTAACCGGAAGCACTTTGTCGATAAACTCATCAATCCGAGTGAAGATGTCAACCAACGACTCTTAGAAGAGAAAAACTCCATGTGAAGATGACCCGATAAGAAGAAGCTCGGTTCTTACATGAGTTTAGAGCCGTATGACCATTTATATTCTCAAATATCAATCAACAATGCAAAAAATTCACACTTCTTCTCCCCCTCAAGAATTGCATACGGAGATGCCATTCTTGACTAAATAAGTGAAAATCATCCGAATGTTCTATTCACACTTCTCTCCCGCAAAATCAGCACATGATGTCGCCATCTTCATTATAATCGAGCAAGTGGAATGAGAAAACAATCAGTGGTAGCCCGGTTCACTTGATGACTGAAGCGCATGGAAAAAGTATGAAGCATGTTGATGAGAATGGTCATAATAAGAAGATTTCTCTTCTTCAGAAGATAATGCGCACTGAAACGTACACATTTCTTTTCTTTGGAGAACGAGGCTTGAACTGCTGTGTTCAAACGTCATAAATCTCTCTCTTTTCAGCTCTCTTAGCAAAACATGTAATCAACCCATTATCATTCAGTAGGCTCTTTGTCGTGACAGCTGATGGAGAGAACCCAATATGATGAATTTGACCCTGAAGTAAACTAACCCGAACTCGTGACTTAAACTTGCACATGTGTAACAAAGAGCGGTGCCGAGAACTCATGCTCCAGTAAATCTCTAAGTACTCTATACTCTTCAACCAACCAACCATCAAGTAATAGACGTACATTACCTCTTGAAAATCCACAATTGAATGTGACACTGAGCACTACAACGTAACTCCTTAAAGTGATAGTTATTTGGTGGTGGTATGAGCCCAATTCCCCCAAGTGGTAAAAGAAAAGGTAAAAGACACCCAACAATAACTAGATTTCCAAGTCTTCGTTTATGATAGTAAGCTCGAACAAGGATCATGAAGAATCTTCATCCAACCATCCCCGATACCTTCAGATACTAAGTACACTCGCCCGTGATAATTTCACTTCAACCTCAAATAAATAATATTGAATTAACGCCGTTGTCACATCCTCTGGTTAACTGCTCAAATCTAGCCTTCTTTGACATTTAAACGAACTCTGATAATGGTTTCATCCCGACCATGGTTAAAAACACGTAACCCCGTAAAATCATGTAAAAACCAAACTGTCATGAAGACAACCCAAACACATACCCAATTCATGAAGTACACCCTTTTATCCCTTCTTCGAAGCAGAAACTGTAGCACCAGCATCAAGAAGATCCAGAATTACACTTTCTCTTCTCCAAGATAGTTCCATCATTACGGGATTTTACAGTTCCATGGTTTAAACCGAGAAATAGATTCTTTCGCGGGATTTTACAAAACCAGGAATAAACCGTAAGATAGTTCCGGAAATGAACTTTACTATTACCAGGATGTTTCCATAGTCACGGGATTTTACAAGTCTATGATTTAAACCGAGAAATAGGTTCTTTCGCGGGATTTTACAAAATCAAGACAAAACCGTAAACAATGACAGCTTGAATATGTAATGACAATTTTGGTTTCGGTGAATATCTGTTTTAGGGGAACATGCAGCGGTTCATCAACAGTTCATTATCCAACATCAACAACCTCATCAACAATCATCCAATACAAACTTTGGTAAATACATCATTCACGCATTCTGTCGGCTATTGTAGTGACCACACGAAGAAGTAAACCCGATATATCAAACTTGATCATGAAGTAGAATTCCCCAGATATGTTACTTAAACTTGTGCTCATCCTTGTGAAAAAGAAACGGTGTACCCAATGTACAAAACCTCTTGACATATTCTCAAATGCGTGAGACACCGAAGTGATAGTTACGTTGTGGGTTAAACGAGATAGAATCACAACCGTAATTAAATAGCCAAGTCTTTATCACACTCAATTAAAGCTCAAAGAAGACAAAAATTAAGTGACCGCGCCCGGAAAACCTCACTTCAAATCCAAATAAGAAATACCGAACAAACAACCCCGAAGTCCACTTTGTTCAACCATTACCTCAAGCCGAGACATAATATTTACTGCGAAAATGTGTATTCCAAATTGCCAACCCTTATAATGAATCTCAGTAATTTATCAACTCACATCATCAAATCACATTATCACATCATATAACCAATCAAATCTCATAACACACCATATCACATCATCAGATTTCCTCATCAAATTACACCACTCATTTCATATCCAAAAATGATTATCAACTTGGTACAATAGTCCATGAAAACCCACGAACCAATATTGACAACCCGAAATACGGAAGACACATTAGCCCATTCATATTCGCATAAAGCACACATATCAAATCCGACACGTTGTTAGTCCAAGCCCACATGCTCTCAAGCACAAAACTACATTAATATTTTGATTAATGTTAATATTAATGTTACTATTACTATTTTGCTCGAACAAAATCACAAAACGTGTAAGCGAATGACATGTTAGATATGGTCACATACTGCAACAGCCCATGGTAGTCTTAAACCCAAGTTTTCGGTTCAAAAGAATAATAGGGAGCCCAAGTGAATAACATCCAACTCTAGTGAGGCACCATACTCACGTTCAGCCCAAGAAAGCCCATCTCAATATTAGAACACAAGCTTAAGTGATCATATTCGGTCAGCCCATCAGATCCAAAAACCAACACATACCCTAATTTTTAGGGAGTATAAATCACTCACTTATCACTCCACTTAACCCTAATCCCTCACAAAAACAATCCGCCTCTTTTTCTTCACTCAACCAACTCGCCACTGACAAACCCTAATACTTCACATATTTTTATCCGCCTCCTCATAAACTCTCACACCTCAACCCTAAAATATCTCAAAAATCTGCCTCTTTCACTTCAGCACATAATCCGAACATCCCAAATAAAACCATACATATCAAAGAGATTCGAAACCAAAAAAATCTTTACAAGCGAATCATCCCCAACCATTGAATACCATTCAATGTTGATCTCACCTATCCAAGAAATGGATAGCCTCGCCACAGGGATGGCTACGAGGGTATGGTATCAACGAATTTAAGCCACAGGGATGGCAAGTACTATATGGATGAAGCATCAAAAATCAAACCCAGGTAGGTGTATATATCTTAGTTTTGATTATGTATGAGGTCTTTTGACGAAATAATTGAATAAATTAACAAAGTTGTTAAATTTATTCCATTGACTTCGAAAAGAAATAAGAAGCTAGGCTTCGTCAGTTAAGATCAATGATGATAAATCAACTTCGTGTAAGTGACTCTTGATAGTCATGTTGTTCTTATGTAGCACACGAAAAATGATAGTATGAGATCCTTATAGTCATTTGAGTCATTTAGTGAGTCTATGATGTCGTAACCGGATGAAGAAAAGATAAAGGTTTAAGCTTTTGATCTTTCTTGATTGTTTGGATACAAATGAAGCTTAGACTTCACAAGGATCTATGATGGTGATGTTCGAACAATAAAAATCTTCAAAAGATTTCTGAAAATGTTAGAACAATACTGAGATCGACTTTAATTGATGTTAATGATTCTTGTTATGAGTAAGGTTGAAACATGTCTTGGAGATGGATTAAGGTTATAGACAGATGAGGGTATGGAATAATAGCCTGATGTCGGTTATGTTGGTATTTGGTATAGAGTCGTGGTCAAGTTGTCATGGTCTACTTCTTCTTCCATTCTGTGTAAGTTGCTAGGTTTTCCATAAGCAAGTCGCTAGCCTTGTTGAGTCATAGTCGCTACCACTTAAGTTCCAACTCGCTTTTGACCGAGTCAACAACTCGCTACCTCCTTTTAAAACACCCAAATCGCTAACTTATAAATATAAGTCGCTAGCCAAAGTCAAGTCGCTACCCATTTTTCACCAAGTCGCTAGCACTGAAATCAGGTCGCTAGCATGGAGTTAAGTCGCTAACTATTACACAAATTGCTACTTGTTAAATAACAAGTCGCTACATAGTATTACATACTCAACTCGCTAGTAAGAAAACATGGACAAGTCGCTAGCCATATCTGTTACATGACTCGCTTGCTGGAACACTGAATTCGGACATGTTAATACCAAGTCGCTACTAAGAAACATAGACACAAGTTGCTATCAAGAACCATGTAAAAACAGTTTCAACTTTAAAACCTGCATAACGATTGATATGGATTCAACAAATGTTTAACAAGACAGTTTTAACCAAATCTGCATAAACCAGATTCATGACAAAAACAGCGTGTGACATTCTTAAAACAGTCAACAAAAATCAGAACCACACTATAACTTGCAACAACCCACGAATCAAAACACATCAAAACAACCAACCATCAAGAGACCATATAAACCACACACAACAAACCGTATAAAAGACCATTCGAATCAACAAACCAACACAACCTTGGCTCTGGTACCAATTGTAGGATCGTGTATATTATTGTGTTGATGATTCGGGTGGTCTTGGATGATCAAAATACATGTTTGCCATAGTTAGAGAGTTAGTAGAGAGAGAGAGAGGGTGTTCTTGCTAGAGGTTTACACAAAGTATGGAATATTAGATTGAAAGCACCACCCCTTCCATGGATGGAAGGGGTATTTATACTTACAGACTCAACGACCTCCTATCGGCCTGTGGATCAGGGATACAGTGGGTAAAGACCCGTCCTTCCTCCACGGTGTTGCACTAAGCTATACTACGCTACAAACTAATAAATAAACTACTAAATAACATAAATAACGATATGTCTACGAGCTAACTTATGCTAGATAATATTAGGGGTGACCGAATCTTCACTATGGAATTTTCTAATTCCTAACAACTTAAGTTTAGTACTTAGAAACAGGAAATTACAACTTTGAATTTAAACTAAAACATTGATATTAAAAACGACATACATGAAATTTAAAAACTAAGTACTACTCTCTATCTCTCCTTCTCTTGCTTCTTTTTATACACCAAAATGCTCCCACGTGTCCTCTGAGTAAATCCCACCACTCTTTTTAGCCATTGGATGAGTTGAGGTCATATTGGCCATTGATTCGATTTTGGCGCCAAAAAGGATTTAGCAACTGTGGGGAGGGGGGGGTTTGAGTGTTAGGTTGAAGAAGCAATAAATGTTTCTTGTTGTTTGGTGGAGGTGGGGGGAACATGGAAAGGAGAGGGTGAGCTGGAGGTGAGGAGAAGGTTGAGTGTTTGCAGGTGAGCAGGTGGGAAGGAGAAGAAAAAGAAAAAGGAGGGAAGGGCTTTTGTTTGACCGGGGGGGGGGGGGGGGGGGTTGACTTGGGGTAATAATAAGGCAGGGGTCAAAAGGTTATTGGCAGGGGGTTCAAAAAGGTTTGGCAGGGGTCCAAAGGATACAAAGGGTCATGGTTTGCTTTAATAATCATAAGGACCAATTTGTAATTTCTGAAAGATGGAGGACCAAAGCTGCCATTTCTGATTTTCCAGGGACCAATCATGTACATTCTGAAATTATAATCCAAGGGCCAAACTTGACAATCTCCAATATTCCAAGGACCAAACGTGTCATTTTTGAAACTCAAAGGACTAAACTTGTAATTTCTCAAAACTTTTGACATTTTTCACCAAAGGACTAATTATGACAAGTTATGATTTTAAAAGGACCTTTGGTGACTTTTCTTTTGAAATAAGTGCTCAGGGACTATTTCTGACAACTTTTGAAACTTGGGGGACTGAAACTGCCAATTATGCAAACTTAGCTCATTTTTCATCTGATTTTAAACATTTTGCATCTGAAACATATAAAATGCAATTTTGAGATATTTTCAGTATTTTGATGCATTTCTGAGCATTTTTAAATGTTTTGCAGTTCAGATTTGACCAAAAATGATGAGTATTTACACACTCATCAATCCCCCACACTAAACTATTGCTAGTCCCTAGCAATCTTTTGAGAAAAACTTAATGGATTTGAATCTCTTTATCAAAATCCATTACTTCTGGAGTAGCCAAATGTTTCAGTTCAAGTAAGAACTATGGTACACTGATAACCATATGATTTTGAGCAAACCACCAGCTTTCAACGGATTTGATTTGTCTTTACCAGAAGCCGTTTGCTTCTGGACTAGCCAACTCTTAGATAATATATACTATCTTTGGTGAGCTGATTACCAATTATGGTTTTTCCACTGCCTTTACCACAAGCCATAAACTTGCGGGCTAGCCAACTCTTCACTTTTAAGGATATGGTGAGCTGAATACCATACAATTTTGGGCAAATTGCAAGCCGTCAACGGATTTGATATATCTTTACCAAGAGCCGTTTGCTCCTGGATTAACCAATCCTTTTGTTTATTAGACATGGCGGACTGATAACCATAAGCTGAGTAAGTGCAAAACACTTACTCCAAAAAAAATTTTGGCCAAAAATGGGGAAATTGGGTGGTATAATTACATGCTAAAATTCGTGAGAATTCCCCCCCCCCACACTAGAAATGAATATTGCCCTCAATATTCAAAGTACCGGCGGTTATGCCGAAACAAAGAACGTAAAAGGGAAATACTACGGCCATTATTTGATTTTTTTTTTTTTTTTTTTTTTTTTTTTTTTTTTTTTTTAGAAACTTATATACAACAGCGGGGGCAACTCCCCCACACTAGGGTGGTACACACGGCTGAAAACCCATGTTTAACTACTGTTTTTGATTACCGAGTCGCTAGCTTGACTCGACCCCGAATTAATTTGTTCATGGGGAAGTAAGTGGAAGAGACAATCTCCATCGGACTTTCATTCAAGATGTTTGTATAAACATTTGAAGCACGCGAAAGTTCCACACCGATGAGATATACACAGATACGGCTCACAAATAATAAATGAAAATGCCAGGGGTCAAAGATGGTGTCTTCATTCCCGAAGGAGTGAAGATGAAGAGAAATCACAAGATATTTGAGGAAAGGAAGAAAGATTTTGATAACAATCAAGATCCATTCTTCATCCTCAAATGTAGACATATCGGGAGGAAGGGTGAGGGTAGTATCATCAATAAGCAAACTCTTATGATAGAGTACACCTTCCTCCGAGCCAATATCATCCTCAAGATCAAAATAGAAATGATCATATTCCGGAGGAGATATGTCATGAGAGAGTTCACCGGAGAACTCTTCATGAAGAGAATCATTCACATGAAGTGAATTTGTGAACTCTTGTTCCATTGTGGGCACATCACTATCCTCGTCAAAGATTGGATTGTTAGAAATCCAAGTGAATTCAGATTCAAATTCAAATAGAGGATTGGTGAAAGTAGCTTTGAATGTTTCGGGAACAAGGTGATCAACATTCTCTATTGGACTGTTAGGGTGAGAAGTGAGTGAACGATCATTATAAGGGAGACTTTCAATCTCTCCCAGATCGGCTTCGAAATCAAAGAGACCATCGTCACTTCCTGATGAAAGTGGATTGATGTGAGTGAGTTCATCGGTGAACTCCTCAAGAAGATGATCAGCATCAGATTGTGGAAGTGATGCCTCAACATACTCGATGTCTCCATATGATGCACAATCTTCGCTACAATTGGAGAAAGTCTCAAAATGATCTTTTGAACACTCAAGAGGGGAAGAAGAAGCACACATATGATCAGAAGTTCCCTGTGACTCTCTCGGGATTGGGACAAGGTTCAAATACTAGACTTTATGAATTCGTCCCATTCCTTTTCAGGAACAGTGTCAAGATGCTCGTCCCCCATGTTTAGAGAGTGAGTGGGAGCTTCGGGTGTGATAGCAGTTGTTTGAGATGGAATCTCAACTGCTGGAATATCAACTGACTGAGGGAGTTGAGAAATAATATTCTTAAAAGGAATACTCTCCTCGTCATCATCATACATAGCTGCCTTAAGAAATTGGGAACACCTTAGAGCTGCTTGCTCTAGGACTAATAATTCTTCCCTAGATTTGCGGGCCTCTCGTTCTTCGGCTAGCAATTCTCCCATGGTCTTTTCACCACTCACTTGATTCTTAAAGTTACGAATCATATCATCAAGTGTTTTCATTGCGGTTTCAAAATCTTGGGAAATTTCTTTAGGCAACGGCTCAGGTGGAGTTTGAACCGTATGGTGCTGTGGAGGTTGGAAATTGTCAAAACCGGAAGTATAGTAATTTTGATTCCACGGTTGACATTGAAGATTATCGTGAGGACCTCCACAATTCTCACAACAGTAAAACTGTTGAGTCTGGACTGGTAAATTATATGGATATTGGTCATAACCAAAGTTCTGAGCATCACCGGAAAACTGTTCATTGACAAACGTGTTTCCGGATTGACACTCAAATCCTTGGTGAGGACCTCCACAAAATTTACAACAGTAAAACTGTTGATTATATGAAGATAAGTCAGGCTGTGGTGGGTAATTGGAAAAGTTTGAGGGGTCGTTAAATGAGTTCTGATTAGGATCATAATCAAATGAATTCCTCGAACCACAAAACAAACAACTCCCGTTCCGAATATTATTACCACACTGTACACACGTACACCAGCGACATGGTGAACCAAAAAGAGGCTCACCACAACCAACACAAGGAATAAACGATTCCATGAGAATAGAAGAAGTTAGAATCAAATGGATAGAGGGTAAAGGGATAAAGAATAAAAAAGGGTAAGAGGGTAAAGATGAATATTTTTGGGTTTTTGGAAAACATGTTGTAAAAACAAAGAATGAAAATCTTTTTGGGTTTTTGATTTTTAAGATGTTTTTGGATTTTTGGATTTTTATAAGAAAATATAAATACATATAGATGGTATGAACAAGGAGTGAATATTCAAATCACTAATCTGCTAAGCGTAAGATAATTAGCACAGCTCCCAGGCAGCGGCGCCAAAATTTGATCGGTGCCAAACCGTCAGGTTTTATCACACAAGCTAACCACTTGTGAATGGTCAACCGTAATAAAATCCAGACAGCTTGAGAACGCAATGCAATGAAGATCAAGAGGAGTGTAGTGTTTCCCCAGGTCGTTAAGTCCCAACGAGCTGTGCGATGAATAATCAAACGAATAGTGATCGAGAGAATTTGAACGGGAAAAGGGTTGATTGATTATACCTAAAGAAAAAGTTTATAAATTACAGGGGCTTAAATGCAAATTAAAGAAAATTAAAAAGATAAATTATATTAAATAAACGCTATCATTATTTTTAAAATGATGTTTTTGATTTTTCTCTTATAAATTTGAATTAAAAACTACGTAACGTACAAAAGAAAATGTGAAACTGAAACAATATTAATCCTAAAAATATAAAAATAACATTTTTACAAACTTAATGATAAGAGAAAGTTTTTAGAAAAAGAAAATTATTTTTATTAATATTTATTTAATTATTATTAATTAAAACTATTTTTACTTATTTAATAATATCCTAAAATACAAGAAAATATGAAATAAAGTTAGAAAAATGAAATTATGACTTAAAAAAATCTAAAATTACTAAAGAGAATTTTCAAGACTAAATTTTGTATTTTTCTGATTATTTTTCTATTTTCTATTAATTAAAAACTATTTAAAACTAATTAAATTGCTAAAAATTACAAATTTAACTAAGAAAAATCTGGAAAAATTATTTTTTTGCTTTTTATATTTATCTTAACCTAGGAAAATTGAAAACTTATTTTTTTGAAGCTTTTCTGATTTAATTGTATTAAAAGCTAATTAAAAAGTACTAAAATCTGATTTAAATGAGGAAAAATATCAAACAGTGCTGGAAAAATATGAAAAATTCAGGAAAACTCTAAAATGATATTCTAATTCTAGGAAAATTATAAAAACTATACTAGTGTGCAATATATAAGAGCTGCAGTGAAATGTGCTTAAAAATAAGCACTCCACAATAAGCTAAAGTCTACTACAGAGAACCAAATGATCACAGGACCTAACTTATGCTAAAACTATTAGAAAACAGCCTAATTCAACTACTCTAAACCTATGGAAAGCAAGATACAAGAATCTAGTATCAAATGATCTTAAAAGCCAAAATAGCCCTCAACCACCCACTTGCAGCCTATAAATAAGCTACTAGATAAGCCAGAAACCTAGAGCCAGCTATCTCAATCTCAAGTGGACCTAGCCAAGGGCTTGTAAGCCAAAAATTGGCCCAAGAAAGGCTCCCAAGAGCTTGTTGTGAGCTCTACAAAACCTGTGCACACCCAGTTACCTGTGCACAGGGCACCTTCCAAAAATGAGACCAAGTTGACAAGCTAATTTAGAGCTTTTACAAAATTATTAAAAATCTACAAAATTCATATTTCAAATCCTGACCAATTGAAGTTTTTAAACCCAAAATTTCTCTTGAATTGATCCAATAATGAATCAATTAAAAATCACCCAAGTTGGGTGAAAACTGAGATTTTCCAGCTTTTGACTTTCAATACAGAAATGATATTTTGACCAAACTGAGATTTGAATCCAATTTGTGAACTGAGATTGATGTTTAATGGTAAAGTAAGACTAATGCAAGCTATATCTACTGAGTTTAACACTAAATACAAGTTCACACTAGCTGATTCAAACTGAAATGGAAACTAGGACTGAATTTATGCATCTTTGACTTTAAGGGGTAACAGGTGCAAAATAAAACTTCCAATGTCTTAATTGAGCTTATAGTGAACTAAAGTAGCCAAACCTAACCCCTGAACAAACCTCTATCCCATAGTTGAGCCTAAATCCAAACACTAGTTTCAACTGTGATATGAACTTAAGCCTATAATCTACTTGAATCAGATTAAACCCATGCTTAATTTTGCTAATACTATCTAACTTACAACTGAAAGGAGTGGTTAAAGACAACCAACACAGCAACTTATAAAAGAAAACTACCTAAGCAGTTTCAGGCTCAAAATAGTGAAATCATAGTTAGGATAGCTCTTACCCAAATCCAGCAACTGTAACTTGCATAAGCACTCCGAATAACTTAAAAAAAAATCTAGCCAAGACCACATCAGCAATCCTACCAAATTGGAGCTTCCCTTGCCATTGGTTTGACTTTCGTTGACCAAGATGGAATATTGAATGAAACTGATTTCTAAGCTTTGAATTTAAACTAAAACATTGATATTAAAAACGACATACATGAAATTTAAAAACTAAGTACTACTCTCTATCTCTCCTTCTCTTGCTTCTTTTTATACACCAAAATGCTCCCACGTGTCCTCTGAGTAAATCCCACCACTCTTTTTAGCCATTGGATGAGTTGAGGTCATATTGGCCATTGATTCGATTTTGGCGCCAAAAAGGATTTAGCAACTGTGGGGGGAGGGGGGTTTGAGTGTTAGGTTGAAGAAGCAATAAATGTTTCTTGTTGTTTGGTGGAGGTGGGGGGAACATGGAAAGGAGAGGGTGAGCTGAAGGTGAGGAGAAGGTTGAGTGTTTGCAGGTGAGCAGGTGGGAAGGAGAAGAAAAAGAAAAAGGAGGGAAGGGCTTTTGTTTGACCGGGGGGGGGGGGGTTGACTTGGGGTAATAATAAGGCAGGGGTCAAAAGGTTATTGGCAGGGGGTTCAAAAAGGTTTGGCAGGGGTCCAAAGGATACAAAGGGTCATGGTTTGCTTTAATAATCATAAGGACCAATTTGTAATTTCTGAAAGATGGAGGACCAAAGCTGCCATTTCTGATTTTCCAGGGTCCAATCATGTACATTCTGAAATTATAATCCAAGGGCCAAACTTGACAATCTCCAATATTCCAAGGACCAAACTTGTCATTTTTGAAACTCAAAGGACTAAACTTGTAATTTCTCAAAACTTTTGACATTTTTCACCAAAGGACTAATTATGACAAGTTATGATTTTAAAAGGACCTTTGGTGACTTTTCTTTTGAAATAAGTGCTCAGGGACTATTTCTGACAACTTTTGAAACTTGGGGGACTGAAACTGCCAATTATGCAAACTTAGCTCATTTTTCATCTGATTTTAAACATTTTGCATCTGAAACATATAAAATGCAATTTTGAGATATTTTCAGTATTTTGATGCATTTCTGAGCATTTTTAAATGTTTTGCAGTTCAGATTTGATAAAAAATGATGAGTATTTACACACTCATCATATCCCTTCTTCGAAACAGAAACCGTAGCACCAGCATCAGATAAGATCTCGAAATACACTTTCCTTTACTCCAGGATGGTTCCATCATTACGGGATTTTACAACTCTATGGTTTAAACCGAAAAATAGATTCTTTCGCGGGATTTTACAAAACCAAGATTAAACCGTAAGATAGATCCGGAAATGCACTTTACAATTACCAGGATGTTTCCATTGTCACGGGATTTTACAAGTCTACGATTTAAACCGAGAAATAGATTCTTTCGCGGGATTTTACAAAATCAAGACAAAACCGTAGACAATGTCAGCTTGAATGTGTTATGACAACTTTGGTTTCAGTGAATATCTGTTTTAGGGGAACATGCAGTGGTTTATCAGTAACTGTTCATTATCCACCATAAAAAACATCTTCAACCATCCAATAAACACTTTGGTAAACACATCAATCACGCATTATGTCGGCCATTGCAGTGACAACATGGAGAAGTAAACCCGATATGCCAAACTTGATCATGAAGTAAAATTCCCCAGATTTGTTACTTGTACTAATCCTCATGAAAAAGAAACGGTGTATCCAATGTACAAGACCTCTTGACGTATCCTCAACTGCGTGAGACACCGAAGTGAAAGTTACGTTGTGGGTTAACTTGAGAAAGACTCACAACCGTACCTAAATAGCCAAGTCTTTATCACACTCTATAATGCCCAAACAAGTCATCTTCGCAGAAGGGTAGAAAGAAGGAAGACGAAAAAAAAGTAACCAAGCCTGGAAAACGTCACTTCAAATCCAAATAAGAAATACCGAACAAACAACCCCGTAGTCAACCTTGATCAAATATCAATTCAAGCCGTAACAATATTCTCCGTGAATATGTATATACCAAAGTATCAAGTCTCATCACAACAAGTCACAACATCATACCCAATCACATCATCAAAACTCATTAACACAAGTCTCATCGACAAATTTCATCAATAAATCTCATAAAATCTTGTTAACACAAATCTCATGATCAATTTATACCACGCACGTCTCAAATCTCATTAACTCTCAAATCTCGAATATACGAACCAATTATGAGAAGCCCATGAATCTAATCAAATCAAATCCTTGAGCCCAATAAATAACAAGTAGCTCATCCAACATTCAAGTACGGCCCATGATCATCCAAAATCCGATCCATCATAACAAATAATCATCTAAAGATTTGACTATGTACTCCATCAAAAATTTCAAATTATTTGGATATCAAATAATTTGGTGTCAAGTCTCATAATCAAATACTTTGTACATAAAAGCCAATTAACCAACGAAGAGCAACAGAGAACCAATACCCAAGATTGTACGCATGACCTTAAATCCAAATGAAATGCCTACATAAATTAATTACGAGTCCAAGACCTGATATACCCATATAGTCACCAATATCATGGCCCATGTAGTTACAAACACGGCCCGGTCCAGAAAAAAATCCTGAACTCGTTTTATATCTGGTTGCCCTAATTTTTAGGGTATAAGAGGCTATCTTAATCTTCTAACCCCAATAATACTCACATTCAAACCCTAAAACTTCTCTCACACAAAATGCAGCCCCCATCTCTGTAACTCTTATTTCTCCAAACCCTAATACATTTTCAAAAAAATCCACCCCCATTCTCACCAGCCTTCCACCTTTATTCCATAACACCATCCAAGCTCCTTCACATCTTACACTTGCCACAGGGATGGCTCGAGTGTTCGTTAACGCCACAGAGATTGCATGGGGTTCATAGATTTGCCACAGGGATGGTTAAGACTTGTGAATGGTATCAAGAACAAACCAGTGGCTTCAAGGTAGGTTTCACTTGTATTTATGTGAATGTTGAGTCATATACGAGCTTAAGAAAAATGATTTAACAAGATTGTTATAACCATTTTCTTTAAATCGTACATAATCACAGATTAATGACCCAAAGAATTTGTTTCAACAATATTGTTGACATCATTTCTTACAATTCGAATATAGAGGCTTTATGATCTATGATGCAATCTTTCATGTGGACAACCATAAAGTCATGATGAACTTTTAGGGTAACACGAGACACATAAGCTGAGATCGTTGACATGTATTTTAAATGCTAGTTCTTGAATCAGTGATGATAAGTTGGGAGGATTTAACCCTTCTGGTTTTGATAAACCATGAAGAAACCCCACACGATTTGAGATTTAATTAATCCTTTTCATTTAGAGTCTTGTATTAGATATAGATTTGTCTTTGTCTTGATCTGTTGTCTTGGATCTATGATGTTGTGGTTTCGTGTGCTAGACCCATGGTTGTCTTGATATGGCAACGAATAAACATGAGACACGTCTGAGGTTGGTTCTGATTTATTTATGTTTAACGAGTCTTTGAGGTTTGATAATGGTTTGAGTCTGGTATAAGGTTATGGTATGTCTTCTCATTCTTCATTTCTGTCATGTCAACTCGCATATAAACCATGACATAATAGCTTCAAAACTTAGCAACTCGCATCCATTACCAACTCGCTTCATGCCCAACCCGCTGTGATGCGAGTAACAATCCGCAAAGGTTGGTCAATACGCAACCCCCTTTAAACAACTCGCACTCAATAATGCGAGTAGGCAACTCGTTAAGTCAAGCAACTCGCATACATGAGAGTTAACAACTCGCTTGATTTTCTGTAAACCCAACTCGCTTCTTTAGAAAATATTGACAACTGGCTTAAAGTTCATAGTATCTGGACAACATAACGACTCACATCCAGTAATACATTGAGTTAGGACAGTAAATACTGTCAACTCGCTTACAAAAAATGACAACTCGCTCAGAAGAAGCTGACCACAACACGCATACAAAAACTCTCATATCAAAACACAGAAACCAGTAGAGACGTTAGGAAACTAAAACAGCTTGCACAAAACATATTCAGTAACAAGATGATTATTTAAAAACCAGTATCAAACAGCTTTAAAGAACACTGCTTTCAGAATTATAGTACATCATTTATTAGACCACAAACACAGTTTTCAGAAACATGTTTAAAAACAGTTATAAAGACCTTGTTAAAATATTGCAAAAACTATTAAAGTGACCACAAAAAGTTTCCAACCAGTAACCATTTTAGACCATGTATATCGACAACATCAAACATTCAACATGACCACGTCAAAAACCGAATGCAAAAACCGAAAGAATCATCAATAACAACACAACCTGTCTCTGATGCCAATTGTAGGATCGTGAATATTATGTTGTTTGATGATTCGGGTGGTCTAGGATGATGATAGTATATGAATGCCATGGTTAGAGAGATGAAGTGAGTAGAGAGGGAATTCTAGAGAGATAAACAAAAGTGTTGAATATTAGATTAGAACTTCCAACCCTCTACCTTGGAAGGTAGAGGGTATTTATAGCTTACAACCTAAACGACCTCCTGACGGCCTGTAGATCAGGTATACAGTGGGTAAAGACCCGTCCTTCCTCCACGGTGATACACTAAACTAATTTACGCTACAAACTAACTAATAAACTGCTAAATAACGTAAATAACTACAAGTCTACGAGCTAACTTATGCTAGATAATATTTGGGGTGACCGACTCTTCACTATGGAATTTTCTAATTCCTAACACACCCTAAGCTAGGGGAGTTTTGTGTCAAAGCAATACATTTCAAAACCATTTGCAATATATTTCACATTAGGATTACGTTACATGACGTCCCTTTCCAAAGTTGCAATCATCAAGGGGGAGCATATTCGTCACAAAGACGAAACCATTTGCAAACATAGTTGCAATGCACTAGTTTAGTATGTCTTCTTACTTAACGCCCTCACAAAGGGATGGACTCGTCAAGGGGGAGCTAAGACGAGAATACTTCCCGTCACTTGTT
Organism: Chrysanthemum seticuspe; assembly: GCA_019973895.1. NCBI lineage: Eukaryota > Viridiplantae > Streptophyta > Magnoliopsida > Asterales > Asteraceae > Chrysanthemum > Chrysanthemum seticuspe. The sequence continues at coordinate 214,742,460 of BPTQ01000005.1, forward strand.
CTCTATATCTTTTTTATATGTCTTCTATCTTTTTACATGTTTTTCTTAAAACAATGTGTTAGTTTCTTTTCGACGCTCTTTTTGTTTCGACAAAAAGGGGGGAGAAGAGAGTAAAAACTCCAATTCAAACTTTTACGAATTTTAGTTTTTCCTTAAAATAATTTTATGTTTTGTCATCAACAAACAAAGGGAGATTTTTAATACAAATAAGCCGTAAAAACGTTTATTTATATTTTACGATCTTCTAATGTTTTTATCGATAACAAACGTAAAATCATTTTAACGAAACAAATAAAATACGTAAATAGTTTGAGTCAATAGTTTACTAACACACTTACATTTTTTATATAAAACACTAAACAAGTAATAGTGCTTTTATGTTTTAGTAATGCATATGTACAACAACTAGTGTTTACATATTGGGTAGATGTATACATAATTAGTATGTATTGTAATGGGTAATACAATGGGTAGAAGTTTAAGTATTTGACCAATTAACTAAATACATTGAATGTAGTTGGGTAAAACCCAAAATCCATGACCCATACCCATGGATCATAACCCATAACCCATTGCATGATATCATGCATAAGTCATAATGGGTATTATCCATGACCCATGGAGCTAACCCATGACCCATGGACTGGATGCATTGCATCTAGTAGATATATTGTATCTACTTGGATACCCATGGTCCAAAGTCAAGGACCCATGACCCATAACCCATGACCCATGACCTAAAACCCATGGGAAAAGAGGAGCGTCCCACGGTTCCCCCAGTTTACACTGTACGAATCCCTCAAGTAAGGGATCCGTGGGATCCGTGGAACAGTAGCCTATTTTCTCTATAAATAGTGAGCCATTTCTTCATTTTGGGTTACCACTCCTACACATACTTTCACCTAGCATTGTAAAATTTCTAACCACATATCCAAAGGATCTCTCTATGTAGTTTGTGTTTGTTTTTGTGTGATTCTCTAGGTTCCTCTTAAAGGCGAGATCACCACCTCTTAAAGTCGAGCAAGCTCAAGTCCATGAGTTGCCATGCTTCGTCATCATCAAGACTACTGAGGTTCTCTTGTTGATAGTTCTTTCTTCCTCCGTAGAAGTGTTGTGTCAAAGGCATTAGTGAAGGATGCCGAAAGAGTCAAGATGAAGGCATTAGTGAAAGGTGCTTAACGTCCGTGTCAAAGGCATTAGTGAAGGATGCCAAAAGAGTCAAGACGAAGGCATTAGTGAAAGGTGTTGAACGTTCGTGTCAAAGTCATTAGTGAAGGATGCCAAGAGGGTCAAGTCAAAGGCATTAGTGAAGGATGCCAAGGGTGTACAATCGATAAGGTATATCGATGTACAAATAGAGATAGGTTGTATCCAAGGACATTGATATCCTTGATGATGTTGTAATAAGGAGTGGGTCTCCTTTGAGATAGGTGTTGTGTAGTGTTGGGTAGTAGTTCCTCATTTGTAATGGAACTCGGTATCTAGCCTTGTACCGGATAAAGTATAGGCGAAGTTGTGATAGGTGTTGTTCTACCTTGTGGAAGAACCCGGTGTCTAGCCTTGTACCGGAAAAAGAGTAGGCGACGTTGTGAAGGCTTCTCCGCCATAAGTAGTTGTGTCGTGTAGTGATTATAAACTCTCGAGTAGGTGACTCGGGGAGTGGAGTAGGGCAAGGAAGGTGTCCTTGTAGCCAAACCACTATAAACGCTCGTGTCATGGTTATGTGTTTCTCACTCTTTATCTTTCCATTACACATTTACATATCTATCTATCAATGTCCAACATACACATCTAAATAGATTGACATAAGATCGATAAGACCAGTATCTCTAATGAAGGAGTTAAAAATCACAATGTCACTATTAGAGAATGTAGAACCTAACCTCTCCGTTTCGAATCTAACGTCATTTAGATCCCCAAACAAAATAATATTTCCAGTATGATTTTAAAGAAATAAACGGAGGGACTCCCAAAGATTTGATTTTTCCTGATGTTGATGGAGACCATACACATTTATAAGATAGTAGTATTCGATCGAATTCTTCTACTTGCCTTCCACAATAACATAGTTATCAACACACCAAATTTGAGATTTAGTGAAAACATTAGGTACCCACATGGTAACCAGACCCCCGGATCTACCTCTAGCCATACTACACGCAAAATCGAACCTGAAATTACCCCACATAGATTTCAACTGAAATAACTCTAACTTAGTAATTTTCGTCTCTTGAATGCCAAGAAAGTAGACATTGTGTTTAAAACATAACTCTTTTACCCACTCACGTTTTCCTCGCTTCTTAGAACATCTTATATTAACCGACAAAATATTCATTTATCCACCTTTGGCACACCTATACCATTAATCATCTTTCTTAAGGATCGCTTACACCCTCTAACGTCGTATCCTAATGCACCACCCACTTCAATCATCATGTTCATTTCGTCAATAAAAGAGAATCTTTTCTTGTCTTTTAATTTGGAATTACCAAATGATGTTGAGCATTTAGCTAATCTCGGCCTAGAAGGAGAAGATGAAGCGTCTTTTACAGCTGTGGCAAAGTTCTCAAAACCAGGAGGGATACTGCCATTAGACTCATCACCCTTTTCCTCCAACTTTTTTTTTTCATTTACAGTATTGGTATTCCCCTTCCCTTCTTCCACTTCTTTTGAGTTTAAATCAGGACTTGCATCTTTCTTGAACAACGATTCAAAGCATGGTGGCTTACTACCAGTATCTTCAGACCCATCAAGATTGACCCCATTATTTTCATCTTGGGCATCTGTTAGGATTTAGAAAATCCATAGTGAAGAGTCGGTCACCCCAACTCTAGTCTAGCATATGTTAGCTCGTAGACATTACGTTATTTACTAGTTATTTAGTTAGTTATTTAGTTTAGAGCAACATCATGGAGGACGGACGGGTCTTTACCCACTGTATGCCTGATCCACAGTCCGAAGGAGGACGTGTAGTATGTAACTATAAATACCCTCTACCTCCCAAGGTAGAGGGTTGGACCTTTCACTCAATCTAACCATCTTTCTTTTGTTTATTTTTTCTCTCTAGAAAGGCTCCCATCTTCCACTTTGTCTCTCTAAACTCATCATTATACGCCTCTTGATATAGTGTGTTTATGTGTTTATGAAAACCAATATGTTACAAATGGTATCAAGAGCCATGGTTTGATCACTCATCTTTCATGTTCTTGGATTTCTAGTGGTTTTCATACGGTTTTTGGGTTTGAATGAGTTTAGAGTGGTTTGAATCATTTGCATCATCTCTTGTGTTAAAGTTTGGATTTTGATAGTACTTTTGTGTTTAGATTCATTATAAGTGCTTAGGTTTTGGTTTGGAAGGCTTAATTCATCTTGGTTATAGTGTTTTTGGATTAGAAAAGCTTAGTTTTTGATGAGTTTCTTGGAAGAGGTTTGTCACTTATTCTTGGAAGAGGTTTGTCCAGATTCGATGTATCTGTCTAGCAACTTGTCAGTCTAGCAACTTGTCAGTCTAGCAACTTGTCAGTCTAGCAACTTGTCTGTCTAGCAACTTGTCAGTCTAGCAACTTGTCAGTCTAGCAACTTGTCTGTCTAGCAACTTGTCAGTCTAGCAACTTGTCAGTCTAGCAACTTGTCAGACTAGCAACTTGTCAGTCTAGCAACTTGTCAGTCTAGCAACTTGTCTGTCTAGCAACTTGTCAGTCTAGCAAGATCTGACTGTTCAACGATCTGTCTGTTCAACGATCTGACTGTTCA
>BPTQ01000005.1:214766749-214779459 GCA_019973895.1 Chrysanthemum seticuspe
ATAGAGGAAATTCTCTACTGTTTCCCCGGATCCCACGGATCCCTTCCACTTGGGATCCGGCTAGCACAAAGCTAGGGATCCGTGGTCCGCTCCTCTTTGCCCATGGGTATTTTGGGTTATGGGTCATGGGTCATGGGTTATGGGTTGATCCATGGTTTTCAATCTAGATACAATGTACCTTAAGGATACATTGAACTTGTGTAAGTGGTATATATAAAACCATGGGTTATGGGTCAAAACCATTTGCTAGTTTTTATCTATTTAGTATATACTTGCTTTTACCCATTTTAGTATATACTTGTTTTTACCCATTTTAGTGTACTTAATATAAGTATGTATTAACCCAATATGTAAACACTAGTTGTTGTACATATGTATCTAACTCATAGAGTTACTTAAACTTGTTAAGCCAATATGTAAACACTAGTTGTTGTACATGTGTATCTAAAATATAAAATCACTTAATCTTGTTATAGTGTTTTATGTGAAAACGTAAGTGTGTTAGAAAACTATTAGTTCAAACCATTTACGTATTTTATTTGTTTCGTTAATATGATTTTACTTTTGTTATCGACAAAACATTAGAAGATCGTAAAATATAAATAAACGTTTTTACGGCTTATTTGTATTAACAAATGACATTATAAATTGAGAATTATTACAGTATCCACCCGTTAAAGGAATTCTGTCCCTGAATTTAGCTCGTTCGTTCTACAAACATACGTTCTTGTGGCTAGATTTGATGGGGTAAACTTTCCCATTTTCGAGCATAGCCCTCAAAATACCTTTAACTAGTTGAGTCTAACTTAATCCCATAACTCATCAAATAAGAACTGTCATGAGATTAAGCTGAATCGATTTGAAAGTTTGGCTCGAAAATGGGATTGCTTACACTAATAAAATTGACGAATAATTGTTGCTTAGATTAGTGAGAAGGCTAGAAATAATGTAGTAAGGACAAAGCACACTGACTAATAGAAACACTGAAGGGCATAACATATTCGAAGAAAATAAAGCATGACATAATATGGCAAGACACCGTGACTAATAAGCACACACAGAGGCATAAGATTAGTCAAATAAGGCAAAGCATGACAAATCAATTCATGCTTTAAGCAAATAGTGGATGACTGACTACAGTACAAAATACACAAATATTAATGCTCAAAACATGCAATGCACACGCACACGACCAATGCAATTTTAGGTGATTAGACTCCTAAGACTCGACCAAACATGATCTAAGACTACTACTCCCTTCATTGCATGCTTCTTCCAGAATTAGACATAGGTGTGCAGACTATGTATAATTAATGAGTAATGATGCAATGCTCAGACTAGTCGACTCGTATAATGTTCGATATTTAAGAAAATGTGGAGCGTTAAAGCAGGTATATTCTAGGTACTAGATGCAACCTATTTCTCTATAACCAATGCTCTAATACCAATCTGTAACACCCCCAAAATATCATAGTGGAAGATTGTGTCACTAGGGTATTACTTCTTTGCACACATTACAAGTTATAGAAAACGACTCTAAATGAGACATTTTGAAAAGTTACCACTTGAATAATAAAATCAGAGTTACAAACAAGAGGTTCCATAGTACAATCAATAAGTGTTTTTATAACGTATCGAATGGTAATGATAAAAGCAAAAGCCTTCAAAACAAGACGTGCGGCTCTATGCTGCATGCACTAGCTATCATCTTACTGACTTGAGATCAACATGCTAAAAGTGTTAACACAAAGGTTGGTGAGTTCATAGGTTTGTATTAATAAATGTAATTACAATAGCCAAGTAAATTAAATGGTGTAGGACAATCGTGAATAAGATATACATATACGGGCAATTAAATAAAATCACGATATATGCGATAACTGAACCTACCAATAGGCACAACATACCACAAGGGTCTTCCAACATACAGTCAGGATGTACAACACACCACAAGAGTCTTCCGATATATTGTCAGGATGCACACAAACCATACCTACTGGGAGCCTCTTCCCAAAAATTACTGGAAGCCACTTCCCAAAGACTACTAGGAGCTACTTTCCAAATACTACAGTTACCACATCCTAACCTCTTGCAATCGGACTATAATAATTACATAGTAATAGTCACGCAGCAGGGCATATATCAAAACGCACATATTGACCAAATATAGTAACAATGCATCACAACATAAAGTATTTAAAATAGTGTTTCAACACATAATTCTAAGTACATAATTCCAAGTATCAATAAAGAATTATATAGCAGATAATATAGTTCTCAAGTAATTGTGATTGTTATAAAAATTGTAGCATGTATCTTTCCCAAAATAGTTCAAAACAAGTAAAAGTGGGGCTATGAAACTCACAACGAGCAAATGATGTCAAGTGTGTAACAAAACAATGGATATGTCTTGACAACTTCTACGAGCAACCTATAATATTATGTCACATCTTAGATTCTAAAGTAATGATGTTAAATCATAAACGAGTCTATATAAGTTATTGTATTGATCATGATGTTGTTCATGGTAGTTTATAATGTTCGTGTATGTCATTTATAGAAACGGTTTAGTCTATGAAATGTGTTTAGTTAAATATCGTACCACTGTTCGGGCTATCATAATTCAGAGGTCGTGTGGTAAACGTATGAGGAGCTAGGACACTTTAAATCATAAATTCAACAACCCGTCAATACGTTCACCCCAAAGAGACCCCTCACATGAAATTCCTTACTAACATGTTACGTTTAATAGTTAAACGCATATTTTACATGTTTGATTATATGGCATATGTGTTAAGATGGTCACGTGGTTTGTGAATTTAGTTGGTTTATGTCTTGTTAACGGATTTTAAACAAGTTTGGTGTTTTACACATGTTATAAGAGTGTTCCCTGGAAACCCTCACGAGAGTACAACTTGTCCAATCGGGATACCGAGAGGTTTTAAGGCTTGTTGCATACGCTAAATGCGACTGTGATTCCTACAAAAGTGAGTTAGGGATTTTCTTTTTCTTTCTTATTTTTCTTTTTTATTTTTATTTTAGTTTGTTTATGATGATGCACGTGATATATTTGCTAGTATATTCAGGGTTTATGGATTTTGCTCAAGAAACATCATGCAAGACATGTTTGCATACGTGGATCACCGATCATATCGAGCAAATCAAGGGGAGTCTTTTGTTTTAATCTTCCTCTTTATTTTTTAGTTTATTTGTACAATAGGAATATTGTATAACTCAAGTAGGGGGGTGGGAGTAGAATTAAACCACTTAACGGATATTCACCCCTCATTTTCTAGTTTTTTATGAAATTTGTGCCAAATTTAAAAATCTTGACATGCTTTCCATGCCTTAACTAGAATAGATCTTAGCCAAGCACACATACCTTAATTCATTTGGTTAGGTTTAGCCATTCCATTTTCCCCTATTACATAATTCCACCAAAAACAAGTGTGCCGATAGGTGATGTAGACTTTAGAACTTGGCTTCTATATCATTTCAAGACCATAATAATGAGCATCACATTGAGTTTTTTTGTTGTAATCAAACTAGATGATTTAATAAGGCAATATTTTAGGATTTAACCCAAATATCCACATGTGTTCATCTTTGTGCGTTTGTTGAATTGTCACACTAACTTGTCAACCACCAAGTGAAAACCCTTTCGTTGCACTCATTATAAGTGCAAGATACCCCTAGAAAAACCCTTCTAAGCCAATATGTAGAAACTAGAAGCGGGGGTTGAATAGTTTTTACCGATTTAAATTTAGTTTACAAAAACGTTTAGATTGATTGTATGTGAAACCTTTAGATGATGATGTTAATACAAATAATCCGTAAAAAACGTTTATTTATATTTTACGATCTTCTAATGTTTTGTCGATAACAAACGTAAAATCATTTTAACAAAACAAATAAAATACGTAAATAGTTTGAGCCAGTAGTTTACTAACACACTTACGTTTTCATATAAAACACTAAACAAGTAATATTGTTTTCATGTTATAGTAATAAATATGTATAACAACTAGTGTTTACATAATGGGTACATACATACTTAGTATGTATCGTAATGGGTAATGTAATGGGTAAGAATCTAAGTACTTGACCCATTAACTAGACACATTGAATGTAGTTGGGTAAAACCCAAAGTCCATGACCTATATCATGGAGCATAATCCAAAACCCATGACCCATTGCATGACATCATGCATGAAGTCATAATGGGTATTATCCATAACCCATGGAGCTAACCCATGACCCATTGACTAGATGCATTGCATCTTCTAGATACATTGTATCTATTTGAATACCCATGGTCCAAAGTCTATGACCCATGACCCATAACCCATTTAGGGGGAGCGTCCTACGGATCCCCATGAATACACTGGATGGATCCCTCAAGCAAGGGATCCGTGGGATCCGTGGAACAATAGTGATTTTTTCTCTATAAATAGTGAGTCATTTCTTCATTGTAATTTACCCCTTTCACACACATTCTTTCTTAGTGTTGTAAACTCTCTAACCTCAGATCCAAAGGATCTTTCTATGTAGTTTTATGTTTGTGTGATTCTCTAGGTTCCTCTTAAAGGCGAGATCACCACCTCTTGAAGTCGAGCAAGCTCAAGTCCATGGGTTGCCAAGCTTCGTCATCATCAAGACTATTGATGTTATCTTGTTGATAGTTCTTTCTTCTCTCATTAGAAGTGTTGTGTTGAAGACATAGGTGAAAGATGTCAAAAGGGTCAAGTCGAAGGCATTAGTGAAGGGTGCCTAGGAGTCGAGTCAAAGGCATTAGCGAAGGGTGCCGAAAGTCCGTGTTGAAGGCATTAGTGAAGGGTGCCTAAGAGTCGAGTCAAAGGCATTAGTGAAAGGTTCCTAGGGTGTACATTCGATATTGTGCATCGATGTACAAAATAGATTAGTTTGGGTCAAAGGATATTGATATCCTTGTTGATGTTGTAATAAGGAGTGGATCTCCTTTAGGATAGGCTTTGTGTTGTGTTGGGTAGTAGTTCCTCCTTAGTAATGGAACTCGGTATCTAGCCTTTGACCAGATAAAGTGTAGGCGACGTTGTGATAGGTTTGGTTCTACCTCGTGGAAGAACCCGGTGTCTAGCCTTGTACCGGGTAAAAAGTAGGCGACGTTATGAAGGCTTCTCCACCACAAGGAGTTTGTGTTGTGTAGTGATTACGAACTCTCGAGTAGGTGACTCGGGGAGTGGAGTAGGGCAAGGAAGGTGTCCTTGTAGCTGAACCACTATAAATACTCGCGTTGTGGTTTTATGTTTCTTACTCTTTATCTTTACATTGTTTATTTATATGCTTATCTATCAACATCGAACATTCACACTCAATAGATTGACATAAGTCGATCTAAATATTTTAAAACGAAGTTTTAATTGGTAAAACTATTCAACCCCCCTTCTAGTTTTCCACAATTGGTACCAGAGCTCCGTTACCAAGTTTCTAGAGTATATTGTACTTTAAAAACTTGACACGATCCGTGTATGATTGAAAACTACAAAGAAGGATTTTACAAAAAAAAACATCATGTCGTAAAAACACTTTTGTAGGATGTTGATTAGATGACAATATTACATTTTGTTTCTCTTATTTTATTTTACAAAAATGCACTAACCTATCTTGTCATTTTTGTTTTGTTAAGCTCATTTTAATCAAGCCATAAGAATTCCTTGGTAACAAGATTACCTTTCCTAAGAAGGTATCTTAAACTACCACTTAGATCTCGAAGGAACCGGAGTTGTCTATTGACATTTTCTTGTCAAAAGAAAAGGACACTCATAATTGCATTAGAGGTATGAATTTCTTAAAAAACTTATCTCTAAATAAAATTAGCTTGGAATAAGTATGCTTGCATAGGAACCTATATGGTTATATTATTTTTTTTCATATGCTCTAGTGTTATACGTGGCTTCATTAGGAAACTTTTCTTGCATTCGTGTTTCTCTTCCGTCTATAGTCTAGGTATATAAATATGTGTTTTCTTAATCCGAAAAATCAAATCTTTCTAATAATAAAACAAAACACAAATCTCAAAAATTCCTCCTTCCCAATAAAACCCCTTCCGCTCGTCAACTCCACTAAAACCTCACTTTTCAAATCTTCCACTTTCAAAATACCTCTCATTCAAACTTCATCTTCCTCCCCATATCATTCCAAAAAATCAAAACCAAGGTAGATCTTCATCATCATGGTTTACATCGCCTTCGTGATCATCGTCTTGACACTCATCGCTCTCGTCTATCCCATGATCAAGTTTTCTCATGGAGACATGTACTTTGTGTTGTTAATTTACATTGGTGTTATATATCCGATCCTTTGTATTTCTCTTAGCTTTGAAATGAAATATTATTAATATCTAAGGTTATCTCGTTTATTTCTCATAATGTGTTTGTCATTTTTTTTTCTTTCTTTCATTCTTTTCGTTCGTATCTTTGACCTTGACATACTTTTGAAATCTACAATGCATGCTTAACTAGTAAATGTTGTATAAAACACTCTTCCTTTATAAACCTAAAAGTTGCAAAAATCTATTTTACGTCAAGATGATTTCTCTGTCATTGCAGATCCACGGATACCTAAGGTTTAACTAGCCGGATCCCTCTTTAAAGAGAACCGTGAGAATTGTGGAACTGGGAAACATAATCTCATGCAACATAAAAACCACTTCATAAAAACCTACCATAAAATAAAAAATTCTACTAGAATTGTTAGATATTGGATTTCATAAACACATAACACAAATCATATAAGAGGCGTATTTAAGAGTTTAGAGAGAGAAAGTTTTAGAGAGAGAAAGAGAAGAGAGTTGGGAACTATGTGAAACAAAGAAAAATGGTATTGAAAGCTCCAACCCTCTACCTTGGGAGGTAGAGGGTATTTATAGTTTCTTACAAGACTCGCCTCCTACATGCTGTGGATCAGGCATACAGTGGGTAAAGACCCGTCCGTCCTCCACGGTGTTACTTAACAAACTACTTATTGACATTACGTGACTACGACTACGAGCTTTCTAACGAATACATATACTTGAGGTGACCGACTCTTTAACTACCGGATTTTATAAATCCTAACAATCTCCCCCTAAGGGAGGTCACCTCAATTTACATTGAATACAAACAGATATTACATTTTGATTGTTCTTGGATTCTTGATTAAGTTCTTTGCTCTGTAGTCCGTAGCCTTTGATTCTTCATGTACCGCATGTTTTGTTATTTCAACTGGAGGTCTTTAACTGATCTACGTGATGATGAGTTTTGAGCCAACATTGAGATCGTCTACCACCATGAATCTCTGACTCATCCTTTGAAGTGTTTCCATCATGTGAAGTTGTGACTTTTGGACCGACATGCTCACATTCTAGATCATGATATCTTCTCATCAGAGTAGCGGAAGATTTTGTTGATTCATAATATTTCCAGCGGCGTAGCAGAAGCATGGAGTGAAAATATCAGAGCCAGTTGATGATGATATGCACTTATCATGATTTCTTTAGAAATGAATGTGTTTTGTGAGCATGCGGCTATGGATTGACTTCTCAATTCTGATCAGCTGCAAACGTTGGGTGTACCTGCATACAACAGTTAGCAATAAAGCGCACGAGAGTGTCTTTGATCACTTTCGTTGAATTAAGGTACACGGCCCACGGTTCCCCGTTGATCAGTACAAGTACTGCCTGTGATCAGGTATAATTTCGAAGAATCTCCTTGACAGGGTTTCGCAACTGCTCTAGCTGTTCTCAAACCAGAACATCTCAAAGAAGACAACACGGAGTGAGTGAACCAGCGAATTGAGATTCACTAATTGATGAAAAATGATTTGAAAAACAATCGTGTATTGCTTAATATATAGTGTTTTGCAATACAACGAAGGTTTTAAGGAAAATCAATTATCAATCATAAATACCTTTTATTTTGAAATATTACTACACTGTCGATGTGCTAGAGAAAAGAATTTTTAAGCACAACGACCGGTTTTTCAAAGGTATCCGTCAATCCATTTCCTAGACCATGGTTGATTCAATATTGAATCACCCCATCGTTTCAATCCAGTTGACACAAGCTTGATCTATTGGATAGATCTCACATGTTACCTACCAAGAGCTTGTTTGATGTTGGCTCTAGAAGGTTTTCCATCTTCATTGTGAATATGTGAACATATCACTCAGATGTTCTGGCAATACCACAAGGATAATGCGTAGGACTCTTAAGATATATTCTCACTTTCCACATTGTGTGAAACAGTGAGTCTTCATTGACAGTGTCCTTAATGAGATTTATTGATGATCTCGTGGCTCTAGACTTAATTTTGCACATTTGGTTCCTATGCCGGAGACTAGGGAGAGGGTCTCCTTCTTCAATGTCAACCATCTCTAAGAGAAAGTTGATAGATAATGTAGGTTCCTCGTGAGAATAAAACAAGACCTTTTAAAAGGAACTTGAGTAGCTTGGGAAGATGTAGTGCAGTGCGTCACTGGGTCCATGACGTCTTGTCTTCAATACCGGTGTTACCTTAGTAACAACCAGTAGCATATGTATTGAACTCGGTTTCTGCCCTAAGGTTGAATTATTGGAGGGCTATTTCTTTTCACCCTTTTCACATTCATTTCTTTTTCATTCTTCAACCCCTTCAGTGCTTACCGAGACTTCATTACTAGAACCTTGTTGGGTTTATTCTAGTTCAAGCTCTATCTCAGTCCGCACTCTTCCCATTTCTCACTTTTCTCCTTTTTTCATCATACCTAAGGACTCTACACTATCTAGTGGATTGTCCCTGGGTAGATCCCTCCGGCTCTGGCGGGATCGTGGGAACGAATACCTAACCTAACCATCCTTATATCTCCATGCATAAAGTAAAATTGGTCGGTCTTTTGGTATTGTTCTTCCACCTCGAAACCAATTAAAAACCATTTGAAAATCAATTAAGGTACTTGTGATATAAAATCAAAGTATTTTGTACCTTAATTGTTTTTGATATTTTAGAAATGCTCCCCTTCAACATGTGCTTCAAGTATTAGAAATTATTTTAGCGCATGGAGACAAGAGGACGTTTGAAATCTTAGATTGAGCATGAAAGATCCAATCTTTTGATTAACATTTTCTAAAATGATCATCATCACTTCCCAATTAAATCTAGTATTTAAACACTTTGGAAAAATCAATTTTGGGAAGGATGAGGTTTTCTTATGATTGCTCCCCCTCAATATGTGAATCGAGATTAGAAAGAGTTATGCACATATTAGAGAGAACCTGCACTTTAAATCAAACACGTTTCAATTCCTTTTGGTTTAAGATAACTGCTCCCCCTTAACATGTGCATGGAAAAATTGAATCGTTTGGCACATGTAGGGAGGAGTGCTTGTTATTATATTTCTAAACCACTTATCGAATTATCAGTTTATATCCAATTTAAATCACAAATTCTCCCCCGATCACAATTTTCAAATCCTTTGAGATTTGTGATCTTTATTGATTTAAAATAATTTTGAAAAACTTTTGAGGAGAATTGTGACTTGTTTTTTAAAATCTTTTTAACTGATAAGGATCAAATTTTTAAACTTTAAATTCCATTGATCAAGCATGCATAAATATCTTTTGAAAACATAACATTAGCCAAGGTCTTGAATAAATTAGTATAAAACATTGTTCTTTTTTATTATCCAAAAGTAGGCCTTGCTCTTTAATGTGCTTGAAAAATAACCTTTTTGGTTGAATTGAAATCATTCTCCCCTTCAATCAATGACATGAGTTGTTGATTAAGAGATAGAGATTTTGACAATTGATAAGTCCAGATAATTTTCAAAAATAGAGTCCGAGTTATTTTCAAAGCAATTTTGTTTTTATTAGATGACAAATATTTTTCAGAAGAATTTATAGAAGGAAAAATATTTGTGAAGAAAACATTTGTCTTTTTGGTGACAAACATTTGTTTTTAGAATCAGAGCATGAGCTTTGAAAAATAAGATAAAGCATGGCTCTGTTCTTTCTTTTAAAACGTGTTACTGCCTGAAATGACAATAAACCACCATTTTTCTCCATCCCATTTGTTTTTTGAATAAAAGGTTTATGTACATTCGAACTTCATCTAAAGACCCGTGCCATTCTTTGAGTGACAATTCTAAGTCCGTAGATGTTATCGGACCAAGAAAAAAAATGACAAAATAAATAATATTTTTGGAGTTTTTTTTTTTTTTTTTTTTTTTAAGATTTTCTAATTTTTTATGGATTTTGAAAATTTTATATTTTTCTATTTTCTTTTTGCTGGTTTTATAATCTTGTATTTTTCTTTTTGATAAGATATATACAAAGAAGATAATTTAGTTTAAGAGGATGAAGAAATGAGTACCGAGATAAGGATATCGTTCAGCACGTTGTAGAAGAAAGAAATCAACATCTCTTAAACTTTCACCACCAAAGCATTCGAGGCTTCTAAGAAAATCGTCTGAACATGAGCCTTCTAAATGTGAATCTTTGGTAGCTTCCCCGCAAACCGACAATCTTCGAATTAAGACCATTTCCCCCAGAAGATGAAGTGAAGCAAACAGACTAATTGTATGAAGCTCAAGAACCCGAAGAAGACGATAACAACGAAGTAACAAGGTAACACGGATCATCTCTGCGTTTATCAAACCTGGAATAAATGATTAAGTCCGATCACATGAACTTGTTGTGCATCCCTGATGTACACGTTACTCTTCGAGTTTGAGCAGTTGTCAATTCAGAGGAATAATATATCAACATATTTATTTTACCAAGTGCATTCCAGTTATCTTACTTATAACCAATCAGCCCAAGATGTACACTTGTACCCAACAAGAGTAGAGACGATGTTAACATACAAGTAACATGTTTTGTCAATGATCATCTCTGCGAGTATCAACTCCGGAATAACTGATTAAACCCGATCAAGTGAACATGTTGTACGCCCCTGATGTACACATAACTCTCCCCTAATGGTCGCGATCTCATCGAAATCATCATTACATTGTGTACATGAAGCAATAACCGGAAGCACTTTATCATAAAGATGTCGATAAGCAATATCATCTCACACTCCAAATATTCTTCTCATATTTCTTCCCACTGATAGCTGAGATAACACATACCAAAAGTATCCAGAGACCACTTCCCCAAAATAGTTGGAATAATTCATCCTTCCCCCAAATAGTTGGAATGATACATCCTTCCCCCAAATAGTTAGAATGGTAACACCAAACTCCACGAATTAAACACTGAGTATCTCTGCGGTTAAGACATTTGTCTTCCCGGAATAACTTCAATTGAGCAAAAGTATTCAGTTCATCACGTGTACTCGTTGTGTGTTTAGATGTATGTCTCCTTCCCCTTGCTGGTTTTGATACCTCAGAATCAACAACACATTGTACATACCAAATATTCTTGAAATAGAGAAGAGCAAAAATTAGCTCAAATGAATCATGTGAGAATCAACTGCTACAGAAACTCTCTCTGACTATCTTTATCAACCCATATGTAGACTATCTGAAGTAACCACTAAAGAAGAAAAACCCGATATACCAAACTTGAAACTAAAGTCGAATTCCCCACATTTGTATCTTAAGCTTGCACTTAATGATGGAAGAACGGTGTCGAGAATCTATGCTTCAAGCAAATCTCTAAGTACTCACTACTCAAACAAAGTATGAGACATTAACACCTCTTGAGATTATCCACACCGTCATCTCTGTGTGACACTGAGTAAAACAACGTAACTCCTAATAGTGATAGTTAACCAGGTCTTCAATCATCTACCCCGACAGCTGGTAACTAGATAAACCAAGTCTTCAACTCAAATTCTTAAGCCTGAGCAAGTTATCAAATAAGAACACACCTTTGTGAAAGTCAACTTCAATCTCAAATAAGTGATAAATGATTAACTCCGAAGTAATCAACTTGTGTCAAACGCCCAACACATGAATAAACATACAATCCGATGTACATCGACCCACTAAATGAACCGGAACAAATGATTCCTCAACATCAATGCATTCTTCCTAAAGGTATACATGTAGAGACTGATATGGAAGATGTGACAACCCGTACTTTCAGGTCATTTCTCGACACGATTCATGTCTCATTATTTCAACATTTATAGTAAACTTGGTTTACTTGTTTCAAATTCGCGTAACCTTAAAGGTTTAGCGGCGAATTCATGATCATGACATCACGTACATTTCATATGGACTAAGATTAGTCTACATTTCATTGACATCATTTGCATCTCATTAGTTCATTCACGACATTTCATTTCACCTTCAACGCGTAATTTCTATATTTAATAAACGTAATCGCGTGAGTTATTATTTTGTATATTTAATCCATTACTTTCAAAAATGATCCCGATGTATTTTTAAACTTACATTTAGTTTATAAAAACTATATTTTTAGTTTTCCTAGTGTTTCAAATTTATTTCGTATATAAATCGTTAAAATTATATTATTACGTTGTGTTTCTTAAAAATTATACGATAATTATTTTATCAGCCAAATTTCACAAGGAATGTATTTTTACAATTTTTAGTATCTCATTACATTCTACTTTGAACTATTAAAAATCTCTTTTACCTAAAAAAATTTCCATTTACCTTACAAGTTGCATTTATCTACACAATTACTTACACACCTTTGACAAATTATATACAAGTAAATATATATACAATTTATAAAAAAAAA
>BPTQ01000005.1:214779559-214853801 GCA_019973895.1 Chrysanthemum seticuspe
AACACAAGAACACACACAATACATAGGCAAGGGGGAACCAAAAGCCAAACCAACAATCATGGAAAACAAGGCCTAAACAAAGACACTTAAAGAACCTAGACGCAAAACTAGCATGAACCAGAGACCGACTAAGACCTTAACTTCCTATTATGAGTCTAGCTCTCCACGTGTTCCTATTAGAGGTCATGTCCTCAGTTAAGAGAAGTTCTTTCATGTCCTGCTTCAATCTATCCTCCCACCTAAGTTTTGATCTACCCCTTACTCTCGACCAGTCCACTACCAAAGCTTCTACCCTCCTAACTGGTGCAGATCGTGGTCTCCTTTTAACATGTCAAAACTATCTCAACATTCCTTCCTTCATTTTGTTGA
The DNA here is from genome assembly GCA_019973895.1 of Chrysanthemum seticuspe. Taxonomy (NCBI): domain Eukaryota; kingdom Viridiplantae; phylum Streptophyta; class Magnoliopsida; order Asterales; family Asteraceae; genus Chrysanthemum; species Chrysanthemum seticuspe. The sequence goes on from BPTQ01000005.1 coordinate 214,779,929, forward strand.
TAATAGTTTCCACTTCAAGTTCCGCTTTGAAAAATCCGATCGGAACCATGTTTAACAAGTTTTTATCACATGTCCACCTCAACATTCTCATCTCCTCCACCTCCACTTTATTAGATTGAGCCTTTGTGATCGGACAACTCTCTGACCCATACAACAAAGCTGGTCTAATTGCCACTCTATCAAATTTCCCTTTCATCTTTTGAGGGACTTTCCTATTAAAAAGGACTTCGGAGGCCGCCATCCACTTCAATCATCCTGCTCTAATACGAATGGTATCATTGTCTTCCCTTCCTGACTTGTGTAACACAGAACCTATATATCTAAAAGACTCCTTTGGTTGAGAGTATTTAAACCAATTTATAGACCTAAGTGAGCCCTGATGAGCCCTGTGCAAGGGCTTGCATCAGCTGAGAAAAACTCAGCATATGCTGAGATCAGTGGACAGGGGAGTTAGACCCAAAAAGAGGAGCTTGTTTGAAGCTTTTAGAAAAATGACAAAAATCCACAAAAATATAGATAAGTAAGGGTACCAGTTGAGCTTTTAAGAATGCCAAGTCTCACTTGTTAAGACCCAAAGATGAGATCATGAAAAATCATGCTAACTGAGCCCAAAACAAGTTTTTTGCTATTTTGACTTTTGAAGAAATGTGAAAAGTTGACTTCTATGAACTTTGATCATGATTTATTAACTGAAAATGGACTTAATAGATGTAATAAGCCTACTGCTAGCTTAATCTAAGTATTTGGAATACAAAACAAGAATTGGATTCCTTAAAATTTCTACAGTAAAGCTGCCAAAGGAGTTTTACACAGAAATTGACTTTGAGCTAATGTGGGTGCAAGAACAAGACTCAAATAAGTCAATTAGGACTAAACAAGTATGAAACAATAGAAACCTGCTTCTGCAAAAGCCTTGAAGACAGATATTCAGTCACATCCAAACACCACTTTTAAAACTGAAGTGAACTCAAAACTGAACTGGATACTTAACTAACTACTAACACTGATCAAGATAAGTTAAACTAACCTACTTACAACTAAAGAAACAGGTTTTAACATTGTATAACCACAGATACATAAACAACCATGACATGCTAATTGACTTGAAATTTTGAAAAGGAGAGACTCACTCACATGAGGTTCAGCTGTATGCAGGTCAAATCCAAACCCAAAACTGATCTAAACTAATCCAATGCAACCCAAATTCACCTCTGCAACAACCATAATCATCACTAAATCCAATTTGAGTCCCAGTTGACTTTCGTTGACTTTTTCACAAACTTGCTTGAAAATGATTTTAAAGCTTAACAAAAGCTAAAATTAGCTTAACTAAGATTGTTTGAGCTTATAAATAAGCTAACTAAAGCTTATACATAAGAATTTGAAATGGAAATGTTCAACAGTAGCTATGAAACATGAAATTTTAACCAAACCATGAAATTAACTCTTAAAACAGATTACAAAGCTATATTAACTTATGTTTGAATCATTAACACAAAATATTACATAGTTTAGACTAACTAAGACATTTTATAGAAAATACGACATAAAGAAAATCTTCAAAAACTAACTAACTCCCCTCTTCTCTCTCTTCCTCATCTTTTATACACCAACTCTCTTTCTTGGACTTTTCTGAGCTAATCCCACATGTATTTTAAGCCCTTAGATCACTTGGAGCTCATCTTGACCAATCATTTATTTTGGCGGGAAAAAGGAATTTGAGCAGTTGGAGGGGTAGAGTGTGGGAGAGGGTGCATTAAATGAAGTTTGGAGTGTGGTTGAGGATGAGGGGACATGGAGGAGAAAAGGTGAGGAGGGGGGATGGGTTGGTTGGGTGTTGCAGGGCTAGGTGTTGAAGAAAGCAGAAAAAGGGCGGGTTTTGGGGTGTTTGTTTGACTTATTTGACTGACCAGGGTAATATTAAAATGGGGGGGTCAAATGGGATAAATGACAGGGGTCCAAGGCTTATGAAAGGGTCCAAAATGGTGCAAAGGTCCAAAGGCACATGGATTAATACAAGGACTATTTTGTAAATTCTGAAAATTGCAAGGACCAAACCTGTCAATTCATCAAAGTTGATCCAAGGGTTAAAAGTGACAATCTTCAAAAGTACAAGGACCAAACTTGCCATTTTGCAATTTTCCAGGGGCCATTTCTGCCAAATTTCAAACTTGAAGGACCACTTTTGCAATTTTCTCAAACTTTTTATATTTTTCACCAAAGGACTAAATTTGACAACTTTTGATTTTAAAAGGACCTTTGGTGACTTTACTTTTGAAATTTTGTGCTCAGGGACTGTTTTTGACAATTTTTGAAACTTGGGGGACTAAAACTGCAATTTTTGTAAATTTGATACGTTTTTCATCTGATTTTGATATTTTTGCATTTAAAACACATAAAACACTGATTTGTGATATTTTCATCATTTTGATGTGTTTCTGAGTGTTTTCAGATGATTTTGCAGTTTATTTTGTACAAAAATGATGAGTATTTAGACACTCATCAATCCCCCACACTGAGATATTGCTAGTCCCTAGCAATGATTTGAGAAAACATAATGGATTTTAATCTCTTTACCAAAAGCCATTACTTCTGGAGTAGCCAAATGTTTCAGTTCAAGTAAGAACCATGGTACACCGATAACCATGTGATTTTGAGCAAACCACAAGCTTTCAACGGATTTGATTTTGTCTTTACCAGAAGCCGTACCCTTCTGGACTAGCCAACTCTTAGATAAATTATCAATATTATCTTTGGTGAGCTGAATACCAATTATGGATTTTCCACTGCCTTTACCACAAGCCATAATCTTGCGCGCTAGCCAACTCTTCACTTTTTAGGATATGGTGAGTTGAATACCATACAATTTTGGGCAAATTGCAAGCCATATAAACGGATTTGATATATCTTTACCAAGAGCCGTTTGCTCCTGGATTAGCCAATCCTTTTGTCTTACAGACATGGCGGACTGATAACCAAATGAGTAAGTGTAGAACACTTACTCCAAAAAAAAATTTTGGCCAAAAACGGGGGAATTGAGTAGATAATATATGAAATTCGTGAGAATTCCCCCCCACACTTAGAAATGAATATTGCCCTCAATATTCAAAGTACCGGCGGTTATGCCGAAACAAAGAACGTAAAAGGGAAATACTACGGCCATTATTTAGAAAGATTTTTTTTTTTTTTTTTTTTTTTTTTTTTATATATATATATATATATAACATGTGGGGCATCACCCCCACACTTAGGTGGTAGAAAGGGGGTAAGAAGACAGAATTATGGGTGAAAACCCATATGGTGAGTGCTACTGTTTTTGATTTCCGAGTCGCTAGCTTGACTCGACCCCGCATTCATTTGTTCATGGGGAAGCAAAGTGGAAGAAACAATCTCCATCGGACTTTCATTCAAGATGTTTGGATAAACATTTGAAGTACGTGAAAGTTCCACACCGATGAGATAAAGAGAAAGACAGACCCGGCTCACAGATGGTACATGAAAATGCCGGGGTCAAAGATAATGTCCTCACTCCCGAAGGAGTGAAGAAGAGAGGAAGTCACCAAGTAGGTGAAGAAAAGAAGGAAGATCATGATAACAATCATAACTAGATCTTCTTCCTCGGGATTAAGTGCAATTGCACTTATTTGGATTTTCTTGGTAGAGCTCTTTGGTTTGGAAGGCATCTCGGTGGGGAGGGTGGGAAGATTTGTCATAACTATGCAAATTGAGATTCTCTCCCCCCGATCATGATTTTTGCCATCCACGCAATCATACTCCAGCGGAGATATGATATGAGTGAGTTCACCGGCGAACTCCTCATGAAGAGAATCATTCACATGATGTGAATTTGTGAACTCTTGTTCCATTGTGGGCTCATCACTATCCTCAGTCTGAGTATCAAAGATTGGATTCTCAGAAATTGAAGTGAATTCAGAGTTGAATTCAAATAGAGGATTAGTGAAAGTAGCTTTGAATGTTTCGGGAACAAAGTGATCAACATTCTCATTTGGATTGTTGGGATAAGAAGTGAGTGAACGATCATTATCAATGAGACTTTCAGTCTCTCCCAGATCGGCTTCGAAATCAAAGAGTGGATTGATGTGAGTGAGTTCACCGGAGAACTCCTCAAAAAGGGAATCAGCATCAGATTAAGGAAGTGATGCCTCAACGTACTCGATGTCTCCATAGGAAGCACAATCGTCACTAAGATCAGAGAAAGTCTCAAGATGGTCATTTGAACACTCAAGAGGGAAAGGGATATCACACAGATGATCAGAAATTCCCTGTGACTCTCTCGGGATTGGGATAAGGTCCTCAACACTAGACGATTCCATTTCTGGAATAGTGCTAAGAAGCTCATCCCCCATGTTTAGAGAGTGAGTGGGAATATCAGGTGTGATAACAACAGACTGAGGGAGATTAGATGGACTAGCATACATATGTTTAATGCTTAACATTTGTTCTTCTGCTAGTAATTCCATCATAGTCTTTTCTCCCTGATTCTTCATGGAAGGAGTTTCAACTGATGAACTTGATGAACCGTTATAAAATTGTAAGATATCAAGGATATCTTCATCATCATCGTCATCAGGAATGAAACGGAATCGAGAGCTAGATTTGAATGCTTTTTGTATTCTAATTGATTCCCTAATAGTGTTTTCAATGGAAATCTGGGAATCTAATTTAGCATCCCGCTCTTCGGCTAACAAAACTTCCATGGATTTTTCATTTGGATTATCTTGGGAGGACATAGCCGACTCCTCCTTAAGTTCTTTTAATAACTCCAGAGTCTTCAGTAGAAGATCTGTCGTAGTTTCCTGAGGAGTCGCTTGAATCATTTGGTATTGTGGAGGTTGGTCTTGATACGAAGAGTCGTAATCGTAACAAGGAAATGGATTCCTTGTTTGACAATCCGAGCTAGAGTGAGGACCTCCACAATACTCACAACAGTAGAACTGATGTGGCTGTGAGTGGTATGTGTTGTAGTCATAATTGTTATCAGGAACCTGCTCATAGACAAGCGTGTTTCCTGATTGACAATCAGAACTGGAATGAGAACCACCACAGTACTCACAACAGTAAAACTGCTGAGTCTCACAGTGTGGTAGCTGATGGAATAAATCAGTCGTGTTATGGTAGGAATAGGGATCTTGGTTATAGACAGACCCGTTTCCTGATTCCACCATGCTACAACTGGGGCAATTGCCACCATTATAAGGACCACCACACCATTGACAACCAAGAGGGTGAGGATAAGACATAGAAAGAATCAAAGTTTATCAGAGGGTAAGAAATGAAGAATCAAAAAGGTAAGAGGGTAAAGAGGAATATTTTTGGTATTTTTGAAAAACATGACGATAAAAACAAAGAATGAAAATATTTTTGGCGTTTTTAACACTTTAGGAAAAGTGTTAATGAACTTTTTGAGATTTTTGAAAACTTTACAAAAAATTTTTACAAAGGATGGGTTATGTGCAAGAGTGGATCTGAAAAAGGCTAAACACACGCTAAAGCCTCCCCGGCAGCGGCGCCAAAATTTGATTCGTGCCAAACAGTCAAGTCTAAACAGACTTAAAACAGCTCAGACACAAATACAATGAAGATCAGGGAATATAATGAATTCCCGGGTCGTTATGTCCCACGGAGACTCAATGGTGTGTTAAACACATGATCAGATGATAGAATGACCACTAATGATAGCGATCAGAAAGGATTAAGATAGGATAATTACACTACTGAAAAAGGTTATAAATAAAAGCGACTTAAATGCAAATTAAGAAAATTAAAAAGATAAAAAAAATATTAAATAAACGCTATCACTATATTTAAAGTGATGAACGTTTAAAACCTAAAAACTTAAAACTTACGTTTAAATAAAAATTACGTAAACGTACAAATAAAAACGTGAAACTTACACAATATAAATCCTAAAAATATGAAAAATACATTTTTACAAATCTAATGATAAAAGAAAATTTATAGAAAAGGAAAATTATTTTTATAACTAATTAATTAATTATTATTAATTAAAAACTATTTATTAAGTATTTAAAATGCACTAAAATATAAGAAAATACAAAATTAACCTAGAAAAATGAAATTATAACTTGGAAAAATCTAAAATATGATAAAACTAATTTTAAAACTGAAAATATATTTTTTAGACTTTATATGTATTTATTATTAATTTAAAACTATTTAAAACTAATTTAAATTATTAAAAATACCAAATAAAAGGAGAAAAATATGGAAAAATACTTTTTAGGCTTTTTACATTTATCTAAACTTAATAAAAATGAAAAATTATTTTTTAGAACTTTTTCTTAATTTATTGTATTAAATGTTATTTAAAAATGCTTAAAAACTAATTAAAATCAAGAAAAATAGCAAAACAACTTAGAAAAATATGAAAATTTCAGGAAAAATCTAAAACAATATTAGGAAGCTAAGAAAAATGGAAAAACATGGGCTTGTGTGGGAGGAATTGCAACTGATGTGCAAGTGCTTAATGGAATAAGCACTTTGATAAGCAAAAGAGATCCAAAAGCTACCAAACTGAAAATGAAGCTACAATAAGCTAAATTAACCAAAATGCAATGAGTTTCAACAGGCTCTAACCACTGATAAGCTAGCTGAACAGATATGGCTTATTGAGCTAATATGCTCAAAACAGTGGTGAGGGGGGCAACTTTAAGCAAGAAATTAAGCACTAAAAATAAGCTGCAACTGCAAAACACCAACTGGAACTTGTAGAAGACCTGGTTGAGAGTATTTAAACCAATTTATAGACCTAAGTGAGCCCTGATGAGCCCTGTGCAAGGGCTTGCATCAGCTGAGAAAAACTCAGCATATGCTGAGATCAGTGGACAGGGGAGTTAGACCTAAAAAGAGGAGCTTGTTTGAAGCTTTTAGAAAAATGACAAAAATCCACAAAAATATAGATAAGTAAGGGTACCAGTTGAGCTTTTAAGAATGCCAAGTCTCACTTGTTAAGACCCAAAGATGAGATCATGAAAAATCATGCTAACTGAGCCCAAAACAAGTTTTTTGCTATTTTGACTTTTGAAGAAATGTGAAAAGTTGACTTCTATGAACTTTGATCATGATTTATTAACTGAAAATGGACTTAATAGATGTAATAAGCCTACTGCTAGCTTAATCTAAGTATTTGGAATACAAAACAAGAATTGGATTCCTTAAAATTTCAACAGTAAAGCTGCCAAAGGAGTTTTACACAGAAATTGACTTTGAGCTAATGTGGGTGCAAGAACAAGACTCAAATAAGTCAATTAGGACTAAACAAGTATGAAACAATAGAAACCTGCTTCTGCAAAAGCCTTGAAGACAGATATTCAGTCACATCCAAACACCACTTTTAAAACTGAAGTGAACTCAAAACTGAACTGGATACTTAACTAACTACTAACACTGATCAAGATAAGTTAAACTAACCTACTTACAACTAAAGAAACAGGTTTTAACATTGTATAACCACAGATACATAAACAACCATGACATGCTAATTGACTTGAAATTTTGAAAAGGAGAGACTCACTCACATGAGGTTCAGCTGTATGCAGGTCAAATCCAAACCCAAAACTGATCTAAACTAATCCAATGCAACCCAAATTCACCTCTGCAACAACCATAATCATCACTAAATCCAATTTGAGTCCCAGTTGACTTTCATTGACTTTTTCACAAACTTGCTTGAAAATGATTTTAAAGCTTAACAAAAGCTAAAATTAGCTTAACTAAGATTGTTTGAGCTTATAAATAAGCTAACTAAAGCTTATACATAAGAATTTGAAATGGAAATGTTCAACAGTAGCTATGAAACATGAAATTTTAACCAAACCATGAAATTAACTCTTAAAACAGATTACAAAGCTATATTAACTTATGTTTGAATCATTAACACAAATATTACATAGTTTAGACTAACTAAGACATTTTATAGAAAATACGACATAAAGAAAATCTTCAAAAACTAACTAACTCCCCTCTTCTCTCTCTTCCTCATCTTTTATACACCAACTCTCTTTCTTGGACTTTTCTGAGCTAATCCCACATGTATTTTAAGCCCTTAGATCACTTGGAGCTCATCTTGACCAATCATTTATTTTGGCGGGAAAAAGGAATTTGAGCAGTTGGAGGGGTAGAGTGTGGGAGAGGGTGCATTAAATGAAGTTTGGAGTGTGGTTGAGGATGAGGGGACATGGAGGAGAAAAGGTGAGGAGGGGGGATGGGTTGGTTGGGTGTTGCAGGGCTAGGTGTTGAAGAAAGCAGAAAAAGGGCGGGTTTTGGGGTGTTTGTTTGACTTATTTGACTGACCAGGGTAATATTAAAATGGGGGGGTCAAATGGGATAAATGACAGGGGTCCAAGGCTTATGAAAGGGTCCAAAATGGTGCAAAGGTCCAAAGGCACATGGATTAATACAAGGACTATTTTGTAAATTCTGAAAATTGCAAGGACCAAACCTGTCAATTCATCAAAGTTGATCCAAGGGTTAAAAGTGACAATCTTCAAAAGTACAAGGACCAAACTTGCCATTTTGCAATTTTCCAGGGGCCATTTCTGCCAAATTTCAAACTTGAAGGACCACTTTTGCAATTTTCTCAAACTTTTTATATTTTTCACCAAAGGACTAAATTTGACAACTTTTGATTTTAAAAGGACCTTTGGTGACTTTACTTTTGAAATTTTGTGCTCAGGGACTGTTTTTGACAATTTTTGAAACTTGGGGGACTAAAACTGCAATTTTTGTAAATTTGATACGTTTTTCATCTGATTTTGATATTTTTGCATTTAAAACACATAAAACACTGATTTGTGATATTTTCATCATTTTGATGTGTTTCTGAGTGTTTTCAGATGATTTTGCAGTTTATTTTGTACAAAAATGATGAGTATTTAGACACTCATCAGTAACACAGAACCTATATATCTAAAAGACTCCTTTGGTTGTAGGATCTAGTCTTTGATACATATATCTACTTCTTCAGTGTGGAAGATCTCATTCCTGCCAAACTCGCATCTTAGATATTCAGTCTTCTTTCAGCTTACTCGTAAACCATTGTCTTCTGCTGCCTCCCTCCAATGCTCTAGTAAGTTGTTTAGCCCTTATGCTGATTCCGAAACAAGGACAATATCGTCCGCGAATATCATGCACCAAGTGATGCTCGATTATATCCCTGTGATAGCTCATCAAGGATCAAGTCAAAGAGGTATGGGCTAATAGTTGAGCCCTGGTGATGTACGACTTCAACTAGAAGAACTTTATGTATCCCATAGTGTACCATACCTGGGTCTTCACCCCCTCATACATATCCTTAATAACTTTTATGTATCTCCTTGATGTTCCTTTATCTATAAGGGTCCTCCAAATCAGCTCTCGTAGAGTGCTATCACAAGCCTTTTCCAGGTCTAGGAAGGCCATGTGCAAGTCTCTTGTAGAGCGCTATCACAAGCCTTTTCCAGGTCTAGGAAGGCCATGTGCAAGTCTCTTTGTCTTTATCTATACTCACAATAAGGCCCCTAATAAGGTGTATTACCTCGATCGAGGAGTAACCTAGCATAAAACCGAATTGGTTCTCTGCCACCCTAGTATCCTTTCTAAAACTTCTCTCAATCACTCTCTCCTAGAGCTTCATGGTGTATATGAATTCATGGGATAGTTAAACTAGTGTGTAAAAGTGATTTTATAAGTCTTCCGCTTAGGGCTGTAAATGAACCAGAAGAACACGAATGGAGCCTTGTTCATGTTCGTTCATTTAATTTTAACCGGACAATTAAACTGACACGAATGCTTAAATGGGCGAATTTTCTTGTTCATGTTCGTTTATTAAGAAAATAAGTTATTCATGTTCGTTTATGTTCGTTCATTATGACACTAAACGAACATAAAAGATCGAACATAAATGAATGTAGAAAAACAAACAGACGCTTTATTAAATTATGCATAATATTTTATTATGCATTGTTTATTTAATCAAACCAATTTTAAAAGTATTTAATTAAAAGATATGATATACGAACAAAAACAAAGAAATAAACATAAAAGAATGTCAATAAACACATAATAGGACATTCACGAACATAAATGAACGGACGTGAATTTTGTTCATGTTCGTTCATTTAACTAAATGAACGTAAAATATTGTTCATGTTCATTCATTTAATAAATAAAGGAACATAAACGAAAATTTTATCGAACGGTTCATGAAATATTCACTGAACGTTTAGTTCATTTACAGCCCTGCAGTTCCGCTGCAACAATTTTATATCCAATATGGTCTTACACTTCGATGTTTCCATTTTATCATTGATTTTGGATTTTTCATCATCTGAATGTGAACTGCTGATGCGACGGATTGAAACATCAATGTTTTACAATCCTCCTAGGCAGAGTACCTAATCATTGTAGTGTAGTATAGGCAAGACTTGGGGGATTGATCATTCTTTAGGGGAATAGTGAGGTAGGTTCGAAGTGTATGTTGATTTAAGTCTAAAGGTTAAGGGAGATTATTTTTTGTATTTTTATATTTTATTTAAAACAAATTAAAAATCCAAGGTCTGGGAGAGGTTGGTTTTAAATTACTTATAAAACTAAAAAGTTCAATAAAATAATGACAAGAAAAGTAAAGTGGTGGCGAACTTCTTATATCAGGAAAAGCATGTAAAAGCGTATTTACCTTGAATTCCATTACTCTCTAGTTATCTCTTACTATGTTGCCGAATTGTTACGTCCTTGCCAAATGAATGTGAATTCCTAATTTCTTGTTGTGGTTTGGTCAGTCTCACGTCTATAGATTAGGCTAAGTGAACGACGCCTGTCTGATTCGTCAAGCTCACCCAATAACTAACCTACGCAATAAATGCCTTTCACAATTAATAACCTACGATATAACTATTAATAGGACACGTTTTAGTAGACGTTCAAGCTAGTCTATTTTTTACTATCTAGTTTTCCAACTCCTAACGTGGACACCATTAAACAAGAGACGACAAACAAAGAAATTAATAACTAGGTTTCATGCAATCCTAAGTAAATACTAATCAATTTAGCCTAGCATAGTAATAGAAAGAGAAGCAAGTAAACAAATCAAACAATAACACGTAGACATGATTGAATGATTTATTAAATAATTTATCTCAATAATACATGAGGTCTTCAATGGCCAAAAAGGCCTAAAAAGCTGCTAAATTCGACTATGGTTCGGTGGTATAAGTTCCTCTAAAGTTGCACACCCAATGATGAAAACGATGCATTTATATTTATAGTTTTTAGGTTGTGACGACGTTACTTATTGGTGTGACACCGTCAGCTCGCCGCTACTTAGGGTTTCAATATTGCACCGACTTAGTTGTGACGACGTCACTTTATAGTTGTGATGTCATCAACATTTTCTAACGTCGTCTTCAGCCACTGGACCGTCAACTTCAAGGTGACGGGCGTCACGTTGTGTTTGTGACATCGTCACGTGACCCAGTCACGTGGTCTTTGTCGTTTTTCTTTGTTCTTTGTCCAATCTAGCCCCAAACTTGTACTTTTCCAACATTTTCCTCCCAAGTACCTAAAACTAAAATAGAAGAAAATTAGGGTAATATATGATCAAATCTATACGAGTTTAGAGGCTAAATGACTCCTAAAAAGCATATAAAATTACACCTCATTAACTGCTATTAGATAATGGAACCGGTCCTTTTCTTTTCAAGATTGAAATGCATTTAGAATCATCATCATCGATTTCGCTTCCTTAGTTTAATTTGAAACATGATTCGTTTTTTGTGAACATATCTTCATTAAATCACGATGATCGTGCTCATCAATTTCAACATAACCATCGTCATTAGGCTTAATGATCTTTAAAAGATTAGATTCTTTTTCGTTATATCTTGGGGTGGAAGGGGTCTTCTCCTTTTTTATCATATATAAAGGTTAAAAAATAATAAGTTTAAAGGTTTTCTATTGACTGCATTTAGGTTAGGGGCTGCGCTCATATGGAGCAGAAATTTGAGCTTTTACTGCATGTTTTGCTAAAATTATAGAAAATAAATTTTCTTTCTATTTTAGTAATTAATGGTGAGGTATGTTATTTGAGATTATGCTTAAAGTATACGGTTCATTTAGATACAAGTATGTTGGTCTATAGCATTTTTGGAAACGATTTTGGCAGACTACGGTTGTATAAGCAGGTAACTTCGATAATATTTTGCTTTGGCTTGATGATTTGGTCGCTTGATAAGTTGAGAATTTGAACGGGCAAAAAATGGATGGCATAAAATTAAATCATTTTTTTACCCATCATGATATTTGAACCAATGTATGAACTATGGTCTGAAATTCTATAAGTTGTGCCCATTTTATTATAAGCAATGCTTAGACTGTATATAATTAGTAGTCGTGAGTATGGTTGCTATAAGTTGTGGTCATGATTTGTTGTGCTATAAGCTATGCATAATGTTTTGTGTTACATGGATTTTCTTGATCTAATGTGTTCAGACAATCTTTTTTTAGCGATTTTATGAAGCCATGTAGTTGTATAAAGTGGGTTCAGATGGTTAAATATGCTGACTTTATTACCTTTTATGCAACGTATCTTATTGAGTTTCTTTAGAGTTTTAATACTTATTAAGGATCCATTCTTATATTTGCATTTGTGTTTTCAGGTTGGGTTAGTTTGCACGTAGAAAATGGATGAAACACATGTTTGTCTTTTATTTTGAACGTCAATTATTTGAATTATTGGTCGGTATTCTAATGTTGTTCAGTTTTATCTTTTGGCACCCAGTATGGTATCTGAAGTCATACATATATATTATGGATCCAGTTAATAATGGATTTTTTCTCTTTTGTATTTAAGGTATCAAAGATATGTCATTTGGAGATAGTAATGTGTGGTTGAGGAGGATGGAAGTGATCGATATAAAGGCTTCCTATAGTGTTATTGTGCCTATTTGAGGCAGTCATACTATGTCGTTTTAGGGTAAAATAGTGCCTATACGCATATGAATAAGTTCAAGATGACTTAACTCATGTAATTTTTTCCTGATAGCTTTAGATAAAGTAGTCCGTAATACTTCAACCTTCCATATATTTGATATACTCTTTTTGTGTATGTATATGGATTCCTAATTTGAAGTATCCTATGTACAGGCTTTCGGCTCTCAGTGGAGGATGAGTAGGAATGATCTTGAGCATGCATATTATACCGAAAATTATCGTTCATTGAAACGAGTCTTTGGCTGCATCATGAATTTATATTCTACGCTATAAAGATGCTCATAGGATATTCTATCGCCACTATAATAAAGTAAGCAGTATCTTTTTAGTTAGTTTTCAATTATATTTGGTGTCAGTCTTCATGTTTCTATTTGTGCGGGTTAAGTCTTGATTACGGTCATTGGTCAGTTTGCAATAAATTATGCAATAGCTAAGTGGTCAACACCGAACAATGAAGAGACATTTTTAGGGTTGATTATTGTCCAAAATATGGTCCATTAGGCATTGTAGAACTGAATTACAATGAAATAGATTTAATACACACATTGGTTCATACTTGTTTTTTATTTGAAGGTGGGAATTGATACGGCCTGCCTACAGATATGAATTGTAGTCCATTAAACAATATTACGGCATTTTAAAGGTAAGGAAATTCCTGAATAGTTCATCGTTGTTTTCTGGCGCGTTCCACGTGCTAATTCTGTCATGGTTTGTGTAGTTTGTAAAACCACTGCTTAAAATGTAAGATATCATGTTTAGTGTCCTATCATCTTACAAGCACCAGCAAAACATGGGATCGTAAATGGTGGGCCCCATAATAGTCAAAGAATTAGAGATGTATGTCTCAAAGGAGATCGAGTTGTACATGTCAGTTCCGTTCAATGCAGATGGCTTTTCCAATCAACATTAAAAAGAAAGAGTTTCTAGTGTTTACGGAAGCTGCTGTATTTACAGATCGTTGGATCTGTTCATGATACTTTTAGTGTATAATCATTTGTACCTATAAAATGGAGTAATATATGTTGTGACTGTGTTCTCTTTATAATCGTATGTTAAATGTAAACTATGTATTTCTTTTTTTATGTTATATATATATAATTCACTTGTATATAACAAAATCTTGGTGCTTTTATGGTTTTTGTCTTGATAGTGTGTAGTGTATTTGTGTTAGTTAAAACTGTTTTTGGTGATTGCTAGATTGTTAAACTTATTCTACAACATGTTTTCTGTAACAACCATTGGAAAATAGCGCATAGTATATTGTTTAGACCACTCATGGTGATGAAGTTTTTGATAAATATTTATTCTGATTGAGAGTCTGAAACTGAATTCAATGAAACAAATAAGACATTACAGCCATTAACGACCGAAATATTGAATGTTAAAAAAATATGGTGTATGAGCAAAGACATGTTTATTTGCATTTTCGTTCACCTTATTATTTAAAAGTTTACCTGTTTTATCACCACTATTTCCTTCATACTTAATCTGTAAACACATGTCTTTAGATAAATATTATGTAGTGGTATAATTTAACCCTTTTGCCATTTTGGAAAGGCCTAAAGTTACACCGTTTTGACAACCAAAAATATCTCCCTAACATCTCTTCAAAAAGTGTGTCGTATTAATCCACTCCATAACTAATCCGAAAAACTATATCGTTTTGATCCATCTAGTATCTTCCTGATGCTCCACTCCATCTAAATATCTCCATCATGCTCCATATGGATACCACTAAGCATCATTGATTGTTATGAGGTGTAATTTCATACGCTTTTAAAGGGTCATTTAGCCTCTAAATCCGTACACCTTTGATCATTTATTGTCTTAAATTGTTTCTATTTGAGTTTTAGGTACTTAGTATGCAAATGCTGGAAAAGGATATGATTCGAGCTTGATTGGAAGGAAAAACGAAGAAAACAACAATAGCGGAGAAACCGTAACGAGAAGGCCTCATGACGGCGTCACAGCTAAAACGTGACGCCGTCAACTAGGGGTGCTGACCATACAAGCTTTGCAGAAGGCCTACTACTGACGAAGTCAAGACCAAAATTATGAAGCCTGACGGCGTCACAACTTCAACGTGACACCGTCACAAGCTGATTAGGAATATCATAATTTGCGCGTGAAGTAACTGATCTTATTTTGGCCATAACTTCTTCATACGAACTTGGATTTAGGTGATTCAAAAGGCCACGCGACCGGGACAAGAAGATCTAGAAGTTTGTGAAAAAGTATCATGACGCTATCACACTTTGGAGCTGACTTCGTCACCTCGAACCGACCAAAAAACCGCTTATAAATAGGACCTCATAAACTCATTTTTTATAAGTCCTAAACCCTAAGTCCGATTCTAGGGTTTAGGTAGGTAGTTTTCAGCAACTTAGAGAGTCTTATTCACCCCCATCAAAATCTTGTAATCCATGGTTTGTCTATTGATTCTTATCTTAATCATATATTTGATTCTTATTGGTGATTTTTTATTATGATTGTTCTTCATTAATTATGCTTGGCTAATTCATCTAGTGTTTATTTAAGATTTTATGAAATATAGTTGTGTGTTTTTTATTCTATTGAATCTTGTTAAATGGTGTGTTGCGTTATGAGTTGGAAAACTGGCTGGGTAAAATTAGACTAGCTTGAACGTCAACTAAATGCATCATTCTAATTACTTCTGTCTTAAAGAATTAGTTGTAGTATTGTATTTAATACGTGAATTCTTAGTTGTATTGAGGAAGATGGGGTTAAGGCATTCTTAGGCGCCGCCCATTTAGACGGAATTCATAGGAGTTAAGGAGTGACCAACCCTCGATATGAAATAAGGAATTCAGCCACATTCATTAGACAAGGACATGACAATTCAATAGATTAATTAGACCAAAGTTAGAGAGTAGTGTATCCTAGGTAGATACGTTTCACTTACCTTGTAGATCCTTAATTTACTTTTATTGCATTTAGTTTAGTAGTAGTTTGATTAGTTAAAACCACCTCCTCAAAAACTCGATATTTTAATTACTTTCTAATAAAATAATATAAAAAAACTAAAAATATTCTTCTTTCAACCTTTAGACTTAATTCGTTATACACTTCGAGCCTACCTCACTAGTCCCTTAAAGAACGATCAATCCCCCGTGTCTTACTTATACCACACTACAATGGATATGTATTTTTCCTAGGAGGACTGTAAAACATAGTGTGTTTGCAACCATCCGCATCAAGTTTTTGGTGTCGTTGTCGGGGAATAGTCTAGGTTTCGATTCTCGCTATATTCCTATCAAGTGAGTTTTGTTTTTGTTTTCTTTATTTTGTAGCTTTCTCGTAGTCTATCTTTTCTTTGTGCTTTTGTTCATAAAATTTTTCCATTGACTCTTCCGTTTACCACTATGGAGAACGCGAATCCACCAAATCCGCGACTATATTTTTACATGAAGAAATATAATTTTACTAATTTGGATTAATTAAGATGGTGGGATGAAATAATGAAAACATGATCTTATATATCACCTAGTGAGTAACTTGAGAAAAGAGACCAAGTTCTTAAAACTTTTGAGGAAATTGATAGCGGAGTTTTGCAAAACCACAAAAGTTTTACAATTCTTCTAGGCAGTGTACCTAATCGTTGTAGAGTAGTATAGGTCGGACACGAGGGATTGATCATTCTCTAGGGGAATAGTGTTGCGAAGGCCGAAGTGTATGTCGAGATAGGTCTAAAGGTGAGAGATGAGTCTTTTTGTATTTTTATATTTTTTTAGAAAGCAAATTTAAAGTCTCAGGGTTTGAAAACGGGCGTTTTAACTACTAACTAGTTAAAACAAAACTAAATAAACTAATATTAAACTACGTACAAGAAAATTAAATTAGTGGTAACTCTTATGATATTAAAATGTGTTTACTTAGATTTCTTTACTCCCTATTTATCTCTTATTGATTGGTCTAACTGTCACGTCATTGTTTTAATTGGAGCATTGTATTCCTTAAACCTTCACAAAATGTGTTTACTTAGATTTCTTTACTCCCTATTTATCTCTTATTGATTGGTCTAACTGTCACGTCATTGTTTTAAACCTATTTATCTCAGGGTTTGATTGGTCTAACTTCAAATAAACATGAGCCAAAGTGGCTGAAAAACCTTCACAAAAGCTGTGAAATTCGTCTAGGGTTTTGCCTCTCCAATGTGTTATAAAAATAATGGAAAATATGTAAAAATATATATAGTATTACAACTTTGACGGCGTCACTTTATGATTGTGACGCCGTCAGCTCACCGTCTTAGGGTTTCGTCCTTTGCAAGTTGCTGTTTGTGACGTCCTCACTTTGAGTCTCTGACGCCGTCATGATGTTTCTTGACGTGATAAGGATTTAAAACGTACACGTTTAAGGGGTCATTTAAGCACTTAATCGACCACTTTTATATCCGTTACTGCTTAATTTTGTTCCTTTCACTTTTTAGGTATCTTGGAAGCAAAATGCTGGAATGATGCTTATTTAGACGAAAAGGAGTGAATACATGAAGAAAATGGCAAAGTTAAGATCGAAGCCACTCAAGCTGCTGAAACTGAACCTGACAGCGTCCCAATCAAAGGGCGACGCGGTCCCTCTCTACAGACTTGATAAAAAAATGAACCAGACGGCTCAGTGGAATTTTTGCTCATAACACCTGACGGCGCTAGGCTTTGAAGAAGAAGGGCGTCACTCAGACTTTCATCTTAGACGGCCCAGATCTAGAACTAAGACGACGTCCCATCTGAAGCCTGCCGGTGTCACAACTACAAGGTGACGCCGTCCTATTGATAACTTGGCCAAGATGAAAACCCTAATGACGGCGATCTGACGGCGTCCCACCTATAGGGCGACGCCATCGCAAGTGTAAATCTATATATAGAATTCGATTTTTCTGCATTTAAGGAGGTATACTTTTGGAGTAAAAACCCTAAACATTTGTAGTCCGACTTGGACAGTATCTTAGGGTCCCAAACCCTATTTTACACATCAAGACAAGTGTTTTAATCCATTAGTATGCTTATCCACAACTTCACACGGATCCTACCGAGCTAATCAGGGGAGTACTAATTTCTTTCTCTTTTACTTACCTTCCTTTATCATAACTTTGATACTTTCGGGGAACATTGGGGACAATGTTCAGTTTAAGTGTAGGGAGGGAGAATAAAACGGGAACTTAGAAACTATGCTTATCCTTGATTATTTGTCTTGTCCTTGGTCATTTGTGTAATAAACTATGAAAAATATTTGTTAGTGCAATTTTAGCACCAAATTTAAATTTTTTTATGACATGTACGAGCTAAAACTTTAGTCTTAATAAAGCGTCTCATGGATAGGAGTTATATGACTAGCACAAAAAACCGTTTACCACTCAAATTCCACCCCAAAAATGTGAGGTTCACCCCTAGATCTTTAGGAATAAAGCATTCACCTTTAATGCTTAGAGAGTGTACCGGTAGTATAATAGATTTTAGAATTTGTTTTGTGATGCATTCCGAGATCGCTAGTGAGACTACACTTGTGTAGTTAGGAATAACTAAATGATAAGAGGCATTAGGATAACCCTTGTTTGAAACCTGTATTATAATTACTTCTTCCACATCGGTCGAGTAATTACCCCACACCCTTGCAATGTACTCATCTTCAGTACACGATACCCCTAGTTAACCCCTCAGAGCCTATCCTTTTCGTGGTTCTCGTGATGTTTCGGTTTTCCAGAATATCAATGAAGAGCATTGTTTACAATCCACCCCCAAATGTACACCCAAATCGCCTTAGCCTACCTTGTATGCACTCACCTTTAGTGCATTATTGTTATCATACTAAACCCTTAGTTCAATTATCTAGTTACTTGCATGGTTGCTAAGTCGAGTCATATCTTTTGTACACAGTTTTGGGATAATTGGGACTCATGGGCAAAATTAATATTTTATGGAGTAACGGGAAGGAACGTTAAATTAAAATTCCCTTTGTCTACGTAATTAAATACTCCAAGTGTTTTGATCTTTTCAAATCGGGTCAAATTAGTGTTAGAGTTATAAAAAATCAAGTGTAGGGATGCTCCTATAAATCCCTTATATTTTGATGTTATCATAGAGGATGGTAGAGTAAAAATGTATGAAGAAAAAAAATGAAGAAAAACATACGGGCTACTATCCTACATCTATCTTTATGTTTATGTTTTTCAATTTATGTATGTTTGTTTCAAGTTATCTAGAGTTTAGTGAGTTGAGTCTTGGCTTAGCAACGCCACGCTTTTCATGCTTGTAACATAAGATTTATGACTTGCCACCACTAAATCGCCTATCCAATAAAACCCTTTGTTTCCCTACAGTAAGCCTAACGTTACAACCCTTGCAAAGACCTCATAAATAGTTGTTCCTAGGTGCTTACGCCAAAGCGGTGGAGGTTTAATCTAGTCTTAAGCCTATGGTAATCTATGTACTATGCCAGGTAATTAGTGTTTATCTTCCATTTCCATTTATTATATTTCATATAAACCCGAGAGATGAGAGAATCCAAACACCCCTTGTGAGGTGCTAGTATACAATTTCCTTGCTTTTACTTGTAATGACTATTGCGGTGCTTTTACTTGTTGTGAATTATTCTAAACCCATGCTGCATGCCCCCTAACTTATAAATTGATTAGCCAAAAGCACATTTGCTTGAGGACAAGCAAATACCAAGTGCAGGGATATTTGATAAGGATTAAAAAACTTACACTTTTAAGGGGTCATTTAAGCCCTTAATCGACCACTTTTATATCCATTACTGCTTAATTTCGTTCCTTTTCACTTTTTAGGTCTCTTGGAAGCAAAATGCTGGAATAATGCTTATTTGGACGAAAAGGAGTGAATACATGAAGAAAATGGCAAAGTCAAGATCGAAGCCACTAAAACTGAACCTGACGGCATCCCAATCAAAGGGCGACGATGTCCCTCTCTACAGATTTGATAAAAAAATGCACCAGACGGCTCAGTGGAATTTTTGCTCATAACACCTGATGGCGTCAGGCTTTGAAGAAGAAGGGCGTCACTCAGACTTTTCATCTCAGACGGCCCAGATCCAGAACTAAGACGACGTCCCATCTGAAGCCCGACGGCATCACAACTACAAGGTGACGTCGTCCCATCGATAACTTGGCCAAGACGAAAACCCTAATGACGGCGATCTGACGGCGTCCCACCTGTAAGGCGACGCCGTCGCAAGTGTAAATCTATATATATAATTCGATTTTTCTGCATTTAAGGAGGTACACTTTTGGAGTAAAAACCATAAACGTTTGTAGTCCGACTTGGACAATATCTTAGGGTCCTAAACCCTATTTTACACATCAAGACAAGTGTTTTAATCCATTAGTATCATTATGTCTTCCATTTATTGTGTGTATGCTTTCTTGTTTAACATGTCTAGCTAAATTTCTTGTGTGTTTGCTTAGATCTATGAAACCTAGTTGTTAACTATTGATTGGTTGTCTCTTATCTTAATTCTAATTGCCTTAGGAGTGCAACTAGGCTATTGTTGTGTTTAAATGCTTGAGTAATCTTTGTGAACATTAGTTTATGAATCACTGATAACGCTACACGCGTCGTTCGGGGTCAAGGAAACTTCCTTTTCTTCGAGCAAGTTTTATAACACCCTAGGCAGTGAACCTAATCGTTGTAGTGTAGTAATTAGGGTAAAACACGGGTATTGATATCGTTCTCTAGGGGAATAGGAATGCTAGTAAGGAGTTACTACGCTAAGGTTAAGGTTGAGGAAGATTATTTTTTATCTTTTTATATTTTATGAAAATGGAAAGGTATGAATCTCGGGTATTGGATTTGGGGGTTTGGTATTTCTACCGATTACTCTACTATTATCTAATTATCTAAACTAAGGTTGTGGGAGTCTATGTCTAATTAATGTGTGCTCGTATGATAGTTTAAAGATGTGTTTACTTAGTTTGTATTACTCCTTAATTATCTCCTATTGATGGTTGAGTGTCACGTCTTATTCCTAGTTGCGTTGTGTGTCTAAAGTTGTAGGGTATGCGTTTCTCCATAACTCTTTGAACTTACCAAAGGGTCTTGTCTACAAACCCACTAGGGATTATAAACTCCTACTCTAAGGCGCTCTTTGGATGGTTTAGCCTACAACTACTCAGGTAATTATATTCTAAGGTTCACAAAGATGAATCAAGCATTAAGTACACAACGAATGACCAATCGCATTACTAGATCATTAATCAACTAAGATAAGAAACAACCAATCAATATTCAATAATTAAGTTTCATACTTCCTAAGCAAACACACAAATAAATTAGCCGGACATGGAGAACATGCAAGCATACACACAAATAATCAAAGACATAATTGAATTAATGAAGTAAAGACTTATCTTGATGTAAGATAGGGTTTAAAACCCTAAAATACTGTACAAGACACCTTAGGTTCGATTTTAGATTTTTACTCCAAAGACTCTCCACACAAAGACTGAAAAATTCGGATTCTATATATAAGATTACAATTGCGATGGCGTCACCTTATGTTTAGTGACGCCGTCGTGTTGCCGTCATTAGGGTTTCGTCTTGGCCACGTTAACCTTGCGACGGCATCACCTTATGTCCGTGACGCCGTCCTCTTCAGCTTCTGACGTCGTCTGGATTGCATCTAGGCCGTCTGAGTAGCGACGGCCTACTTTTTCACAACTAGACGCCGTCTCTTGAAAATACGAGTTTTGGGTTCTGGCCCGTCACAATAATTTTGGGACGGCGTCGCCAATAGCACCTGACGCCGTCGCCTTCTACTTTCAGCAACTGTGAGTGTCTCGATTTTGACTTTGGCCATTTTCTTCATATATTTGCGCCTTTTCGTCCAAATAAGTGTCATTCCAGCATTTTGCCTTCACGAGACCTAAAAAGTGAAAAGGAACGATATTAAGCAATAACGGATACAAAAGTGATCAAATAAGGACTTAAACGACCCCTCAAAATGGTACCTTTTAAAACCTTATCAAATATCCCTACATTTGTTATTTGCTTGTCCTCAAGCAAATGTGCTTTTAGCCAATTAATTTATAAGTTAGGGGTCATGAAGCATTAATTCAAAACGGTCCACAACACATATAAGCCCCGCAAAAGTCATAACAAGCATGGAAATTACATACTAGCACCTCACATGGGGTGTTTGGATACTCACATCTCTCTCGGGTGTATATATGAAATATAACAAAATAGGAAATGGAAGATAAACACTCATTAACCGGTCCTAGTACATAGATTACCATAGGCTTGAGAATAGATCAAACCTCCATCGCTTTGGCGTAAGCACCTAGGAAAGACTATCAAAGAGGTCTTTTAAAGGGTTGTAATGTTAGGCTTACGGTAGGGAAATAAGGGTTTGGTGGGATAGGCTATTTAGTGGTGGCAAGTCAAAAATCTTTATGTTAACTGCATATGAAGAATGGCATTGCTAAGCCAAGACTCGACACTCTAAACTCTACATAACTGAAATAAATAAACATAAATTTAAAGATAGATGTAGGATGGTAGCCCGTATTTTTTTTTTTTTTTTTTTTTTTTTTTTCATACACTTTTACTCTACCATCCTCTATGATAACATCAAAATACTAGGGATTTACAGGCATATCCCTACACTTGAGTTTTTATTACTCTAACACTAATTTGACCCGAATTGAAAAGATCAAAACACTTGGGGTACATTATTACGCAAACAAAGGGAATTTGAATTTAACGTTCCCTTCCCGTCATTTCATAAACTTTAACTTTTCCCATGAATCCCAATCGTCCCAAAACTGTATACAAAGGATATGACTCGACTTAGCAACTTATGCAAGCAACTAGATAATTGAACTAAGGGTTTAGGGTGATAACAAACATTTGCACTAAAAGTGAGTGCATAAGGGGTAGGCTAAGGCGATTTGGGTGTATATTTGGGGGTGGGGTGTAAACAATGCTCTTCATTGATATTCCGGAAAAACTGAAACATCACGAGAACCGCGAAAAGGATAGGCTCTGAGGGGTTAACTAGGGGTATCGTGTACTAAAAATGAGTACAACGCAAAGGGTGTGGGGGAATTACTCAACCGATGTGGAAGAAGTAATTATATTACGGGTATCAAACAAGGGTTATCCTAATGCCTCTTATCATTTAGTTATTCCTAACTACACAAATGTAGTCTCACTTGCGATCTCGGAATGAATCACAAAACAAGTTCTAGAATCTAATATACTACCGGTTCACACTCTAAGCATTGAAGATGAATGCTTTAATTCCTACTAATCTAAGGGCGATCCTCACATTTTGCAGGAATTTGGGTGGTAAAGGGTTTTGTGCTAGTCATGCAACTTCCTATCCATGAGACGCTTTTGTTAAGACTAATGGCCCACTCTTATATGTCATGAAAAATTTTAAATTTGGTGCCAAAATTACTCTGACCGACATTTTCTCATGGTTTATTACACAATCACAATTGGACAAAGCAAATAATCAAGGATAAGCATAGTTTTAAAGTTCCCGTTTTATTTTCCCTCCCTACACTTAAACTGAACATTGTCCCCAATGTTCCCTGAAAGTATCAAAGTTATGATAAAAGAAGGTAATTAAAAACGAAAGAAACTAATACTCCCCTGATTAGCTCGGTAGGATCCGTGTAAAGTGGTGGTTAAATCCTTTTCAAGAAGAATTATTGCGTGAAAAGCTCCTTCTAATCTTATGTAACTTCTTCTTGACAAACTAAACCTGCACACTTGAAGAAAACAAACGAAACCTTCGCGTAAAATCGGCGGTAATAATATATATAAGACTCGATTTAAACTAGGATATAATGCTTGTGGAATGGATGTTTACAGAATTTCTAAGAAAATTAAGACCTGGAAAATTCCAAAAATTTATAAGTAGCTCAGAAAACGAGAAAAAGTAATCTGATGTTTTTACTCCTTCCTGACGCCGTCAGGTTGCAATCCTGACGCCGTCAGGTTATCCTGACAAAAACTGGTCTGCGATTTTCTGGAAAAAATTTTGGAAAATTTACATCTTTAGATTCTGGAAAAATTTCTGCAAAAACATTCATTATGACTCGATACAAGCATTTGACTCGAACAAACAAACATATATATCTTTTAGTTAATTGTTATTCTCATGTTTACGTTTCTTTTGAAAACGTGTGTAATCCTCCCTACACTTATCCCTTATGTAAAATACCTTTATATGTAATTAAGACGAGGTTAAAAACAAAATAATGCATTTTTACAAATTTAAACATGAGGATAAACAATTAATAAAAGATGAAAGATAAATCATAAACAAAGATAAAACATACATGCAAACTAAATTACACCACATGTAAATAAACACCACATAGTTCAAAGGTCACTACTAATTTAGATTTCCAAGATTATTACATGCCAAAATAAAAATTGTTTCAACAGCCAACCATACTCAATCCATAAACTACTACATCAATCACGGGGGAGGGGGTCCATAACGATAGTCATAACCAGGGGGAAGATGGCCCAAATACCCATAGGGTGGATAGTCCTCCTCCCGTCCTGGGAAAGGATCAATCTGGAGATGTGGGTCAAGCTGATCACGCATGGATAGATGATGCATCTGTCTGACAGTATGGTCGTAGGTCCAGTTAGCCCTTTGGTCCTGTTGCGCCATCCATGTATCCATGCGCCCCATCCATGCTCTCTGGTAGGCCTGCCAATCTCCACTAGACATGTACCTGTAGGTATCAGTAGAGCTTCCTGCTTCACCTCCCTGCTGGTGTGCCGGTACCTGTGGCTCCTCATCATCATCGTCATCACCACCTTGAATGGCGGGCTGAGAACGGAACCAAGCGTAACCTCTACCATAATCCATCAGGACATTCATAGCTTTCAGAGATTTAGCCTTGACGACCCTAGGTGCTGCCATCGTATTCAGGAATGAAGGTACCTCTCCTGCCAATACACCTAGGGATCGAGCTAACCGGGTAATTAGCATGCCCCCATACACCCTATCCTCCAACCTAACCCCACTTGCGGATCTCAAGTAATCGGCAAACCAGAACGGGATGTTACAGTACACTCCCTCGGCCAATATGCAGTAGAGATAGAATAGGTCCGGTAAGGTGACACGATGGCTCGTGGCATGTCTCCCTGTGATAGAGAAGGTGAGGCAGCGATGTATGAGCCTAACCCGTGGATCCCGGATTTGTGAAGCGAGGGTACCCCCAGTAATGTACTCCCCATCAGCAATCGTGTTCCAGAACTGAATACCCAACATCTCGTCCTTATGGGTAATTCCAGTTGCAAATCGAGTCCTAAAAACATCACTCTCAGCATCCTCAAATGTATATAGTCCCAACCTCCATCCAAACTCAAGCGTCGACATTGCCCTCCATTCCCATCCTAACCTAAATTGGATCCCTTGGAAATTAATATTATCCTGACATGCATTGATATTTGGCAGATATGATGCGTGAAACTCACGTACCAACTCGCCATACACGGGCTCTCCCATTCGAAACAATCTTTCCCATTGGGGATCAGTGAACTTATCCCTACTAAAACTATTCGAAAATTCCCTAGCCAAATCATTCTCCTGCAGAAATGCCCAATCCAACACAGCCCCTGAATCAATAGTTTGATGGAGTAAATCGTTGTAACTAGCTTGACAACTTTCTTCAGTAAATACCCCCCACCCAATGATTGTGTCCGCAATGTTTTCTTGAGCATTAGAAGATTGTCCCCTCGTCCTCTTTACTCTTCTGCTCATCTGAAACAAGAAATCAAATAAGTGGAGAGCAAATGAGTATCATTTGCGATGCAAAGGAAGACACAAGCCGGTAATGACGGCGTCACAGAATACACCTGACGCCGTCAGATCGACCAATTTTTTTTTTTTTTTGAATCCGACATTTGCGAGGGAAAAGTCCAAGTTTCTAACCATAACCCTTAACCCAAACACCCTTGTTGCAGCAACAATGGCATAACGGCCAGGTGGTTTTGACTCCTAAGCCGTAAAGGCTTCTCGCAAAGTTAACCCCCATATGGTAACACTACTACTTCGCCTAATCAAACAAGATTTAAAGGGCGAAATAGATCAAATTAGTTGGGGTTTTTCGGATTTGAGAAAAGAGGGGAAAACGAAATTGAACATGAATTAGAACAATTGAATAGACAAAGATCAATGTAGATTACTTACTTTGTGGAGATTGCTGTGAAAAAATGGTGGATTTGATGTGGGGAATACGTTTTTGTGTGGTGTGGGGCGGATAAAAAATGTGTAGGGTAAAGAATGAAAGAGATGGGTGCTGTATTAATACGTCTGATCTGGCTTAGCGACGGCGTCACTCGTTAAAGTGTGACGGCGTCACGTCCAAATTTTCGTAAAAGAAAACAGTTTTTTTTTTTTTTTTTTTTTTTTTTTTTAGTCCGCCCGGATCAAAAATCTGGTTACTATTTTTGACAAGAAACTTAGTTTTTATTTTAAAATCAATTTGGTTATTCCACCAATAATCTCCACTATGGTAAGCAACACATATGTCAAATTGTCTTTCAATCGTGATCTCAGAGGTTCCGAAGTCTTGAGGGTGAGGTTCTTTCCTTCCAGGTTTAAAACCGAAAGAACTTTTCCTTGCATTGGGAAAATCGGGAAGTGATACGTGGACCATTCCAATGAATGTGTTTCTAGGGAACAAGTGGGAAACGTTGAGATAGGTGTTTAGGCAAGAATATGATTCATCGAGGTTTACTAAGGGAGAAGGTTCGGGAGTCACCCCAGCATGTCCTGGTATCGCATACACCTTTTCAAGCTTTTTAGGTGTATTTTTCTTTGCGATTTCACCACGGATGCTCGACATGAAGTTATTAGCTAGGCCCAAGAAAGTGTCATGAGTTATTCGCATTTGAGCTTCGAGGCGTTTTATTTCCTCTTCTTGCTTGTAGACAAATGTCAACATAATGTCCTCGAATTCATCCTGCCTGGATTTTCTTGGGATCAAAAATTCCTTGACCGCATTCGTGTGTTCATCAGCACGCGTGGTTACTCCCATTAATGCTTTCACTTGGGCCTCCATACTCATAAGTGCTTGTGCTCGGGAAGTTGACCCGCGTTCATGAACAACTAGAATTTCCCAACCTTCCTCTTCATATTGGGCAAGGTCCTCAATAACCTCCCAGCATGCCTCATCATCAAGGTTACTTAGTCTTCCACCGGAGGCATAATCAATGGTTTGTTGGAGAGAGAGACTGACATGATCATAGAAAATTTGGACTAGGAACCAAAGATCAATGCCGTGATGAGGGACTTTATGAAGTAAGTCCTTGAATCGGGTCCATGCTTCGTAGAGAGATTCACCTTGACGTTGTTGGAACATCAAGATGTCATTCCTAAGCTTAGTGGTTCTCCCCGGTGGGAAAAATTGAGCAAGGAAGCGAGAAGTAAGATCATCCCAACTTGAGATGGAGCCAGCGGGAAGTCGCTCAAGCCAATTACTAGCTTGGTCCCGTAGAGAGAATTAGAAGAGACGCAGGCGCGTGGTCTCCCGAGTAGTAGCATCAAGGTCGATGGAATCGACGATTTTGAGGAAATCCCTAAGATGCTGATTAGGATCTTCGAAACGAAGTTCATGGAATGCACATCCGTTTTGCACCAACCGGATGGTGTCAGATCGCAGGGCCGTAGTTTGGGCTTGGTCGGGAAGCTCAATGGTGTTCCTATAGCCTAGGTGGCTTGGCCTCGAGTATTCACCAAGAGTACGGGCTCTTGGCGGGTCATTTGGTGGTATGTTGATGAATGGTAGTGGGTTATCACCTTCCATGATGAAAAAGTGATGGGGTTACGAACAAAGGTTACGAAGAAGGGGGATAGACTAAGAGAAAGCTAAAAAATAAGAAAAAAGTTTACTTGATAGGAATCAAGCAAAGAAACCTAAACGATGTGGACTACTAACTAGCTATTCTATTCCCCGGCAGCGGCGCCAAAAACTTGATAACGCTACACGCGTCGTTCGGGGTCAAGGAAACTTCCTTTTCTTCGAGCAAGTTTTATAACACCCTAGGCAGTAAACCTAATCGTTATAGTGTAGTAATTAGGGTAAGCCACGGGTATTGATATCGTTCTCTAGGGGAATAGGAATGCTAGTAAGGAGTTACTACGCTAAGGTTAAGGTTGAGGAAGATTATTTTTTATCTTTTTATATTTTATGAAAATGGAAAGGTACGAATCTCGGGTATTGGATTTGGGGGTTTGGTATTTCTACCGATTACTCTACTATTATCTAATTATCTAAACTAAGGTTGTGGGAGTCTATGTCTAATTAATGTGTGCTCGTATGATAGTTTAAAGATGTGTTTACTTAGTTTGTATTACTCCTTAATTATCTCCTATTGATGGTTGAGTGTCACGTCTTATTCCTAGTTGCGTTGTGTGTCTAAAGTTGTAGGGTATGCGTTTCTCCCTAACTCTTTGAACTTACCAAAGGGTCTTGTCTACAAACCCACTAGGGATTATAAACTCCTCCTCTAAGGCGCTCTTTGGATGGTTTAGCCTACAACTACTCAGGTAATTATATTCTAAGGTTCACAAAGATGAATCAAGCATTAAGTACACAACGAATGACCTATCGCATTACTAGATCATTAATCAACTAAGATAAGAAACAACCAATCAATATTCAATAATTAAGTTTCATACTTCCTAAGCAAACACACAAATAAATTAGCCGGACATGAAGAACATGCAAGCATACACACAAATAATCAAAGACATAATTGAATTAATGAAGTAAAGACTTATCTTGATGTAAGATAGGGTTTAAAACCCTAAAATACTGTACAAGACACCTTAGATTCGGTTTTAGGTTTTTACTCCAAAGACTCTCCACACAAAGACTGAAAAATTCGGATTCTATATATAAGATTACAATTGCGACGGCGTCACCTTATGTTTAGTGACGCCATCGTGTCGCCGTCATTAGGGTTTCGTCTTGGCCACGTTAACCTTGCGACGGCGTCACCTTATGTCCGTGACGCCGTCCTCTTCAGCTTCTGACGTCGTCTGGATTGCATCTAGGCCGTCTGAGTAGCGACGGCCTACTTTTTCACAACTAGACGCCGTCTCTTGAAAATACGAGTTTTGGGTTCTGGCCCGTCACAATATTTTTGGGACGGCGTCGCCAATAGCACCTGACGCCGTCGCCTTCTACTTTCAGCAACTGTGAGTGTCTCGATTTTGACTTTGGCCATTTTCTTCATCTATTTGCGCCTTTTCGTCCAAATAAGTGTCATTCAAGCATTTTGCCTTCACGAGACCTAAAAAGTGAAAAGGAACGATATTAAGCAATAACGGATACAAAAGTGATCAAATAAGGACTTAAACGACCCCTCAAAATGGTACCTTTTAAAACCTTATCAATCACTTAGCGGATTTCGTAGTCTAAACATCCAAAGATAACCTTAAAGTTAGTTTATGATTAATCTTGCGGATTTCGTAGGCAATAACCTAAAGGTATTCTCAAAGAGTTAGGGCATAGGCACACCCTACGACCTTGGAACACACAACGCATTAAGAATAAGGACATGACAATTAAACCAACAATAAAAGATAACTTGGGAGTAATAGTATCTAGGTAAAAACATTTTTAATCATCATACGAGCACACAATCAAATAGACATAGCTACCCGTAGTATTAGATAATTAAAATAGTAGAAGTAATCGGTAGAAGTACTACCCCCAAACCAATTGCCCCGAGATTTTACCCTTAGCTTTCTAAAAAACCAATAAAAGATAAAAAAGAATCATCCTCAACCCCACCTTAGCGTAATACACTTCTTGATAGAATTTCTATTCCCTTAGAGAACGATATCAATAAGCGAGGCTTACCCAATACTCCACTACAACGATTAGGTTCACTGCCTAGGGTGTTGAAAAACTTGCTCGACGAAAAGGAAGTTCCTTTGACCCCAAACGCGCTTTGTACTCGCATCATGACACCATCGCTTATTAAAAGATCTGAGTCGTCACGTATAAGTTTTACTCTAAATTATGGTCTTCAAATACAAGTAACGTCATCAGGTGTTAAGGTTTTCAAACATTCTAGGCCGTCGCTTGTAAAATTTCCATCAAATCATCTCGTCCAAATGCAAGTGACGGCGTCGTATTGATTATGTGATGCCGTCTGGAGCCCGTTTCCAAACAGATTCGCGATTTTGTCATTTTTTTCACTTTCTTGTCAATTTAGCCCAAAACATGTCGGGTTTCATCTTTTGCGTCCCAAGTACCTAAAATGTGAAAATGAACGATTTAGGGTAATAATTCATCACAAATGTACAAGTTTAGAGCTTAAATGACCCCCTAAAATGCACATTTTAAATCCTTATCAAATATCCCTACACTTTGGATTTGCTTGTCCTCAAGCAAATGTGCTTTTATCCCATCAATTTACAAGTTACGAGGATTTTAACATTGGTTTAAAATACTTTACAACATCCACAAGCTCTACAGTCAAACAAGCACGAAAGTTATATACTAGCACCTCACATAAAGTGTCTGGATTCTCACATATCTCAGGTGTATAAGTTGTATAACATGTATGGAAATGGAAAAATTAAACACTCTCTACCTGTCATAGCACATAGATTACAAGAGGCTTGAAAATAGATCAAAGCTTCACCGCTTTGGGTATAAAAGAGGGCTTTTAAAGGGTTGTAACATTAGGTGTAAGGGTATGGAAAACACGGTTTGGTTGGATATAGGGAATTTACTGGTGGCATGTCAATCATCTAAGTTAATCACATGTAAAACGTGGCGTTGCTAAGCCAAAACTCGACTCAATAACTTCTAACTCTTTTTGTATTTTTTTTCTTGGCTTAAACAAAAACAAAATATAAAAAATAGAGACGGGATGGTAGTCCGTATGTTTTGTTTCTTTCTTTTATATATTTTTCCTTTTTTTTCATTTTTCTCTCTTTTTTCATTTTGTTCATACATTCTTGCCTTACCGTCCGCAAAATAATACATCATAACAAAGGGATTTATAGTTTCATCCCCACATTTGAACTTTTAAATATCTAAAAACTAACTAATGGCCCGAATTATGAGGATTAAAACACGTGGAATACTTAAAATTTTACGTAATATGGGAATTATAATTTTGACTTCTTCCCCATTAATCCATAATAAATATTACTAAACCCATGAGTCTCAATCATCCAAAAACTATATACATAAGATATGACTCGACTTAGCAACTATGTAATCAACTAGACAATTAACTAAGGGTTTAACAAATAACAATAATACACTAAAAATGAGTGCATACAAGGAAAGCTAAGGCGATTTGGGTGTACATTTGGGGGTGGATTGTAAACAATGCTTTTCATTAATATTCCGAAATCCACCAAAATATTACGAGAACCGCGAAAAGGATAGGCTCAGAGGGGTTAACTAGGGGTATCTTATACTAAAAATGAGTACATATCAAGCGTGTGGGGTAATTACTTGACCAATATAGCCAATGTAATTATAATAAACAGGTTTAAAACAAGGGTTATCCTAATGCGTCTTATCATTTAGTTAATCCTAACTACACGAATGTAGTCCTACTAACGATCTCAGAATGCATCACAAAACAAGTTCTAGAATCTATATACTACCGGTACACTCATAAGTAGGGGTGAGCATACGACCCAAACGGACCGGACCGACCGTCGGACCGACCGAGACCGGACTGGACCGGACCGGACCGACTACATTCGGTCCGGTCAGCGGTCTCGGCTTTTGGGCTAATTCAGTCCTCGGTTCGGTCCGATCCGGTCCGGTCCGGACCAAACCGACGAATTTGGGCTAACTTGGCCTTGTTGGACCGGACCGACCTGGGCCGAGACCGGACCGACCACATTCGGCCCGGTCGGTCCGGTTTTTGGACCGTTCACACCCCTACTCATAAGTACTAAAATTGAATGATTTAACCTATATATCTAAAGGCGAACCTCACATTTTTTGGGTGTAATTTGAGTGGTAGGGTTTTTGTGCTAGCTATATAATTCCTATCCATGAGACTCTTTATTAAGACTAAGTTTTTACTCGTAAATGTCATAAAAAAATTAAAATTTGGCGCTAAATTACCCTAACAAGTATTTCTTTTGGTTTATTACACAATTACTAGAAAACACTACAAATATCAGGTAAGTGATTCGTTTCTAAGGTGTTGCTTTTTTTCTCCCTACACTTAAACTGATCATTGTCCTCAATGTTCTTAAAAAGTACCAAAGATATGATAACGGGAAAAATAAAAGAGATAGGATAAACTAATACTCTCCTGATTTACTCGGTATGGATGATAGAAATACGGTTAAATCTTCCTCCAAGAAGATTAGATCAATGATATGCTTCTCTTCCAATATGCACTTGAATCTTCTTGTCCAATATAACCTGTAAATTTCTAAGAAAACGAACACGAAACCTCACATAAAATCAACGGTAAATACTATATATAATAAGAACTATCCTAGAAAGTGAATAAGATATAATGCTTACAAATAAATGTTTACAGAATCCTGGAATTTTAAAACTTTTGGTGTAACATATTGGTTTTCATAAACACACAATCACACAATACCTTGGTTCAAATTCTATGAATCTAGAGAGAGAAAGATGGAGAGAAATGGGAACTTCTAGTGAGAGAAAGAAAAATATTTTATGAAGCTCTACCCTTTGCCTTGGGAGGCAAAGGGTATTTATAGTGTCTTACAAAATAGGCCACCTACGGGCTGTGGATCAAGCATACAGTGAGTAAAGACCCGTCCGTCCTCCACGGTGTTACTTGACTAACTACTAATAATAACCAAATGACTACGAATACGAGCTTTCTAATGATTACATATACTTGAGGTGACCGAGTCTTTAATTACCAGATTTTCTAAATCCCAACAATCTCCCTCTAAGGGAGGTCACCTCAATTACAAAAAGATATTACATTTTGTGTGTTCTTAGATACTTTTGTAAGTTCTTTGCTCTGTAGCTCGTAATCTTTGATTCTTCATATTCCACATGCTTTGTACTTTAAGTGGAGGTCTTTAACTGATCCACGGATTGGATATTCTTTGAGCCTTCTGAGAGATCATCAGCCACGTAAATATCTTGACTCATCCTTTGTTGTGTTGCCTTCATGTGATGTTTGTGACTTTGGACCGACATGCTCACATTATTGAATTATGACATCTTTTCATCAGAGTTGCGGAAGCTTCGTTGGATCATGATATTTTGATAACATCAAATAGTCCTGAATATTAAGTGTCAATTTCCCCCGATAATGCTCGTATTTTATATCATTTATATGGATTTACGCTTGTTTTCCTCTATATTTCACTTTCAGGTAAATTACGAGCATTGGAGCTAATGAGACGCGGATTTAGAGAGTTTATTGAAGATATATGATAGTATGCTCATTTTGAAGATGTTACGGCGTAACTCCCTCTCACATTACGCCGTAACAGAAGCGTGGCTCAGAAAACCAACTAAACGAAAGATTACGGCGTAACTCTATCCCAAGATTACGCCGTAACTAATTAGGTTAAATGAGGTTTCGCGCTGCTGCAAGCTACGACGTAACTAATTCCACAATTACTGCGTAAAGACGATTTATTGAAGATACGGCATAACTCATTCATGATGTTACGCCGTAACCAGCTTTTCCAGAGCAAATTACGAAGAAATGAATGTTACGGCGTAACTCTTAACTTAAGTTACGCTGTAACAAGATCTGGCCTATAAATACCACCCAAATTCCATCATTTCTAATCATCCCATTTCACACACAACATCAGTGAACGTGAGTAGAAGTTAAAGGCAGATCTTGGGGAGCATACGGAGCCATCCCCAAGGGAGAAATCACTCCCCTACGATAAGCATTAGCATTTTATATTTTCTTTACTTTCAATTCATGTATTTCCTAATGTTAAACAGTAAATCGATTGTTTCAGTTAATATGAGTGGCTAAGCACCTCTGTTGCTAGCCTAGTTATGATTCCTTAATTGTTTTGTTAATGTTTACATTGCTTCCGTATAATTATTTCCAGTGTATGCATGCATAGTTTGTTGGTAGCTACCTTTGTTTCGGTAGTTTTGAATGGCGGTAGTGGCTAGTTACTTAGGAGATATGACCAACTGACCCTAAGTAGTTAGACTGAGTGGGAAGGGTAAGATATGACCAACTGATGACCCTTCTTCGCTTGTCCGATTTGACCAACTGATCATCTACCATTTTGATGAACTTAAGAAGTTAAGGATGAGTGTTTAAGATGCTAGCGCCCGGGCACTCATTGTTACAAATCTTGCATGTAGCGGTACTTAATGACTTGGCTTAGGGGACTAAAAACAACTGGACTTTCAACAGGTCACCTGCGATCTCCAGTGGAAACCTTTGCTGATAGGTTAGGACGAACTGACCAAATGCTGTCCTAGTGACTTTTACCCCCACTTAAAGTAATTAGAAGTAATTAAACGTAAACTTAACTTGATAGGATGAATAACTAGGTTAGCACAATTCTCCCCTATTGATCATAACCTTTGCCTTTACTTGCTTTTCTTATTTTCTTGTTTTAGTAGTTAATTAATCATTTCACCCTTAAAATCTATTAAAATCTGTGACACCTAGAATTAGTTAAAATCCGCACACATAGCTCTTTGAACGACCTCGGTTTTACCGAATACTACACTACACACGACCGGGTACACTGGCCGTTAGTGCATTAGGGTAGACCATAGGTATAACGAGACAGTATAAATATTAAAACCTGGTCAGTAAAACCTGCATCAAGTTTTTGGCGTCGCTGTCGGGGAGTTATATTAGGATTTTCATTAAGTCTTTCATTTATATTTTGTTTTAAATTTCTCACGATCTTTTTCAAGTTTCAGGTACCATGGAAGTTGTAAACATTGATGACCTCACTCTTGAGGAATATCTGGTGTTGACAAGAGAAGAACAAGTACCGGGGATCGTTAGGCCGGCCATAGCCGAAGATGCTCAAGTCGAGATCAAACCTCAATTTATGAGGGAGTTACGTGCAATCCCTTTCTCCGAAAGCATCACCGATGATGCTCACGAACATGTGGACAACGTGGAATACATTGTCAGCCTATTTCTCTCACTGGAGCTGCTAAAAGATGGGTTGGTCGATTACCTGCCGGGACAGTTAACACCTGGCCACTCCTAAAAAAATATTTCATTCAAAGGTACTGTCCTCCATCTAGGATTGCAAAGCAATTAGAAGAAATCCATAACTTCAAGCAGGAGGGTGATGAAACGCTGTGCCAAGCATGTACAATGAATTATTATACAAGTGCCCTACTCACGACCTCAACAGCCAGCAAAAGGTGAACGTCTTTTACAAGGGTCTAAACATCTCCTCAAGATAAATGATCAATTCTCAAGGACCAATACCTGGAATGACTCCAACAATGGCTCTTGAAACTATTCAGAAGATGGTTGACCACTCTCACAAGTGGCACAATGGAGGGAGCAATCGAAGTAAGAGTGGAAATATGGAAGGCCTTGCAGCAATAAACAAAAAATTAGGGAGTCTTGGAAGGGACATGAAAAAGCTCAAGGAAAATGTGCATTCAGAAAAGGCAATTGCAATCATTGTATTTCAAACATGTCTTTAGATCACCTCATACTAAGCTAGACATAGTGCCTTAAGGCAAATTGAGTCCCTATCAAAATTGAGTAAATTTTTCGTACTCACACATAACTCATTTAGATCACACTCGAAACACCCGTAGATTTATCGTCTCACCAAAACTCATTAATCTTCCGCTCTTATACTCATACATGATCCCTCACATGTTAAAACATCTAGCTTTGGAAATCTCTCAAAACTAATTATAATCATCCTTACCTCAAAATTGGTCGAAATTGATCAAACTCTAGTTTTTCCCATTTTAAACTCTTAGGATATCCTCCAAGACATTATTCTAAGTTACTATCTGATCTCTAGGATCATTTAGTTCCATTTGACACTCTCAAAATCCTTAGTGTCATCTTTGGTCACTCATTGGTACTTTTATAAGTTCCAACTTCTTCCATAAAAGGCAATCATTAGCTACATCACTCATTACCCTTAAGTATTTAAGTACCTCTTCATTTAAGACACTTCGATAGAATGAAACACTCAAGAAGAAATAGGCATTAGATCTTACAAACATCATTGTTATCCTTTGTTAGCTGCTGAGAGACGGATTCCTAGGATTGGCCTAGACGGATCCCTCATTGAAGGGAACCGTATGACAGATTTATGTCAACTCTAGCTAAAACAATCATTTCAAGCTCATCTTGCTAACTTGAACACTCCATCTCATCTTAAATAAGTTCATAGATCAGTACAACTCTGAAGTTGACTCTTGTGCATGCTAATCATCACATTCCAAAGAAGTTTAGTGGCTTAAGTCTTGAATGCACTTGCCAAATCCCTTGCTTTATAAACCACATTGTTAGGACTCCTAAAGTCATCATCTTCATCCTCATTTTCAGCACTTAGAAACATTTACAAACCTCTTTGAATCATCTCATCATGAGGAAAGCTCCAACTGGTAACTCATCCACCAAAGGACCACCCAAGAAAATTGCTCATATTATACACGAAATTTCTTCAACCGAATCATCTCCGGTCAAATCCACAAATGCAAGGATTTCTCCTCCAACAACTCAACTAATCAAACCAATCCCTAAAAGGATAGTTCCCACAAAACTACCTATGCCTAGCACCACCATATCTCCTAAACCAAACAATCTCATTTCCACTAAACTGTCACCATTGGTGCCTAGAGCTATCTCATTCAGGACTCCACTCTCATCACCACACCTCTATAATCTAGAGGATTTGCCTCCTAG
Source organism: Chrysanthemum seticuspe (assembly GCA_019973895.1). Lineage (NCBI taxonomy): Eukaryota > Viridiplantae > Streptophyta > Magnoliopsida > Asterales > Asteraceae > Chrysanthemum > Chrysanthemum seticuspe. The sequence goes on from BPTQ01000005.1 coordinate 214,816,822, forward strand.
GCTGTCTCACCCTCCTCCACCGGCAACATTCTCCTCATTAGGAGGAATAATGGTACAAAATCAAGGTGTTGAGTCAACACTAGCCCCGGCTTCCTTTTCTCCGTCACCATCAAATAATCCCATTTGGATTATGAGAAATTATCAAAGTCAACCACCCGACCACATGGAAGTTGACACTTCTCTACCACCACCATCATTCTTGGTCGAGCCATCTTCAAATGCGCCCCCACCAATCCCTCCGTCATTTGAGGCTCCTCAACCCGCTTTACTTGATTCTTCGCATCAAGCAATTTCCTTTCTTCCACCACCACTACCTAGCCATGACAAAGATTGTTATCATTGTCAACATGTTGAAAGTTTGATACATGAAGTACGAGAAGATCAACGTTTCATGTTCTATCACCTTCTCAAACGTTTCGACGAGATTAAACCTAAACAAACTTGAGCTCGAGGATTTTAGTGGTGTCTTAGTATCAAGCGTTACTTAGATAAGTCTAGTAATTCCAAGTCATGAATCGTTCATTTTCTTAGTTTTTAGAGTCATGTATATCATATCTCTAGTTTTATTAAATGAAATTACATGATACTTGATATATTTCTGAGTCTATGATTATGTTGTATAATACATATCTCACTTTGATGTTAACATTATTTGTTATATCACCATTGCTGAATTTAGTCATCAGCCAGACGGATCCCTGATATTTGCCTAGACGGATCCCCCCAAGGAGGGAACCGAGGGATCAGAGCAACAGAAAACTAGTTTTCTACTAACTTGAGTCATATTTGCAGGAAATTATGCATTATATACTTGTTTTTCTAACCTTTGTTTTGTAGTTGTTCAATTTACACATGAAGACTTTGACACTCTAAGCTAGAGGGAGCTTTGTGTCAAAGCAATACATTGCAAAATCACTTGCAATATTAGGATTACATTTCATGACATCCTTTTGCAAAGTTGCAATCATCAAGGGGGAGCATATTCGTCGCATATAGGAAATCTTTTGCAAACTTAGTTGCAAATGAACTAGCTTAGTATTGTTTTTTTTTCTTGACGCCCTCACATAGGGATGGACTCGTCAAGGGGGAGTTAAGACGAGATCTTTTCCCCGTTACTTGCTCTTTATTTTCTTTCTTTTCTTCTTTTCACATGTTTTTCTTAAAACAATGTGTTAGTTTATTTTCGAAGCTCTTTTTGTTTCGACAAAAAAGGGGAGAAGAAAGTAAAAACTACGAATTCAAACTTTTACGAATTTTAGTTTTTCCTTAAAATAATTCTATGTTTTGTCATCAACAAAAAGGGGGAGATTGTTAATACAAATAAGCCGTAAAAACGTTTTTTTATATTTTACGATCTTCTAATGTTTTGTCGATAACAAACGTAAAATCATTTTAACGAAAAAAATAAAATACGTAAATGGTTTGAGCCAATAGTTTTCTAACACACTTACGTTTTCACATAAAATGCTAAAACAAGTGTAAGTGACTTTATGATTTAGTAATACATATGTACAACAACTAGTGTTTACATATTGGGCAAATATATACATAACTAGTATGTATTATAATGGGTAAAAACTATAACCCATTGAGTATATCCATAACCTATGGTATTGACCCATACCCATTTGACTAGATGCATTGCATCTATTAGGTACATTGTATCTAATGAAATACCCATAGATCAACCCTTAACCCATGACCTATGACCCAAAACCCATGGGCAAAGGGGAGCGTCCTACGGATCCCCAGTATTGCACTGGACGGATCCCTCAAGTGAGGGATCCGTGGGATCCGTGGAACAGAAGACATTTTCTCTCTATAAATAGTGAGCCATTTCTTCATTGTTCCTTACCCCTTTCTCACATACTTTCTCTTCGAGTTAAAAACTCTCTAACCCTATATCCAAGTGATCTATGTATGTAGTTTTGTTTTTGTATGATACTCTAGGTTCCTCTTAAAGGCGAGATCACCACCTTTGAAGTTAAGCAAACTCAAGTCCATGAGTTTCCATGCTTCCTCATCATCAAGACTACTGAAGTTCTCTTGTTGATGGTTCTTTTCTTTATCCTAAGAAGTGTAGTGTTGAAGACATTTGTGAAAGATGTCTCAAGTGTCAAGACGAAGACATTAGTGAAGGGTGTCGATCGTCCGTATTATAAGAACTTGTGAAGAGTGCTTAGAAGTCAAGACTAGAGGCATTAGTGAAGGGTGCCTAGAAGTCAAGACACAAGACATTAGTGAAGGGTGTCTTGAAGATCGAGTCAAAGGCATTAGTGAAAGGTGCCTAAGATGTACATTCGATATGGTGTGATTCGATGTACAAGATAGATTAGTATTGGGTCAAAGGATATTGTTATCCTTATTGATATTATTATAAGGAGTAGATCTCCTTTGGGATTAGGTGATTGGTGTAGTGTTGGGTAGTAGTTCCTCCATTGTAATGGAACTCGGTATCTAGCCTAGTACCGGATAAAGGGTAGGCGACGTTGTGATAGGATTGGTTCTCCTTGGTGAAAAGGACCCGGTATCTAGCCTTGTACCGGTTAAAGTGTAGGCAACGTTGTGAAGGTTTCTCCACCATAAGGAGTCGGTGTTGTGTAGTGATTACGAACTCTCGAGTAGGTGACTCGGGGAGTGGAGTAGGGCAAGGAAGGTGTCCTTGTAGCCGAACCACTATAAATACTCGCGTTGTGGTTTTGTGCTTCTTACTCTTTATCTTTTCATTACATATTTATATTTCTATATGTTTGTTTATCAACATCCAACACACAACCAAATAGATTGACATAAGTCGATCTAAATATTTTAAAACGAGTTTTAATTGGTAAAACTATTCAACTCCCCCTTCTAGTTTTCCACAGAGGAGCAGTAGACTAGAAGAGCAAGAAGCAGAGCACGATTGCGATGTCTGCGACAGAGGCCGAATACATAGCTGCTTCGGAAGCTGCAATGGAGGCTGTTTGGATTAGGAAATTCATTTCAGGGCTTGGTGTTATGCCTTCAATTGAATCGCCTATTGATATGTATTGTGACAATTCTGTTGCAATCATATTTGCCAATGAACTTGGAGTCATGAAGGGTACCAGACATTTTCTACGGAAGTATCACTATGTTCGAGAACGAGTTCGTGAAAGTGAAATTAATCTATTGAAAGTTCACATAGACGAAAATTTACCTGCTCCTTTCATTAAGGTTTTACCTAGAGAAAAGCTTATTGGACATGCCAATGGGATTGGACTTCGTTTGGCTAATAGTTTCAAGCATAACTGTGATTAGTATTTGGATAAAGGATATTGTAAACATTTATTATTTTGATGAAATAAATTTTTGATTATGTTTATTTTCATTTATAATATTGTTGTCCTATATTTGCATGTTTAATCCATGAGTAACTAAGTTATTCTAAATTGTCTGTTGTCAGTTAATGATATGGGAGTATCATTAAACCAAGACAAATATGAGAGATGTGGTAGAATATACTTGAAAGTGTATTGATGAGAAAGCATACCAATTTCAGATGATATTCAATGAATTGAATATAGGATTTATCCCAACTACATAATTTACTTTATGGATATTGTTGTTAAGTAAATTGTGAATAGTTATCCTTAGACTTGAGATACTAGATAAGTGTCATAAATGTAGTGCATTTCTGTGGAACAACTTAATGTTATACGTAACTGGTAGTCATAAGGGTTTTTTCCAGAAATTTTACAAAGTTTGTGGGTTAGTCTCGTAGTCAAGATATAATTTGTTCCTTCAAATTTATTTGGAGTTTAATACTGTTGGGCCCCTCGTACGGTTGACAATATGTTTGTGCGGCCGCACCCAAAATCTCCTGTGAATATGTTCAGAAGATTTGGTAATCTTGGTCAATTACTTAAAACGAGAAACAGAATGGTTGAATAAAGAATGACTTAACTCCATATCTTTATTTAACGTGGTATTAGAAACAAAAGGATAATAATAATGAGAAATCATTAAAAGGTTTCTAGGAGCCTTACTCGAGTTGTGCTAGAGGCGTCGAAGTGTTGCTAGACGCTAACCGATGTGATCACGCTATTAAGATATATCCAAGTGGGATCTATTGGTTTTATGGATATAAATTAGTAGTCGTGAGTTAGGATCGAATTCGAGAGCACGGGATTGCACACTTTGCATATGAGAATTAAAGTTAATAGTTAAATATAAAATGTTATATTTACTTATTATTTACACGAAATATATAACGGACGTTAAGTTAATTAAGTGTAATGGACTAATGATCGTTAAATGTTAAATGGAAGGACTAAATAATAAAATAGAGATTGGGAAGGTTCCGAAAACCCTCTTGGTGATGTGAACTTATCGGCCAAGGGTTCCAAAAGCCCAACCCATTCTTAAACTTGGTAATCAAGTTATCTTGTGTATAAATACAAGGCCTAGGGTCATTGTGTTTTATCTCTTGTACTCCTAATCAAAAACCTAAAATTGTTTGTGTGTGTTTTTGGTCTAGATCGATCGTACACCTTCCCAAGGTGTCGATACATTGTTTTTCCAAAACAAAATTATTTCGTGTTCTTAAAACTAGCATTACTTTAATTTGATTTAGTACGTGTGTACAAGAACGTGGTACTAACATACTTTTCTTAGTATCTTGGATTGAATTACAAAATCAGTAAGGGGTCATTCATATAATCCTATAAACCCTAATTAGGGTTCATCACTTGCTAGTTTAAAGGAATTGATTCTTGTTGGGCTAGAATCAAAAAGGTACGCATACGTTTATGTTTATGTTAATTAGTTATTTATTAATTCGTTCCTATACACTTCTGCATGTTTCTTTGATGTTTTATGTGTTTTATATATGATAGTCATGTTATATAATTCCAACAAACATAACATCCATCAATGGCTTATCCGATCCATTTATCAGTTGTTAAATATGTACAACTTTTTCATTAAAACCAAAAACATAATTTTCCTATAATTTTTCAAATAAGCATACCAAAGATACAACTCCGGCAACTGCACTGGCCAAAACAAAGATTGACTGACAGGTTAAGCACCACTCACATATGGTCTTACTCGAAGACTTTGCGTAAGTGCATTTCCTCTTCTTTTCACTCTTGAGAACTGAATGAGACTGACAACACCACGAACACCTTTGTTTTGCACAGGTCTTGAATGGATTTCATCTTCCAGGATCGAAATTGATCAAACAATCATCTTTGCGATCATAATCAAGAATCAATAAAAAGAAGAAACAAATAAGATTTGATGAACCCTTAAAATATGATATATTATAAATGAATGTGGTTACTTTGAATTACAAAATTTGATCCTATATAAACTGAATGAAATGGTGTCTTCAAGAGACATAACGGTTCATATATAACCGTTGCAACCCTAAACTACAACTGTCATATTAATGGGCCTGAATACAGGCTTTTTAAAGACAAACATATTTATATTATGTTTGGCATATAGACATTAATCAGTCCAACATCTCCCTCCTAATGTCGAATGCCAAACGTTTGTTTGTGAATCTTCTGTAATTCCTTTCATCTTGAGACTCTCACAGTCTTCTTCTTGAACCTTCGCTGTTGTTGTTGTGATCTTCCTTAAGTCCAGGTTGATCACCTTCGTTGTTGTTCTTGCTTACGAATTCGAGACCTTCACAGCCTTGTTCCTTCGTCTTGATCATATCGCATGACCTTTCATGATCAAATCTCTTGATCATTCAATCCATCACAGATTCTTCTTCTTTGCGGTTGCTTCACACAACTTGGCTTCCACCAATTTCTTCATGATTGCGTTTCTAAAAAAAACGCAGGTTTCATTCTTGAATGATGATTGAATCATGAATTGTTGTTGTTGCTTGATCCCTTCGGCTCTGATACCACTTTTGCATAGGTCTTGAATGGATTTCATCTTCCAAGATCGAAATTGATCAAACAATCATCCATGCTATCATAATCAAGAATCAATAAAAAGAAGAAACAAAGAAGATTTAATGAACCCTTAAAATCTGATATATTATAAATGAATGGAGTTACTTTGAATTACGAAATTTGATCCTATATAAACTAAATGAAACGGTGTCTTCAAGAGACATACCGGTTCATATATAACCGTTGCAACCCTAAACTACAACTGTCATATTAATGGGCCTGAATACAGGCTTTTTAAAGACAAACGTATTTATATTTTGTTTGACATATAGACATTAATCAGTGCAACACTTTGTGTAAACCTTGTGTATATTTCTGAATGAATACCAATGATATACAAAGCGTACTATATAGGAAACATGCTATGCTATTGGACTGTGAAGCCCATAATACAAATAAAGATAAATAATATAAATAGAAATTGAGCAAGCCCATTAATTTGCTAACACTTTGCACATCCCAAAACTTGTGTCTCCTTAACCCCGTCTGCATTTCCATAACTTCAATATCTCTTGCCACAGGTGACTCTTTTGTAATGCATGTCGCACATGCCACATGCCACATGCCACATAATTCTTCACCATAACTAAATCTGCATAAAATGACACCACATTCTCAATCTACTGAAATGGGGGTGGGAACCTTGTTTGTTCATCTTTTGGTCAATGAAATGACGATGTTAATGTGCCTTGTTTTCTTCTTGGATAGATGTTTGGCCACATGCTTCCCATGCATTTTAAATAGCCTGTCAATTATGAAACCTCCAAAATTAGAAGTCAGCAATGGCTCTGTAATTCCTCTCATCATCTTTGCTGTGTTTATCCTGTGGCCTTGGCTAAGCTCGTCAAGATCATATGTGCTCGTGTAATCTGTGTCATTTGGATCCCAATTAAGTTCGAAAATATTTAAGTTATCTAGAGAAAATGATCCCTCGTTTTGAATAATACTATATTTCTTAGTTCTTCCTTGCACGGGGTATAGACTGGAATATTGAAGGAATTGATATCTGATTCCTGGACAAGCCCCTGCGGTATTTGTTAATTAAAGTATATATAAATGGTCAAATATGAAAAAAAAACAAAACTCTATATTTGATTTTTTTACCTCTTTAACCAAGTCGAGAAGTGCTTGCGCTAGTAGCTCCCAGAAACTGCAACAATCATCACTAGTTGGATCAACAATACTCCGACCAACAATTGTTAAAACCATGAGTCCACCACGTACTATTTCCTTAGCACGCATTTGTAAAAACATTGTGAAGTCTTCATAGAATTGTTTAGCATATGCCCGAAAAACATCTGGGTGACTTGTTTTCGCCATATATATATTTAATTTGTTGTTTCCAAGGCCTTTGGGTACCTATTAAAGCAAGGACTGTAGTTAACAAAAATAGTCCATGCTATATAAATATTCAAGATATAAGCTAATAAAATAAATGTAATAGAAACCTGAGAAAGCCAATGTAGACTATAAGAGGAGTGAACAAAGTGCATACTTTGATCTGGAAAAAGTCTGCCATAAAAGGAACCAGGAACGGCTGAAACAAAACAATGGCTCATATTTTCTCCCCTCTCCTTTTTAAGTGTTGCGTAAAATTCCGGTAACATTTTGAAAAGATTATTGAAATCATTTTCAAAGAGGTCATTTAAGCATACTTGAAATTCTGGTGGTTTACAATTATTTTCCTTGCATATCTCAATAACTAAATCAATAACGCTAGATGCGACCAATAATGTATTTTTGCTTGAAGAACATCCCAAGTCTGCTATCTTAAAACATTGGCCCGAGACAACATCGTGATAAGCAATACCCCTTATTGTATGCTCCAAAATATGTAACGTTTTTCGTATGCCAGTTTCCTAAAGAGATAAGATATATATATACCGTGTTATATTCAAAAGCTACGAGCTCATTTGTACAGAATACACTTATATCATAACATATGCGATAATGTAATACTGACATAGACGACATTAAGTGAGTGAAAGAGATACCTGAACATACGAATTGTTGGCGTAGCTAAATTCTCCATTACCATTTTTCATGTGTAGAATGTTTCTTCCTACCATGGCTATTATTAATATTTGGCTTTGTTCTGCTGGCCTTATAATTGCTTTAAATAGTCCTTTCACATGCTTAAAAAAATATTTTAACACACAATAGTAAAGTTTTATACAAGTTGAACTGTCATCTTATTTTTTACAAAATAATTTATTTCATACAAGTTATGCGGTTATAAAATTTGCTAGTACCTGTTAGAAAAGAATACGTAGATATGATATGATACGATACTTCTTTCGTTTTCTTAGTAATTTATTTCGGTTTGTTATTATTTGGTGTATTTATGTAATTTCGATCTCGTTAACAACAATGGATAATAACCTTTTAAAGCACTATACTTGTTAAGAATGTCAGTTCTGCGTAGCAAACTAAAAAAATAACTCTTTTAGACATTAATGTTGACATTTTTGTCTTTCTTTAAGTATTATTACCATTTTACCCTTTTTGAATTTTTTCGAAATACCTTTTTTTTCGAAATTTATTTTCCAAATATTTTTTTTGAATTTTTTTTTTCTCAAAATACTTTTGTTTCGAAATTTTTGTTCCAATTTTTTTTTTCTGAATTTTATTTTCGAAATACTTTTTTTTTCATTTTTTTTTTTTCTGAAATGTGTTTTTTTAGAATTTTTTTTTGTGACACGCGAAAAAACATTGAATTATTTTTTATAATATTTTGTAATAAAAAAAAATCGATAAAAAAATTCATTTGTGACAAAAAAAAATCAAAAGTGAATAAAAAACAAGTGAAATTGTATAAAAAAATTTTCTGAATAAATTTTTTTAGAATTTTTTTTGTGACATGCGATTTTTTTTTTTTTTTTTAGATGTAAAAAATTTCTGAAAATTTTTTTTGAAATATTTTTCGAATGGTAAAATGGTCATAATAATTAAAGAAAGACAAAAATGTCAACATTAATGTCTAAAAGAGTTATTATTTGAATTTGCTACGCAAAACTGTCATTCTTGACAACTATAGTGCTTTAATAGGTTATTAGCCCTAACAACAATGTTATAAAAAATGCTAGCAAGTGACTAGCCAATTTGGTTACAAACGATCACTAAGCCGAGCACGAAAAGAAGCTGGCATCTTAAGCATCGATTTACTATACCGGGAAATAATATAATTATTACTTACTGGATGATGATCTATATCAACTTGGTTCATGAGTTTTTTCCTTTATTACCTAGATAACGATACATACTTTTTTATCGAGAAATAAATGTACGTTATCATTATCTTTATCTCTTACTCCGCATTTCTTATCTCTTATCTTCTTAATGTAATTATGAACCAGGGGCGATAGCACATTCAACTTGCCTGCATCCATGATCCATTAACACACCTTGCGCTTTAATTTAGTTTTAATAAGTATAAGAGGGAGGGGGACAGGGACGGAGCTAGGGGGGTGCCCGCGGGTGCACGTGCACCCCATGGAATTTTTCGATATAGTGTTAATTTTTGAAAAAATTATCGATTTTTTAAAAATGTATCTTAAATGCACATGGTGCATCAAAATGTGTTTCTAGTATTATTTAGTTGGTTTAATTACAAATAAAAAAAATATATAATTTTTTAAAAGCAATATGCGTGATGAGTTTAATGGTTTAAAGCTCTAATCCTAAAAGAAAATGATTCAGCATATTATGTACATTGTTTTGCTCATCAACTCGAGTTAGTAGTTGTGGTTGTTGCAAAAAACCACAAGAGCGTTAGAGACTTCTTTTATGTTCTATCCACGGTGACAAATGTTGTTTGTGGCTCTTGTAAACGAAAAGATATGTTGTGAGAAAGTCACAAAGAAAGAATAGTAAAAGAAATAGAGAAAGGTGAAATTGAAACAGGGAGAGGGAAAAACCAAGAAGTTACTATTGCACGAGCTGGAGATACAAGATGGGGTTCTCATCATAGAACTATCACTAGATTGATACAAATGTTTCCGGAGGTTCTTAAGGTTCTTCACTATGTTGAGGAAGAGGGTGATACTATCTCTAACCGTTGAACAACTTCTGGTCTTATAAAGTATTTCGAAACACTTGGTTTTGTGTTTTTATTGTACTTGTTGTTGCATATACTGGGGCTTACTAATACATTGTCACGACATCTTCTGAAGAGCGATCAAACGATCTTAGAGGCCGTTTCATTAGTAAAAGGAACCAAAAGAGCATTGCAAGAGTATAGGGCAACGGGTTTTCCTTCACTTTTAAAGAATGTAACTTCATTTTGTGGTAAACATGATATTGAGATGGTAAATATGGTTGACTTTCATTCAAGAGGCCGAAAGGATAGAATTACAAATCAACATCATTTCGAGGTTGATATATTCAACACTGTTATGGATATGCAAATTCAAGAGTTTGGAGATCGTTTTAGTGAAGGAAGCACTGATTTACTTGATTATATGGCGGCGTTGAGCCCGCATGATTCATTTTCAGAATTTAGTATATCAGAGTTAGTGAAACTTAGTGAGATGTATCCGCGTGATTTTACTTATATGGAAAGGTTAAGTCTTCCTACAGAACTTGGAGTCTATTATTAAATCATGCGTAACGATAAAGATTTCGCTAACTTGGATAGTATTGCCAAACTTGCTGAGAAGATGGTGGATAAGAAAAAGCATACATCTTATCCTTTGGTTTATCGGTTGTTGAAGTTGGCTTTAGTCTTGCCTGTTGCTACTGCTACGGTTAAAAGATGTTTTTCTAAAATGAAGCTCATTAAAACTAATTTGCGTAATTGGAAGGGTGATGATTATTTTAACGACGCTTTAACTTGTGCCATAGAGAAAGAAGAACTTATTAATGTTAAAAATGAGGGTGTACGTAAGCCTTTTTTTGCAATGGGAGATCGTATAATCACTAATTAGAAGGTAATATGCTCATTTATTTATCGTTTTTATGAAATTTTCGTTTTATTCCACTTTTTAACTCTATTATATTATGGTTCAAAAAAAATTGTGCACCCAGTCATATTTGTTCCTGGCTCCGTCCCTGGAGGGGGATATATCATGGCTTGGATGCCACGCTATTCTTATGTGGCAATGAAAATGGCATGCCATTTCGTATGTTACCACATCATCCTCCTCTTGTGTCATTTGCCAAGTGACTGAACTCACATGCGTTTTATTTTTATTTTTTATTTTTTTTATTTAAGTTTTGTTATTGATTTTGTGTTTTTATTGAGGTGTGGTGAGGCCTAAAAACTAGCAAATGGCATGCAAACGACTCAAACTGTGGTAGAAAGATGTTTCTGGTGTGTGAATATAAAATATAAAATACTAAAATAGCGTTGATTTAGCACAAACGACACCAAAACGGCATGTTACGTTATCCCTTCCTCTAAGTCGTTACTTCATACTAGTTTTCTAGTGTACATATGTTAGGCATTCACGTGGACACATTAATTAGCCATAAGCCAATAAGGCTTGAAGTTGTAGTTAAAAAATACAAAAAAAAAAAATAATAAAAAAAAAATGAAAAAGGAAAAAAAAAAAAAAAAAAAAAAAAGAGGAAAAAAGAAAAACAAAAAAGCCCAACAAGCATCACATTTAACCAATCGGCCCAAATAGAAAAACGCAACACTTTGAAAAAATTGTGTTACGGGGAGTATGGGTGGCATTTTGTGACTTGATACGATACTCGATCTGAAGCCGACACGAAATATAATAGGTTCGGGTTGAGTTTATATAGATTTTGGGTTGGGTTAAGATCGACCTATCTAACCTGTTTATTAAATAGGTCATGTTCGGGTTTGGAATAAATTAAGCGGGTAGATCCGCCAAACCGTTTAATATTTTTTTTCATAAATTAAAAAATATTTATATTTTATTATACGGGTTAAAAAACGGTCGACCCACAAACCTGTTTAGTCTGTTTAATTCGTGTAATGTGCCAACTTTTGTATATAAAATGGGTTAAATGGGTCAACACTATACCCGTTTAACCTATTCAACATGTGTAACATATTTAACCCACCAACCCAAGTATATATACGGGTTAAATGGGTTAGGTTCGAGTTATGCGTAAACAAATTAGGGTTGACATAGCTGACTCGATGATTTAAATGGGTCAGGTTTGGGTTTGGGTTTTCTGACCCGCCAACCTATCAACCCAAACCCGCCAACCCGAACCTGACCCAAATTATCACCCTGACATGGAGGACTTTCATCAAATAGCCAACTTTTTTTATAGGGAGAATTGTATATAGTATATACACTAAAACTTAAATATTTGCATTTTTTTCAAAATACAAGTTATCAATGCATGATGTACAATGCAAATTAAACATATTTTGAGTATATATGCAAATATGTAAGTTTTAGTGGGTATATATGTAACTGTCTCTTTTTATACCCAATCTAAATATCAAAATGTTATATTTACCAAAAACATGTTTTAATTATATTACATATCATGTATTCAAAACTTGTATTTTAAATGTATGTGGTATTTATTGGTAATGCTCAAGTCGTAATTGATACTTATACGGCTAGAAATACGTGAGCTTATTGAGGTACACACGTATACACCGAGGAACGTTTTTATTAATGTAATTAATGTATTTATGGCAGATAGTTTAATTATATTAATTAATAGTTCAAGAAATTACTAACGGTCGTTTGTTAAGTCGTTAGACGATTTAACTAACTAATAGACTTTTAATTAACAAGTAAAGGACTTGTTATTTTGCGTACAAACCCCAAACACATGAAAGATGGGGGGGGGGGGGGTGGTTTGTGAAGTCGGCCTAATGGTGAGGGGGTGAGGAGTTAGAGTTTGACTTGAACTTCAAGTTAGCTTTAGGCTATATAATGAATCTCTTGATTCATTATTTGTCCCTTCAATTTGTGTCCAATACCCCTAAAGCCTTAGGCTTTCGGCGATTCAATTAAAGAAACAAAATCGTGTGTGTTTCGTGCTTTAATTGTGAACAAGAACTAGTATTCAAGCGTTCTATTGTGACGTGTTGTGTATGCAACCATAGATGAAACTTACTTTAGTTGCTTAAGGGTTTTCATGAGACTGAAGAGATCAAGATCCATTCGTTGTTCATCCGAGCAAAACCAAGAGGTTAGTAAACATGCGTGTTTAATTATGTGTTCATTAATGTACATCAAACGGATCCCTATGAGACGTTCTTTCCACTTCGTTACTCGTAGTATAATAGTTATATGGTCATTAAATCCCAACAGTGGCATCACGAATCATCGTTTGATTTTATGGGTTACACTAAAAATGTAAAATTGACTTAAAAACATGGGCAGAGCTTTGTTGGGACAAAAAGAGGTTGTGGCCCTCCCACAAATTTGTCACTTTGTGCATTTTCTATTGATTTCTATATGGTAAAAAAATTATTTTAAACTTAAGCCCTCTTACAACATAAAAACTGTGTTTTGGCCCTCCACATTGAAACGCCAAGCTCCGCCTTTTCCTAAAAACTTTTGTTTTTCGCATTTTCTCGATCTTATTTTGAAAACCATAGATTGTGGGTTTACGTGTTTAAAACGGGATTTTTATATGTTACAAATCTTTCGGTTTTTTGTCTTATTAATTGTATTAATTATTTTTACTGAAATTCATGACAACTACATGCATACTTGTCATGGATTATAAGCAAACCTCTTGTATTGAACATATTATTAATTGGTTAATTGGTTAAACGGACTAAATCGATGAATAACCTAATTTAAAACACTTGTGTGATTTATTTTTGTTTGTTGATTGCTTGACCTTGCCGCACTAAACAATTAATTCTCGTCACTCTTTAATGACTTAGATCTTGAAATTTATATGGTAGATCCACGAATCAGTAGGCTACAACTTTGTAGCTTACTGCTAAGGTTGGGGAAGACTCATTCCTTATCTGGTCAGGACCTGAAGTGAATAAAAATTCCTTATCAGCATGCTGAGTATTTTTACACTTTTGCATAAGGCTTCTGGAATCAAGTTATTTGATGTATGTGTAGTACTTGTTTTAAATTATTCTAAAATCAAGTGGAAGCCTTATTTAAAGTGAACCAAAACCTGTAATCAGCAAGTTGTATTTTTTTTATCGCATTATAAGAGTCTGTCTTCTATTTCTACCCTTTCTTATTTGTTTATTTTCATTATATTGTATTCATCATGACTTATTTTATTATGCAAAAATATTTTTGAAAAGATATCAAAATATGATTTAATTAAAGGAATGCCTTGCAACAGTTAAACGCATTGGGTTTGATTTGCACAGTAATTTGCTCCCGCAAAACCATGCAAGTACATATGTTTAATAAAGCTTTAAGTATAGACTTAAAGTTTTTGCACTAAATTTATTAATGACCAAATGTTGTTTCAACAAATGTCTTGCAAACGTGTAAAACGCATTGGGTTAGGTTTACACTGTAATTTGCTCACACGAAACATATGCAAGTACATTGGTTTTAGCAAATGGTATAGGGTTTGAATAACCTTTAATATTTTCCCGATGCGCTACATGATTTTTCATATGAGCTAATGATGGGAAGAACTTGGATTTTTATAACCTTTAAGGGAGTACAATCTAGGATTTGGTTATTTTTTAATGTTTTCCCGTGATAAAATGTGCACCTTAAAATTTTAAAAAAGTTTTTTCTTAACGTGTGCTACGAAGATGTATGCATGCTTCTTCGTACACTTTTTGAAACACGTTTTTATCAAAACTTTTATACCCATTTTAAAATTGAAGTCTTTTTCGTCCAATTGCGTGGGGACACTTGCAATTGTTTTTTGCTCTATGACAGTCATAGGCAAACTGCAACCCAATGTGAATTTTCTCTATAAGTCACACCTATGTTAAATTTCATATGTTCTTGCCTTTGATGACTTAATCGAGTATGGTTGGTCAGACCTTTGACCCGAGGTATAGGATGAGACAAAACATGCCACATGACACTAGTAGATCGTTCTCTAGTGCCATGAATCTTATAACGTTTAAGAGTTGCACTAGCAATGCAATTATCGCCCACCGCTTACCTTTTGAATCCTCAAGTTACTAGTAGTGAGACTATTGTGATGAGTGGGAGTTCAAGTAGGATCTTATTCTTTTAGTTATTTAATTATTTATATTTAAAAATACGGGTAGTTAATTTGTAAAAGAATTAATTATCAAAAATACTAAATTGCTGAACTTTGTTTTATTTGTAGATGACAACACATGTTCAAACCATGAACAACTCGATTTTCAGGACGATTCTTGAAAAAGAAAAACTTTCGTCCTAACTTTCTCGAATGGTATCGCAACCTAAGGATTGTCCTTAAACTCAAGAAAACGTTAATCTGTTTGGAACAGCTTATACCCCTACTCCTACCCCTATGCCATCTTCTATTGTGGTTCCTGCTGCGCTATTGTTGTATACACCTAATGGGTAGATTCACAGCAGGAAATTGCTTATCTTATGTTTGCTAGCATGACTGAAGAGCTTAAAAATAACCTGGAGGACTTCAATGTATATGACATGCTTACGGAGCTGAAAACTATGTTTTCCCAGCAAGCTGAACAGGCGCTTCTTGAAAATGTGAAAGTATTCCATGCTTGCAAGAAAGAAGAAGGGCAATATGTTAGCTCTTAAGTCCTAAAGATGAAGGGCTAACTGGAATGCCTTGGCAACCCCATGTCCTTACCCCTTGGAGTGACCTTGATCATTACTTTTCTTTCCAAGGACTATGGAGGATTTGTGCAAAATTACAATATGCATAGCATGGGGAAGACAATAGCTGATTTTCATGCTATGCTCAAGCTACATGAGAAAGGGCTTCCAAAGAAGTCTGCTACAGCTCTTGTTGTCCTTGCGATCAGAGGAGGCAAGATCCAAAAATAATAATAAGAACAAGAAATCACATCAAGGAAAGGGTCGTGGTAAAGGCAAGGATAAGTTAGCTTATTCCCCTAAACCAAAGATTCCCCCACCATCAAAGAAGAAGCACCTTGCAAAGGACGGGATCTGCCATCATTATGGTGAAGTGGAGCATTGGAGGAAGAACTGTCCTACCCACCTAGCTGAGTTGATAAAGAAGAAGAACAAAACTAGCGATACTAGTACATCAAGTATCTTTGTTATAGGACTCTACTCTTTTTTTAATAAATCATTGGTTTATGACACTGGTTGAGGTACCCACATTTGTAATACAACTCAGGGGATTAGGGGAAGCAGGAAGCTGAAACATAGAGCCTTGAACCTGTACATGGAAAATGAAATTGTGCAGCGGTTGAAGCTATAGGAAGTTTTGATTTAATTCTTCCTAATGTTTTATTTATTGTGTTAAACAATTGTCATTACGCACCTTCTATTGCTAGAAGTGTTATTTCAGTTTCTCGTTTGAAAGTTAATGGATTTGTTCAATGTTTTAATGATTATGGAATTTTAGTTTCTAAGGATAATATTTTTTATTATAATGTTATTCCTAGTGATGTTATTTTTGAAAGTGATATTCATGATTGTGTTTGAATCAATACTCTATTTATAATGTTGTCAATAAAAGAGTCGAGCATAACTTGGACTCTACTTTCTTGTGTCGCTGTCGTCTTGGACATATTAACAACAAACGTATTGAAAAGATGCAACATTATGAGCTTTTAACACCAACTAACTTTGAGTCTCTTGATAATTGTGTTTCTTGTGTATCTGGCAAGATGGCACGTAAGCCTTTTCCGCATAAAATGGAAAGAGCTAAAGAACTTCTTTGACTCACACATACCGATGTATGTGGCCCTTTTAGAAATGTGTCAAGACAAGAAGCTAGCTACTTTATTACTGTAAAAACTCGTATTATTTAGGACATTACTCAACCATAAACTCAAAACAATTTACTTTGAACGTTTAAATATATACTTTTACGTATAACCGCTAGGTAAAATCACGTAAACAAGAAAAAGACATTTAACGCAAACCGGCATTACACTAAGTTTACTCATGTGTCATATGACTTATTTAAGCATATCTTATAAGTCTACACACTTGGTTTTACATGTTTTACGTAAAACGCTTACGTTTCACATTTACGTTCATGCATGCATGCATTATGCATCACCACCTTCCTAATAATACTTACTTACACTATACACATTTTTAAATATAAAAATTCAAAATTTCCCCCCCTTTTTATCTCTAGAAAACCGACCCCCTATACAAGGAAACCCCAACATCCGCTTTTGTTCTTGAAAACTACATACATACTCATTTATGCTAAGACTTGAACCCTAGATCATCTTGTCACTTTTATACATTCAATAAACTTTGATTCATCCCTATTTTATACCCATTACACGGCTCAAGACCAAGACCAAACCCCAACGACATGCAAAGTCCTTATTTGTTTAGTTGAACAAGAAATAAGATCTAATGTTTACCAAAAATACCTTTATAAATAACTTGGTACCTAACACATTCATTTCACCACAATTAAAACACAAACTCATCCCCCCTTATTTCTCTCTATCAAATGCAAGCCTTGAGGGCAGAAAACAAGACGAGAGAACTTAGTATAATATTGTTTAGGTGTTGGTTTGAGAGTTAGCTTGGAAAGTTAGGGTTTTCGAGTGTTAATTTTGGGTTTTTCATAAGTTCTTTTGGGTTCTTTTGCACTAATTATCCACCAACATATTGTAAGCCTCTATAACTCATTTACATACTTTTTTTAAATTTATATAGCATAATATGTTCAATTATATCATATATGTATACTTGTTGTGTTACAAAAATTGAAATAAAGTTAAGATTAGAAAACATAAATCTGGCAAAGATTTTTAGTTGTAAACATCAACATAGAAACCTATCTTAAACATTTTTCCGAGTCAAGCTAATTTACACATACTTAAATATATGTCTAGGATGATCCACGTTGAATTTCGTAATTTTTATTGCTGATTTAGTATTTTTTTTTTTAATTAATGATACGAAGTTGTTACTCAAAACCGATAAGAAACTATATTTAATTCGTATATAACAGCCTCTTAAGAGCATTTTGGTAAGTCGAGCTAGTTAAGACTTGTACGTGAGACTCTATATTAAATGTAGCAATATGGTTAGAGTCGTGACGTTAAGTAACGAAGGAGATATGGCCCCAACAAGTTAGGTTATAGTTTCTGATTTTTAACAACTTTGACATACTTGTGTACTTTTGACTTTATACAATAATTGATGAAGAACTGAGACGATTGGCTTACATTTTTGGAAAGTAGACTGAAAAACGATGCACTTAGATTATTGAACCAAATGATTTCTATAGAAAACGAGTGATAAATAATACAATTAAGACGAAAATTTTCTGAAAATGTGTAACAGCAAATCCGAAAATGTTTTTGTATAAATATATGTCTAAAACTTATTTTCAGGACCCCGGGACTTTGAAATAATTAAAGTAGACATGTTCATCCATGTTTAGAGAGTTTAACGAAGAAAAACAAGATTAAAATAAATTAGATACGTTCACTTTAAGTCGGGTTAAACTTAATAAGTAACACTTTGTTTTCTAGGGTTTTGAGTGTTTAAAAACGCGAGTGACCACTTTCGGGCCTGTTTTAGAGGATCTTAGACTTAGATTCATTAAGAGCGGTAATTGAACGTTTTACAGCCCTCGCGGCATACTTGACAATGGAATTCGAAATGGCCCAAACCAATAAGACACGAAGAAGGTATGACATTCTAAATTTGAGAAAAACTCATTTTTGGACACTTTTAAAAACTTAATATTAAAATGTGAAACTTGCGTTTTACTATATTTTGAGTCATAAAACCTCACTACAAGTATATAAGGGTGATAAATTTTTTTAAAACTCATACGCTTTTAGTACATGTTGCATTTTCCCTAAAACGACTTATTATTCTAGGTTGCGTTTAGTATTCTCATCGTTACTCTATGTTATACTTTTATGAATACTTTGATTTCTCGAGGTGAGTTTCATAGCCCCGCTTTTACATACTTATACATATTTTGAAATATCCATGGTGAGAATACTTTGGTTTCTTTTACATACGGACACAAGAGCATAAAACATTTACATATTGCTTAAGTTACCACATTAGCCATAAGGTCCCTATCTATCATGAACCGTTAATTACTCGTAAGCACAAATATTGTGAATAAATCTATTGGGTTGACACCCTCATCCGGTTGATCACAAAAACTTGGCAAACGGACGCATATCATTTAGGAAAATTGGGTGTTTGGCTAGACACATACATGGGCAATCGTATATTTGTGCAAATCGCATACAGAACAGTTAAAGCTTAAGGGTCATGAGCTTAGAGCAACAGTAACACTTTTTCTATGACATTGTATTTGTTATAATGGTCAAACACGGAAATCTTGTGCTCCGCACTTGACATTTACATTTACACAAACATATGAACTCACCAACATTATTGTTTACATCTTTAGCATGTACTTCTCAGGTGCTTAAGGTTTGCTTGGTCTAGCATGCATGGCGGTCACAATCATAAAGCTTTTACTACATGGACTTTATTCATTATCTGACTGTGTTTTTCCAAAAACCCTGTTCATATTGCTGTGGAACTTGAGAATAATTGTATTGAAAAGTTATGTTGTTTTAAATTTATCAAATGATGTACCTTTACTAAATGGCTCATATAGAGGTCGTTCTTTATATTCTTGTCTTTGTGCTATGAAGCCACGCCCCCGGTAACCATTCCGCTGCCACATTTTGGGGTTATGATAGATTGGTATCAGAGCTAAGGCTATAGAGAACTAGGTTGCATTATTAGGCCTAGACTACAGCCATTTCATGACAAACATTTCGTTTCATTCCGCGCACTGAATCACTAAACTGTATACATACTTGTTCATTTTAATGGTCCCTAAAACTTTCTCAAGATATTGTGAGTGACGCAATGGTCTCATTTATTTTCAAAATATTGTGAGTGATACCATGACCTCTAAAACTTTTCATGACCTTACATCATATCATTTTATATAAAAATTTGTCACAGTCTATTGATCCCCCTGATTATCTTACTATCTGTCTCTAAAGAAAAGTTGGAACACTCGTCCCATACTTTTTTAACAACGTAATTTTGGAAAACCTACGTCGCTTCGTAATCCACAGCCTAAAAACATGCCAGTTGATTAGAGCATTACTTTAGCCTTCCACCTCGTAACTTGCTGCCTTGGAACACCTACTTTCGAAACACGGCTATATAACATCTCATTCTTCTTCAATTCTTATGGTTTTGAAGAAGCACACCGCCAGGAAGGTAACGCCAGATCTTGACAGCAATGTTTACCCTTACATAATACTATTTCCTGATCTCGAGGACAAGTTGGAAAACTTGTCGGCCATCACTCCAACACCCACGTCACCAACCTACATACTGATGTTCGACAGTGGTCCGGAGCCATTCGAGGATGAGGCTATGGAAACTGAACCCAAGCCAGAAGATCACTCACCTGAAGAAGACCCCTCAAAAGACGAGGAGGAGAGCCACATTACACCTACTCCTCCTACCCGACCAGAGTCTATCACAAGAGATCCCATTCACCACATAATCTCATTACTTGTTACACACATGGCGCATCATGAGAGAGATTACGCGCCAGTAAAAACGAGCCATGGTGGCCAACCTACAACCTTGTTGGACCATAGTGAAGCCCAACAGGCTGAGTACGTATATATTGTCTTTCTTAGTCAGCATTCGTGATGCTTATTGTCTTTCTAATTAATTTTTGGTTCTCATTTATTTTCATTTAGCATTTGTGATGCATATTGTCTTTCTCATTTATTGTTGGTCCTCATTTATTCTCATTTAGCATACGTGATGCTTATTGTTTGTCCTCATTTAGAATTTTGTCTTTCAGTATTTTCCTCTTTCGGCAATTGGTTAGATTCGTTGGTTCTCTTGGTTACATCGATTATTTGTGCTAATATTTCCTATATCTTCTCATTACTGTTGTGATGATTTATGGTTCTTTAATTTGCGTTGATTTGGGTCATGGGCGTTTCTCTTACACATCATTTTGTTTGCTTCTTCTTTCGTATGAATATCAAATCTTTCTCTCGAGCATTCTTTGCTCATACTAGTTCAAATGATCTTGACATCTAAATCTATGCCCTGTTGTTTTGATTCATTTATCCTTTTGTTTGCATTGATTGTTAACAGTTTGCTTCTTTGTTTGTACAAATAGCTAACCTTCCTTTCGAGCATTCTTTCTTCATGCTAGTACAAATGTTCTTGACATCTAGTTTTTATCCACTATTGTTATTCATTGATCCTTTTGTTTGTATTAATCGATAGCGTTTTGCTCCCTTGTTCATACATATATTTAATCTATCCTTTCAAGCATTCTTTGCTCCTAAAATATTATACACGGTTGGATCTCGTTACTATTTTTATGATTCATTAGTTCTTTACTTTTTGTGACTATCATTTATTCCATTGAATTGAAATCTACTTCCTTCGGCTATTAGTAAGCTTCCTTGGCTGTTCCAATTACATTAATCGTTAGTACGCCTCAGGGCTTAGGAGCAGCGCTCCAAGTCAATAGGCTACAGGCTGCACAAGATCATCAGAAGAGTTATGCTGACGTAAGGTGTAAACCCCTGAAATTTCAAGTTGAAGACATGGTTATGTTGAAATTCTCGCCTTGGAAAAGCGTGATACGGTTCAGAAAACGAGGGAAGCTAAACCCGAAGAATATTGGGCCATTCAAGATTTTGACGAGACTCGATCCAGTGGCTTACCGACTCGAGCTTTCGACAAGAGCTCAGTAGTTTCCAAAATACATTTCACATTTCCAACCTGAAGAAGTGCCTATCGGATGAGTCACTCGTCATTCCACTGGAAGAGATTCAGCTTGACGACAGGCTGAACTTTGTTGAAGAACCAGTGGAAATCATGGACCGAGATGTTAAGCGGTTGAAACAGAGTCAAATTCTGATCGTCAAGGTTCTATGTAATTCTCGAAGAGGTCTTGAGTGCACTTGGGAATGAGAAGACCAGATTACTTTGAACGTTAACTATTTACTTTTATTTATAACCGTTAGGTTAAATCACATAAATCGGAAAATGACATTTAACATAAACCGATATTAGAATAAGTTTAGTCTACGCCAAACATGTGTCATATGACTTATTTAAGCATGTTTTACTAGTCTACACAATTGGTTTTACTAGTTTTACGTAAAACACTTACATCTCAATTAACAATACGAGAGTATTGTTGAATTAAGACAAATATGAGAGATTGGTAATATTCATTGTTAATGATTTAAAGGATGTTTCCACCAAACTCACATGTTATCCACGTGCTATGGATATTGGACTACCCCAAACCTATGGAATTCACTTTATGGATCAGCGTCATTGGGTGAATCTCGCAAGCGGTTGTATTACTCGTCCTTAGACTAAAGATGCAAGTAGGTCATGCATGTGTGAAGATCATTTTCTTGATATAGTTAAACGTTTTCCTGAAATAAGATAGTTATAATGGTTATTTTCAGAAGTGATGTGAAGCACATGAATGACGCGTGCAGTCAACATAGGATTTGTTCCTCCATGTGTTACTGGAGTTAGATACTATAGGGGCCCCTCGTTGAATTGATCAGATATTTGCATGGCCATGCTTAAAGTAAGTCAAGATGAATCTTTTTTACATTTGATGATCTTGATTAATATCTATAACGAAAAACAGAATAAGTTAAACATTATGGAATGACTTTGATCCATATCCATAGTTTAACAAGTATCTTAAACAAAAGGATGTTTAATTATAAGCCATTTAGACTGACACATTTTACGAAACCGCACTCAGGTATTTTTTCTAGAGCAATGGCGTGTTGCTAGACGCTTACCATTGCTTGTATAAGTTATTACGATTATGACATTCGTAAGTGAGAGCTATTGGTAGTGCTCAAGTCATAATCAGTACTTATACGACTAGAAATACGTGAGCTTATTGGGGGCACACACGTATACACGGAGGGAACTTTTTTATTAATGTAATTAATGTATTCATAGTAGATATATTAGTCATATAAATTAATAGTTCACAAAATGACTAATGGGTCGTTAGTTAAACTGTTAGACGATTAACTAACTTTTTTTGGGCGCGCGAAGAAATAAATGTATATATAAACAAAACTAAGAATGTTTACCCATCAAGAGGCTAGGATAAAATACACGTCAAATGTGTATCACCTAACAAAACGTGTGCAAGCTACCTGAGGTTTAAACAACCAATCTAACCATACAAGGCTAAGTTTCTTACTACAAACCCAATAAAAACCACAGCTTGGAGCTTACGAAAGAGAACAATGGAGAAGCATGAGAAGTATCTTGACTGTCAAAAAATTTGTCATTTCTATATGATCACATTATCCATGTGATGCTACGAAACACGACATCAAACACGGTGGCCGCCAGTCCTTGTAGTCTTGCAGCGGAAACATAGCACCATATGGATTCCATTGATAAATCTTGGGGGAAAATAAGACCCCACCATTCCATAACTTTAGACCACAAAGTGTTGGCAAACGAGCATTGGTAGAATAAATGGTTTATATCTCAGCCTCGAGATCACATAAAGGACATATGACGAAGGGGCAGATGATATCTTTGTTTTGAAGATTAAGTCTCGCCAAAAAAGGATGTTAACTTTTATAGGGATAAGTTTATTCCATTTAAATTCATCACCATTAGATGGAAGAATAATATTATCTAAGGATCTTCTAAGCGACTTGACAGTGTAGATTGCTGAATCAGTTAACGACCATTGAAGGCAATCAACCTGATTAGAAAACTCAACACACCCGCCAACCCGTTAAAGATTTTTTTTCATAAATTAAAAATTATTTATATTTTATTATACTGGATTTTCCCGGCCTCCTCTAGGTGGACGTCTCCAATTAATCATGTCTATTTGACCAGAAAGGATATGTTGAGCAATGTTGTTCACTCGACAGTCTTTGATTTCTTCCAAAGCAAATAATCTCGGAAACCTTACTTGCAACGGTTCTGACCTACAGCATAAGTCTTTCCAGAATCGGTTTTTTTCTCCGTTACCAAGCTTATATCTAAATAGAGACGAGATACATAAGCCATGTTTATAATCCCAATCTGTACATCTTATGATTCGACCCCACGTTCCTTTTTTTTATGGATGACGCATTTGTTTGATTTAGACCACCCTCCTCTCCATGAATATCTTTGATAACATTTTTCCATAAACTTTCACCCTCTGTATGAAACCTCCACCACCATTTTGATAAGAGGGCCAAGTTGGTGGCTTCAAGACTTCCAATGCCTAAACCACAATCGTTTTATTAATTAGAACCTTTTCCCAGGCCACCCAATGAATTTTTCTAGCGTCTCCGGTTACTCCCCAAAAGAATCGTCTTAGAATATGTTCAAGAGACTTCAGAACTGATACAGGAGTCTAAAAAGTGAGAAATAATAATTGGCTAATCCACCAAGCACCGATTTTATCAAGGTTAGACGTCCCCCAATTGATAGAGATCTAGTTTTCCACAACGATAGTTTTTTCTTAAATTTTTGAATGATCGTGTCCCAAATCCTTACTTTATTCATATTACCACCAACTGACTAGCCTAAGTAGATGAATGGAAGAGAATATGCCTTACACTTCAATGAAGAAGCAAGAACATTGACTTCTCCAAAGTTACCCCAACCTCAAAAAGTCCACTCTTTTCGAAATTCACCTTTAAACCCAAAGCTAGGTGAAAGCATCTCCAAATAGGGATTAAGTTTGTAACTTCTCAAGAGGACCAATTACGTACAAATATAGCGTCGTCAACAAATTGGAGGTGTGAGATACACATGTTATTTTGCCCAAGGATGATCCCTTTGAATATATTTTTCTCTTTGGCTTCCAATAATGCAACATGTAGTGCCTCAACCGCAATGATAAAAAGGAAATGAGAGGAGTTTGACTTGGACTCCAAGCTAAGTTTAAGCTATATAATAAATCCATTGGTTCATTATTTGTGTCCCTTGCATAACCTAAAATCAAAGCAAAAACTCTCATCCTCTTTCCTTGTGAAAACCAATTGTCCAAGACCCCTAAACCCTTAGGGTTTCGGTGGTTCAATTCAAGAAGCAAAACCGTATGTGTTCCGTGCTTTAATCGTGAACAAGAACTAGCATTCAAGTGTTCCACTATGACGTGTTGTGTATGCAACCATAGAGGTAACTTACTTTAGTTGCTTAAGGGTTTTTTGAGACTCAAGAACAAGATCAAGATCCATTCATTGTTCATCCGAGCAAAACCAAGAGGTTAGTAAACATGTGTGTTTAGTTATGTGTTAATTCATGTACATCAAACGGATCCTTATGGGACGTTCTTTCCGCTGCGTTACTCGTAGTATAATAGTTAGATGGTCATTAAATCTTAACAGTATTTTGGTTTTTAGAACAGATATATATGAAATTATCCATTTCAATAAGGAAATGTAATTTGCTAACACAAAAACAACTTCGACAACACCAACGATATAGTAGCGCATAAGCCAACAGAAATTCATTGGCGAGTAAAGGGCCACCTCACGTCTGGTCGTACTCGGATAATTTGCTTAAATATGTCTTATCTTCTTGTCACCACGTCTTTGCACATTCCAATACTTTTATATCCTTAACCCGTTTGCATTTCCAATCTCTCTAGCACATGTAATTCCCGTGTAATGTCAAATATAAAAGCAAGATCAACAAGCAATGAAACCACTGACTTTTCAAATGATGACTTAAAGTTCCACGATGGGTATCAAGTCATCTCAGGGTTGAGAATATCAAGTCTTCTCAGTTTCAAACCTCCAAAAACGCTTAATGCTCCATGACTTGTTTCCATTCATAATTTTTTAATTTGATCTCATCATATCGTAATATAGTATCACTATCTAATCAATTATGATCATAATAAAAAAAGAAAAAGATATATAGAAAAAACGTACTTTCATATTGGATAAATGATTATGATGATATTTGAATCTTTGAATAATATTAATAATTGATTAATTGTACATCACTAAAACTGATAACAAGGGTTTATTTGGAAGGAAAAAAAAGTATAGGGTTTAGGTTTTAGATTTTCTTGTAGCATTTTACCAATAGGATATGTTTTTTTTAATGATGTATGTACACAATTTCCTAAACAAACCGTATAAAATTTTATATTTTCAAAAGAGTCGGTTCTTTCGGGAAAGTATTGGAACCGGACGGTTCCGACCCGAACCATCTGAGAACCAAAAATTTGAAATTTTAAGAACCAAGAGTCGGATCATAGTTTTCGGTTTCGTTACGGTCCCGATAAAGTTCCTCGCTTCTTTTAATTTATCTGCTTTTTTGGACACCCTAACGCCAACCGAGGGGGCGAAACTGCATTCAACGTCAATCATGAAGTATTGATGCTAAAAATCTGAATACCATATCATAAGGCTGCCCCCAGTAAGGGGATTCAATACCCTTACTTTTCACTGCCACGTCAGCTTTCTCTCTACAGCGATTTTTAGGCGATTAGGTGCCCCAGTAACACGACCTACACTACAAAAAATATACCCCACAAAAATACCTTTTATATTAATTAAACACACACACAATCTCACACGATACTCGATCGTTCAGGCAATTGATTTGGGAGAGTTTTGGTCCGATCGAATACACCCACAATAGGACGATTGATGGGAATCGATCGCCACTTTCCATTTGATCGACACTCGATCGATGCTATTGCATGCAGCCTAATTAACCATAACCAAAACCCGATTAAAAATATACCATATTTCAAATTCGAAGTTGAAATTTCATAAATCTAACTTTTTAATTATGAAACAACAAGACATATTATGTTGTGTTAGACATATAGTAATATTTTATTAATATAGAGCACCATGTGTTGACATTTCTATATACCGGACGAGTGATTAAGAAAGGGTTGGGTTATTTTGACCCCCCTTATAATTTTAGATTGACTCTTATTTTTTTGTTTTTTTTTTTTATTTTTTTTTATTTTTATAATTTTGTTTATATCAAAAAAACTATAAACCTGAAAATGCGGAACAGTAAATATAAAGTTTAATAAGTCAAACGTTTAAAATTGTCAGAAATACGAAACAGAAACTGACAAAAAACTGTGTTGTACTAAAAAAAGTGGGGGACAAAAAAAATATTCTCCTATGATGTGACATCATAGGAGATTCCAATATTACAACCCATAAGAAAAGCACAACCATGATAATCTAGTTATTTTAAGTTTTTGACTTAGACTCTTTAACCCACTTTCAATCAAACAATACATGTAAAGTAAAAGTAGGCTGCCGCCACATCTTTACCACACGACGCACGCACGTATTTGTGAGACTTACTTTAACTTAAAAGCCACGTAATGCATAAACACCAAAATCCAGCCATGTTGACAGAATAGACTACCTTTTTTCGCATTAGTCTATATACTTATTAAAATACTATCCATTTGACCATTTTTTTCTCATTAGATTATGTTTCACTACAAAAAACACAAACGTTTTGGCACGACTTTCTCGTCCCAAAAATGCATAGAATGTCGACCCAAAAAAAAAAAGGCACGACATGTCGTGCATTTTTGGTAGACCCTATTGTGTTGACCAAAAAAAATTTGGCACGACATTCTCTTTACACTTTGGCACGACAGATGTTGTAGGGCCCAAATGTATTTCAACCTAAAAATCAGCTTTGGCACGACATCCTTTTGCAAAAAGGCACGACAATGTCGTACTTTTTTTTTAAAAAAATCTTTTTAAATTAAAGGAAAAAACGTTAATTAAATTACAAAAAGGCACGACAATGTCGTGCCAAATTGTATATACACGTGGAAAAACACGTGGCCACGTTGTGCAGAATGGCACAACATGCTTTGAATATTAGGGACGACAATGTCGTCCCTAATTTTCCTGGGTGGGCAAAAAAAATGCAGGAAACTGCAGATTTTCCAGACTTTTTCCGGATTTTTTTCGAGAAAAAATCTACCAAAACAAATGCAACCTGTAATCAATCACAATCCACAATACCAAATCGACAATATGATACAATACCAAATTACTAAACGGATCGAATAACATTCCACAATTCTACGATACCATTTAACAAATACTATACAAAGTAAACTACTCTTAAACTATACAAGGCACAAATTTCCTAAATAACATGTCTCAAACTAACAAGTCACTAGCTTATAAAGCTAACATGTCCAAAAGTTATAAATTTAACATAAATCTACGATAACATTCGACAAATACAATACTATTCCATAATATTAATAAGTCTAAAATTCACAAACTAACTTCCCGCCTACTCCTCAAAGAACTCGCCGCCCGAATCGCTGCCCGACTCGTCACCCGACTCGTTGCCCGCCTCATTATTATCCCCACTATCATCATAATTATTATTCAAATCATTATTATCAACATGATCATTTTGGCCCAAATGAGGATTATTTTGTGCATTATTATCAACATGATCATTTTGGCCCATATAAAGATATTGGGGTTGAAAGTGGAAGCTTGGAAACCATAAGGGCCGGGAGGGGGAAAAGGGCCAGGAATGGGTACCGAGGGAAAGGGAGGTGAAAATGGATTACCTTGTTGGTTGTAGTGGGTGAAAAAATTCTGAAGGTAAGATCCGTATGTCCCAACTGCGGCTTGGGCCGCGACAACGGCTTCCTTAGCCGCGGCAGACTCTCGCCTAGCCGCGACAGCTTCTGCCTCAGCCTGACGAGCCCGTTCTTGAGCAGCCTTGGTGTAACACCCCCAAATTTTGTTTAGCGGAAGCATACGTGTCATTAGGGAGCGTTACAGGATTGGTGGATCATTACACAAGTAATAAAGAACGGAATACATACTCCGTTTAACTTCATAAAATATTTTAAACCATTATCTTACAATATTGTTTTAGATAAATGGGCACATCCCATAATTTTTAGTGGTCCCAATGTAAAAACATCATTTTTGTGTAAAAACACTTCTTTAATACTACTACAACCATTTATCCGCTTCTTGCCTTGCATCCAAGATCACAATTAAACACCTGAGAAAATATGCTAAAAAGGTCAGCTAAAAGCTGGTGAGTTCATAGGTTTAAGTTAAAATAGTAAGTTTGGACCATAAGCAAAGTCATATAATCATTACAACGAATATAATGATATATGTATGAAAGCCTATTACGTTAGCTCTAAGTTCATGCAACCGATACTACGACAATTTCTGTATGCTAAAAGATGTCATACAATATAGGGGCCCATAGCGAGTGTTTTGTCCCTCTACACTCGGTTCCGACATGGTATACGTTTCGCCTTGGCCTAAGCATGGCCAGCCGAACGGAGGAGTCACCCTCAATAGATCTATTTATAACATTCGCGTTTCCCAATAGGGAATTGACGGTTCATGAAAAAGGGCATTCTATAGGGACATAAGGGCTTAGGCTAAACCACGTAATAGTAATCATGTAATAGTTTTGGTCCATGAAAAGGTTTTGCATATTTCTCACCCCAAGATGTATAAAACAGTTTATCAAGTAAAAGAGGGGCTATGAAAACTCACCTTAGCAAATGTGCAATCCAAAATGTGGGATTAGTGATTGTTGTGGAGCGGCACCGACACGCGACCTAGATAAGGAGGGTAATGTTTTAGTTCATTGTTTTAAGTATTGCTTACTCAAAATAGTTTAATTGTATTAAAACAAAACTTTAGTTTGTAAAAGTTATATAAAAAAAATGATTTTTCTAGTACGTATACGAAGTATATATATACTTTTCATGTTGACGTTAATATGGTTTTAATATCCAAAGTTTGATATGAAAATGACTACAATGTTCCACTAGTAAGTATATAAATGTGTATATACTCATTTAAGTTGACACCAAATGGTGTTGTCAAAAATATATATATAATTTATTTATTTTCTAATTGTATTTAGAAAATATTCAAGTTACATTTGAAGACTTTCGAACTTAATATATGATAAAATGACATAGCGGTCTCTATTTATTTATCAAAGTTTATTTTTAACCTTTTTCATTTCCGACTAATAGTTTACTTGTTTTAAATATGTCTATGCGTACATATTGACGTAGGCACATTCAAGTGAATCATGTTTTTAAAGCATTTGATTTGTGTATTAATACCTTTACGCTTGTTTGTTTGACGTTGCATATGAGTGTAAGTCTAAGCTAGAAGATTTGAATATGTAGTAGGCGAGTTATATTTATAACAATTTTCCGGTTTACGTTAAGTGTTTCATTTTTGTTGACTTGGCTAAACTACCAAACGCACCCCTGTATAGTGTGGGCTGAGGCCCGATGCTCAAAGTGTTAGGATAGTCGGATTGGGCCTAGGCCCGAAGTGAGGGTTGTATATAATGAAGGTTTGGGCTCATCATTGGTTGGTATTATTTCCTGGGCTAAGGCCCATTGTTACAGAAGCAATTTTAACATGTTTGTTACATTACAGTATTTCATTCAAATTTGATACTAGGCATTTGGACATGACGAAATGAGGAAAAAGCCATGCGCTATATTGGTTGCTCAAATGAATCTTAGTTAAGTTTTAAATGGGCATGTTACAACAAATAAATAAGTTGCTAGTGTAGTTGAGTTTGACGCGGAAAATTCAACGTGTCCGGCTATGACTTCAAGGTATTACTCGACTCTAGTATGAATTTGTATTGTGATTTCGAGATCACTTGACCATAGTTTAGACTCTACCAAAATACATTGTCTCGCTAGAGAGCACCTACGGGTTTACTGCGGGATGTTATGTGTCTCGAAGTGGGTTCGTTTTCCAACTATATGTGAGGCATTTTAACGAAGCAGGTAGACCAGGGAAGGGTCGAGTACTACTCGACTTGGCTTTACCACACAACGCAAGTTTTGAGCACCCGAAACAACATCACAGTCAAAGTACGCCATTAGGTTCATTATCATTTAGCACAAGTATTTTTACAAAACTTAACCCTTCCTAAGCTTTCCTTTCGACAGAAACTAAACTGACCCATTTTGTAAACGACGGCTTAGTTCATGGTCACATAAATCGTTTATCAATCACAAAGATTTTTAACATCACCTTGTGCTTAGTCTAACTTTTGTAAAAAAAAAACTACACTTTTGTTTTCTTTAATTCATAAACTCAACAAGACTAAAACCAAAGATCCCAGCAACCAACCAAGCTTACATGAGACATTTATCATATACTTGAAATCATAAGTTTAAAGCAACAACAACAATCTCTGTTATGCTATTCGAACCTTGAGGAAACATCATTAAATAACATGTCATTATAACGAGATTACAATAAGAGAAAGACATTGGACCTTGTTAAAAGTGAGATGAGTAAATGTTGAGGATGAAAGCTAACTCGAGGAACCCCACACAAATCAAACCCCTTAACTGATTCCGAGCAAACCCAACAGCTTCTCGACACCCTTGAGAATATCACTCTTTGTGGTATGTTTGAGATTTGATTTGTATGTGTCCTTGGTCATTCAAGTTGCTTAAGAAAGGATTAAGAGATGAGTCTTTGACCAAGCTTTCTCATCTTGCAACTTGGTTTGAAGCCAAATTTAGTTTACTTCCAAAACTGAACGAATCTTGGACATAGGCTCAAGATAGATTGGTGGAAAGATTTGTTTCTCTCATGTGGTTTATCTTGATTTTCCTTGGATTCCATCGAAGGGTAGCGGCGCATCAAGAGGGATTTGGGAAGCAAAACTTTCTTGAATTTGGTATGAAAGAGGAAGGGTAGGATGGATGAATATGTTGGGTTATCTCCTTTTGGGGAGATTCGGCCTAGGTGGGATCGCAGGGCTAGGGGAGGAAGAAGAAGATATGATATCTTATATCTCTGCTTTTGCTTTTGGTGTGGGTTTTGTCGTGTGTGGAAGAGAAGGACAAGAGATAATATCTCAACTTTTAAGTAAAGGTTTTGTTTTAGAAATAATACATTTAAGTGAGTATGTATATGTAACATTTTACTTAGGTACCTGTAGTATATTGTGTTTACTTATGAATAATTGTGTTTGAGTTTTATAAGGGTTATTGTTTAAGTGATAGTGTGTTAAGTATTTTGTGTCCCGCGAAATTATATTGTGACCAAAGTATCATTGTTTGATAACTTTTATAACGTAGTGTCTTATTGCTACGTGTCTGAAATATTTTTATTTTGGTAATATTCCATATCACAGACATTTGTCATTTGTTTTATCAAGCCCTTATCATAGTGTCGGTACGCGTGCAGTGTAGGTCACTGGGGAAAACGAGATAACCTCTCGTCTTACAATTTAAATCATAAGACAAAATGAAATATTCATAAAATGATATGAATGCAAGAGTGGTGAAAATTTTATTGTATGCGAGTTATATACTCAAATGATCAGGCAAAGCTTATGTATGCTTCATGACTCATGCTTAGTAATAATAAATTATTAATTATCAGTTAAATTTTAGTGAAAATTTACCGTGTGTCACATCCTCCCCGCCTTGGAAGAGAAAACCGTCCTCGGTTTTCAGTTAGGATTACTTGATGAAGTAGAGAAAAGGTGTGGGTATTTGCGCTTGAACTGGTCTTCACGCTCCCATGTGTATTCGGGACCTCTTTGAGAGTTCCAACGGACTTTGACGATCGGGATGCGGCTTTGCTTAAGCCGTTTGATTTCTCTATCCATAATTTCAATGGGTTCCTCGACAAAATTCAATCTTTCGTTAACTTGGATTTCTTCCAAAGGAATAGCAAGAGTTTCGTCGGAAAGACATTTCTTCAAGTTGCACACGTGAAATACGTTGTGCACAGAGCTGAGTTCTTGTGGTAATTCGAGTCGGTATGCTACCGGTCCGATTCTTGCGAGAATTTTGAATGGTCCAATGTAACGAGGATTTAACTTTCCACGTTTTCCGAAACGGATTACGCCCTTCCACGGCGCAACTTTGAGCATAACTTTATCTCCCACTTGAAACTCAAGTGGTTTCCTCCTTTTATCTGCGTAGCTCTTTTGACGGTCACGAGCTGCTTGCAGTCGGTTTTTGATTTGTACAATCTTCTCGGTAGTTTCTTGGATTAACTCCAGACCAGTAAGTTGACTTTCTCCAACTTCGGCCCAACACACAGGTGATCTACACTTCCGACCATAGAGTGCTTCATATGGTGCGACTTTGATACTTGTGTGATAGCTGTTATTGTAAGAAAATTCAGCTAATGGCAAGTGCTTATCCCAGCCATTTCCAAAGTCTATCACACATGCTCTCAGCATGTCCTCCAGTGTTTAAATGGTTCTCTCGCTTTGTCCGTCGGTCTGAGGATGATAAGCGGTGCTCATGTCGAGGTTAGACCCTAAAGCATCTTGAAGTGATTTCCAGAAATTCGAGGTGAAACGGCTATCTCTGTCTGAAATGATGGAAATTGGTACACCATGGCGTGCGATGATTTCCTTCGGGTATAGTTGTGCAAGTTTTTCAATTCCATCACTTTCTTTCATCGGTAGAAAATGTGCTGACTTGGTGAGACGGTCAACTATTACCCAAATAGTGTCGTAGCCTTTAGAGGTTTTAGGTAACTTAGTGATAAAGTCCATTGTTATGCATTCACATTTCCACTCGGGGATTTCGGGTTGTACTAGTAGGCCTGAGGGTCTCTGATGTTCAGCTTTAACCTTTGAACAGGTTAAACACCGGCTGACATATGTTGCAATGTCGGCTTTCATGTTTGGCCACCAGTACAATTTCTTCAGATCAAGGTACATTTTGTCAGATCCTGGATGTATGGAGTATTTAGACTTGTGGGATTCGTGCATAATAATGTCGCGAATTCCTCCGTAGAGTGGTATCCAACTTCGCTCTTTGAAACACAAAATTCCATCCGACCTTTTTACGAATCCATTTTCACTCTCTGGCATTCCGTAAAGGTTCTCATTCGGACGATTCTCTTCCTTGAGCGCTTCCAACTGAGCCTCAAGAATTTTGGATGGAAGAGGTGAACTAATTGTCATACCCAAGGATCTGACTCTAAGAGGTTTTGGTCGCTCTTTCCTACTGAGAGCATCAGCAACTACATTCGCTTTACCCGGATGGTAACGAATCTCGCAATCGTAATCACTGAGTAATTCCAACCATCGGCGTTGTCTCATGTTCAGTTCTTTCTGATCCAAAATGTGTTGTAGGCTTTTGTGATCGGTGTATACGACACACTTCGTGCCATACAAGTAGTGTCTCCAAATTTTGAGTGCAAACACAACTGATCCTAACTCCAAGTCGTGCGTTGTGTAGTTTTTCTCATGTGTCTTTAGTTGGCGAGAGGCGTATGCTATCACCTTCTCTCTTTGCATTAACACCGCTCCTAGCCCCTTGTGTGAAGCGTCGCAATAGACAACAAAGTCTTCACTACCTTCAGGTAAGGCCAAAATAGGTGCACTACACAACTTTTCTTTAAGGAGTTGAAAAGCTTCTTCTTCTTTTTCTCCCCAGTCAAACTTAATGTTTTTCTGGGTTAGCTTGGTTAAAGATTTGGCAATCTTTGAGAAACCTTCAATGAATCTTCTGTAGTATCCTGCGAGTCCTAAGAATTGGCGTATTTCAGTAGGAGTTGTGGGTGTCGCCCAATCCTTTATTGACTCGATCTTAGCGGGATCTACATGAATACCCTGACTGTCGACTACATGACCTAGGAATTGCACAGTAGGTATCCAAAACTCACACTTCGAGAACTTCGAATATAGTTCTTCCTTCTTCAACAATTCCAAGATCAATCTAAGATGATCTTCGTGTTCTTTCACATTCTTGGAATAAATTAGGATATCGTCAATGAATACGATCACGAATTTATCCAAGTAAGGTTTACACACTCGGTTCATGAGGTCCATGAACACAGCTGGTGCGTTGGTTAACCCAAAAGGCATGACTTGGAACTCGTAATGTCCATAACGAGTTCTGAAGGCGTTGTTGGGAATGTCTTCTTCCCGAACTCTTAGTTGATGGTATCCGGACCTTAAGTCGATTTTTGAATAAACGCTTGAACCTTGAAGTTGATCGAATAAGTCATCGATCCTCGGGAGTGGGTAACGGTTCTTAATGGTTAGTTTATTCAATTCACGATAGTCAATGCACATTCTGAAAGTTCCGTCCTTCTTTTTAACGAATAAGACTGGTGCTCCCCATGGTGATGAGCTAGGTCTAATGAACCCTTTTCCCGCAAGTTCCGACAACTGGTTTGATAACTCCTGGAGTTCCGTTGGAGCTAATCGATAGGGTGATCTTGCCACTGGCGTGGCACCAGGCACTAAATCGATCTGAAATTCAACCTGTCGGGTCGGCGGGAGTCCTAGCAAGTCTTCGGGAAAGACTTCAGGAAATTCCCTTACTATTGGCACGTCTTCCAGACGTTTTTCTTCCTTTTCTTTTTCGTCCTTTCCAGTGACTTGTGCTAGGAAGATGTGACATCCTTCCTCGATACACCTTAACACCTTGGTACAGGAAATGACATGCAGTCTTGAAGCGTTTCTTCTGTCACTTCTGTCCCCTTCTATTGTTAGGACTTTGTTAGGTCACTAGTTTTACAACACAAGCTTATAGAGAAAGAGATAAGGCGATTGAACAAGCTAAACACACACACACACACGTATAAGTAAAACCGGTTAGGCGTAGAGAGTGAGTGAAAGAATAACTTGAACAACCAACCCTCAAATGAGGGTTTACAAGAGTTTATATAGGCAAGGAGCTAGGGCAACACTCCCTCTCCTTCCCTATTCCTTATTGGGCTTGGGCCTCAGCTTATGGGCCTTCTACATAAGCTGGACCTTAAACAAACATAAAGGCCATAATAAGGCTACCTATTACATATGAAATATAAATACTTGAAATACTGTTTAGGAGTGATTCCAACAATCTCCCCCTCAAGTATATATGAATGTAAACGGTGAAGGCGTTGATGTAATAGTAGCTGTGACGTCTTCTGACATTCTTCTTTCTTGTGAGAGGAATTGTCTTGATTCGAACAATCTCCCCAGTGTAGAGAGATCGTTATATTTGAGCAGTTATGCTTCGACGTCATCTTTAACTTTGTTCTTTGATCATTGTTCTTTGTGGTGAAAGTGATAGTATGTTGTTGTCTGCATCAGTCTGCCTCAGGTCAGCTTCGCTGCTCCAGTGTCTCTACGTCATTCTTCAACATGCTCACACGCTTTTTAACGTTGGAAATCAATACTGATGAAGTTCTGTAAGTCTTTAACTTTGTAGATTCTTTGATTGATGAAGAATCATTCTGACTGTTGTGTTGCATTCGAATAGAACTTTCATTAGTGATGATGTTGGCGTGATCATGAGAAGAATCAGCACGATCATCCCGCTCCGGAGCTTCCATAAGAAGAAAACATTTCAAACGGTTAGTAATAAGCGGTTTCCGGCACTTACAGGTTTGAACTTCGAGAGTGTTAACAGCATAGTGTGAAAACACAACCCTAATTCTTACAAAGGCCGTTCCTGAACTGGAGTCCCACAAGTGAGATAACGCGATGTACCGAAGTACATCTACAGTTCAGATGAGTCGCTGAGGTACACCGAAGCATCACCTCACGACTGTAGACCGTTTGAGACACACTCCGCGTAATCCACGGGGAGTTACCGAAGTGACCTGCTGTCAGGGCTGTTTGATGTTGACCCTGGCAGGAGTTTCCATTCAATCACTGAGGATCACAGATGTGAACCTCTCATAAATGTTCTCGACAGATTGCTAAGATCTGTGAAGGACTCGATATGAACCACTGATTCACTGAAGATCTTATTTGTTGATCAACAAGTGATTAAATGTCAAGTGTTCCTAAGAGATCTTTTGATGAATCTCGTGGCTCTAGACTCAATAGTGCGTTTTGGTTTTCCTGAGCGGAGACTAGGGAGAGGGTCTCCTTCTTCAATACCAGCAATCTCTAAGAGAAAGCCAATAGATTATGTAGGGTTCCCTGTGAGAATGAAACAAATTTCTGTTGAGAGAAACTTGAG